>CM052797.1:79800572-79833887 GCA_028533885.1 Nasua narica
TGGTTAATGATTATTTTTAATGTATTTTTGGATCTGGTTTCCTATTTTTTATCAAGAATTTTTGCATCCATGTTCTTGAAGGATATTGACCTGTTCTCTTTTTTAGTGGAGTCTTTATCTGGTTTTAGTATCAGGGTGATGCTGGCCTCATAGAATGAATTTGGAAATTTTCCTTCCTTTTCTATTTTTTGGAATATTTTGAGAAGAATAGGTATTCACTCTTCTTTAAAAGTTTGGTAGAATTTGCCTGTGAAGCCATCTGGCTCTGAATTTTTGTATCTTGGGAGATTTTTTTAAAAAGATTAATTAATTAGTTCATTATTTAATTTTTAAAGATTTTATTTATTTGACAGAGAGAGAGAGAGATCACAAGTAGGCAGAGAGGCAAGCAGAGAGAGAGAGGGGAAAGCAGGCTCCCTGCTGAGCAGAGAGCCTTATGCAGGGCTCTATTCCAGGACCCTGAGATCATGACCTGAGCTGAAGGTAGAGGCTTTAACCCACTGAGCCACCCAGGTGCCCCTATTTATTTGTTTGTTTGTTGGACAGAGAGAGATACAGGGAGAGAGGGAACACAGGCAGGGGGAGTGGGAGAGGGAGAAGCAGGCGCACGGAGGAGGGAGCTTGATGTGGGGCTTGATCCCAGGACTCTGGGATCATGACCTGAGTCAAAGGCAGATGCTTAATGACTGAGGCACCCAGGCACCTCATCTTGGGAGATTTTTGATTACAGGTTCAGTTTCTTTGCTGGTTATCAGTCTGTTCAAGTTTTCTGTTTCTTCCTGTTTCAGTTTTGGGTAATTTATATTTTTCTAGGAATTAATCTAGTTCTTCCAAGTTGTCCAATTTGTTGGCATATGGTTTTGCATAATACTCTCGTAATTATTTGTATTTCTGTGCTGTTGGTTGTTACTTCTCTTCTATTTATGATTTATTTGGGTCCTTTCTCTTTTCTTTTTGATAAGTCTGGCTAAAGGTTTATCACTTTTATTGATTTTTTTTTTCAAAGAACCAACTCCAGGTTTCATTGATCTATTGTTTTGTTTTGTTTCTATATCGTTTATTTCTGCTCTAATCTTTATTCTTTCCTCCTGCTGGCTTTAGGCTTCTTTTGTTGTTCTTTTTCTAGCTCCTTTAGGTGTAAGGTTAGGTTGTTTATATGAGATTTTTTTCTTGCTTTTTGAGATAGGTCTGTATTGCTGTCTACTTTCCACTTATGACTGCTTTTGCTGCATCCTGTAGGTTTTGGACCATTCATTGTATTTTCATTTTCATTTGTTTCCATATATTTTTTTTTTTTATTTCTTTGATTTCCTGGTTGACCCATTTATTGTTTAGTAGCAGGTTGTTTAACTTCCATGAATTTGTGATCTTTCCAAATTTTTTCTTGTGATTGACTTCTGATTTTATAACATTGTGGTCAGAAAAGGTGCATCGTGTGATTTTACTCTTTTTGTATTTGTTGAGGTGTCTCTCTCTCTCTCTCTCTCTTTTTTAAGACTTTATTGAGAGAGAAAAAGAGAGTGAGAGAGAGAGAGCATGAATGTTGGTTGGGGGGACAGAGAGAGAGGAGAAGCTCTCTCTCCCTCTCTCCCAGAGAGAGGGAGAAGCTCAGCTCCCCGCTGAGTAGGGAGCCCGATGTGGGGCTCAGTCCCAGGACCCTGGGATCATGACTTGAGCCAAAGGCAGATGCCTAACCAACTGACCACCTGGGTGCCCATGTTTGGGCCTCTTTTGTGATCTAATATGTGATCTGTTCTGGAGAATGTTCCATGTGCACTTGAAAAGAATGTGTATTCTGCTGTTTAAGGATAGAATGTTCTGAATATATTTGTTAATTCCATCTGGTCCAGTGTGTCATTCAAAGCCACTTCCTTTTTTATATTCTGTTTAGATGATCTATCTGGTGATGTAAATGGGGTGTTTTCATTTTAATAACTTTGGCTTGTACTCTGGGTGAGATGGGAAAAGAAGCCCTTGGAGAGTATAAAGCAGAGTAGGGTCATGACCTAGTTTATATTTTATTTTATTTTTTTTTAAAGATTTTATTTATTTTTTGAGAGAGAGACACACACACAGAGAGGGAACACAAGCAGGGGAGTGGGAGATGGAGAAGCAGGCTTCCCGCCATACAGGAAGCCCAATGTGGGGCTCGATCCCAGGACCCTGGGATCATGATTTGAGCTGAAGACAGACACTTAACAACTGAGCCACCCAGATGCCCTTCTAGTTCGTATTTTAATAAAAATCACACCGGTTGCTATCTTAATAAAATATAGGGGACCTATAAGGTGCAAACAGGAAGACCAATTGGAAGTCTTATTTTAATACCAAGCTGAGGCTCATGGCGGCTTAGACTAGATTGGTAGCAGGGAAGGTTGTGAGAAATGGTTTGATTCTGGATATATTTTGAAGGTTAAGCTGAGGGGATTTTTTGGCAAATTAGAGTGGGGTATGAGATTGAGGAGTGTAAAGGATGACTCCAGGAATTTGGCCTGAAAAACTGAAAAGAGCTACTATTAATGAAGATAGATAAGACTTCAGGAAAAGCAGGTTTTGGAGAGAAATAACAGGAGTTTGGTTCTGGATGAGTTAACTTTGGTATGTATATGGGATTAGTATTTTTCTGACTATGAAAATTGATGGAGGATTAGTTTATTTCCCTTTAGTATGTCACAGATACTTTTGAACATTACAATAATAATGAATTAATAAAAAAATTAATGTCAGTGAAAACAGTGTTCGTGGCCAAATTTTTTATTATTAAAGCCAACAAATGTAGTATTGCTCTGTCAAGTTTCTAAATACCTACTCTTAAGTTTTTATTTATGTTATTGTTGTTGGCTAGTAATAAACAGTTTGTGAACCACACCAGTAATAAATAGTTCATGAACTACATTTGAGTAGCATTGTTTTGTTTTTTAAATTTTTAAAATTTTATCTTTTTAAGATTTTTGTTAATTTGAGAGAGAGAGAGAGAGAGAGAGCGAGCATGAGCAGTGGAGAAGGGGAGAGGGAGAGGGAGAAGCAAGACTCCCTGCCGAGCAGGGAACCAGAGGCCAGACTTGATCCCAGGATCCGGGGATTATGACCTGAGCCGAAGGCAGAGGCTTAACCAACTGAACCACCCAGGTCCCCTGAGTAGCATTGTTTTAAACATCAAGTAGAGATGTTGAATAAACAGTCGAATATATAAATCTTGAAGTTTGTTAATGTGTATACCTTATGTTATACTTGGGAGATATGCAGGGAAAAATGAGTGATTTTTCTCAAGTGGCTTAGAATTGACTTAAATACCATATTAATAGGGAAAGGAGAGGAGAAATATAGACTTCATAGAAGAGAGAATAACTGAATTTTGGGAAAGATGAATGGGGCCTTAGAAGAATAGAAGGGAGGTGTGATAGTTTGTAACCAAGTTTGTCTGGCTGTAGTGATGGCTTTTAGTCTCCTCTCTTATGATGAGTCAATTTTTTCTGGTTGATGAAAATCCTGGGAAGGGGATTTATGACAATTGAGTTCCTACTGTTTTTCGACAGATAAGGGGAAAGGAATCCTCTCCCTGCTTTTGCTGTTTTTCAAGTGTCTACAGCTCAAAATAATCCGTATATCAAAGCAGCATATTTTGGGGCAGCATGTCCTAAAATCCCACAGTTGTATTTTGGTATGGCATTATTCTGCTACCCTTTATTGGAATGGCAGTATAGAAGGTAAGATAGAAATTTAGGAGTAATAAAAATTTTACTTTAGATAGACCTAACAATAAATTTAGGTCTAGGATATGATTAGCAGTAATTACTCTGGGCTCTTTACCTGCCCATAGCTCTTTAATGACACTTAAATAATATCTGGGGTTTCTCATTTATATGTGAACTTAACAAACCTTTTTGGCATCACAACGATTATAAAAGCAAAGACATTAGGACTGCCCTTTGCATTTTACCACAGTCTGTTTTGGTTTATATTGCCATTTTGCTACTTTTCCATTTCCATAGTATCCTAGATTCTGATTTCACCACTTTGGGGTGAGTGGAAAAGCGTGTTTTGATCTACAAGTCTCTTACATTTGTTTTTGGTTATTTTAAAATCATTTTTATTTTAGGTTGTGAAACAATTTCGTAGTGGTGGTTATAATACATTGGTTTCTACTTGTGTTGGTGAAGAAGGTTTGGATATAGGAGAAGTTGATCTTATAATCTGTTTTGATGCCCAGAAGAGCCCAATTCGTCTTGTACAACGAATGGGTAGAACTGGCCGCAAACGTCAAGGCAGAATAGTTGTTATCCTTGCTGAAGGACGAGAAGAACGTGTAAGTAGACTTGTAGAAATGTGATTTGATAATTGAAATTTGAGAAATATAGCTTAAGATAAATATTGATCTGTTAGCATTCAAAGTTCAAACAATGTGTAGGAAATTATGGTTGATTTTTTCCCCCTACTTTTTAGTAGATTCTGAGTATTCTTTGGAGAATTCTTAACTAGATTCCATTTTGTAATTTTTATCCATATAAAGAAACACATTTTTCGACTTCAGTATTAATTTAGGGATACTTAGATACAAGAATCAATATGTATTATTTTTTTAAATCTTTGGAGATCTTTAGTTCATTTTTTTTTGAAGATTTATTTATTTAAGAGAGAGAGGGAGAGACAGCATGAGTTGAGGGGCAGGGAGATGGAGAAGCAGGCTCGCCGCTGAACAGGAAACCCTAAGTAGGTGGGGAGGAGACTCAATCCCAGGACCCCAGGATCAGGACCTAAGCTGAAGGCAGACGCATAACCTACTGAGCCACCCAGGTGCCCCTCAGTATCGATTTTGTTTTAGTATTTCCGTATGCTTCTAAGGGCTGTTTTTTGTTTTTAGTTTAGTTTTTTCTTCTATTTTTAAATACAGTGAACTGAGAATGGTTTTTACATTTTAAAGAGTTGCCTAAACCAATCAATCAACCAACCAACCAACCAACAACAATATGTGCCAGAGATATTATGTGGCCTGCAAAACCTAAAATATTTACTTTCTGCCCCTTTATGGGAAAGTTTGTTGATTTTCAAAGTGATAAGAAACTTAAATTATATTCATACTTCGCTATAATCATGACTGACAGACCTTCCTGGAATATGATATTATAGCTAATATTATTATTATTTTTAAAGATTTTATTTATTTATTTGACAGAGAGAGATCACAAGTAGGCAGAGAGGCAGGCAGAGAGAGAGAGGGGGGAAAGCAGGCTTCCTGCTGAGCAGAGAGCCCGATGTGGGGCTCGATTCCAGGACTCTGGGATCATGATCCGAGCCGAAGGCAGAGGCTTTAACCCACTGAGCCACCCAGGCACCCCTATTATTTTGTTTGTTACACTAAAATTATTAACTAACTTTTGTAACTCAGTGGTATTATTTCCTTGGGCAAATATGTAGGTTCATATCCAAGATTTTTTAATTAATTTCGGCAGTTATAAAAAATTGATTTAAAATGTTTTATAGACCCTTTAAAAATCATCCTGAAAAATGAACTTTTCCCCAGATACTTTTCATGCAATTATAGCATATTATGTAACATTTATATTATCTGTAAAATGATTCCAATAAAGTAAATACCTGGCAGCTTGTAAACATCTATGTACTATCAATGAGTGGAATTAGGTTCTAACTGTATTTATTACCTTAGGCAAACCACTTAGTTTTCTTATCTGTAAAATAATCATAATGGTCCACATTTAATGAGGACCTACTCTTCTGGGCAGTGTTCTAAGTGTGTCAGATGGATTATTTCATTTAATCCTGTATGGGAAATAATGGTTTTCTTGTATATAGTTAAGAAAACTGAAGTGTAGAGAGATGAAGTAACAAGCTGGAATATGGGAATAGTATTAAAAAAAGCAATTTACAGTTATATATATGAATATTCACCTTATTCGAAAATAGAAAGATACTAAATAAAAGATTTCCTTTGTGTAATATAATTATGAAGGTAGGCTTTTATAATAGTAGATTTTGAATTGATTTTCAAGAGTTAATTGAACAGGTCTCAAATTCAAGATAACAGATATTCTCGGTATTTAAGTGGATCAGAGTTTAATTTACTGTTTATAATAAATCCAAATAAATATAATAACTTCTTGTTATGGCTAAGTGACTATTACAGAAATAATGTAATTTGACGTTTTTCTTTGCAGACTTATAATCAAAGTCAGTCCAACAAAAGAAGTATTTATAAAGCTATTTCAGGTAACAGGCAGGTTCTTCATTTTTACCAAGGAAGTCCACGAATGGTTCCTGATGGAATCAATCCAGAATTACACAAAATGTTCATTACATGTGGTGTCTATGAACCAGATAAGCCTCGGAACTTGCAGCGGAAGCCCTCTAACTTTTCCCATAAGAATGGTAAATAAAAAACTTCGCATTTGAGCCATACATTTTTTTTCCTGTTGTTAGTTAGCAAGCCATATGTATTTCCTTTTTGAGTAACTCAATGTACATTCTAGGATGTTATGGGTGTTAAAAAATAAGAGCTTATTCCTCTGGCAAAGGGAAGGAGATAATGACAGAACAGAGTGAGAAACTCAGTGTTGGGAAAATTAAAATGCCTGCCAACCAGAGAATCCTCTTTATAAAATGTAGAAAAGGAAGAAAACTTTTGTTATTGAATAAGCATTGAATCAGATTATAGTGTGCATCGTTGAAATCCACTAAGATAATACAAAGACAGAAATTCTACCCTTTACATCCCTTCAGGCAGTTATGATTCTTTACATATATATTCTGAAGATTAATAGTAACTTGTCTTCCTATGGGAGGATAGCACCTTTTGCTGTATATTATTTCATAGTTCATCCCCAAATCACCTGGTAATTGAGGTAGCCATTTGTGTTAGCTTTGTTGTCTTTATTCAAAGAAATAGTAAGTCTTCTTTTTTCTCTGCATGCATACAGTGAAGAGAATGGTGCTTAGGCTAAACTTCCCTGGTGACTGGGAGATAGGGACACTATCTTCCTTGATATTTACATTGCAGAGAGAGCTCCTACATCCTTAAGAAAAACATCTGTGGTTGAAACACTAACTAGAGGCTTGCTCAGATTTTACAGAGATTTGAATATAACATCAAAGAGTTAAAAGATTTACAAACATCTGGTGTCTCTGGAATTGCTTTAAGAAAAGGAGATGGAATGGTTTCTTTCCCTTTCTGCAAAAGAGAAAACTTTTTTTTTTTTTTTTTTTAATTTACGTGAGATAGCGGCCAAGTTAGACCAAGTTCCTGGTGATTCTGAGTCGTGAGAAATTCTTTGGTGCCAGGGAGCATAGCTAGTAATGAGAGTGTTGCTACTTTAAGAACTGCAGATGGGGCACCTAGGTGGCTCAGTGGGTTAAAGCCTCTGCCTTCAGCTTTGATCAGTCTTGGTCTCAGGGTCCTGGGATCCAGCCCCACATAGTGCTCTCTGCTCAGCAAGGAGCCTGCTTCCCCCTCTTTCTGCCTGCCTCTCTGACTACTTGTGATTTCTCTCTCTCTCTGTCAAATAAATAAATAAAATCTTAAAAAAAAAACTGCAGAGATTTTGGTGATATCAAGAAAATATCTTGAAATTTTAATACTATAACGATGAGAAACCAAAATTTTTCTCTTAAATTTTTACTTAAATCTTTAATCAGAGCTTTTAAAGAATCATAATGTCATATAATTATATTTTAAGATTTGGAAGGAACATTGGGGGTCATCTGGTCAAATTACCTATCAAGATAGGAGTGGTTTCTGCAGCATTTTTTTAATTTATAATATTTTAAGAAGAACAGTGTCATCTTGTTAACTATAAGCACTATGTTATGCACAGTTCTCTAGAATGTATTCGTCTTATGTAAGATGGAACTGCTTCAAGCAACAACTTTCTTTCTCTCTCCGCCCAGCCCCTGGCAACACCATTCTATTCTCTGCTTGTATGAGTTTGATTATTTTAGATATCTCTTATAAGTGGAATCATACAGTATGTGTGCTTCTGTGACTGGCTTATTTCACCTAGCTTAATTCCCTATAGGTTCATTCATAGGGAATGGTAGGATTTCTTTTTTTTTTTTTAAAGATTTTATTTATTTGAGAGAGAGAGAGAGAGAGAATGAGAGGGGAGAAGGTCAGAAGGAGAAGCAGATTTCCCGCAGAGCTGGGAGTCCGATATGGGATTCGATTCTGGGACTCTGGGATCATGACCTGAGCTGAAGGCAGTCGCCTAACCAACCAAGCCACCCAGGCGCCCCTGGTAGGATTTCTTTTTAAAGGCAGAATAAGATTCCATTATATGTACATGTACATTTTCTTTTTTTTTTTTTTAAGATTTATTTATTTGAGAGAGTGAGAGCATGAGAGAGAGAGAGAGAGAGCGAGCGCACGCACAGGCATGGGGGAGGGGCAGAGGGAGAAGGAGACTCCTCACTGAAGAGGGAGCTGGATTTGGGGCTCGATCCCAGGACCCTGAGATCATGATTCAAGCTGAAGGCAGACTCTTTTTTTTTTTTTTAGGTTTTATTTATTTATTTGATACAGAGAGAGAGATCACAAGTAGGCAGAGAGGAGGAACCAGGCTCCCTGCTGAGCAGAGAGCCCGATGCGGGGCTCGATGCGGGGCTCGATCCCAGGACCCTGAGATCATGACCCGAGCGGAAGGCAGCGGCTTAATCAACTGAGCCACCCAGGCGCCCCTGAAGGCAGACTCTTAACTGACTGGGCCACTCAGGCGCCCTGCCACATTTTTTTATCCATTCATCTGTCACACATTTGGATTGCTTACATCTCTTGCATATAGTGAATACTGATGCAGTATACAGTGCACATAAGTGCACTTTGAGATCCTAATTGCAGTTCTTTTGGATATATACCTAGCAGTGCAATTGCTGTGTTACTTCTATTTTTAATTTTTTGAGGAACCTCCATGCTGTTTTCTATAATGGCTGCACCACTCAACTACCACACCAACAGTGTATAGGGATTTTAATTTTGCCATATCCTCACCAGCACTCATTACGTTTTGACTTTTTGATAGTAGGCATCCTAACAGGTGGGAGGTGATGTTCCACTGTGGTTTTGGTCTACATTCAGCTTTCTTGTTAAATGCATATTCAGCCTCAACTTGAATATCTGTTAATGGAAATTGTACTTCATTAAAACGGTCTATTCCCTATGTAGAAACCCTATATAGAACAAGATTCTTTCTTACTTTGAAAAATCTGTCTTTGCACCTTTTTCTCATTGATTTAATTTTATCTTCTCGATACAAAGAATGGTTTTGATCCTTTGCTTACCTGTGTAGCAGTTCTTTATACATTTGAATACAATACCTCTCAAGTTCAGCTGTTGGTTCCACTGGTTTTCATACCATGAAGTTTCAAGATCCTTACCCTTCTAGTCATTTGCTTTAGATTCACTCAAATTTGTTAATGTTCTTTCCCTTAACTCAGAGCTGTAAATCAGTGCTTTTTGGATATGCTTGTTAAACGTCATACAAATCTACGTAAGGACATATGCTTGTCATTTTATAACACATTGCCAAATCTTTGGTTAAGATGAAAAGATTGTATGTACAGTTGATTCTTGAACAACACTGATCTGAACTGTGTGGGACCAATCCCATGTAATTTTTTTCAAATTTATAAATGCAGTTCAGTACTGTAAGTGTACTTTCTCTTATGACTTCATATTTTTTCTACCTTTATTATAAAAACATAGTAAATAATACATAAAACATACAAAACATATGTGTTAATTGACTGTTTATGTTATCAGTAAGGCTTCCAAACAAGAGTAGGCTGTTAGTACTTAAGTCTTTGGGGAGCCAAAAGGTAATTGCCGATTTTCAGCTGAGGTGTTGTTAACCCTAACCCCTGCATTGTTTAAAGGTCAGCTATATTTTGGATTCTTTTAAATTAATTTACCTATTTATTTAACTTGATTAAGCTTGTATAAATTATTCTTGGTGATCATTGTATTTTTATAAATGTTAAAATTAGCCATATGTTTAATAATTGTTTCTCCCATCCAAGTACTAACCAGGGCTAGACATGGATGACAGATTTCTTTAGTAAAATTTGAAAACCCGTTTTTTTCTTAAATTGAGATAATATTGGTTCATGTTTATTTTTTGTGCTTTTTTTTCCTCCACTTTCCCTGATTTTTCAAGTGGTAGGGATTCATCTTGGTAAGATTGCATGTATAAATGTAATCTTCTGTAAGTTAGCATAATTCATCTGGGTTTAGAGACCTGAACTTACTTAAAGTGATTAAAAGAGAGGAATGCCTTCCTATCTTAAAAGTCTCAGATTGTTAGATCTAAGAGGAGCCTGAAACATCACTTAGTTCAAACCCATTACTTTACAAAAGCATATTCTTATACAGTATTGGAAATAGCTAAGACAGAAGTTTCCTGATTCCTAATTTAGTAGTCCTTCTGATTCTTTTTTCCTGCCCACATCTCTATTGGACCAGAGTTACTACTTTATACCATTTATCCTGTTTCAGTTTGCTGATTATTTTCCTCTATAGAGATTATGGAAGTCAGAAAGGGTAAATTTAGTGTATTTTAAAAAAAAGTATATTGTCATTTTTTTTTAAAGCAGTAGGTCTTTTCTATCTCTACCACCACCCCCTGTTTAAGACAAGTTAAAAATCCTTTTTAGTCTTGATGTCTTCCCCCACCCCCAACCAAGCTTCAAATAACCTTTCAGATAAAAATGATAGAATCATACCAGTTTTCATTTGTAAGTTTTTGACTCTTTTGTGCCGGGTCTTAGATACAACATGGAGAGGGTCCAAAAGAAACCAGGACTGGGAGCCTGCCTACCTGGCTCTGTTACATTAATGAAGTCATTATGGAAGGTTAGCTCCTGAACAGGAGGCTGTGCTAGTACTTTTAAAGAGGTGAGAAAAGTGATAACCAGGATGATTATGTGAAAAATACTGGTTTTAAGGAATAGAGTCAGTGGTTTAGTAACAATGAATAGATAGAAACAACTGGAGAGTTTGAGTTGACGTTGTATATTTTGTGTTTGCTTAGCTGATTTTTTTAAACTTCTTTTCAATTACTTTTTCAACTTACAGGAATAAAGCAGAGTAATTCAAAGAAAGATTGGTTCTTATCAGCAGAAGAATTTAAATTATGGAACAGACGTTATAGGTTAAGAGACAGTGATGAAATTAAGGAAATAACATTGCCTCGAGTTCGATTTTTATCTTTAGAAAATGAGGAAAACATAGCAGTAAGTTGAACATGTTTTCAGATACTCTTTATAGTGATTATGCAATAGCTTTGGGAGTAGAGAGGGTGTTCATGATCAGAATGTCAAGTTTAAGACAAAAATTTAAGAATGTTAAACAGTTTAAAAAGAATATTAAAGTCCAAGATTGTAGAACTACAAATTTTCTTATATTCTTTATTGTGTATATATATTTTTACTTGAGTGTAATACCTTTACATAATATCTGCCTTTTTCCCATTACTTTCTACTTTACTTTCCCATTACTTTCTACGCTCATATGAGCATTTCTATATAGGCATGCTTTATGTAATTATTATATTATTCTGCAATATGCATGGTTTGCTTGACTATTTATTTTCCTGTTATGTTTTCAAATTCTTTTCAGTGTTAACTAACATAAAATTGTGCTGTCATGAACATCTTTGTACAAATTTTTTTTTAATTGTGTAGGACTTTAAATTGGATGTTATTATTTCTCTTACTATGAACAACTTATTGGTGACCTTTAAAAAAATTTTTTTTCTTATTGGTAAACTTAAAGTCTAGAGCATTGATCAAAGGTTGCATATATGCCTAGAGGAAAGAGTCCTTTTAGCAGGAAAGAGTCCTTTTAGCAGATTTATAAGGTTTGAAACATGGCTATTCAGAATTTATATTCATTTACTACCAGGAAAAGTGAGAAAAGGCAGCATAAAAAAATTAAGATCATTATCACTGAGAGGTTGTGAGTGTATTTTTATTAGATTATAGGATATAAATCTAGCACAATAGTACTCTTGAAACCACGCATTTTCTTAAATATTTGCTCTTAACATGGAACTGTATAAACAGGAATATAAGCAAGTACTAGCTCATAATAGTTACTTTCAAAATGTACTTAAAAGGGCATTTTTGTACTTTATGAAATTATTTTATTTAGTCTTCTGAGATTTTATTGAAAATACCCAAACGAATTCAGATTTTTTATGTTAGGCTTATTATTGTTTGTTTAATCAGTTTATGAAATCTGAGTAGGTGTATTTATCATTTTTATTATTTTTAAAATCATTAATCAAGGCTCAAGAACCAAACACTGGAATTCACCAACTCTCTCTTTCTGAATGGAGAGTATGGCAGGATCATCCTTTTCCTACGTATCAAGTTGACCATTCAGATCGATGCTACCATTTTATAAGCATTATGCAAATGATAGAAGGAATGAGACATGAAGAGGTAGGGTTTTATTATAACTTTCTCTTGCTGGTATGATGATGAAAAGAATAGAATACTTGATATTTGTTCTTAATTTTTTTAAATTTATTTTTTGAGAGAGAGAAAGAGAGCATGTGAGTGAGTTGGGGGGAGGAGCAGCGGCAGTGGGGAGAGAGAGAACTTAAGCAGACTCCCCATGGAATGCAGAGCCTGCTTTGGGGCTTGATCTCACAAACCCTTAGATCACAAGCTGAGCAGAAATCAAGAGCTTGTTGCTTAACTGACTGAGCTACCCAGGCGCCCCTGTTCTTCTTAATTTGAAATAATTATTTAAGAAACAAGTATTTAATATAAATAATTATAGTTAGAATATTTTGGTTTTTTTTATGAACAAAATATTTCCTATTGTGATCTCAATAGGAAACCAGTTTTCTGTCTTAGGTGAAGAAATACAATTAATTAGAAGAGTATCATCAGTCAGTATAGATAAACCAGAGTAAAATTTTAATATACTTAATGATTTGTATAAACTGTTAGTAAAGCTAATTTAGCACTCTTGTTAGATGGGATTTATCAAAATATTCTCCATCACATAGGTCATTTGGTATGTCTCTTGTATCCTGGTGGTAGTTTAGAGAATTATTGATTCTTTGAGAAGCTACTTGATTATTCTTCCTTGAGAGAATCAGAATGATGAACCTACTATGAGTATGAAATCCAGAATGCCTGGGTTAGAATCCTAGGTCTACCTCTTATTAATCATGCATCTATAAGTTACTTAACCTCTGTGGGCCTCAGTTTCTCTTTAAAATGGGAATAATGATAATACTTTCTTCATAGGGTTGTTGAAGGATTAAATGACTTACTATGTGTAGCGCATATAGAACAGTAACAGGCATGCTCAATAGATTGTAGCTGCTATTTTTATTATTAGCTATTATTCATGAATACATATAAATAGAGTAACTAGTTGTGAATCCCAGCAAAACCCATGCTATCAAATTAATACATATTTAGTAAGTGCCTTCTATTTGTCCTCTTCTATTCCAGGCCCTCTGGCATATCAGTGAAGAAGCCAGATGAGATACTCTGTCTGTGGGGATCATATATATTAGCAGGGAGACAACTTTCTCAAATTAATGCTTACTGTATTTGTTATTCAAAAAGCAGAGAATTAACTACTGAAGTCCCTGAATAGTAGAGGAATCCCGACTAAAGTCGCCATTCAAGGGGAAGTGGGAAGAGTAGGACAGGAGTTGAGGAGACTGTAGTTTTAGATTTGGTGATAAGTACGCTTTAGAAATTTACTGTAAGAGTTCCTGTGGTGCCTGGTTGGCCACAGTTCCTGTGGTGTACTTGGTTAAGTGCCTGACTCTTGGTTTCAACTCAAGTCATGATCTCAGAGTTGTGAGATCAACTGCACACCAGGCTTTGCGGTCAGCACAGAGTTTGTTTAAGACTCTCCCTCTGCCTCTGCCCCCACCTCCAGTCTCTCTCTGGTCTCTCTCTCTCTCTCTCTCTCTCTCAGATAAATAAATCTTAAAAAAAAAAAAAAGAAAAGAACTTTGAGTTCTTGGGTACGAAATTTGTTAAGAATAGTATATTCCAGCCTACAGCCTAATGGATTTACAGGTACACTTATTTCAGATGTTCTAAAAGTTGTTCTTGATAAAGTTTACCTTTATCAAAACAGTAAATTTAACACATGTATTTGTAGTTTTCATTTATATATATTAATTACTTAATATCTATTTTTATGAATTAGAATAACTGTTCAATTAAATATTAGAAGTGAAGAACTTAGTGCTTATAATACTTAATTTGAAGATTTATTTATTTGAGAGAGAGAGTGTGAGTGCAAGTGGCAGGAAGGGGGAGCGGGAGAGGAGAAACAGACTCTCTGCTGAGCTTAGAGGCCAGTGCAAGGCTCCATCTCAGGACCCTGAGATCATGACCTGAGTTGAAACCAAGAGTTGGTTGCTCAACTGACAGAGCCATCCAGGCACCCATATGATCTTGTTTTATGTATTTATTGAATTTGTTCTTTCCATAAATAGTTATCATGAGTCTTTTATGTATTAATGTTCTGAGGATAGAAAAATACTAATAATTACACAGTAGTGCCATTTATAATTTTGCTTGATTTATTCGAATAATTTTTAAGTTAGGGCTGCCTGGGTGGCTCAGATAGTTAAGCATCCCACTCTTGGTTTTGGCTTAGGTCATGATCTCAGGGTCGTGAGATCATGCTCCCTGCTCAGCACAGAGTCTGCTTGGGATCCTCTCCCTCTGCTCCTCCCCCTCTCATACATGCTCGTGCTTGTGCTCTCTTCTCTCTAAAATAAATAAATAAAATCTTTAGAAAAAGATTAAGTTATAAAAGAAAATCATTTTGAGTAATAATTTGAGTAATGTAATATTGTTTAGAAAATAACACAAAGTAAAACTCATCTTATTTCCTGTGACTTTTTCATTTTCCTTCTTTCTAGGGAGAATGCAGCTATGAATTGGAAATTAAACCTTACTTACAAATGGAAGATGTTAGATCAATATTTAGTGCTCCCAGGAATGAATATAATCCTCCTGCCAATGGCCCCTTCACTAGTAACAAGAAATCTTCATTTTCAAGGAATATAAATCATGGCAGTTCATTATCAATGACAGAATCTGATGAAGAATGTGCTGAAATTTTTAAACTAATTCATATCAAACCTGCTAAAATTGCTTCTCTAAAGAAAAAAGCCTCTAAAGAATTTAAAAAAGATCAGCCTATAAAAGAAAATAAAGATGTTATAGATTCTTTAGATACTAATGGAAGTACTACTGTTGAAAATATTTTTCAGATAGACCTACTAAATGATAAAAGGGCATCAGATACAGACGAAGTTGCGGTTGCCATATGTGCTGTCAATGAAAATGTTTTTAATCGGCCAAAGGGATTAATGGAATGTCAATTTACAAATAAATCTAGTTCATTTGCTGGAAATTTTTTAGATTCTGGATATAGCAGTTTCACTGATGAGAAATGTGTTTCATCTAGCGTATTTCTTCCATTTGAGGAAGAGTTTTGTATAGCTAAAACAGATGACCAATCTCATAATTGTCATTCATTAACAAAAGAGGTACTAGATAATGTAGAGAGATTTTTATCTCATTCTCCTCCACCTCTCAATGGACTCTCAAATTTGGAATATGAAATTGCTAAGGGTTATCAACTTGATCATTTGCCTTTTCTCCCTTACACTGAATATTTACAAAATGATAAATCTACTTGTTTGATGTCATATTTACCTGCAAATTCTCAACAGGATTTAGAATTGAATTCATTTAAATTTATTAATCATTCTTCTGAAAAAAGTTGCTTTTATAGTGCAGCTAATGATAAGATTTCTGATGAGCCAAGTTACTATGACTATGTTGGTAAACTACATAAAGATAATAAAAATGAAAATTTAGTATCTAGCAATCATATTCAAATAAACATAGACCCTCCAAAGTATTTAGTTGAAGAAAAAAATTGTGATATGGATAACAATGGCCTCCCAGTATTGCCCTCTGATCAAGATGAGATTTTACCACTATTCAAAGATGTTAATACAGAGTTTAATGATGAGAGCCTTTTTCCCTCGAACAATAAATATAAATCTTCATGTGTGCCAGACAAAACTGCTTTAAGTGAAGTGGCACTAGTTTCTCACTTCTTAATTTCTGATGAACTATTGTTAGATGATAATTCTGAACCCCAAGATCAAATTATCTGTGATACTAATAGTTGGAAATCTCATGAAGATTTGAAAGTTGTCCATGAGGAAAAACTGAAGCATGATGAATATGTTTTTGACTGCTCAAAGGATTTATTTTCTGTTACTTTTGATTTAGGATTTCATAGTCCAGATTCTGATGATGAAGTATTAGGACATGCATCATATACAAATAAGAATGAATTTTTAGATAATCTTTCTGGAAGGTGTTCAGATATTAAGGAGAACAATGATGCAAATTATGTTTCAAATCAAGCAATAATACCACAAGATCATGTTGCCAGTTCTACGGGTAGAACTATTATTATCCCATCAAATGAAGATAAGTGGAGGCCACGTTTTGCACATTTTCCATGGAGTACAGCAAAAAATAAAGAATTTCTGTCTCCTGGTTATTCTCAGTTTTCTTTTCCAGTAGGAGAAAAAGTTATGAGTACACCACTTTCTGAATCAAACACACTGAACTCATTTTCTAAGAGGAAGGAAATACCTTGGACACTAGATTCTCATAAGGGAAAAGTACATCTACAGAATTTCAAAGAAACATTGAATTCAACTTTTATTGATTCAGGACTTTCTGTAGAAAAGTCTAAAAGCAGGGAAAAAATCAGTTTTTGTCAATCCCGCCATCCTGCTGAAGGTAAGATTCTATCTTAATAAAACACATAAATCTTTCTGGAATAATTACTCTAGATAAGCTGCTGTAATCTTTCAAAATGTAATTTCTCGGTATTTGATGTATTGAATTAGATAATTTATTATGTATTTCTTAAGTTGGTGCTTACTGATAAAAGGTTTATCTACATATGTTTATGGCATGTGTGCCATGGGAAAAGTTATTATACTCAATACTGAAATATACTGAATACTGAAATACTGAAGATTTGGCTTTGGCCCTTGACTGTAAAACCCAGACAATTGTGTGACATATACATTTGAAAAGATACCAGTAAAATGTAGAAATCACTACCACATAAAAAGGTAGTGGATGTTTATGAGGTTCAGAAGATGACAGAATTTTAAACTGGATTAGATTGGAAACTTAGATTTTTTTTAAAGGATTTTATTTATTTGACAGAGAGAGAGAGAGGTCACAAGTATGCAGAGAGGCAGGCAGAGGGAGAGGGGAAAGCAGGTTCCCCGATAAGCAGAGAGCCCTTTGAGGGACTCAATCCCAGGACCCTGAGATCATGTCCCGAGCCGAAGGCAGAGCCTTTAACCCACTGAGCCACCCAGGTGCCCAAAATGTAGATTTTATTAAATGTAGATTTTAATTTTGGTTCTTCAGGAGTATTTACAATTTGAATGTGAATAAAATAGAGAATTTGGATGTTATAAAATGAAAACAAAGGGGAAAAGGGAAAGTATAAGATTTGGAAGGAATAGTATAAAGTAGAAGATTTACATAGAAAAATAGTTTGAAAAAAAAAAAAAAAACAACTGTTGAGAAACAAGACTGTATTTGGAGGATTGAGGCAAGACCACAGAAGTTCCAGAGGAATCTCTGGATTTCTGTGATCTAATTCTACACAGTTACAGAAAAACTAGAAAATACAGTGCTAGATGTTTGGTGTTAAAATGACTTAAGTATTCTGTAAGTACTGTGATAGAACTCAACTCTAGTTTATGTATAGAGTATTATAGCAGGCCATTTATGAATTTTATTCCTTATGGTTGAGGAAGAAGTAGTTGTATGATAAAATGATTTTGCTCTGTAAATCTTTATGATGCTATTCTCTTTGGGATCAAAGCCACCATTCATGAATGTTTTATTTAAGATAAAAACTTCTTGGAAATAAGTTCTGGAAATGTGTTTAATTTTTAAAATTTGAATAGACTCTGACATGTATATTATCTGACATGTGTATATTATATGTATATTTTTACTAAGTTTATGTTACCTGTGAGCCTCCAATGGTTGAGGATTTCTCTTATATTAAGCCTGTTAGTGGTTGAGATCATTTTTCTGTCTTTGTGTCAGATTTGCATTAAACCTTTTAGCATTATACTTAACTACTAACTATGGGCAATGTGATTAATAAATTCATAATTATTTATTAGGGAATATTTAGTACTTTTGAGGGTAGTTGATATACAATGTTACAATAATTTCAGGTATAGAACATAGTGACACCACATCTCTATATATGCTCACAAGTGTAGCTTCATCTGTTACCATACAACTCTGTTTACTATAGCATTGACTGTATTCCCAAAGGTAGTTTTTATTCCCATAACTAATTCATAGTTAGTATTTTTTACTTCACCTAATTAAAATAGAGGATTTAAGATCATTTACCATGCTATATGTATACTATAATAGCAACTCATTAAAGCACCACTAAACCAATTGAAAGGAAAACCTCTTAGAATGAGTTGGTTACTATACCTGAGCCTTGCATTTAACCTCATATTCCTTAGAAGGTAATGAAAAACAAAACTGGTCGATTATACAGTGTTCATCTGTAAAAAGGATTTATTTAAGTTTATTTGTCTGGGTAGATTTTTTTTTTTTTTTTTTGGCACAGAGCGTGAGGAGTAATGTATTGTGTGAATTTGTGTTAGTTATTTATTGGTGTGTAAAAAAATTACTCCTCCAAGTTTAGTGGCTTAAAATAACATTTATTTGTAGTTTAGGAATCGGATAGTTGCTTAACTGGATAGTTATGGTTGAGGATTTCTCATCAGGTTATAGGCGAGATTTCACCTGGGGTTGCAACAATCACCTGAAGATTTGACTGGGCATGGAAAATCTGCTTTCAGGATGGCTTGTGCAAAAGTGGGGTGGTGGTGGGAAGGGGAGGCACACAGGATTCTCTGTCCATAGCAATTCTAAAATGCAGCAGAGCCAAGGTGGGAAGTTCCTTGATAAGGACTCAAGACCTGGAAATAACTCCCTGGTTCTTGGCTTCATCCTTTGGATGTTTGATCTTTTTACATAACACAGCAGAATTTCCTCAGCCGTTTCCATTTAGTAAAAATTTGGCAATTTTTATTGTATGGGGATTTTTAAAGGCCTCTTTTCATTTTATATGGTCTTTGTCCCTTTCTGTTGTTGTAGCTGGCTGTGTTTCTTCCCATATAATTCTCGTATATCTTTGTGGATCTCTTGTGAATCTTATTGGGGTTCATTGCATTAGATACTATTAATGCTCACAAATCCTTTGGAGGCAACTCCTTCTCTACTTTGGGCTTCTGCTAAAATGTCTGGACATAGTTCCTTAATCTTCTTGGAAGACCTGTTTAAGAGGATCCTTGAAAAACATCCTTAGACTATTTAGAAGGCCTTTTACCTGACTGCATAGTTCTTTGAGGCACCATCTTTGATCTTTGGTCTTAAAGCAGTTACAGGTTCACCTTCAGCTTCACCAGGACAGTAGTTTCCTGGCAGTCCTCTAGATTAGATCTTTGCCTGGAAGATTTCTTAATTTAACGATGTTTGCCTACTAGAAAAGCTGGGAATTTCCAAAACTAGTAAGTCTCAACTGTTCATGTTTAATAGTCCCTTCTTTAGGACTCACTATAGGGTTGCTTCTTAAATCTTTACAATACAGCGTTTGGCTTCCTCCAAAGTGAGTGATGCAAGGACAGAGAACAAGCATGAGACCTCAATAACTTTAATGACCTAGACTCTGAAGTAACCCCCCCTTCATTTCCATTATATTCTTTTGTTAGAAGCAAGTTACTAAGTCTGGCCCATACTCAAGAGGAGAGGAATTATGATCTAGCTTTTTTTTTTTTTTTAAAGTTACTTATTTATTTATTTGAGAAAGAGAGAGAGTGAGACAGAGCTTGAGAAGGGAGAAGGTCAGAGTGAGAAGCGGACTCCCCGTGAAGTTGGGAGCCCGATGCGGGACTCGATTTCAGGTCCCTGGATGATCTAGCTTTTGAAGGCAGGTGTATCAAAGAATTAATGAACATATCTTGAAACAACCACAAGGCTCTTACAGAAGGTTTTGTAGAGACATGGGACGGTGTTTAATCTGAATTTTATGGAAGTGCAGAAATCGAGTTTTGTTTAAGTACCTGAAAATTTGAAATATTTGATTTTATACATCAGATGTCCGTTTTTAGTGTTTTTTCCACCCTCCTGAATGTGATCTAGTTACAACATTTTGGTGAATATCTTACCATTTTTTATTTCATGCTTGTGTACAAACACATGTATATGTAGACATAGTACATACATATGTCTATAAGAATCTCTTCAAATATTGTTTTGTAGCCTACATTTTCATGCTTTAACTCCGTTAGAATAAAAATAAGACACAAAGGGCCCCTGGGTGGCGCAGTTGGTTGAGCGACTGCCTTCAGCTCAGGTCATGATCCCGGAGTCCCGGGATCGAGTCCCACATCGGGTTCCCAGCTCCATGGGGAGTGCGCTTCTCACTCTGACCTTCTCCCTTCTCATGCTCTCTCTCACTCTCTCTCTTTCCTAATAAATAAATAAATAAAATCTTTAAAAAAAAAAATAAGACACAAAGAGCAGAGAGTGAGAGATGAATTCTGGATCCTTTGACTAATAAAATTAGGCTTTGCACTCTCGGAGCCTCATTTTGGTTATTAATTTGTCAAATTGAATCTGAGTCAATGTGGTTATTAGCAAAAGTTATCATCTCTTAATTTTCTCACTGGCACTGTTTTATTTTTCTGTCTCATGCTGATTTTTTGGCCAAGCTTCTGAAAAACTCTTTTTAAATAATGTACCCATCAATAAAATATTTGTGAATGGATAAACAAATCTATTGACCGGTTTCATTTTTTTTAATAAATTATAGATGAACAATTAACAAGCAATGAAAGTGAAGATGAGATTTTCCGAAGAAAAAGTAAAAGAACAAAAGGAAATGTTTTAGAATCCCCTGAGGTGAGTCATTTAATAATCAGAATAATGTGATCATGTAAAGGCTTTTTTGCTCCACCACTTTAAGTCTTTTTTTTTTTTTAACCTTTTGTCTAATTATTTACTTTATCTAGGATCAGAAAAACAGTGAAGTTGATTCCCCACTACATGCTGTAAAAAAGCGCAGGGTTCCTCCAAACAGAGTAAGTAGGTAATAGATAATGTAGAGTAATTAAATTCTTTTGGAATAATTATTGCAAGAAAAATACATGTATAGGTGAATGTAGGTATATTTGATCTAATAGGTGTATGGTTAACACAAAAGTAGATAGTAAATCCCATGTGATTGGAATTTCTATTTCAAATTTATACTTCTTTAAAAACTCTTTTAGTCAGTATGCTTCAGCAGTTCCCTAAATATCTACTCTATATCTACTGTGTAAGATGCTGGGGACACTACTATAAATATTATATCCTGGTATTGTCTTAAGTCACCTAAAATCTAATAGGAAAGACAGATAAGTAAACAGATAATTTCAATATAATTTTTAATAAATTAAATTAATGATAAAAAATGATAAGCCCTTATCCTAGTCTTTGGGAGTTCTGGAAAGTTTCTTGAAGATAATAAATACCTTAGGTAATTCTTAAAGCATTGGTAGCAGTGAGGCAAGGGAAAGCATTGCCAACAGAGTAAGCTCTTAAAGAATGACACAAAGTGGGGAAACAGCATCTTTATTATTAGATGATAAAGACAAAGAGTGCCAGGAAGTAAAGTTGGAAAAAAATCAGGGTGTTTTTGGAAAGTCTTATTCTTTCATTTGTTTCCCAAGTGGGTTTGAAAGAAGGAAAGAAGGAGTTCAAGATGAGTCTCTGTTTCTTGACTAGGGCTGTTTGGAACATGTGACGAAATTTGGAGGAGATAAAAAGATGATGAATTCAGTGTTGAATATGTTTGAGTTTGAGGATTTTGTAGAATAGTGCAATGACAGTGTCTGGCAGGTATTGGTGACTATTTGAATCTGAAGTTTTGGGTAGGCTAATGATGTTCATTTATTATCAGCTATAAGCTGGTAAGTGTAGGAAATGTTGATATTAGGAAATATTGGTGTGTTTTTTTTAATTCTCTACTGTAATCTAGGATAAATGCAAAATTAATAAAATATGTAATCACTTCATATTCACTTTGTATACTCCTATAATACTTCACTAGAAAAATTGCTTTAATTTGCTACCTCAATTAGAATGTCTGATTGACTCATAGTAAATGAATTAAAATACTGATAATGCTGATGATCGGTCTGTTTTAAAGTAAAATTATTCCTGGTAATTGAAATTATTTTGGTGAACTTCTTTTATTCTTTTGATTGATTT
This sequence comes from Nasua narica, assembly GCA_028533885.1. Taxonomy (NCBI): domain Eukaryota; kingdom Metazoa; phylum Chordata; class Mammalia; order Carnivora; family Procyonidae; genus Nasua; species Nasua narica. The sequence goes on from CM052797.1 coordinate 79,822,977, forward strand.
TATATTATTTTGTAAGAGATAAAGTGATAGGCTTCATTGTCAAAATTTGTTATAGTTTTATTGGTTTCTTGGTTTGAAAGGACTTCTGTATGTTTGGACTGATTTTGATATCTATATTTATAGACTTAATTATTTTGTAAAGACCTTTAGGATCTTCTAAAGATAAAGATAGTAAAGATACTACAAGTATCACCAAATCAATTTGATGTAATACTAAATTGGATGAATACTGTACTAGTATACTCTACTACCAAATTTAGTGTTTTAGTACTTAGTATCACCTAACTTTTAAATTTTTTTTCTAACTTTTAAATTTTTAAAAAAGATTTTATTTATTAATTTGAGAGAGCGAGAGGGTGAGAGACAGTGCCCACGTGGGGAGTGGGGGGTCTGGGAAGAGGGAGAAGAAGAAGCAAGCCTGACTTGGGGCTTGATCCCAGGATCCTGAGATCATGACCTGAGCCACCCAGGCACCACTAACTTTTAAATTCTTAAGGATTATTTATTTTTAACATGAATCTGAGTTCTGAGAGTATTTTATTTTTCTAACAAAAAAAATGTTAGGTCAACTATTTAAAAAGAAAAAATTGAAAATAAAACTAATAACCCATGAGAAATACATTAAAATACAATTTGATTATATTTTCTTATGCAAGAATTTTATTGAATTATTATAGTTAGAATTATCATCTAGTGATGAAAGTGAGAATTTTCACAAACAACATCCACAATTAGAAGACTTCAGGGGTCATAACAGGACTGCAAAAAGGGGCATCAAAGTCCGAAAGAAACAGAGTCACCTTAAGGTAAACTTTTTTCATTATATATTTATACTTACTATATGTTATATACTTATATATATGTAATTTATATGTAAAAGATTTTACATAGGAATAGATTTCTGACTAATTTCTTCATAGAAAATTCAAAAATCAAAAATATTTTGACCCTAGTTTTACTGGAATTAAAATCTAAAGGTGTGAGTGATAGTTTTGTTTCTTTCTTATTTTGAAACTGTCAGTATTTTGTTATTTTAAATGACTAAATGAAGAAACTTCAGTCTATTGAAAATTTAAGACTCAAATTGAAAAAATACAGAGACAGAAATCTTGAGTTTTAGAATATCTGCTTTTACAATCATTATATCATTTTTCTTATCTCTATGCAATACTCAAATCCTTAGAAAAGAATTCTTAGCACCTTTTTTTTCTGAATAGTCTTTTTTGTGGTGCAGTAGTTTTCCTGGCAAAATTAACCAGAAGACTCGAGAGACTTTATGCTTATTAAGAAACATTCAGCAAGCTGAGACATGCTGACTTGTGCTATGTTTTGCTTATAATAGAATTATCAGAGATTTTAAATAGATGTGCTATTTTGTCATTTCTTCTTGTAGTTTTCTTTTTCTTTTTTGTCTTAAAAGTGTTGTCAAAAAATCCATTTTATAGAACTATTTTCAATTATTTAAGAAAGTAAATGATTTCCTTGAGGGTATCTCCATGTTTTCTAATTTGTCACAGCTTGCAGCTAAGAAGTTTTTAGATGACGAAGCAGAGCTCTCCCAACAAGAGGCAGAGTATGTCTCATCAGATGAAAATGATGAGTCAGAAAATGAAAAAGACTCCTCATTACTTGACTTCTTAAATGACGAAACTCAACTTTCACAGGCTATAAATGGTAAATGATATAATGATACTTCTTTTTCTTTTAATTTTCAGTGATTTTAATGTGGTTACATTTAAATATTTTAGTTTTTAAAGAACTTTAAAAGGAAGTTAATTTGATTTGTGTGAAATATTTGGTCACTTTCATTCAAATTCTATACTCTTAGCTATTTTTTTAGACTTGGTTGTTTATAGCCTTCTGCTAATTTGATCCTTTCTCACCAGAATGATCTGGCTGGCTCAGTGTCAAATGTTCATTTAACAAGTATTTAGTGACTACTGTGTGCTGGTAAGTTTCTGAGAAGACTGTGTCAGTGAATAAAGGGGACAAAAATCTCTGCCCTTATGAAGCTAATATGTGAATGGAAAGAGATAAAGAATACACATAATACCTAAATTATTTAGTATGTTATAAGATGAGCAATTTATAGAAAAAATGGAAAAAAATGAGTAAGATGAGGAATTGGAGTGACAGGCTGGGGGTATTAATAATCGACAAGCAGCAATTTTAAATAAGGTAATTAGGGGCAGGTCTCATTGAGAAGGTGACATTTGATCAAAGACTAGAAGGAGATGAGGACTTGAGCAATGCTGATTGTTAACAGCAGGTGAGACACAAACCTAAATTTATTAAATTTGCCAAGTAAGAGAGATCTACTTTTGGAAAACGGTGTCTCCAAACAATGCCTGAGCAGATCTTATGTATAATACATTAATTGCAGATGATTTAGATTGGCTGTAATAGAAATAGGAAAGATTCTGGTAGGCCTCTCAGGGTTTTAATCTTTCACAGATCTTGCCATTTACTCTGCTCTTGTACTCTCCATCATGATTTAAGACAACAAATTTTCCCAAGCGGTACTTTAAAGAAAAAAGGTCTTAGAGACTAAGTTCTCAGTACTATGTCCTTGATACTGATATGATTTGCAGAATAAGCGTTCTTAGTATTATGCTTTTGATGTTCATTAACACAGTGGCTTTTGGAGGTTTACAGTATAATCTGGTGGGGAATGTTGATGCAAAAACAACCAGTAGACAGGCGCTTAGGCAGGAGTATGCCCAGCATATTCCAGGAACAGCACCGTGACTGGAATTGAACAATGGAGAAGTGGAGTGGTTGGAAGTGAGATCAGAGAAGTAATGAGTAGGCACCTCCTGGTCCGACTTACTGCAGTAGTATCACTCTAGCTTTGGTGTTGAGAATGGCCTATAGGGGAGCAAAGGTGGGAGAAGAGACTCTTTAGAAGGTTATTGCAATAATCTAAGGAATGCTAGTGGTGTTCACCAAGGTGGTAGCAGTGTGAGGGGTGAGAAAGATTGGATTCGGGATATGTACAGCTCACAGGATTTTCTGATAGATTTGCGGGAAAAAAGAGGAGTCAGTGGGTTTGAGGAACAGGAAGGGCATAGTTGTTGTTGTCTGATACTGGGCAGGCTGTAGGTAGGGCCCTTAGGATGGAAGGTACAGAGATCAGCAACTTTTTATTTTAAGATAAAACTTTAAATTTTATTTTTAAAATTTTTAAAAAATTTTTAAATTTTTTTTTAGTAATCTCTACACCCAATGTGGGTGGGGCTCAAATTCATGACCCCAAGATCAGAAGTTACATGCTTTTCTGACTGAGCCAGCCAGAAACCCCTGAAACTCCATTTTAGACATAGTTCATTTTGAAATATGTAGGATTTTAGAGTTTATTGTTTTTTCATGTGTATGACATTTGGGAAAAGGTAAAACTATAGGGACAGCAAATAGGTTATTGGTGGTTATAATGATACATTTGTCAAGACAGAACTGTAATGAATTTTACTGTATGTACATTAGACCAAAAAAATAATTATGAAGCAAACAATTCTCTGAAAGCTCTTGATTCTGGGTTCTTCTAACTAAGAAACTAGAAGTAAGGGTCTCACTAAGTTTATAGATAGATTTAGCATGAGTAAGAAGTGGATAGGTAATCAGGAGCATATCTAGTAGTTGATAGCTATGCTTATGGAATGGAGATAAAGGAAATACTATTCAAAGAAAAAATTATGCATCTGGTTCTGAGCCCCATGGTCATTAAATTAGCAATTTTATCTCTGAAAATAACCTGTTAATTAATCACTTCAAAAAATGTAAGGGAAAATGGGAGACAAAAATAAAATTGCCTTCTGATTATAACCTTAAAAAGAAGGCAGACATCAATAAAAACTTAATGTGTTTCCCAGTTTTTGCTTGACTGAAATTATGAAACATACTATTATTAACTGTGCCTTTTGATGTTTTTAAGCATATGCTTTCTTTTTTGCCTGAATTTCTTGTGTTTTATTCAGTATTTTCTATATATCAAGTGTTTCTCAAGTTCTTCATATACATTTACTTTTTATGAAAAGACACTGTCTTACAACTCATTTTCAGAGAAGAAAGATAGCTAAACCAGAGAGCTTAAATAAATTGTCACAATCATCCAACCAGAGAGTCTGATTTCAAAGGCAAAACTAACTTTACATTTTTTAATAATTGTTTTTAGACTTGTTTCAATAAAAAATATTTTTTGTGTAAAATAATTCCACAAGGCTTGAATTATGTAAATTTAAAATAGGTCAAAGTTAAATACTTTACTAGTTTTCATTTAAATAATTTTGCTACTTGAGGGATGCCTGGGTGGCTCAGTCAGTTAAGCTTCTGCTTTTGACTCAGGTAATGATATCAGGGTCGTGGGATCGAGTCCCACATCAGGCTCTCTGCTCAGCGGGGAGCCTGCTTCTCCCTCTGCCTCCTGCTCCCCCTGCTTGTGCGCTCATGCTCTCTTTCTCTCTCTCAGACAAATAAATAAATAAAATCTTAAAAAAAATAATTTTGCTACTTGAAATTCTTATTATCTTTACACAGATTCTGAAATGAGAGCTATTTACATGAAATCTTTGCGTAGTCCATTGATGAGCAATCGGTATAAAACGGTCCGTAAGAAACATAACAACATAAATATTTTCTCACAGGTATGAACTATAGAAATATAGTGGAGAGTTTCCTGATGATAATGTTGAAATATATTCCTGTTAATTAAGCCTCCATTGTTTCTAAAACTGGACTGTTAGAGCTATTTGTGATAATTTCTGCCCTGAGTCAGGGAGGAAGGTGGACTAAATGAATTCTCAGACTGCCTTTTTTCCCTAATTTGATCAAATTATCCTATCTTTAATTTGAGCCAGTTAGAATGTACTATTGAATTGTTTTTGAATTAGAAGAATGTTTAAAAGAAGTGAATAGAACTTTATCGTAACTGTTAACAATTTTTAATTCTTATATGTTATTTCTCTTAAATTATTTTTTACAAAGATGTTATATTCAAAAAATTATAGATTATTTTTCATTTATGGACATTTTCACACTAGTCTTCTCTGTTTACAAATTGCCAATATTCGGCCTGGTAATATGGTCATTCATATCTCTATACTTCTGTTGTGTTTGTTATGTAGCACTTATCCACATTGTTTATAAATTACTGTTTATTTTTCTGGCTACCTACAATGTACTGTAAATTTCTAGAGGGTATATCATTCTTTTTTTAATCTCAAGTCTCTGCATTTTCTTCCATAAAGAATGTAGTCAGGATATGTTTGTCGAGTGCAAGTGACTGAATTGATAAAGTGAAATACTCATAAAGATCTCATGTACTTAAAAGAATATGTTAAATACATACTGATATTATGAAAGAAATTTATAGTGTGCTAACTGATATTTTTACTATAGATTCCTGAGCAAGATGAAACCTACTTAGAAGATAGTTTTTGCGTTGATGAAGATGAGTCTTACAAAAGCCAATCAAGTGAAGAAGAAGTGTGTGTTGATTTTAACATAATAACTGAAGATTGTTTTGCAAGTGGGAGTAAAAAATATAAAACCCGACGTGCAGTAAAGCTAAGACAGATGGAGATGAGACAGAATTGTGCACGTTCAAAAAAGAAATTATCCAGAATTATTTTACCAGATGATTCAAGTGAGGAGGAAAACACTGTAAATGATAAAAGAGAATCCAGTATTGTGCTTAACCCAAGCACTGTTAATAAGAGCAAACAGCAGGACGATTGTTTGAATATAGTGCATTTTGGGTCTTCATTGCAGTCCAAGGACCATTCTGCCCCAATTGTTCATCAGTCACCAAAGCAGAGACAACAGACACCACTTCATTTAAAGGATACAGTTTCTGATGTCTCAGACTTCAAACCTCAGAGTTGTAATAAAATTGAACCTACCTCACCATCATTCTCTACTGTTGATTCACAGAAACACCGTAGAAAATTTCCAATTCATTTAAAGGTATGGATCAAATTAGAGAAAAAACCTTCATATGTTTACCAAAAGAGTTTTTTTTGCTGTTTTTTTTTTTTTTAAAGTTCTTTTTTTTTTTTTTTTTTTTAAGTAATCTCTATATCCAACGTGGGGCCTGAAAGCAACAAACCCAACATCTGCAGTCACATGCTCTTCCGACTGCGCCAGCCAGGTTCCCCTATTGTTTTGCTTTCTTTTGTGTTTTGTGTTAAATAAGTTAAAGAAAATTTAGTAAGAGGTGAATTCTTTTTTTTTTTTTTTTTAAGATTTTATTTATTTTTGAGAGGGAGAGAGATCACAAGTAGGCAGAGTGGCAGACAGAGGGAGAGGGAGAAGCAGGCTCTCCGCTGAGCAGGAAGCCTGATGAAGGACTCAGTCCCAGGGCCCTGGGATCATAACCTGAGCTGAAGGCAGACGCTTAACCAACTGAGTCACCCAGATGCCCCAGTGGTGAAATTCTTCAAACAAGAAAATAGCACGCTAAATTATATTGATAATTCATATAGGGATGCTTAGGTTTTAATTTTTTTAAGTGTGATAATAGTTTTCTTAATAAAACTCTGTAAGGAAACTTGCTAGTTTTACAGAAAGCATGTAAGAAATGGGTTTCGTGCAAAATATAATTAGCAGAAATTACATGCTCAGCACTGATTTCCCACAGATTAACTTTTCATTCCCCTGCTTCAGATATGTAACTCTCTTTATTTTGGGGAGAAGTTTAGGAACCACTACCTGATTTCCTTCCTTTAAATTTCTCTCTTTTAAAGTTTTATTTTTATTTATTTGTTTATTTTTAAATTTTTACTTATTTATTTGACAGAGAGAAAGAGATCACAAGTAGGCAGAGAGGCAGGCAGAGAGAGAGGGGGAAGCAGGCTCCCTGCTGAGCAGAGATACTCTGCTGGGACTGGGACTTAATCCCAGGACCCCAAGATCATGACCTGAGCTGAAGGCAGAGGCCATAACCCACTGAGCCACTCAGGCGCCCCAATTTCTCTCTTTTAGAATGGCGAGATGGTCCAGTTTCCAGCTTCTCCCTGTCTTGTTATTGCTGAAATAATCCCTAAAGCCACTTTCAGTTTTTAAGTTTATAGTAGTTTTGTTAAAATAGGGGTTAAAGGTTTAGTAATAGGAATCCCTTAACTATACATGACTGATTCCTTTCCTTTCCAAGATTGCCATCTTGGAGAGAGACCTAGACCTAAACTTCCGTTTCTCTAAATATTTTATTCCGATGTTTTAGGACATCTATCCGGCCTTAGCAACATGCTCTAGTATCAACACTGTAGCTCTTAAATTGATGTTCCAGCTTTTTGTTTTTAGAGATTTATTTATTTATTTATTTATTTTAGAGAGAGGAGGAGCAGAGGAAGAGGGAAAGGGATAATCTTGGGCTCCATGCCCAGTGGAGTCCAACGTAGGGATCAATCCCATGACTCCGAGATCATGACCTGAGCTGAAATTAAGAGTCAGAGGCTTAACCAACTGAGCTACCCAGACATCTGGATGTTTCCAGTTTTAAACTGTCCCCAGGCCTTTTTGCACAAAGTTATTTCTTCAAGGCCTAATTAGAATAAAAGTGACTAGAGTAAGTCCTGTAATAGAACTAGCGGCTAATTAATTTCTCTGATCCTCAGTATCCTTAACTGTACTATAAAGATAATAATCCCCAGGGCAAAGGTACATAATAAGGCCCTGGGATTAAGATGGTTCAACTTAATGTTTCTTTGACATTATGATGGTGCGAAAGCAATATGCATTATGTAGAAACCATACTTAAAATTTTGAGTTTTTGATCTTGTCCTGGGCCAGTAACCTGCAGTTTGATACTCTGAGGTCATGTTGGCAGCCACAGCTTCTAGTCAGCTACACAATTATGAGCATAAACAACTAATACACTTGTAACTTTCTGCACCCAAACAGCTATCCTGTTTTACACTTTCAATCCAGTATTCAATTAAGTACAGTATTCAATAAATTCAACACTTATTGTAAAATAGGCTTTATATCAGATGGGTTTTACCCAGCCCTAGGCCAATGTAAGTATGCTGAGCAATTTTAAGGCATAAGCTAAGCTATGATGTTCAGTAAGTTAGGTGTATTAAATGCATTTTCTGCTTAACGATCTTTTCAACTTATGATGAGTTTATTGAGAGGTAATCCTATCATACGTTGAGAAAGATCTGTATATGCACAATCCTTTGAAAATCAGAAGCACTAACTACATTTCTTCATTGGCATGGTCTAACTAAAAAATGGATATATCTAGTAATACTTTGAGGACTGTGAAAAAGGCTGAATAGATTTTTATAGAAAAGTGTTTTAAATTTTATTTATTATTTATTGTTATTTATACTACAATTAGTAGTTATTTATACTACAATTCAGTTATTTATACTACAATTCAGTGTAGTATGATTCTTCTCACTTGAAGTAGGAGGGGTAAGAACATGAGGTACATTTTTGTTTATGGTGGGTTTTGCCTTGAGGTAACTTTTTTATACAGTCTCAATTTTTTTCTTTATAGTTTCTGAACTTTAGTGTTATATTTAGGAAACCATTTTATACTTCAAAATAACTAAGTATTCTTAATATTCTCTTTTTTAGTTCTTTAGTGCATTTTTTTTACATTTTTTGTTTTTTGAAATTGAATACTGAATTATTTTGAAGATTAGTTTTGAGTAATTAGGACTTCCATCTTTAACTTACGATGTAGAAAACTGGAAAGAACATTGTTCCAATGCTAGTCACAACAACAACAAAAAGCCAGGTCATCCACAGAATCCTGGTTTTACTGGAAACTATTGTGGAGCTGAGGTTGTAGGGAAACTGTTGAGCCTCATTTCTAGGGAAAGACAAGTGCCTCCAATGAGGGACTAATTGATTTGGGACAGTTACTGGGTACTGTATATTTTAGTAAGAAGAATAAGCTAAAACTTTAATAAATTGCAAAAGGCAATGAACTAGCATGAGAGTTTAGAATCCCTGGGAGTTGCACACACAGAGGAATTCATAACCCCTCATGGGCTAGTCTCCATAGACTCAATCAGGTGTTGACAGGAAAGACTGAGAATCAGAAAAAGCCTCCTTGCTAATGCCAGGCCTTGGGGGAGATGACTAGCAGTTACCGTAGAAAAGGCAGCAAACCCCATCTGGTTCCTTTCTCCCGTATTTCCCCTATAGAACAAAAAACTTTAAGCTGCTGGGGACGAGCAGCAGATCTTATAGCTATACCTCAGAGCCTAGGTGAAAGACTCTTTGCAGATGGAGGAAGGCCAAAAGAAAAAAACGTTCTATACCTGGGACAGGAGCATGAAAATATCTTGGGCCTAGAGTATTAGAGATCTCCAACCACTGGGAGGGAGGGCGGGGTCACTGAAAGGATCCTATTTCTGAGACTGAGGGACAAAAGTCTTGCTCGGGCTAAAGCAGGAAAGTAGAATTTCTCTCCCTCCCCCACCACCACCTGGCCTGCTGCCACCATGCCACCTCATGTGCCTAATGTTCCCTCCAACCAGGCTAGCTAGCACTAAGTAACAAAAGCAATCAACTGCTGAGAGGGACAAGAGTATGAAGAGAGAACATCAGTGAGGTGCGGGCTCACAGAGAAGATCTAAAGCTGAAAGAACATTTCAAAAAATCATCTGAAGAACCCTGTTCCCACCCTAAATACAAAGTAACACTATGGGAGTTTAAAGCCTCTGATTGTACCTAGAGTAATCACAGCAATAAGAAAACCTGGATGCGTGGGTGGTTCAGTCAGTTAAGCATCTGCCTTCAGCTCAGGTTGTGATCACAAGATACATCAGGTCCCTTCCTCAGAGGGAAGTCTGCTTCTCCCTTTGCCTGCCTTTCCCCCTGCTTGTGTGTGTGCTCTCTCTTTCTGACAAATAAGCAAAATCTTTAAAAACAAAACAAAACCCTAAACTCAACTTTTGACTAGATTGGTTAAGCCCAATACACGAAAGGCCTAGCCCAAAAGAAAAAAAAAAAGGCATACCTATTTCTAGACCATTTACCTTACCTTCTGCTGTCTTGCAGAAGATGTTTGGGTTTCAACCAAAAGTTACAAGATACATAGAAGGAAGAAAAAAACATTCTCAAGAACTAGATTCAGGTATGACTCAGATGTTGGAAATAACCAGACAGGGATTTTAAGATAATCTTGATTAATATGTTAAAGGTTCTAGTGGAAAAGTAAAACAAACATATATAAAGAGAAAGAGACCATCATTCCAGAAATGGAAAATATAAAGAACAAGAAAGTGGAAATGCTAGAAATGGAAAGCATGGTAAGAGAGTGATGAAGAATATCTTTAATGAGCCCATCAACAGATGCAACATAATCATGGAATGAGAAAACAAACTTAAAGCTAGGCCAATAGAAATTACCCAGTATGAAACACAAAGAAAGGGTGGGGGGAAAAAAAACAACAACAAACAGCATGGAGCATCCAAGAGCTGTGAGACTATGTCCAACAGTCCAAGATACACATAATTGGAATTAAGGAGAAGAGAGAACAGGTTAGAAGATATATTTGAACAGGCAATGGCTGAGAATTTTCCAAAATTAATTGCCAAATGAGTATCTGAGTCTCTATTTTCAGTTCTTTTTGGTGTATACCTAGGAATTGAATTATTGGGTCATATAATAAATCTGTGTTTAACTTTTGAAGAATCACCAAACTGTTTTCCACAGTGGCCAAACTGTTTTACATTCCCACGAGCAATGTAGGTTCCGGTTTTTTCACATTCTGACAACATTTATTTTACTGTTTTGTTTTTAACTATAGCTATCCTACTAGGTATGAAGTGGTAGTTTGGTCCTTCATGTTACATAGTCACTTTGATCATATTGAAGGAAGAAAAAACAGTTAAAAAGAGGAAATAGGGAGCCTGGGTGGCTCAGTGGTTAAGGCCTCAGGTCATGATCTCAGG
>CM052797.1:79833987-79915909 GCA_028533885.1 Nasua narica
TCTCTGCCTGCTTGTGATCTCTCTCTCTCTCTCTGTCCAATAAATAAATAAAATCTTAGAAAAAACAAAATCCTTTGATAAATAATATAAAGAGGAAATAATATCAGTAAGGAAAAATCAGCTTCAGGTATTAGAAGTTTATGGCACAAATATTTAACCTAATTGTTACCAATATTTTCCACCTTTTCAGGTTGGTAGTACTCTGGAGGATTTGAGAACTTCAGTGGCAAACTGTTCCAATTCAAGGCCACATTTGGCTGGGACATATTCTTCTCTTAGATTTCCACAGGAAGGCCAAAGAACTTGTATTCTTGTAGATAGTTGTGAAATCACTTCTGGATCAGAAGTAATTTCTTCCCTAAGAGCAATTCATGGCTTACAAGTAGAAGTTTGTCCTCTTAATGGTTGTGATTACATTGTGAGTAACCGCATGGTGGTGGAAAGGAGGTCTCAATCTGAAATGTTAAATAGTATCAATAAGAACAAACTCATCGACCAGATCCAATGCCTACAGAGCATGTTTGAAAGAATATGTGTGATTGTGGAGAAGGACAGAGAAAAAACAGGTTTGTATTTTTAAATGTTTTTGTTTATAAGGCTGTAAAGGAACTTGACTATTATTTAGTTCACTCTTCTGTCAGGATTTGGAAACTCTTAAAATATAAATACCTGACTGAAAAATGTCACTTTATGTTTATATAAAGCCATAATGTTTTTTATTAGTTGTGTTTATTTTATGCTATAATTATTAGCAGCTTCATAAACAGATTTATTTCTGGATTTTTTTTTAGCCATTGTGTTTAAATGCAGTTTGAGAGTTAAAGGGTGAGAAATTGAAGGCAAGTGAACCAGTCATGCCTTTTTTCAGGAACTCCAGAAAGGATAGGACCTTAAGGCAGTAGTGGGGAAAATGAGGATTTAGGGGATTTAGGAGTAAGGATTAGCAGTAGTTGGTGGAAGGAGGCAAGGATTACCCTTGAATCGACTGATTTCATTCACTGGGCAGTTAGGTAGTGGTGCTTTTTATTGAAGTTATAAATATCAGAGAAGAGCAGATTTGGGGTATAAAGAGTTCAGTTGAATACTTGGGAGTTCTTATTAGGGAGCTGAAATGGGTGCACAGAAGCTTCAGTTAGGGAGTTTATTTGGGTGATACCTAATTGTAGGGGGAGCCCTGAAAATGATAAAAAAGCTCATGGAATATGAAATCAAAGACACTGAATTCTGGTGTCACAATAGCTATATGACGTTGCATTGACAAATCACTCTCTGAGGGGTTAATAATAGACTTGTCCTATTCATCGTGTGATATGAGGACTAAGTGAAATCATGCAGGCAAAAGGCCAGTTTGGAAGAATTCAAGAATTATAGTCACACAGTATAGTATATAGTATAAGGAAATAATGTGGTTTATATAAAACATTGGGTTGGTAATCGAACATTGTATCTTTTTATCCCCATGCTGTCACTGATAAACTATGCGGCCTTGGATAAGTCACTCAGTAGCTAAGTTTCTCTCTCTCTTCCTTCCTCCTCCTCTCTTTTTTTTGACAAGTGACTTTAGATTAAGCAATTTCTTGGGTCCTTTTAAGTGCTAAAATTCTATAATTTCCTCTTTACCAACATAACCTTTATAAAGGAAATAGATTGGGATAAAAGGAAAGTAACATGGCAAAAGTTGCAGGAAAAAAAAAGTTATGGAAAAAGTTTTGTTTTTCCATAATAAAAAGTGCCCCCAAAAGGATGGATGATAGAATATGAAAAGAAATGAATGGGAAAAGTAACTTCAAGTAAGTTAATAGGCAAGAATTAAAGATGACATTAAAATGGGTGTGCAGGGTTTTGAGTTATTTTTGGAATAAATATGTAAGATTTTATATCAGTTAAGCCAATACTTGAGCTATTCATCAGTGCTAGCATTATGAGGAATTTTAGAGATACTATGGTCTTGGTCTTTAGGTAGGAATGAATTATCTAGGGATATAAGTTCTCTCCTGCCAACTCATCTTTTTGATTCCAGCTGAAGACCCTCATAAAGATAATTCTTCCTATTTTATCTCCCAGATACTTGAGAATCACTAAATATTTAGTTGAGTCTTTCTCATTAGCATAAGGTGGCACTAGTTTGCTTAATGGTTGTAGATCTTGAGATTTTGAAAATATATAGTATTAATGATTCTACTTAATGTAACTTACTAAGGTTTGCATTTTCCTAAATATGAAATATTTAGGAGACACATCCAGGATGCTTAGGAGAACAAAGAGCTACGACAACTTGCTGACTACACTAATTGGTGCTGGAATCCGAATTCTTTTCAGTTCCTGCCAAGAAGAAACTGCAGATTTGCTAAAGGAACTATGTTTACTAGAACAAAGAAAGAATGTTGGTATTCATGTTCCAACAGTGGTGAACAGAAGTAAATGTGAGGCACTTCAGTTTTACCTAAGTATTCCCAATATAAGTTATATAACTGCATTAAATATGTGTCACCGATTTTCTTCTGTGAAAAAGATGACTAATAGGTATGTCTGTTTTAATATTTTTATTTATTTTTTAAGATTTTGTTTATTTATTTGACACAGAGACAGCGAGAGAGGGAACACAAGCAGGGGGGTGGCAGGGGAAGAAGCAGGCTTCCTGCCAAGCAGGGAGCTTGACGTGGGGCTTGATCCCAGGACCCTGGGATCATGACCTGAGCTGAAGGCAGAAGCTTAACGACTTACCCACCCAGGCACCCTATTGTAATATTTTTGGATGGTTACTTTTAAATGATTCTTAGAAGTATTTCATAGAAATTTTAATTTAAAAAAATAAAGGTGTATATAGCACCTGTTGAGATTATCTTTCAGTAAAGACTTTTTGCTTGCCAGTATGTTATAGCCACTACATGAAGTTGAAGATCTTGATGGGGGGCATGAAGTTGAAGATCTTGATGGGGGGCAAGAATTGCCTTTGGTGAACTTAGAGCCCTCTGGGAGCTAGAGAGACAGCTCTTATATTTGAGCTTGCATTTTTTTTTTTTTTTTTGGTCATTTCTTTTTTTAATTGCGTTATGTTAGTCACCATACATCATTAGTTTTTGATGCAGTGTTCCAAGATTCATTGTTTACGTATAACACCCAGTGCTCCATGCAGTAAGTGCCCAACTTAATACCCACAACCAGGCTCACCCATTTCCCCACTCCCCTCTCTTCTAAAATCCTCAGTTTGTTTTTCGGAGTCTGGGTTATTTAGTTTTGGAACTACACAAATGTGACAGTGCAAATTTTACTAGTTTTTGTCTATTATATTGCTTGAAAAGGAAGATTTCAGAAAATAGGTTATTTTAATTAAACTAAAAGCCCATGTGTAAGATATTGAAATTATTGTTATATATGACTTTAAATATAGAGAATAAGTTTGTTTTAATTAAAGTCAAGCTAAGGACATATTAACTCTTTTATGTTTGGTGTTCTTTAAGCAAGTAAGAAGATTAAATTGTACAAAGGTTCTACTCATTTATTTTTCAGCTCACCTCAAGAAATCTCCATGTATGCACAAGTAACTCATCAGAAGGCTGAGGAGATATATAGATATATTCACTATGTATTTGACATGCAAATGTTACCAGATGGTCTTAACCAAGGCAGACTGCAATCTGATGCATGATCATAGTGCTCAGGCGCGGTTATGAAGAACTCTCACAATACTGAACGCACTTCAGTAATCATTACTGTGGTTTGTGATGATCAGTTTAAAATGTGTAAAAGAATATTTCCATATCTATTTTATATTGTGTACATTTTTATTTATATAGGTTATAAATTATTTCAAAAATCTGATGTTCAGTAATCATTTTGATTAGCTAGATTATGAAATTTATTTTTTATTGAATAAAAAAAGGTTAATGAAGGTGCTATTAAGAAAGTAGAAGCTCGAGGTAGAGATGTATTTTAGAAATTTTCCAGAGATTATAGCACTGTACTTGCCATTTGTTAGCATAATAGGTTGAGGTGTCTGCTGCCAACTTAATGGTCATAAATAATTTTCCTATATATAAACGATAATATCATCTAGGATATTTTAAATGTCCTGAGTCTGTATACATATTGGGTGAGATATGAATGGTAGCTCTATCACGAGATAAATGCTCCAGTTACTAGGAGAGATGAAAAATTAACTGAATATGATTATCTTACCAAAAGTGTCCCAATAAAGTTTAGTCAAATCCTGCTAGTATGGACTCCCAACATACACTGCTTTTTTTTGTTGTTGAAATATCATATTCAAAGAAGTGGAATATTGGCTTCGACTTGGAAAATTGGTGTTAGATGAGCTGTTGAATGTGGACTTTACTGTGCCCATAATAGTGTGTCTGTGATGCTATTAATATTTCAGGATGTCTCCATGTTTTTATCTGCAACATCTGAGGTCCTCCTAGTCAAACTAGTGCTAATGCAGCCTTTAAGTATGGATCCTCCCCACCCTCCCATTTAGAGTCCTTTATTCTCTGGTTGCCTCATTTTTTTCTTGTTACACTGCAGAGTAGTTGAACTAACCTCACAATTGAGTTCTGCTTGCCTTACACCAGGCAGGGACTTCAGTGTTCACCTAATTCAAATTGTTTTTTTCTTATCAGGTGGAAGTGAGGCCTACAAACAAGTGACTTATTCAAGTTTACTGGGAAATCTAGAACCAGAACCCAGGAACTAGAGACAGGTTTTTTTTCCCCCCACTAAAAAATTACTCTTAATTGTGAACTTAGCTTCTTTGCAGTAGCATAAACTCTTAAGAATACTCAGAGCAGATTTCATAGTTCTGGTGTTCAATAATTCTGTCAAAGTCAGAAGGTCTAGAAGTTATTGGCTCATGTGCAGTTATCAATTTATTTATCTCAGGCTCAAATTTACCCTTTGGTATCTTGCTATAACGGACTGGACTTTTTGAACATTTCTCCTGACAATGGGCATGATTTAAGCTTTATCAGTAGAAGGAAGAAAGGGGCTTTTTTCTGGTTCCAGTGTGCTGTTCCGCTGCTGCTCACTCCGGCTACATGTTGTCAGTGGTGTAGGTGGGTGGGGACATTTGGTGGTACTCTGCCGTAGCTGCGCACCAGAAGCATGCAGTTCCTCAACAACTTCACATTGACCTGGGCTGATGACCACCTTGCAGCATCTCCCATGCAGACACCCGTGTGCTCAAATTCTTTGTGGCCAACCACCAGACAAAATATGGTGTGAGGGACATAACCTAGAGGATTTTACTTATTTATGCTTGCTGTATAGAGCTCTGTAGCTCTATCTATATTTAAGCTGTAGTAGTCTTTATACTCTCATTGGTTAGCACTTAACTGTCAGCTCTATTGATTATTAATCCATCTTTGAGCCCTCTTTTAAGTCTCCTCTGGAGATTACTTTAAGCCTTATTAGCTTATCTTATGACCTGATGGAAAGAAATAGGACTAACCTGGTACCTGCCAGGTGGGATACAGTAGACTAGGAAGGACATTGAAGGAGTTCTAGTAGAACATAGGGGATTGGGTGGGGGGGCATTCTTTTTGGTGTTAAGTCTGTGCTATATCAAAATCATCCTTTTGTTTCCCATTATGGAATTTAAGTACCTTCTCACTCCTTAAAAACACTATCCATTAACATTAAACAGCATGGTATTATACCAAAGATGGGCAATTTAAGTCATAAAACAGTATTTCACTCTAAGATAATCCCTTCACTTGTTCCATCTTACATCTTTGTAACAGAAACAATTACGAACTCTAATATCTCAGCAATATTCTTTTTAAATCTTGTGTTTCCAAAAATTCTATAGTTATATAACTGCTGATTATTACTGATGAAATTCTTTTTTTAAAAAAATATTTATTTATTTATTTGACAGAGAGAGAGAGAGAGATCACAAGTAGGCAGAAAGGCAGGCAGAGAGAGAGGGGGAAGTAGGGTCCCTGCTGAGCAGGCAGCCTGATGCAGGCCTCGATCCCAGGACCCTGTGATCATGACCTGAACCAAAGGCGCAGAGGCTTTTACTGATGAAATTCTTAAGAAACAAGAAAACGTATTTTTTACTAAAAGTTCTGAGGCAACAAGCTGAACCAGTAATGAAGTGCATATTTACTTTCTATGATCCAGTAATCAAAGAACAACAGCCAAAATACAAATGTTATAAAAGCAAATCAAGTTTATTTGAACAATCTAACTGGAGAGAAAGGGTAGGTGAATATATACTATAACCACAGGAAAAATATTCTATGCCAAATTTCAAAACAGAGTGGCAGAATAAGCTAAAAAAAATTTTATTTCTAAAGGAGCTATCTGAAAAGAAAATAATATTTACTATAACATGGTATATTAACTTCTTGCAATGGGAGATCAACTACTTGAATGTTTGCCTTATCCAGTCTTTTTAGTATTGAGACCAAATGTAAACTATGTCTGCATATGTAAATAAGGTATAATACACAAAATTTGTTCTCTGATTCTACCTAATAAAATACCGAAAAAGCAATAAATTAAATTTATATTAGTTTTATAGATATTCCAATCATAAGTTTTAGGAAAAAAATCAGAAGGAGTGTCAGATTAGTTTCAACAACATGTAATTTAAACATTAGATCAATTCTGGCTCGTATACTAAGTGATAACAAATGCTAACTTGATATTTTCATGAATTCAGTAGCCAGTAGTACAATCTACTTTTCATTCTCCCTCCCCTCCCCTGTCCCTAAAGGGTAGCAATATTTTCTTGGAAGCTTTAAAAAATCTGTTTGGAACATGATTTTCTTAAAGTAAACAGACTTGAATGCTTAAGAGAGACTTATCTAGAATATTTTAATGTTGCAGAAATTTACAAGTATCTATACAAGCACAATAATTTTCCTTATATTTTAGTAACCTGCAGCAATGAGGAATATTTACAGAAGGATGTTTTACTCTGAATACAAACTCCTAAAACCTTCCACAATTTCATATGAAGGTATATTATAAGGAAGATATATGTATTCCAAAAGAAGATACAAATATCTTCTTCTTGATAAAAATCCTGGAAATATTTTCTCATTTTTACTATGCAGAATCAGAATTTGAAAAATAATAATCTTTCTCTTCTTCATCTAAAGACTCCATAGCAGTAGTGAAAAGTTTTCCAATACCAGAGTTTTCTCCTAATTCTGTAAAGAGAAGTTTAATAAAGATTAATATACTTCTAAAAGTAATTTCAATGAAACTGAAAAGAACTGAGAAACTGAATAGTAGGTCTGGCCCAGTTGAGAGCAGTTAATTTCATGTACCATGTTAATAAAGAGGCTATCTTATAAGAGACTGAACTACAAAAGAAAAATAAATTACCTTTGTCAAACAGGGTTTTTTTCTTTGATGTTGGAGTTGAAAAATCAGTTTCAACCTGCAAAAGAGTTTAATAGTAAATAGTACCTTCTGTGAATTCTGCCTCAAACACAGACAAAATAAGCATACTTCATCCTGAGTACCTTGAACACATGCCTGTGATACCTAATCACTTATAATTATCTGTGAAATGTCTAATTCTCTTTAATTTTATTTATTTGACAGAGAGAGATCACAAGCAGGCAGAGGTAGGCAGAGAGAGAGAGGGGGAAGCAGGCTCCCTGTTGAGCAGAGAGCCCGATGCAGGGCTCCGTCCCAGGACCCTGAGATCATGACCTGAGCCGAAGGCAGAGGCTTTAAATCACTGAGCCACCCAGGCACCCCTAATTCTCTTTTAAGTTGAATATATCTAGGGCAAGAATACTTATTCAGTGTTCTTTCCCATTGCTGGCAAACATGACTCATAAGAAAATATTACAAACTAATGCTGCAGAGGTGAAAGGATAGTCTATGGACCTTTGGACAGTTGCCAAAATCCATTACATTACACTAGCAAAATTTAAATTCTTGTCTAAAATGGTAACTTATGTGGTGCCTGGTGGCTCCGATGTTGAGCGTCTGCCTTTGGCTCAGGTCATGATCCCGGGGTCATGGAATAAGTCCTGCATTGGGCTCCCTGCTTGTGTTCCCCCGCCCCCTTTCTCTCTGTCAAATAAAATCCTTAAAAAAAACAAAATGGTAACTTATATGACACATTTTAAGTGTATAATACATACTTATTACATCAATGGTTTTTAAACTTTTGACCATGGCTGCCTATCTCTAAAAAATGAAAAGGAATAGAAAATATGACAGGGTATATCCACTGTACTAAAGGTAAATATAGTTCAAACTTTTGAGATACAAACTCATGATCAGATTGTGACATAAATGTACTTTTTCTTGTGAAATGAGTCAAAAACACTATTCTATCACTTAGTTCTCAAAATCATTCAGGGACATTAAACCCATGATTCCCATGTCAATGATAACCATACATGAATAAAATGAGATTAGAAAGCCCAAATAGCTTGTCTTATTATAAAGCTGGTATCGGAAGTCAAGTCTTGAAATCAGAATTTTTAACACTAAATCCTTTGTTCTTTCTATCCTCACCCACTGGCTACAAAATATTAGTCTATGAAAAAATAGGACTAAATCACAAGGACATTATTATAGTTCAGTAGACTGCTCCCACTGACTCATTAAGAAGAAAAGAAGTCCAGTAGTGGTTATGATGATGTCAGAAATATAAAGAAATAAAAATTCTTAATAGGAAAGGTCCTTATAGATTTATCCTTGTGAACAGACTGAGTGGATTAAGATCTTGCTACTACATTATCACCTGAGGCCTGTTAGAAATGCAGAAATCTCATATCTACTGGATCAGAATCTGTTCAACAAGATTCCTAAGCGACTCCTAGGCACATTCAAGTTTGTGAAACAATTGTCAAAACAATCCCAACTTTTCACTGACAAAATAGAGACCAGAAGCCAGCGAAGTCTTTCTCACTATGATGATTCCAGGTGCTTTGCAACAAACCAAAATTTTATTCTCTAATCCCAGGAATGTGGGACTGGAAAAAGGGAATCTAAGAATCACTGAGTCTGTCTGCACCCTCAATATTGGAAGTTTCTTTTATAAAGAATGTAGTCTCTAGGCTGATTTTCAGTAACTGCCATTTCCTGTGGACAAAGGAAACCCATAGAGATTGGATAGGATTATGTAATCCCAATGTTTAGTTTAGAAACTCTGAGAATTATACTTTAGAGCAAGTGTGCACTATAAATATTTCAACATGGGTGAGGGAGGAAGAAATTGCCATAATCTGGTCAGAAAGAATATACAATCAGGAGATAAGGTGGTCCTCCATTTTACCTCCATAACTTATTAGTCTCTAAGATTAACTATTTACTTTGAAGGCAAGAACTTTTACATAACTTATAACTCCTACAATTTGCCATATAGTTGTTCAATAGATGTGATGAAGAATAAATAAACTTACTTTTTTCTTGATATTGCCCCAGACAATGCCACCTTTACTTTTATGGTTTTTTTGCATACGAAAGACATATTTATCACAATCATTCCTGTTTGAATACAAAATTTTAAGTCAACATTAACTACCATACTTCTATCCACAGCTTGAGTAGCAATTGACAAAATTAATTTAAAATGTGTTTTGATCTTCAAAAAGTATATTTTCTGGGAAGTATATATATTTTTTTCCTGGGAAACAAAAGCAAAAATGAACTATTGGTACTACATCAAAATAAACAGCTTCTGCACAGGAAAGGAAACCATCAACAAAATTAAAAAGCAACCTGTGGAATAGGAGAAGATATTTGCAAAGATATTTGCAGAAGATACAGCAAATGACATAGCTGATAAAAGGTTAGTATCCAAAACATATAAAGAACTTCTACAACTCAACACCCAAAAAAGAAATAACCCAATTAAAAAAAAACAAACATGAATAGACAGTTCCCCAAAGATATCTAGATGGCCAACAGACACATGAAAAGATGCTCAACATGACTGATCATCAGGAAAATATAAATCAAAAGTACAATGAGATATCACTTCACACCTGTCAGAATGGCTAAAATCAACACAATAGGTATTGGTGGGGATGTGGAGAAAAGGGAACCCTTGTGCACTGTTGATGGGAATGCAAACTGGTACAGCCACTGTGGAAAATAGTACAGTGGTTCCACAAAAAGTTAAAAATAGAGGTACCCTATGATTCAGCAATGGCACTACTGGATGTTTACCTAAAGAATACAAAAATACTAATCGAAAGGGATATTGTATCACAATATTTAGAGCAACATTACCTGCAATAGCCAAATTATGGAAACAGCTCAAGTATCCATCAACTGATAAATAAGGAAAATGTGGTATATATAAAAAAAATTATTACTTATCCATAAAAGAGATTGAAATCTCTATTTGCAACAACATGGATGGAGCCAGAAAGTATGTTAAGCAAAATAAGTCAGAGAAAGACAAATACCATATGATTTCACTCATATCTGGAATTTAGGAAACAAAACAGATGAACATGAGGGAAAAAAAAAAAAGGCAAACCAAACCAAGAAACACACTTAACTATAGAGAACAAACTGATGGTTACTAGAAGGGAGGTAGAAGGGATGGGCTAAATGGGTGATGGGGATTGAGGAGCATACTTGTAAGAAGCACTGGGTGTTTTATGGAAGTGCTGAATCACTATATTGTACACCTGAAACTGGTATTAATCTGTATATTAACTAACTAGAGTTTAAATAAAAGCCTAAGAACAAAAAAGTGTATTTGTCTTTTCCATTTTTAAGACGCCAACAGTATACTAATGGAAATGGACAAAATGCTTCAACATAACATTTTAAAGGCAAGACTGAGTAAGAATATTCTAGGAAGTTATGGTTCTGCTTATTGCTCATTGTCCCATTTGTGCTCTTTCCAATCACTATCTTGCTGTCTCTCTTTTCCAAAATTCACTGAGACTTCTTGTCCCTGGACTCCTTTTAAGACCTCTCACTCCTTTCTACTGTTCATTTCCTTCCCTTAATTAAATCTTACAGTTAGTCACCTTAAGGAGATACCTAGTGATGAAAATTCTCAATTTATAGCTTTGAACTAAATGTTGAGTCATTTCTTTTTAGTTTATTTCCCCCCTTCTCATTCTTAGCAAATAGGCTTGGCTCAATTTATAGACACAAATTGAAGCCAGACAATTGGCTGTTCCCATTTCCCACTCTAGTTCATAGTCTTGTTTATGACAGTAAATACCAGCTGAACACCAATTCTAATTCTCTCTCTTGACTTCAAGATCCTTTATGATCAATTATCCTTTCCTTTATGATAATTTGGAAGCAACCTTAAAGCTATGACATGTAGAAATTTCTGTATTAAGATATTAATGTGAACCACAAACACTGCTGCATAGCTAGTGAATAAGCCTGGCCAGCTGTTCAGGATCAGCACCTCATGAGCCTGCTGTCCTATACAAAAAAATCACTTCTGAAGTGATAAAAACTGTTTCGTTACTTAAAATAAAAAGGAAGCCAACTATTAGAGCTAGTGAGTCAAGAGATTGTGTAGAGGTCTAAGAAACTCATTTTTTCAAAGTTTTAGGAAATATATTCATGATATAAATGAGTCCACCATGTGTTCCATTGGGGGGGGGAAAAGATGTATTTCCATCATTGTAAAAGTGATATAATAAAACAAAACAAAACAAAAACTCACTTCAGTGTAATTCTATAACCTGGAGGGATAATGGCTGGTGATGTTTTGAGTCAAGAAATTTCCTCTCTGAATACGTGTTATGTAAATCGGGATATTGTTTATAATTTAACTTCTTAGCTTTTAAAATCTATTAGCAACTGAACATTATTCTTTGTTGTTAAAAATTCTTGAAGGCATGATTTTTAATTGTTACATATTATCCTATTATATGGAAAATTCTAATTTCTTAACTTTATTTGACATTTAGGTCATTTCCATATTTTCAGTATTGTTTATAATGAACATCTTTGTTCATACAAATGTACATACATACTTGCCCAAATACATTTCTTATAATTGACTAACAAAATTCAAGGGCCAAAGGGATGACTATTTTAAAGTTTTTGATGATTTGGCCAAAGTGATTACCAAAAACTTTGTCCAAAATTATTCTCTCAATATTCTTCCACCTGCAATGAATACTAAATCAAAAATAAACCAAAATTAATTTGTGGATTGCTGCAGAAAAATTATGTTTTTACCAAATAAATGCAAATTAAAATTTCACTTAAGCTTCAGGAGAGGACTGAATACTTTTTTCTCAGTCATTATTATCTGGCTTCTGACAACCCATGGAAATTACTCTTCATAAAATGAGCTTTCTCCTGCTTGATTGCCAAATGGAATGGCTTATTTTCAGGCCTCATATTTATTACTTTCCATCTTTTCTCTGCGTCATTCAATTGCTGGTCGCCACTGATTTTTCTTAATTCTATTTATATTTCAAGTAGTTCCTATATTCACATAGTTCAAAATTCAAAAAGTTTCCTTCTTATTCTCATCTGCAATGATCTCAGTTCCTCTCTGTAGGCATCAACAATGTTTTCAGTTTCTTATATATTCTTTCACATATATTTAATAAAAGGAAAGCAATTCGTATATATGTACATATATACAAATAAACATATACAAGTACACACACAGTCCCTATTTACACAAATAATTCACTGCATCTAACTTTTTTTCACTTAATATATCTTGAACATTTTACCATAATAGTACATAAAGAATTTCTTCATTAATTTCTATGGCTACATAATGTACCAGAATTTGACTAGCATTTGAGTTGCTTCTAGTCTTTTGCTATTATAAACAATACTCTAATAAGCTGTGCATTCACTATTTGAGAAGCTGGATTGATAGGTCAAAGAGCATGTGTATTTACAATTCTGAAAAATATTGGAAAATTGCTGCTTACAGAGACTATACTAATTTACCTTCTCACGAGTAATGCCTGAGAATGGCTTTCCTTTCCTCTTAATTTTTAGGAGTGCTGCATTAGGGAAATTAGTCTTTTCCTTTTATGAGTTCCATATATTCTTTTGTCAGATCACTGTTTATCTTTTTATTGCTTATGGTGGTTGGTATGGGGTAAACTGTTTATCTGGTTGACTTTACGATTCTTTTTGTCAGTGTCTTCTTAGTCTTGCATCATAGTTTGAAAAGACTTTCACTAATCAATAATTATCAAATAATCCTCCAAGGTTTCTTAAGGTATATTTTATAGTTTAATTTGTTATGCAAAACTTTGATCCATTTGGAATTTATCCTGATGTAAAGTGTGAGCTGTGTCCCTACACTACTGAACAATACCCCTACTTGTTCATCCTTGACTTTTAGGAACTATTGTTTCTTGATTTTTTTCAGTAACTCTTCTCATTACTGACATCTACTATCTCATGAAACTTAACATCTCATGAAATGTTAAGTCCTGATGCACAGAATTACAGTATCATATGCATATTTACCTATTTATAGAGGCTAGCATGCCAGGACTGACATGCTGACACTGAGGAGTTTTTGCCAATGGAAAGACAACTGATGATGGAGTTGTTGGATTTTTGTCCATACTTGGCAGAATATCATCCTCTTCTGCACTGTCCTGGAGATTTGGCAACTAGAAAACAAATATTTATTACCAGCCAGCAGACAAGCCTAAAAATGACATTTCTCATTATCACTAAATGTTTTTGGGTGGGCTATTAAGTTGTTTTCCTCCTTATAATTTTCCACATGAGATAAATAAACATATTAGTGGTTATAGAACAGAGGCTTGGCCTTTAAAAAATTTTAATTCTATTGTGTTAAACAGAAGGCAATGATGTCTATTTCTAAAAGTTGTGAAAAGACCAGGGGGTCAGCAAATGTTTTCTGTAAAGGGTCAGATAGTATATATTTTAGGCTTTGTGGACCACAAAGTCTCTGTCCCAAATATTCAACTCTGCTGTTGTAGCATGAAAGGAGATAGCTGAGTAAACAATGAACATGTCTGTGTTCCAATAAAATTTTGTTTCTAAAAATGCGGCCTGCCAGATTTGACCCATGGGTCGTGGTTTGCTTACCTCTGTGTAAACAGAACAAAACAGAACTACCTCATTGATTATTATGCTTGGCATTTAATAGGAACTCAAACAATATTAAACTTTTGTGTATATACATTTCCAATATACAATTCAATCCTTCATTAAGATTTTACCTTCCTTTACATTAAAACCTTAGAGAAACCTGAAATGATGGTAGAATTATATAAAGGATATAACCCCTAAAGGACTATGGCTGTTATGTAGGGAATACAGTAAGAGCCTCAGATGGCTCCCTTAAAATAACTCCCTTTATTATCTGAGTAGGCTAAAAGACCCCAGATAATGATGTTACTAAATTCTTAAAGCATCGTGTATCTTTTTAATATTGGAGATAATGTAACAATATTACTAAATGAGTAAATAAAAAAATTGCCCCCGAAGTTTAGCTAAAACAACCCTTTGAATTTTTATACTTCTATCAGTTGTCTATATCTGTCCATTTTTGCATTAATCTTAATACTCTTAACATTGACATTTATATTCTAGAAATAGTCTCAAATTTGCAATTAATATTTATATTGTATTTGTTTATGAGGAGCATCCTTACTGGATATATACATTGCTTCCAGTTTGCTACTGTAAAGATAAACCTGCAATGAATATCTTTGTTAAGATTTTTGGCTTCAGGGTCCTTGGGTGGCTTAGTTGGTTGAGCATCTGCCTTTGGCTTGGGTCATGTTCTCAGGGTCCTGGGATCAAGCCCCACATTGGGCTCTCTGCTGTGGGGAGACTGGCTCTCCCTCTCACTCCCCCTCTCTGCTCTCTCTCAAATAAATAAAATCTTAAAAAAAAAGATTTTTGGCTTCTTTTGAATTTCTGAGGATAAATTCCCATGAATACAATTAATCTAATGGTTCTTTAACATGGCCATATTTTCCAAAAGGTATGATTCACTTTACATCCACTGATGTATGGCTACATCATTATCTCCCCTGCTTTTGTTAGTGGATTTTTAACTCATTTTTACAAAAGATTCTAAAACTTAGAATATATACATATGGTTTACTTAGTTTTCCTTTGATTGTCAGCTAATATAATCACCTCCCCAAGTATTCATTCATTCAGTCTTTTGAATTTTTTTCATGCCCACTTTTTCCCTGCAATCATTGCATTTCCCTGCAATGTTTTAAAAAAAACACATTTTTTTTAAAGATTTTATTTATCTGAGAGAACAAGACAGCAAGCATGAGTCGGGGAAGGGGCAGAGGGATAGGAAGAAGCAGACGCCCCACTGAGCAGGGAACCTGACTCAGGGCTCAATCCCAGGACCCTTAGATCATGACCTGAGCCAAAATTAGATGTTTAACTGACTAAGCCACCAAGGCACCCCTTGACAAATTTTATTAATTCCAGTAACACCTGAATTAGTTCTTTATATTATAAACATTGGCTTTATTTGTTGTAAATATTTTTTCCCAATTGCTGAAGTTTTTATTTATATGATTTTTCATACTACAAAAATTCTTTTATACATTCAAATGTCAACTTTTTTTTTTTTTTTTTTTTTTAAAGAAAGGCAGACTGCCACGTGCAGCGCCTCATTTGGATGTGTCTGGAGTCTTGGAAGCTTGACTACCCTACGTTCTCCTACAAATGGACCTTGAGAGCTTGTTTGGAGGTTCTAGCAGGGGAGCGCAGCTACTCGTATCAAATGTCAACTTTGTGCTGCCATTAAATCCCTCCACTGCATTTACTATACAATAGGTAATAATTTTATAAGTTTGCCTTACCGCATATGAAATTTTAGGTGTATACACTTAGCCTATTTAAACATTTCTGGGTTTTCAATTTGGCTCTACACCCATTACCTTTGAAATTCACTGAAGGGTAGACTCTGGACACTGATGAGAAGAGCATGTACTGGCAGACTGCTTCCTAAACTATACTTTAGGTCATGTCTGTGGAACTATCAATTCTTGGCCTAAATATTAGGGATGAACACTAACCATACACAAAAATGAAAAATGTAAAAGTCAATATAAAGAAAGCAATCATTTCATGCACTTAAGACTCTTACCAGTACTCTTTGATTCTGCAAAGGTGTTGTACTGAAAAAATCATCATGATCATCTTTTGGCAACTGTTCCAGAAAATCCCTCATTTGCTGCTTTCTTTTAAGAGTTCCCACTTTGGCAGTTATCTTAATAATTTGCTTCTTGTCAGCATCAACTATCTTGCCTTAGGAGTCAGCAAAACATTTTGATAAGGATTAGGTCATTTATAGTAACTGCTCTAAAGTTAACAGACTTCATAAAATCTAAATTGTGTATTTATATTAAGTAAATGCATCCTCTATTAATAAGTCTCCTATATAACAAAAGATTCTTTCTGTATTGGTATCTATGCAATATAATTAGCCCACAAGATACTCATGAAGAAACTACGTAAGATTAGCCAGGGTGAGGTGGAAAAGGTCGATACCCAGCGGTAAAGAAAGGTTACCTCCTACATGAACCTTCCTAAATGCCTAATTTATTGAATTTATAAAAATATAAACCTTACTGAATTAGGACAGGGATAGAATACTTCCAAAGGTTAGTATAAGCTCTGTCATAAACCCTGAGCAGGAATGTGTACTCCTGGGGAATATGAAAACTAAATTTAATTTGGATTTTATTATGAATTTCTAGGGGGCCCTACCCAAGTGGCCTCAAATTAGACTCTTAGAACAATAATCCAGACACTGAAATCTTTGGATCTATCTGCAGATTTCCTAGAACAAATTCAAAGCACAAGGCTGCTAAAGCTACTATTGATGGAATTAACTATCTACGTAAGACTTAAAAATTAAACAGATGATCTTTAGAATTCTTTCTAGCTATAAAATTTGGAGAAAATACTTATAAGATGATGATACATGGATAAATATATCTAGTGAGAAATCAATACTGAGAACTAGGAAAAAACAATTTACAAAGGTTACCATTTTGGCCTTTGGGACTAACTGTTTTTTTCTTAGTGACAGGTTTCTGGGATTCTTTTTCTCTGGGATCTTCCATGTATTTCCTCTGGCATTCTTCAGCAGATCGAGAACCTACAGCCATAGCTACATCTGACCAGAAACCAGGCTTGTGCTTTGGAAGAGATGCAAAAGCACTATGGAAGACCAAAAACAGTTAAAGAACAAGAAATTCATATCAATAAAAACAACTTCCTGAATGCATACCACTAAATCAATGAGACTTATTGAGGTAAAGGAATTTTAACCAAAACCATTCTAGATAACTGGGAAGAAGATACTATACCTTCCATTCAATAACTTACTTGAGTGCTTAAAATATGAAGATGTAATTTTACGTATCTGGTAGGTATCTTCTACTTTGTTGTAATATTCTATGAAACCTGAAATTCATCTCGGATCTCTCAACATCTTTCTCCTAAGTCCAATTACCAGTGATTTGATCTTTTGGGGGACTCTAGAAGGACTAATCTTACTGGTGCTAAGTGTATTGGAGAGTGAGCTCTTAGTTGCTATATACTCTCAAGTTATAAATTCTTTAAAAAGTTTTATTCTTGCTCTCACTCTATCATAATATAAAGAATACAGTATTTTATATATAATAATTGAGGGAAATGAAAATTGAAAGAGGAAAAAAAACTGTCAATATAAGGTAGTCACCCAACTTAATAAATGAGTTATATTCTGAAAGTTTATTTGTAAATATTTAGAAACTGGTACACATATTTCTGCTTCTCTCCCTCCCCAAACATATTTTACATATTGTGATTATGCTGACAGTTCAGCCAGGAAAGATCTACTTAACTCATCAATTAACCCATGCAGCATTATGTTGGTAAATTTTAAAAACCAGCCGTCTGGAGTTAAAATGTCCTTATTTGTAGTGTTTTCCCAGTTTTCATATTGTAAATACCTCTATTGTGGCTGATTTTAAGCTACCAACATAATGTCCCTGAATGTGGAGTAAGAAATGTGTGATAGGACACAATTACACAGGATTTCCACCATATAGATATAATTGATGTAAAGAACCTTAAAGGCATAGATAATAATAATAAAATGCAGTAAAATGATTAGGAAATGATGAGTTTAGGGTATTACTTAATAAATTTATCTAATTGTAAATCTATATAAATCTGTTCTTGTGAATAGGTACAAGTTGACTGTAGAATACCACTCACTTCATAGATAAAAGGAAGACAAATACTTATAAGCATTAAACACTAATGAATGCTCCACTTTTTTGCATAATTAATCATTCCACAGGTGTTCTAAAGTGGAGAGCTAAAAGGATTAGGAGGCTGAAGCTTCCTTATTGTGTACACCGTTAATTTGCAAGTGTAAAACTGCCAGGACTATTTTTCATAATAAAAATATTAATGCATTTAATAAATTAGCCTGTAATTAACACAGCTCTACTTTATCCTAGATAATGTTAAAAAGCAAATATAATGTCACTCCAATCCTACTTAAAACTTGCTTTTATAGGTAACAGAGGGAGAAAAATACAACTTGCTTTTATAACTCACTAGCATAAAAACCAAAGTATTTAATATGACTTTTACATTGTTCTTGTCTCTTTTCTCATCCTGTACCGTTCTGCCCTCATTTTCTGTACTCTGATCATTTTGGCCTTCTTTCAGTATTTCTAACTATGCTTTCTTCCTTTCTACTTTTATTGTTTTATTTTAAATGAACTTATCATGAAAATTTGGCTTAAATAATTTTTGTCTTTCAGATCTTAGTTCAAGTACCTGCTTAAGCTAAGTCAGATTTCGCTGATATACTTTCATATAATTTTTTAAAAAATTTTTATTTATTTATTTGACAGAGGAGTTCACAAGTAGGCAGAGAGGCAGGCAGAGAAGGAGGGAGAAGCAGGCTCCCCACTGAACAGAGAGCCCAATGCAGGGCTTGATCCCAGGACCCTGAGATCATGACCTGAGCTGAAGGCAGAGGCTTAACCCACTGAGCCACTCAGGTGCCTCACTTTCATATACCTCTTAAGAGTAATTGCTTGCTAACTAGGTTATAAGTATGATGAGGAATACAAAATAGTGGGCTGCAGCTAAGAATCACTTGAGGAGCTTATATGAAATGTACAAGTGAGCAAATATTAAAGTAAGCAAACAGATTCACAGACTCTACCCCTAAAGATTTCCATTTAATAGGCTTGCAGTGGCCAACACTTTGTATTTTTCAAAAGCTCCTCAGGTGATTGTTCCGCTATGCAGTCAGGATTGGAATTGCTTTATGTTCCGAGAAGCATTAAGTATTATATCTAATTAAGAAAGAAGCATTATATCTAGTTAAGTGGGGTAGTAGAAATAAGTGATGACAAAGAAAGGTGATAAGGAGTGACTGACATGTGAGATAAACTCTAAAGGATGGATAAAATATAACAGGTGAAAATAAGGCAACAGTACTGGCAAAGAAATGAAGATGAGACAGGACACAAGGTTAGGGAATAGGAAGTAGTCCATATTTGTAGTATGGTAAATTTCAAAGGCATGGATGCAGGTTAGAGCTTTGAAAAAAACTAGAAAAGCAGAGCCCAAACGCAAGCCTGCCATATCTAAGTATTTTAATAGTATGCAGTCTAGGTACCTTAACATAGTAAAATTGTCTTTCTGGATATGGTTCTATGAATCTTAACGAATATAAAGATTTATATAACCATGATCACAATTAAATATTTCCATTACACTGAAAAAATTGCTAGTGCTTCCTCTTTGTGTCCACCACTATAACCACGGGCAATCACCGATCTTAGTTTTCTCTTTCCAGAATGGAATTCTGGAAATGGAATTATACAGAATGTAACCTTTTGAGCTGGCTTTTTTTTCACTCAGCATAATTCCTTCAGATTGTTATAGGTATCAATAGTTCTTACTTTTTATTACTTAGTAGTCCATTCATTCTAAGAGTGTACCATGACTTATTTATGTATGAAGTTCCATAGAAATCAACAAGAGATGAGCTCTACAAAACTACCCCATAAAGTTGTTTGTGAACTTCTGTGCTCATAGTACAAATTTTGATATCTTTTCATTTCTGTTCAGTTCAGGATCTTTTCTCCTGAGACTTCTTCCTCTATGACCCATGGATTATTCACAAGTGTGTGTTTAACTTTCAACTGCTTGGAAATGTTCCTTTAGCCTTCTTTTATTGACTTGTGGTTTAATTCAACTATGGTAGGAAAACAAACACCCTACACATAACTTCAGTTATTTTAAATTTGTTAAGATGTTTTATGACCTAGTCAATGTTCTATGTGGTGAATGATCCATCTATCCTTGGAAAAAATGTATTTTTCCCCTATTGTTGGGTGGACTGTTCTATAAAAATGTTAGATAGTTGGTTGATGGGTTGTTCAGTTCTTCTATAGCCTTGCTTAATTTTTGTCTACTAGTCAAACAACAGAAAAGCACTGAAGTTTCCAACTATAAATGTGGTTTTACCTATCTTTTCAGTTCAGTCATTTCCTTTTAATTCTCTGATTTTGATTCATGTATTTTGAGGGTTTTTTGGTTAAGTACATATATATTTAAGATTGTTGTCTTCCTGGTGATTGACATTTCTCTAATTTTGTAATGTTCTTTATCCTTGATAATTTTCTTGGCACTAAAATCGTTGATAGGTTTTAGTATAGCCACATCAGCTATGAGTTTTCATGGTATTTTTCTATCCTTCTACTTATACTTTACCTATTCATATTTGAAGTTTTCTTACACGGCACTATAGTGGGGATGTTTTTAAATTCATTCTGACAATCTGTCTTAAGTGGCACATTCAGATAACTAACAATTATATTTGGATTTAGATCATTTTATTTGCTTTCTGCTTTGTTCTGCTATTTATTTCCCCCTTTCTGTCTTCTTTTGGATTAAATTTTTTTAGTATTTTATCATCTATAATGTATATTTAAGAATACCTCTCTATAGTTTCTTAGTAGTTGCTCTATGGATTACTATAAACATAATACTCTACTTGAATCAATATTTTACTGCTTCAAGTAGAATAGAAAATTTACCATAAGTCTCTTCATCCTTCCTCTTTATATTGTAGTTGTTTTATGTATTAATTTACATATATTTAAAACTCCATCATACAATGTAATATTGGCTATCAACCATTAAACATTTTAAGGAATTCAAGAAAACAGTCTGTTGTATTTACCCAGATAGTTACCATTTCTCTTGTTATTCCTTCATTTCTGATATTTACTGCCTCCTTCGTCATTTCCATTCTGTTATTGAGTTTATCTAGTAAGTTTTTTCTTTTGATTATTCTATTTTCCAGTTCTAAAATTTTCATTTGATTCTTTTTGTCTTCTATGTCTGAGATTTTCTAAATTTATGTTCCAGAATGTCTGCTTTTAGTCCCTGGAGCTTTTTAAAATTTTTGACTAAAGTCTGTGCCTTTATTGGCCGAACAGGCTACATGAGAAGGATGAAGCGAGGTGGCCCTGATGCCAGGCCTGCAGTGCTTCACAAGCTTGTAAATGGTGAAGAACTTGCCCAGGTAGTGGCCAATCATCTTGGGCTTGATTTTCATCTGGTTGAAGGTCTTGCCATTTTAGATACCCACCACACTGTCCACCATCTTGGGCATGATGATCATATCCCGCAGATCCTCCTTAACCATCTCAGGAACCATGGTAGGGGAACTTCCTTCTTGGTCTTGTGCAGAGGTTCCAGCAGGAGTGGGGCTTCCCCTACAAACCCCAGTTCCGCCTCCACTGCTGCTGGCCGCTGTACAGCTGCATCAACCTCCTAGGACTGTCCAGCAGCTGGTCAAGGTCTGTGCTGCAGTAGGTGAACTTGCAGAAGGTGCACTTTTGCTGCTCCACTTCTGCCATTTGGTCAGCTCTTGGAAAAGGCTCCTGGAGCATTTTAATATACCTGCTTCAGAATCTTGTCAGATAATTACAACATCTGTGTCATTTCAGCATTAGCATCTGTTTTTTTTTTTTTTCATAAATTGAAATTTTCCCGTTTCTTCGTATACTGAGTAATTCTGGACTCTTTCCTAGGCATTTTGAAATACTGTAAAACTCTTGATCGTGTTTATCTATGGAGAATGCTAATGTTTTTGTTTTAGCAGGCAGTCAATCTGGTTGTAACCTGAACTATATATTCTAATCAGTCTTTTGTGGTAGTAGTTTCAGTATGTTCTATTTTTAAAGCTTTGCAGTGCTATTAAAATATCCGGTGTGTGGGACACCAAGTGGCTGGCTGGCTTAGAAACTGGATGGCACTCTACCTCTCAGTTCAGTTGTCTTGGGTATGTGGTTTAGTATCAGATCCTCACATGTGCAACTAGGTGAGCCCAAAAGTTCATGAACAACTTTATATAGGGTTGTTTTCCCTAGCTCCTCCCTTGGCAATTCTTAGTTCCCCAAGGTTCCTGTTTTTGGTTCTCTGGCAGAAACCTAGGGCTTTGGTTACCCAGCTCTGCAGTACACTTCACACAACTATCTTTCTGCAGTGCCAAGCACAAAGGACAGAAAGAGAAAAATGCCAACACAGGTAGCTCTACCTTTTTCTTTTCTTCCTTTTTTTTTTTTTTTTAAAGATTTTACTTATTTGAGAGAGAGAGCATGGGGCTGGGGTGGGGAGAAAAGGCAGAGGGAGAGGGAGAAACGGACTCCTTGATAAGCTGGAGCCCGACATAGGGCTTGGTCCCAGGACCCTGAGATCATGATCTGAGCTGAAGGCAGACACTTAACTGACTGAGACACAAAGGTGCCCCAGTTGCCCTACCCTTTTGAGACCTATAGGTAATTAGAGGAAGGTTTCCCACTTTCAGAGTTTTAGGTACATGTGGGCCCCACATGCTGCTGTGATTTTCATCCTTGCAGGATTACATGGAGACTGTGACATAAGGGAAAGGAGAAAAGAAAAAGAGAACTGGGGGACTTCTTCTACTGTTTCTGAGTGCTAGTAGTCCCCTTTCCTTCTCCCCAAGCCAGAAGTGGAGGGCTTTTCTTTCAACTCCTATTCATGCCTCAGTGACCACTTCTACGTTTTAAGTGGCTTTAATCTAGGTTAAGGAACACCAGAGGGAAAACTAGAATTGTGCCCCCACTTCAGTGGTACTTAAAATTCTAGTCTTTCCAAATCGGCCTGCTACTATTTACCTTCCTGAGTCAACAAAAAGCTGCTCCACGCATTCTGTTCATAGCTGCACACCCAAAAAAAGATTAGAATGTGCTTTCCTTGTCTTATCAGGAACTGGAATCTTAATTTCAGGCATTAAAATAACCGTAGATGAAATGGATATAGAGTAAAGGTTAGAAACCTTTACTATAACAAAATGATGGGAGATACAGCTGGAAAGGATAAGTAAAGTAAAAGTACTATATGCTGTCTATGTAAGACAGAAGGATCTCTATATAATTTGAAGATTAGTAAGAATGCAGGGAAGGTTTCTGATGTTAGAAGCATAACATTACATTACATTAAAATTAATCTGGAGATACATAAAACAGATTACACAAATTCAAACAACAAAGTAAAAATACAAGGCTACTTCCATAGTTCAGGCAGGCATTAGAAGTGTGAAAAAGAATAGTGAAGGGAAAGGGTGCAGATGGAATGATCCTGTGGAAAAATCTATAGCTCTCTGAGAACTCCTCTGATTTAAAAACAAGAATCAATAATGATAAAGTTTAAACCTAGTTGATGGAAAGAATTTCATTTTCAGAATCAAGAATGTCAGGCCAAGTAGATTGGCAGGTGAAAATAAGTTTAGCTTTTGACGTTAGAATCTCTGTGAGATTTATGGAGAGATGCCCAACAGGCAAAGGGAAATACAAATCTTTTAAAGATTTTATTTATTTATTTATTTATGAGAAAGAGAGAGAGAGAAAACACAAGTGGGGAGAGGGACAGAGGGAGAGGGAGAAGCAGGGCCCGGGATCATGACCTGAGCCAAAAGCAGATGTGTAACTGACTGAGCCACCCAAGCGCCCCATGGGAAATACAAATCTAAATACAAGAATTCAGGACTAGAGATACAGATTTGGGAATCCCTATTCAAAGAGTAAAGTCAGAACTGTGGAAAGAAGAGATCACTGAAGACTACATTATTACATCAAGAAAGCACCCAAAACCAAGAACTTTGGAGAAAAAGGAAAATTCTCTGCCTGAAAATAAGACAGAGAAGGAACATTTAGGAAAATGAAAGAAAAGGAAGATAGTGGCACAGAGATTTCAAGAAGAGTGTTTCAAGTCAGTAGATCTGAAAATGAATTCCAAATATTACAAGGTTAGGGAGCACTCAAGCAAATGAATCACTGATCATGGTATGTTTCTGTCTTCTCTCTTCTCAATCACATCTTCCTTTCTTTCTACTAGATCATTCCCATCAGCACACCAGCATACTCTGGCTTGAGTTCTCTTACAAACAAATAAGCAACCAAACATACATCTTCCCTTATCTTCACACTCTTCTATTACCTATTTTTTTGTTCCCTATCATTGCCAATTTCTTGTGTTATCCACCTATGTTGTCTTTACCCTTTCACTCTCTATTGCTCAACTATGCTCTAGCTTCCAATGCTACTGCACTACTCAAACTGCTTGTCAAGTCTATGTAGCTAAATCCAATTCTTGTCATATTTGGTTTATTAGCAGCACGAACCATGAAACCTTGGATGGATCACCTAATTTTTGAGGCTATATCTATTTGTAAATGCAGGGGAAAAGACCATATTAAATAATTTGCAGCTCTGAATTCAGCTTTAAGGTTTTATAATAATCTAACTACAAAATATTTCTTAAAATATGATATGAGACAGCAGCATTTCTCTGTTAAAATATTTTTCCCCCACATTAAAAAAATTGTATAAAGTGTACATGGAATCACTTGATATGCACGTTCAATGTGAAATGACAACCACAATCAAGTTAAATTACACATCCACCCTCTCACATAGTTACCCTTTTCTTGAGGGGCAGGGTAGCTGTCTCGAAACATTAAATGGGAAAGAAAGGAAGATTAACTTTTCTTTGTTCATATGGAAGCTGTAGAGATGGCCACAAAGTACCTAGTTAGAGGTTATCTGGATTCTCCCTCCATTCTTTGTATAAATTTCTCTCCATAAGTTTTTAGATATCTTCCTTTAGAGGTCACTAAATCAGCTCTTTATTGGAATTTTTAGGTCTTCAACTGTTTTGTGGTCACTCAAGATATTTCGAAGTCAAATCTAACTACTTACCAATGAAGTTTCTGTAATTCCTTCTCATTCCATTCTTTATCCTGAATTATACCAGGAAAACGTTCAAAGGAATGCCTATTTGTCTCATTAGATCCCATCGCCTCAATAATTGGAGACTCGTTCCTAATACCAGCTTTCTGAGGATTTTCCTTAGCAGAACATCTAGCTTTCTTTTGTTTGATATAAAATTCACTTTCACTTTCTTCAGTTTCAGATTCAGAAATCACTGGGATTTTCCTTGTGGTGGTTCTTGTGTTTTTCCTTAGGTGAACCACTGTTTCTCTGGTATTCCTTGCTCTGGTTTTCTTAGCAATTTCAGCTTTCTTTCTAATTCGCTTTTCTGTTTCGCTCTCTTCACTAGATATATCTGATGAAGACTGATGCTCATAAAATGATATAGATGCCTTTTTGATTTTCTTCAATTTTGGTAACAACCTTTTATTTTTCTTAAAGTCAGAGGTGACCGTCTGTTCCTTTTTAGGATGAGATATTTTGATTTTCTGGTTGACCGTGAGTAAATCACATTCGCTGCAATCTTCCTTGTTTTTATTTTTATGATCCACATTATACTCAAATGCATTTTTGAAGGTTTTTATGGGCTTACTAATCAAATGTGCAGTTCCATTTAAGTCTGATTTACTTTCTTTTTGATGCTTTGGCACTGCAAAATCTGTTACTGCTTTAATGGTGCCACAGGACAGATTATACTTCATGCATTTTTGTTCTATCACTTTTTTAGACTTAAGTGGTGTCACTAAAATATAAGCTTCCTTCTGATTAAGAGCCATACATTCTCTTTCTTTCTTTGAGAAAAACAGTTGTCTTGAGGTTAGAATGTCAATGGATACATTCGATTCTTCAGTTCTCTCTTTAATTTCATAAGACAAAACCAAACATCAAAATCTCAAATTAGCTACAAAATAAAGCACAGAATTTTTTTTTCTAAAATAAAATATATTTTTTTTCCCCATAAACTCTAATGTACACATTATGGTCATTACTACTCTTCCTGAAGCACCAGTCTGTTCATCTTATTGCCCCGCAATTGTAAACATATTTTTTAAACCAACCAGTTCATGACTTCTTACAATCTATTAGTGTACACATAAACTCCTCTGTCTGGCCTTCAATGTAGTTCTGATCTTTCATTGTACTCAAATCTGTACCATATTCTATGTCTACTAGAGCACTATTTCTTCCAATTTTCTTGATTTTCAACTTTCACTAATGTCATTCTACTTGGAAAGTTTTCTTCACTCATAAACCAGATCACTACTTGCTTTAATTCCATTCTCTAATCTGCCTCATCCACAGACTTTGTCCTGATTCTCTCAACTGAACGAGAAGTTCTCCTTCAAATTAACAGAATACTTTTAAATAATACCATGTTTGACAATGTGCCTTGCATTAGAAATACAAACTTGTCTTATCTATGAACTAGACTGCAAAAAAATCCTTAATAGTAAGAATTTTGTCTTCATTTTTGGATTTTTTTTTTTGTTGGAGTTAGTACAGAGCCTTTCAAATATGCAGTAAATGATAAATATTTGTTAAATCAACTCTTTAGAGGTAAAATATTTAGGCGACATAAGAGACCACTAGAGTTGCTAAAACTTTACTAGGTATATAATTCCTTACATGAAATGCAAGCTATCCTAGTTAGGGGAACAAGGAACTCTATCTCTGTGGCTCCATTATCATCCCTAATGGTGGCAATCGAAACATAGTTTTGCTGAGTTGCCCAAACTCCATGAAGCATCATGGGATAACAATCAAACCAGAATTTGGGAATCTTTATTATACTATGTCACTAGTTAAAGAAAGTAAATTAAAATGAGAGAAATTCTCCAATTTGAAACTTAAGAAACCAGAAGCCAAACTAACTTAACTTCTAATTACAAATTATCCAATTGCAATTATAAATAATACATACAAATTATAAACCATCATACCAAGCATTATAGTGAAATACTGCAACAACCTACACATTATATACCATTTTACAAAATGAATTACAAAATAAAGACTGATGAATAATGTTAGATGCTGGGGAGAAAAGAAGCCACTAAATTATAATTCATGGAGAAGTGGTACTAATTAAAATAATCAAGAAAGGTTTTACAAGCTTTCTCAATGGAATCATCTATCTTCCTGAGGGAAATCTTTTAATTCCTCACAAAAATTTGATTCAAATGTTCAACTGGCAATTTGAAAATTTTGAGCTATCTAATTTTAAACAAAATACTTCTATTCTGAATATTTTTATTCATTTTATTAAATAATCTGAATAAAGATTCATCCTATTCTGGATACTTTAAACTAAGTCGCATGATCCTGATAGTCTTCAAACATTTAATTAATGTTCTTCACTTTCACTTATAAGAAATAAAATAAAAATGCTACTAAGCTGATGGATTTAACTCAATATGAAATTTTAAACTTGCTAATGTATAGAGAAGAGACTTTAAATTCTGGGATGCAGGATTTCAATGAAATCATACTGAAAATTGACACATAGCTAAATGATGGCATTAATTTTATAAAAAGATTCATAGTCTTTAAACATTTCTTTTAAATGTAAACCAATAAAGTTATATCACCATAAACATTTCAAAAACCATACTTAAAATAATGTACAGTTTTGTTATTTAAAAAAAAAATTAGGGGTGCCTGGCTGGCTCAGCCTGTAGAACATGTGACTCTTGATCTTGGGGTTGTCAGTTTGAGACCCATGTTGGGTGAACAGTTTACTTAAAAAAAAAAAAGGTTAAAAAAATAAATAAAAATTATATAGAATCTAGATTAAGGAAGGCAAACCTACAAGTAAATATGGTATGTAAGGTAACAGATTATTTTATTATGCAAATTATGTCATATAGAAAAACAAAACTCTATTGCACACCTGAAACTAATAATACTGTATGTTAATTATGTTTCAAATAAAGAAAAAAAAGGTATTCTAAAAAACAACAAAAAACCTCCAACATTTATAACGACTGTAATACTTAGTTTACCACTTTAGATTTGGAAATTTATTAGATCACTTTTATTATATATTTAATATAACTTTATTACATATTTAACATAATACTATATAATATTGTTATATTAAAAACATTTCAAATAAGAGCTGTCTGCTTATTATAAATCAATAAAGATATATTACCTTGCTTCTGACTTTTAATTATCGTTTCATCTGTTCTTTCACAATTTTCAAGTTTCTTTGAAGACAAGCTTTCATATTCTTTCTTTCCATCTAATTCCTTCAAAACAAAAAAATAGCTTTTTATTTTAACAACTATTACCTATAAATATGCAAGTATTTTCACAGTATGTATCAAGTATACAAGTATCTGGGTACTTTTAGTTCTACAAATCTCATTAATGGAGGCATTCAGAAACTCATTTGCCAGAGCTTGATTTTTGGAAGCCCCATGTGGGTATCCACTATCTCAGATATTTTCTATATTGATTTAATACCTGTGATATGTCAAGTGCATATACAAACACACACACACACACACACACACACACACACACACACACATAATTTAAGCCTTACTCTAAGAGCTAAACTTTCTGTTATTATTGACTTCACTTTTCCAATGAGGCACGGAGAAAATAAGTATCAAGACATTGTGAAGGCTAACAAAAGGCTGATAATTAACAGAATTCATGATTTCTAATTTGGTCCCAAACCTTTTTAGTAGCATCACACCACCACTCTACATATCACAGGACAGTAAAAGCTTACCTGATTAGCTAAGTCATTTCCTCCTCCATTTTGAAAAGTATTATTTACTTGGTCATCTGGGAGCCTTAATGGTGGTTTATTTTGGCAATTACCATGGCACACGCTTAATTCTGTGGCTCCTGGCAACCTACTGCGCTTACCATTTTTCACTTCTATGTGTACAAAGATGGAGATATCAACAAATTATTAAATGGAAGATAAGCTGCCTTTCCACATTAAAGAACTCACTTTCAAGAAATGTTATCTAAAAAGAGTAGTAAGTTAATGTTCATGCTTTTTTCCAGGAGGGGGTAGGGTGGGATGTGAGGTAGATTACAGTTTTGGCAAAGAGGTGACGCAACAGTTCTGTCAGCTAGCTTTATAGCAACGGTTATTCAAAAAAACATGCCATTCCCTCCATGAAAGCAAACGAGTTTCGTCTATTAACAAAAATGCTAGTTTGTATAAAAATATAGGCATCTGACTATAAGTCCAAGGTGGGTTCGTAACCTAAATACTTAAGTCTAGGAAACTGAAAGAACAATCGTCTTTCATTGACATGTTTATTAGTGTTCTTGATTCTGATGAACTAAAATGTAATATTTAAAGATGTAAGCAGACTATGAGCCGACTGCAGTATAGTTTTTCAAGTACTAAAAAATAAGAATTTTATGGTAGTGCAAATAAAAAACTCAATACAATATAAACAGATAAATGTGGAGCTCGTGTAAGAATTTACCAGTATACCAGGAGAAAAAAAAGAGCAAACATACCCAAATGACAACAATCAATGTCATAAGTAGTGCTGGCTCTTTGGAGGACACTTGTTTGGTTTTCTCTTGCATTATTTTTTGATGATTTTCGTATGTCAGGGACAAATGTTCCAGTTTTCTGTTTTTGTTTGGCCTTTCCCTCTTTCTTTTCACAAGCCCTAGAAACAAGTATAGTATTTTTCCTCTAACATATCTTCTCAAAAAACAAAAACAAAAATTTATATATTTATTTATATAAATAAAGTCCCTCGAATAAAGCTTTTTCCCCCCCAGCAAAGATTACCTTTAATCTTTTTTTTTTTTTAGAGCTTTTTTTTTTTTTTAAAGATTTTATTTATTTATTTGAGAGACAGAGAACGTGAGAGAGAGCATCAGAGGAGAGAAGGTTAGAGGAAGAAGCAGACTCCCCATGGAGCTGGGAGCCTGATGCGGGACTCCATCCCAGAACCCAAGGATCATGACCTGAGCTGAAGGCAGTCGCTCAACCACCTGAGCCACCCAGGCGCCCAGATTACCTTTAATCTTACATTATTTACGCCTTATGACTTCTACCTCTTCCCCCACAAAGAACTGAAGGATAACACCTTAAATCAAAAGAGTCAAATAGGGGTGCCTGAGTGGCTCAGTGGGTTAAAGCCTCTGCCTTTGGCTCACGTAATGCTCTCAGGGTTCTGGGATCAAGCCCCATATCGGGCTCTCTGCTCAGCAGGGAGCCTGCTTCCCTCTGCCTCTCTGCCTACTTATGACCTCTTTCTCTGTCAAATAAATAAATAAATAAAATTATTTTAAAAAAAGAATCAAATAAAACCTTGTAAGTGTTCACTACTCTATGCTCTTTCATTTCCTACTTAAGCTAATATTGTAAGAAAATTACAGGACAAATGTTGCCATTTGCCTATCTTTGGAAATAAATTTTACTGAAAACACTGCCACATTCATTCATTAAAGTACTGTCTATAGTTGCTCTTCCATTACAAAGGCAGAGTTGAATAGTTGATAGAGGCAGTATGCCCATAAAAACACTTCCTATCTGGCTCTTTACAGGACCACCCCTCCCCCACACACATTATAAGTTATACAATGGTACTGTGATTAATTAACTTAATCACAGTATCCCCTGTGAGTTCCTTTAATGGCAAGAATTAATCAAATTTTCTTTGCTTTTCCTGTGCCAACACAGTGTCTGCTAAGCAACTGACAATAACTACTAAAGGAACGAATAAAAGAAAAAAGGACCAAGAACTTAACACCCATGTTTAACAGCAACATGACTCTTAAATGGTGTTTGAATGAGGATGCTGCTCCCTGAAATGCTAATGGTGTTATTTCCCTCTTAGATTTATTCTATATGCCAGAAATTCTAGTAAAGTATTACTGCTTTCTAAAAACCCAAGATTAGAGAGAACTTCAAAACTAGCCTTTTCCACACCCCCCGAAAAAGAAGTTAAAACCAATTTAATTGGTTATATAAACATATATTTGTAAAAGC
The DNA here is from genome assembly GCA_028533885.1 of Nasua narica. Lineage (NCBI taxonomy): Eukaryota > Metazoa > Chordata > Mammalia > Carnivora > Procyonidae > Nasua > Nasua narica. The sequence goes on from CM052797.1 coordinate 79,865,194, forward strand.
CCTTCAAATTTTATCTAAAATGGATGCATTTTATCAAATATAAATTATACCTTAATAAAGTTACTTTTTTAAAAGTTAAGAAGTACTTTACCTTAATTGTTCTAGAAAATTATCAATATGCTCTTTCCATTTTTCTGGAAAGCCAAACATAAACTTCCTTATGAGATAATTTGGATATCCTATTTAACAATAAAAAACCAAAAATTATCTAAAAGCCAAGAACTTTAAAGACATGTCATTAATTCATTAGATCATTGAAAAATATATACTTATTGCTCACTTTGTGCCAGGCACTGCCACAGATATTAAGGATTTAGTAGTTAACAAAACAAAAATTCCTGCCTTTGTGGAACTTGCCTTTTAGTGTGAAAGAGAAAACTAACCAATAAATAAATATCTTGTTTGTGAGATGGTCATCAATGCTATGGAGAAAAATTAAGCAGTCAATGAGCGAAGGGATACTAATATATTTATGCTAGGGGGAGGAAGAGGGGTACAGGCAGCTTTTTTAAAAAGGACAGAGAGGTTCTCATTGAAATAGCATCATTTGAGTAAAGCTTTGAGGGACATAAGGGAGTGAGCCATGTGGTGCTATGAGATTAAAACAGTGGAAGCAGAGGGAACAAAATAAAAGGCCACGAGGAAACAGTGTGCCTGGCCTGATGTAAAAATTAGTATAGCTGGAGTAGAGTGAAAGAAGCTAGTACTATACTATGCAGAAGGGAATAGAGGCAGTAGGGGAACATGGAAGATGAAAAGTCTTTGGGGTCATTTTATGGGCCTAGTCTTTTACTCTGGGTGAGATGGGAAGTTATAAAAAGATCTTCAGCAAGGGAGCCACAGGATTTGACTTGCTTTAACAGAACTGTATTAGCTGCTATTTTAAGAAGTCTCTGGAAATATAAGTGAAGAAACAATGAGACCAGTAAGGATTCTGCAATGATTCAGACAAAAGATAAGAGAAGTCTGGACCACAGAGGTCGGTAGAGGCCGGGCTTCTCAAAAAATTATGGCGATAATGCCAATAGGATGTAGTGACCCACTAAATGTGGGTGTGAGGGAAACAAGATTCAAGATGCCTCCAAACATTCTAGCTAGACACTGGAAATGAGTAAAGAGGGGGAAGACTATTACCTAAGCAGATTACGGGAGAAGATCAGGTTTTAGACATATCAAGTATGAGATTCCTGCGGATATCCTAGTGGAGATTTCAAATGGGCAGATGGAAAATGAGTTGAGTGCCTCGGGGAGTTTTTTTGGTAAGAGATATAAATTTGGCATTTGTCACCATATAGATGAGATTTAAAGCCTAAAAGAAATAAGCATATCACTGAGTGTATACAAAGAGCCATAGTCTACCTCATATTTAGAGGCAAAGAAGAAAGAGCAAAATAAGCAAATAAACTAAGAAGGAACAGGGAGTAAGGTAGCATGAAAATCTGAATATGGTGTTCCAGAAGGCAAATAAAGAAGTATTTCAAGGAGATTAAGTATGACTAACTTTAAGCATATACTAGATTTAGCAATGCGGGGGCCACTGATAACTCTGATAAGGGCTGTTTGGTAAAGAACTGCGGTTCAAGGCATGATTAAAGAAATTTTTTTTAAAAATAGGAAAGAATTCAAGGAATTAGAATCTTCTGAGCTGTTTTTGCTGTAAACAGTAGCTGAAATAAGTGGCGTTAAAAGAGTTTTTGTTTTTGTTTTAACAGGATAAGGGAGAATTACTGGAGTGATATCCCCGAGTAAAAGAGATTTTCCCTCTTTTACAGAAAGTACAGTACAAATGGAAAGGCTGACACAGACAGCAACATGGACAGTTCATTCATAAACAAAACTAGATACAGATGCAAGCAAGTCAATAGATGTGATGGTGAATTTCTCTTCTGATTGTTTCTATTGCTGAGTGCTCCCCTCCCTCCCCCAGCACTTCTACTATGAGAGGAAAAAAGGAGGTATTGAAAATTTGTAAAAATATGCAATAGTCATCAAGGAGGATGGGAGAGTGAATGCAATACGGAAATGTGGTAGAATACCAAGAGACCACAACTTGTTGCTGGTAATCACAAACTTTAAAATACTCAGGTATGTTTTTCTTCAGCCATTACTATGCACAAAGCACAGGCAGAAAATCAGATTATAACCGGACTGGGGTTGTGCTGGGCAGGTTCAATAAACTAGGGAGTTAAATTATAGCCTTATAAAGCAATTCCTCACATAACAATATTTCACTTGACTTTTTAAACTGTCAGTAAGGGTGATTAAATCAGAAAAACAGTCAACACATATAATAGTTTTACATAATGTAGTCAACTCTTTTAATTTTTCGTTTTGATTGATTCATAATTTTAAAACACCTAAGAATAAAAAATAATAGGTATCACTACTAGAAATACGGTTAATTGCTTCATTTAAAGTAATTTATAATGACAGTCATTACCTGCTTCCTTCATGGAAATCCGATCTATCATCCCTTTTAATATATAAATATTGCCTGATAAAGTCCTAAGTTTGTTGTGCTTAATCCGTTCTATAATGACATTACTGTGCCAATATATGTTAGTGATGTCCCTAGGAGAAAATTAAAGGCCAAAATATTTACATTTTACCAGTAGTCACAATTTACATATATAAGTATACAAACTTATAATAAAAAAAGTAATAAATTTGCACTCCAGCTACATTAGCAGTATTATTCACATACTTATAAACATCTGAGGGCCAAACATTGCAGCAGAACTCAATTGCCTGGCTAATGTGATCCTCAGAGTATGTACCAAGAAACTGTACTGTGGCTGAACCAAACCACTTATATAAAATTTACCATTAGCAAGGAAGCAGGGGCCTTCTCTAAATGGTACAGACAATGCTTGCAACTTCATCCTAACTTATGCCAAGTTTCTGAAGAATGTTTTCCTGTCCCCCTCCTCAGGGCTTATATTATGTCAGCTTTCATGCAGTTGTGTAGTTTGGATTCCTCTAATCCTGAGGGCTGTTTTATTTTTTACCCTCACTACCCATCCAAGTATTTTTACCTTCCTCTTTGAAAAATACCAAAAAAAAAAAGAGTTCCAACTGGGAAAAAAACAAACCTCAAGATCGAATCACTAACCCATAAATCTACTCTTCGTATTTCCTTAAATGAAGCTAGGAATATAAAATAGAAAGAAAATATAAAGATGTATTAGATAAATGTTGAACATTGCCAATTCATGAGATAACTAGTAATAAACACACTAATTATAAGGGTAATATGACAGTTAAGTTCTTTTCATTTGGTCAAATGGGGTTAAACTCAGACATGATTTAATACAGTGATCTGTGCTTTTTTGTTTTATTTTACTTAACTAACATTTAAATAGCACTCCAAAAGCACTGTTCTCAAATCTTACAAATATTGACTATTTTAATATTCAAAATAACCCAAAGAATAGGTAATATTATTATTATTATTGTGCAGATGAAGAAACTGAGACTGATAAAGGATAAAAAGGTGTCCATGTCATATCGCTGGTAAGGCAGCAGCAGTGGGATTTCAACACAGACCACCTCTTTGATATTAAGGAAATTGGGCCAAGACAAGCAGAAACAGAATGGGCAAGACAGATTTTAAATAATCAACTTATAAACTTCTAGGTGAGTACCCTGAACAGTGATATCTTATTTTATTATAACCCTTTATTACAAATTTTTTTAACCACTAAGAAACTGGTTTTGAAAAAGAGAAAATAGTGCTTATAGAGTAGCAAAATTAGGCAAAGTCCACTCACCTGATGACGCTTTTGCTTTAGGGAGAACCAGAGTGTGCCAATGATTATTTAATAATGTAGCTGTATGGCAAAGTTTTAAATAATTCTGATTCCTTTTCTGGATCAGTAATTTAGATCTGATTGTCCCAATTTAGATGTGAGAATCTGGACTGAAATGCATGTAGTAAATATTAACTACCCACATATAATTAAGCAGAGAACACCAGTCCACTTAATAGAACCTCTGAAAAAAATAAAGCATTGTGTATACAAATTTGAGTTGTTACTATTCTAAAAGGAACTTAGCAGGTGAAAACAAGAATCTGGTTACAATCAACATGGCCAGCTTCTGCACAGTCCTCTTACTTTTCTGGATTCAGTTTGTAACCTTGTTATAAAGTCTTTGTTTTGTAGGAAGATGCATCTCCTTTCAGCCCTTATACACTTATAAATTTTATTAGAATACTAAAATGTTATACTTACGTCAATTTTCCTTCTACACATATAGCAGTATTATTATTTATGATTTTAATCATCCATTCCTGTAGCTGGACCACCTAATCAGCATAAAATGAAGTATATTTCCTGTGTTACTTGTAGCAAAAACATTACAAAATCAATTTACATCATATAAAAAGAAAAAACTCATATACTTAGTGCTCATCTATGTAAGAACCACATTCTATTTTAAATAGTAATAAGGTAAAAACTCTTATATATAATGAAACAGAAAAGGTGATTGAATGGAGGTTGTACTGCATAATTTTTTGTCTAATCCAGAAATCAGTTCTACGTCAAAAATTCTTATATCAAATATCTCAACCCCTGGAGAAAAAAAAGTCACCTAAGATTTTAAGGTATCCATTAAAGACAAAAGACCTAACTTAGATAAGAGAGTCAGTTGTGTAGTATACACTCCACCATCATTCTTATCTCAAAAAAATATACCAATTTTCTTTTTTTTACAAAGTCGATTTGGAGTTGCATTTAACTTTCTTTAAACTACAAAGGTGAGGGGTGCCTGGGTTCAACCCTCAGTGGGTTAAAGCTTCTGCCTTCCGCTCAGGTCATGATCTCAGGGTCTTGGGATTGAGCCCTACATCAGGCTCTCTGCTCAGCGGGGAGCCTGCTTCCCCTCTCTCTCTCTGCCTGCCTCTCTGCCTACTTGTGATCTCTCTCTGTCAAATAAATAAATAAAATCTTAAAAAAAAAAACTACAAAGGTGATTATTAACAATCTGTATTTAACAGCATTCTAATCCAGAGCAAATATCTAAACAGCTCAGAGAATTCTTTATTTTAGGACAAAATCCTATTATGGAAGAAAATTTCTTTGAATGTCTGTGTTGCTTCTACTAAGTAACACTTAACACTGAACTATTTCTGATGAGAAATTCAGCAAAAGTAACTAATTTGAGTAGATATTTACTTTACATATAAAAAATTATAAATTTATAAAGACAAATTCTTCAGTGGTAGTTTTATGGTAAGCTGGAAAAAGATGCTAATATGGAAGGTGCTTCTAGTTAATGCACTTCTCAGTTATGTTTATTTTTTATTTTTTCCTCAATTAAAAACAGGCAATGAAATTCCTTTTTCATTTTTAGTACTTCCACATTTGGAACTACCTAAGATAGATCAAGGAACAGTCAGATGGAGATGATGTTAAAAATAAAAAATACAGGGTGTCTGGTGGCTCAGTTGTTAAGCATCTGCCTTCGGCTCTGGTCATGATCCCAGGGTATCGGGATCAAGCCCCGCCATCAGGATCCCTGCTCCATGGGAAGCCATGGAGCTTCTCCCCCTCTCACTCCCTCTTGTATTCCCTCACTGTCAAATAAATAAAATCTTTTAAAAATATTTAAAAAAATAAAAATAAAAAATAATACTAGGCAGTGTTCCAAGCATCTTAGATTCAATGACTCACGTTATCATAACACTAGGAGGCAGGTAATATTTTCTTCATTTTATACATAAAGAAACCGTAAAGTCAAGTTAAATAACTTGCCCATGTCACACACATGGGGCTAGTTAGGGGCACAGATTGGTTACAAATCTAGGAATTCTGGCTCCAGAATCTTGTACCATCCTGCTTACATGAAATATCAAAATGTGCATTCATATTCCTTCAGCAAAATATTTTTGACCTCTATTATACACCAGGTATTGTTTTAGGCAGCAGGATTCAGCAAGAAACAAAATGGGTGCCCTATTAGAGCAAATACTGAGGTCTGTGTGTATGTGTGTGTGTGTGTGTGTGTGTGTGTATGGTAATGTGCACTCACAGATGCTGGGCGGGGGTGGATGTGTAGAAGCAAGTGGAGTGGTGGTGATTATATCCAAACAAATGGACAAATAATGTCTGGCAGTGATAATTATAAAAAATAAGTATAAGACATGCTTAGATGATAGTACAAGACATGCTTACTTAGATGATAGTCTTGGAAAAAAAAAAAAGATGATAGTCTTGGAAGGTGTTGGAACAGAGAACTGAGTAAGGTGAAAGATAGAACATATGGGTTACCTGGGAATAGATTCTTCCAGGCAAAGAGAACAGGTACAAAGTCCCCAAGTAGATAGCATAGAGAGTACAGTAGCTTGAAAGGAATAAGCAAGAGCAAGAGAGGGGAATAGGAGATGAGATTAGGCATGTCAAGGACTGAATTATGTAGAGTCCTGTAAATGACAGTAAAGGCTTAGGGTTTTCTCTCTTTTTTTAAAAAAATATTTTATTTATTTATTTGAAAGAGAAAGTGAGAGAGAGCATGAGAGGAGAGAAGGTTAGAGGAAGAAGCAGACTCCCCGCGGAGCTGGGAGCCCGATGTGGGATTCGATGTGGGACTCGATCCCGGAACTCAAGGTTCATGACGTGACCTAAGGCAGTTGCTCAACCAACTGAGCCACGGGTTTTCTCTTAAGATAAAAAGTTACTGGAGGATTCTGAGCAGAGTAGTGACATGACTTAATATTTTAAGGGGTTACTGGGTCGAAATTGGACTATATAAAGATTCTGGCAGAGCACCTGGGAGGTTCGGTTAGTTAAACGTCAGACTCTTGATTTTGGCTCAGGTCATGATCTCAGGGTCATGGGATTGAGCCCTGTGTAGGGCTACATGCTCAGAAAGGAGTCTGCTTAAACATTCTCTCTCTCCCTCTCCCCCTCCCCCTGCTTGTGCACATGATCTCTTTTCCTCTAGAGTAAATAAATAAAATCTTTAAAAAAAAAAAAAAAGATGATTCTGGCTTCTGTCTGAAAAACAGAATGGAGTGTGAGGCAATAGGGGGAGCAAGGAGACCATTAGGCTATTATAGTAATCCAAGAGATTATGATACCCTGGACTAAGGTAGGGATTGAATAGTGAGAAGTGGCCAGATTTAGGACAGTAGAGCCAACAGTATTTCCTCACAGTCTGGAGTGGAGTATGATAGAAAAACAAGAATCTCAAATGAACCTGAAATTTTAACCTAAGTATTTGGGGGAATGGTATTACTATGTACCAATATGGGACACAGTTGAGAGAAGTTTTTGGGGAAGAAATCAAGAGTTTGGTTTTAGACATATTAAATCTGAGATGCCTATTAGATATCAATGGAGAAGTTCTATAGACAACTGAAAATGTGAGTGTGGGGTCTAGGAGAATGTTCTGGACTAGAGATATATATTTGAGAACTATCAGTAGAGAAATGGAATGTAAAGCTACAGTACTGGCCAATCCAGTTTTTAGAGTGTGTGTAGGCACTAGAGAATCAGTTTCAAGGACTGATTCTAGGGAATTTCAACATTATAGATTGTGACAAGAGGAAGCAGCAAAGGAGAATAAGAATGGCCAGTGAGACAGTAGAAAATCAAGAGTGAGATACCGTTGAATTCAAAAGAAAAAAACAATACAATGTTTTAAGAAGACTGTTTTGATTCACTGTGTTAAACCTTTCTGAGCAAAAGAATATTAAGAAATAATAATTATTGGGTTTGGTGATATGGAGATCACTGGTGAACTTGAAAAGGGCAATCTTCATGGAGCGATTTATGCATGTTCAAAGTAGAACATATTTCAGAATGGAATAAGAAACAAAAACTGAATACATATACCTCTTTCAAGGTGTTTTACAGTAAATGGGAACAAAAAATGGGGTGATAGATGGAGTGGGATAGGGAGTACTGGGAAGGTGGACTTTTTCTTTGCATACCTCTTTCAAGGTGTTTTGCAGTAAATGGAAACAAAAAAGATAGGATGATAGAAGAATGGGATAAGGAATAATAGGAAGGTGGACTTTTTTTGCATACCTCTTTTCAAGGTGTTTTTACAGTAAATGGAAACAAGAAAATGGAGTAATAGGTGGAATGGGGTAGGGAGTAATAGGAAGGTGGATTTTTTCTTTGCATTTTTTTTTTAATGCAGGCCGTATTTCAGCACATCTACATGCTAGCGGGAATTTTTCAGGAGACAGGAAACAACTGAGGGGATAATTAGAGCGACAAAGTTCTATAGGTGGTAAGAAGAAATGAACTGGCCTTGAAAAGGTAGCACAACTGTTCATCCATTATAAGAGAAGGGGAAGGAGAATATGTGGATAGAGCAGCAAGGAGATTGGTGGATTTGATAATGGGAATATGAGGTTCAATAATTTGAGAATGGGGAAGAGAGAGGAGCTTTGGAGGTTTTAAGAGAGAAAAAGCATGAAATATTATTCTAGGAAAGTCAGAGTATGAGGTGGATTAACAAGTGACATGTAGCAGGACTGATGTTCATACTGAAAGTCCTCTTAAGGTTTGCTTTCAAATTTAAAATGAGACCAGTGTGGTTGTGCATTTCGTTCTAGTCACCTGTTGCATTTTTTTTTTTTTTAAGATTTACTTATTTTAAAGAAAAGGGAGAGGCAGAGGGAGAGAGTCTTAAGCAGACACCCCACAGAGCTCAGAGACCCCCTCAGGGCTCAATCTCACAACCCTGAGATCACGACCTGAACCAAAACCAAGAGTTGGATGCTTAGCCAACTGAACCACCCAGGTGCCCACACCTGATATTTCTTAGGTATAAAAGTGAAGTTTAACTAGGATCACAACTTTGTTAAAAGAAAACAGAGGGAAGGGTGCCTCAGTGGCTCAGTTGATTAAGTGACTGCCTTTGGCTCAGGTCATGATCCTGGAGTCCCAGGATTGAGTCCCACATCAGGTTCCCAGCTCAGCAGGGAGTCTGCTTCTCATTCTCATCCTCTCCCCTCTCATGCTTTCTCTCACTCTCTAATTAATAAATAAATAAATAAATAAAATCTTAGAGAGAACAGAAGGAAAAGCAACAGAGTCTTAAGAGTTAAATCAAAAGGATGGTGTTAGGTACACGGAATCTGTAAGGTAAAGAGGGAAATGAGGACAGGAGAGCACTAATGGACTAAAGGGTTACCTTAGTAAGGTGGAGTATTCATGGTAGGGGAGAGGGAAGAGTGCTAGGGGTAGAATGATCTGGAAAGGCAGGAGTTGGTGAGAGCAGGATGCTTGAAAGTAAGAATCTGGTGCATGTACTGGCGAAGACAAGGTTTGAGTATGGCTAGGGTAGATGGTAATGGTAAGGGAAAGATCATTTAAGATAAGAATTCAAGGAGGCTGGATGGATCATCTATATGGATGTTAGTGTCACGAGAGTTGATGACAGAAGTAGTAGCAGAAGAAAAAGTAACAGGTGTTAAACACTTTAATAATAATGCAAGGTCATGACTAGCAGGTTGTATTATATAGGATTACAAGGAGGTACAGGGAGTGATAAAGTCACAAGTGCTATAGCAGTTGCTTCAAAGAAGCTGGGGGGGCGCTGTATTAAATAAAAGGAAGGAAAATGGCCTGAAATAGTAATGAGGAATAAAAGAGATAAAGGATCTTAAAAAAGAACTTAAAGGATCTTTAAGTGAGATATGGGAGAAAAAAGAGCCACCATCTAAGAAACCATATTTTGGTTAGAGCAAGGTTAAGAAATGTTCACAGAAAATTGAGAATTCAACATTTTGCTGATGATATACCTTGAGTTCAAGAGGGTACGATGCAAAGTTTGGAGATGAGAGACAGATTACATCAGAACTAGGGCATGTATACTGTATACAAAAAGTTGTATACAACAATTGTATACAAATAAGAGTCTTGGGAGGCTTGGTCTTCTTGTAGTAAATAAGATAAACAGCACTGTAGCAATGACAGAATTAGTACTGTGAGATCTCCCATTACAGTTGTCCTCAAATTTTTTTGCTAAACTTACCTCACACATCTTTAAAGCAACATCTAAAAATTTTCATCATAAGTCTAAATATTTGCAAATAATGCAATTTCCAAAGAATACATTGAGATATGAAACTATAACCGTTACGGGGCGCCTGGGCGGCTGAGTTGGTTGAGCATCCGACTCTTGATTACGCTTAGGTTGTGATCTTGGGGTCCTGGGATCAAGCCCCACATTGGGCTCCACGCTCAGCAAGGAGTCTGCTTAAGGATTCTCTCCTTCTCTGTCTGCAAAACATCCCCACCCCTCATGCACTCTCTCTCTCTAAAATAAAATTAAATCTTAAAGGAAAAAAACCCCCAAACTATAACTGTTATATCACACTTCCAATATGGGGTTTGAATTTACAATCCCAACATCAAGAGTTGCATGCTTTACTGAGCCAGCCAGGTACACCTCAAATTTAGATGGAATTTAAATACCACGATCATCCTTTTAAAAATTTTATAGACAAACCTTTTACAGTTGGAAAATTTACACTGTATCTTTTTCTTTTTTTTAAAGATTTTATTTATTTATTTGACAGAGAGAGAGAGAAAGAGATCACAAGGAGGCAGAGAGGCAGGCAGAGAGAGAGGAGGAAGCAGGCTCCCTGCTGAGCAGAGAGCCCGATGTGGGGCTCGATCCCAGGACCCTGAGATCATGACCCGAGCCGAAGGCAGAGGCCTTATCCCACTGAGCCACCCAGGCGCCCCTACATTGTATCTTTTTCCTTGAACTTGTATCCCATTCCACTTCATTCAGAGAATTTATCCTAATGTAACATAGTGTGATAACCTGAAGTGTTTTATTGATCACTCTGTATTATTTTAAAATAGGAAAATTCTCAAATCTTCAGAAGCTATAATTGCCCCCCCACTTTTTTTTAAAGATTTTATTTATTTATTTGACAGAGAGAAAGAGATCACAAGTAGGCAGAGAGGCAGGCAGAGAGAGAGGGGGGAAGCAGGCCCCCCGCTGAGCAGAGAGCCCGACACGGGGCTTGATCCCAGGACCCCGAGATCATGCCCTGAGCCGAAGGCAGAGACTTTAACCAACTGAGCCACCCAGGTGCCCCCTATCCCCTTCTTTTTTAATTGCTGCTAATAGTACCTCAAGAATCAGGAAAAAAAATTTAAGAACAGCAAGGAACTCAGTGTTCATTCCCAAAGGGAGTAAGTAAATTGCTGAAGATTATAGAACTAGTAATAGAGCAAGGTTAAGACTTAACACTTGGCTTCTCTTACTTTCAACCCACTGCTCTCTTCACTAAGCACAATGCCTCTACACTATATAATAAAACTAAAAAATGAAGCTACTGTTAATGAGAGCTTAAGAGCTCAGCTTTTGAAGAACAAAGGTAAAAGCATATATGTAAATCTGCCTTAAGTTGTCCTACCTTATTTTTTTTAACTTCATTTGTAAGAGTTTGAAGTGTACTTGGAGGAGAATGATTTGAAGCATTTCTTTTTGATTTCCGAGGTATTGTTATATGAAATCTTGGAGTTGCAAGCACAATTTTACATGTATCATTCATGGAACTCAGAACATCAGTCTCTCTGGGCATTGTGTTCTCATTTCCTTCCTTAATTTCCTGTTGTGAAGTTGTTTCTGTTGTCATCTTACTATCAGAAACCATTGACTGATCATCATTTTTAACAGGAACACAGTTAGTATTGAGAGTCTCAAGAGTAGAATTTTGGGATTTTTCGATGACCGAATCAACGCCTTCCAAAACAAAGGTGTCCTTTTTAGACTTAGTGGTTATGAATGTATTCTCCTTTGAGGGAAGAATTTGTTTAGCCAACTGAGCTCTAGGTAATGCCTTGTTTGAGAATCCAACAGCTGAAACATTTTCATGTTCTTGGTTGAGAAATGGAACCTCTGCAAAAAATACAGGAACAAACAAAATTTACAGAAGAATCATATGAAATTAAAAGAGAAAAACAGAATAATATCAAACTGTTTATATTAAAAAGAAGTGTTCAGGTTAGGAATGCTCCACCCTTCTGCCCAGTCTTTCTCTAAAAGGGATGCCTACACAGGGAGAATAATTATCTAGAACATTCAACAAAATAAAAACACTTTACCATAAGTTTAATTATGCAAAGATGCTTTCTTTTCCTGCGAATACTGAATCTTTTACTTTATCAGTACACAAGTACTGATACAGTACAGAAGGAAAGTACTATTTGATGATTCTACAGGAACTTCTTGCTTTGAGGTTGAGTTTTGTGGGTTTTTTTTTAAAGAAAGGAAATTGAATTGTATTAGTCACCGAGAAGAAAAAAATGTCTTAACGTTCAATAATTATTAGATCAATATAGTATACTTCTGTAACACATGAGTCACATTTCCCTTTTTATCTTCTCATGCTTTTATCACATTCTCTATATCTATAGTATGCTGAGAAAGAATTTTTTAAAAACTCTACATGTTATAACTTGACAGCTCTACACAAAAGTTTATTACTGGACTTAGAAGCTTAGCGATCTGGAATAAAATTCTGGTGCTGCCACAAATCAGAGCGGTATATCTTAAGATTATATATGAAGTGCCATCCAGTCTTGAAAACTCTGATTCTGCTTCTGGTTGCTGTAAATTTCTAGAACGTGAAAGAACAGTTGAAGAGGTGCAGCTTGTATATTAATAAGTTGCCAAGTTATGACTCAATAGCAGACATAACCATAATTTATACACCTTTGACATCTTTTTAGTAGAACTTCAAAGATGAAAATCTAGTAGGTTTATCTACTAGACAAGACGGAACTAATAGAATTGCTTATATTTTATTCTACTTTATATCGTAGATGGTTAGTTTTACTTCTTGAAGGTAGAAATGAGGTTCTTTCACACAAAAAGGGGGAGGTAATAGACTTAAAATTGGAGGAAAAACTGAATTATTTCATATGTTTAATTTCAAATCTGACAAAAACTGGTAGTGATTATGCTTTAGTAAATATGCAGCTTTAGCTTTAAAAATTTTAATATAAGGATTATATTGATGTGTATTATAAAAGAAGGGTAAGTTTCTATTTCTTTAACTCATTCTACTAGAAATGGCATGGCAATGGAGTAAAGTAGGTAATTCAATCAGATATAACATGCTACAGAATCTAGGTCATCTATTTTAGAGTACAAAGTCCATGCAGATTCTCCAAAAGGTCTCTGAAATTACACACAAAATTTGTGTTTCTATGTATGTGCATTTTCTAGGAAAAGAGTTATCAGATTCTCAAAGCAGTGAGTTATTTCTTCCTCTCTAATTCCACTTGACAAATACAACATGGTTTAATGTGCATTATTTGCTTCTCCCTTTTCTCCCAGACTGTATGAAACATAAATTTTGTGTACTCCCCTACCTCCATCCTAAACTCCCTTAGAAACTCTGTTTTTTGTATCAAAATAGATCACTGTCTCTGAAATACAACAATATATCCACAGTCTATTGTGTAATAAAGAGCATGGTACCTGTATTAATTCTCAGCACATCACTTATTACCTGTGAGATGTGGAGCAGACATAACCTCTTTGTAAGCCCAATTTCCTAGACTATTAAAAGAGCATCTACCCATAGTGTCTGCTGAAAGGATTATATGAGATAGTGCATTTAAATTATGTTTATCAATACTACAACTCATTAAAGTCTCTATTTCAAATGTCCCAAATTCTGATCATTCTATCTTTCCAGATCATTCTCTCAAATCCAATGACTATCCTAGCAACACTTAACACTTCTTACTTCCTCATCTCCTTTAAGTCTCCTTTTCTCTGTATAACCAACTTAAATTTCACGGTTCCTTTATTTTTTTTTTTAAAGATTTTATTTATTTATTTGACAGAGAGATCACAAGTAGGCAGGGAGGCAGGCAGAGAGAGGGAGAAGCAGGCTCCCTGCCGAGCAGAGAGCCTGATGCGGGGCTCGATCCCAGGACCTGAGATCATGACCTGAGCCGAAGGCAGAGGCTTTAACCCACTGAGCCACCCAGGTGCCCCTCACGGTTCCTTTATATACACACCTCAACTCCTTTGTCCTCTTCATGCTATTTGATAAAATTATAATCCTGATAAAATCCAATTCCCTGCCTATACCACAGCAGCACCAATGCAGTTAAATAGGGCTAAAGGAAAACTCATAACCACACTGACTGCTCTCATTTAAGTTCATGCTCACAAGTCTCAAGTAGGTTATTAATGTCACACTAGAAATCAAATTTAGGCCTAGACCATTTACTCTTCCACTTTCCTCTATTATTTAAACCACCTCCTCCTCAAATTTTAACACCGGTGTCCCATGCTCACTTTTAGCTGATGAGTTTATTGCCCACTTCATTTTATTTCTTAAGTCATATAACACTGCCTATCTTCTTATTTGATTTATAATGTTTACTTTCCCAACTAAGGCCAAAACTTCCACTTTTAGATTCTGTTCCCTCTCAACTACTCAAGGGTATCATACTACCAATTTTAGTTTTTCCTTCCCTATTGGATCATTCCCAATAGCAAACAAAAATGTTCTTTCGCTATACATTAAAAACAATACATATATGTATGTTAAAAAATATATAGGGCACCTGGGTGGCTCAGTTGGTTGGGCGACTGCCTTCGGCTCAGGTCATGGTCCCGGAGTCCCAGGATCGAGTCCCACATCGGGCTCCCGGCTCCATGGGGAGTCTGCTTCTCCCTCTGACCTTCTCCCCTGTCATGCTCTCTCTCTCTCTCTCTCAAATAAATAAATAAAAATTTTAAAAAATTAAAATAAAAAAATATATATATATATATTTTAAAGATTTTATTTATTTATTTGTCAGAGAGAGAGAGGGAGAGAGAGCACAAGCAGGCAGAGAGGCAGGCAGAGGCAGAGGGAGAACCAGTCTCCCCGCCGAGCAAGGAGCCTGAGTGGGACTCGATCCCAGGACCCTGGGATCATGACCTGAGCCAAAGGCAGCAGCCTAACCAACTGAGCCACCCAGGCGTCCCAAAAATATATATATTTTTAAGTAGGCTCCAGGCTCAACATGGGGCTTGAACTCAACAACCCTGAAATAGAGAGTTGCATACTCTACAGACTAAGCGAGCCGGCCACCCCAAAACTAAAATATTTTAAAACTATACGTCCCATATCTCTTTGCTCTCTTCAAAGAGTTGTCTATATTTACCACTGTCAATTTCTCTCCTTCACATTCTCTTTTAAATCCTTTTGAATCACCTTTTTGATCTGATCACTCCACTAAATCCCCTCATCAAAGCCACCAATGACCTCCATGTTACTAAATCCAATGGTTAAATCTCAGCCTTCATCTTACTTAACTGATCAGCAGCAGTAGATACAGAGAGAAAGACTCTTTGGCTTCCAAAGTATCACTTCTGGTCTTTCTTCCTCCTTGACTTCTTCTTGTGGTTTGTTTATTCTTAACTTCTAAATTTTGGGGTGCCTCAGGACTCATCCTTGAATGTTTTCTCTTTCTACACTTACTCTTTGATCTCATTTGGTCTCTTCAAATACCATTTAAGTGCTAATGATTCCCAAATGCATTTTTCTCACCTGGACCACTTCCTTAAATACCAACTAAATTTTCTCAATAGCCTAATCACATCTATACTTCAATTTTTAAAGGATATATCAAAATTAACATACAAAAAACTTAATTACTGAGTTCCACCCCACCTTTTCTATCCCATTTCAGTTAAATCACTCCATCCTTACAGCTACTCAAGCAAAAAAACCCAAAACCAAACAACAACAACAAAAACACCCTACAGGTGGTTTTACATTTTTTATATCTATATAAAAGGTATATAAAAATCTTTATAAAAGATATATCTTTTATATCTTTTAAAAATCTTTTATATCTTTATACATCTTTTTATATCTTTACTTTCCACACCTTTACATCTTTTATATTCCACACCCAGTCTATGAGCTCTTCCTTCAAAATATACCCAGAATCCAACCACTTATTATTTTCACTGCTACCACCTAAACCTAAACCAACACTTTATCTCACCTAGATAAATGCACTATTTCAAATTTACAGCAAGTCATATTTTAAAAATGTAAGTCAGATCTTGTCACTTCTCTCCTCAGAACCCTCCACTGACTCCTTAATTTGCTCACATAAAACCCCAAACTCTTACATTCACCATAAGGCTCTACGTTATCTGACTGTAACCATCCTCTCTTCCCCACTTCTGTCCACTCACTCTATGATTTACTAATATCATAGCTGGTTCTTGATTTTTTGAGGAATGCTCCTATTCTAGGGCATTTGTATCAGCTGTTACTTTGTCTGGATCATTCCTTCTCAATTCTTCCAATATTCTATCTGTATCTATCACTTCCGTCAATTTTTTGGATCAATGCCATCTTCTCATTGAACCATACTCTGACCACCACATGGAAAATTACAACCCCTCCAACTCTCCCCATCATCCTTATTCTGCCTTTTGTTTCCACAGCATTTTTCTATTGTACTATAAAAACTACTTATTTAAGTCTGTTTCTCCCATCACCTGAATATGAGCTAGTTACACAAGGGTTGAGATTTTTGTCCATTTTGTTCAATCTTGTCTCCTGAGTACCTAAAACAGTATCAGACAGAATAAACACAACACATCATAGCTTTTCAACCAACACATAATAAAACTAACCTCTTGGTGAAATGTTATCTGATTGGGATGATTTCTTGTTTTCCTTTTCTTCACAGATGTAGGTATGTTGCAGTACTCTTTTCTCAGCTCCTTTAGGAGTGAAAATTTTCTTTTCACTTTTCGGTAGCTCCAACAAACTACTGTTTCCTGATGCTTGTTCTTGTTTGTCACGCAGTACTTTTTCTTTCATTCTTTGAAATATTTTTCCCGGGGATTCATAGTTTGCTTTATTTTTTAATCTATCCTTGTTGGGCTTTATAGCACTGATATCAAGAGAGCTGTTAGAGGTGGTAGTCTCTGCTAGCATGGTGGAATGAAATATATTTTTATTATTAAAATTTGTCATTTCTAGGAAATGATTCTTTTTATAGTCATTCAATGTTGAAGAAGGGTTTTGATATTTTGCCAAATCTTTTACAGGAGTAAGTGTGCCTGCAGGAATGCTGTCAAAAAAGATTGCATGCATGGGCATATTTCTTCTTTGAGAAGATGTCTCTGAAGACAAATGAATTTCTGGGTGTTTCAAAGGTGTTGCAATCATCTTGATAAACAGTAGAAACAAATTTTCTCTGACAGATAATTTCCTTAAACACAATATTCAGGATACTAGACCTTCAGCAGTGACCCAAAGGAACCTGTAGTTCAATGTGAAATCAACTGTTATAATGCTTTTGTGCAAAAAAGTTTATTTGCTTTCAATAACAATATTATTTTAATTAAAAGGTATAATTGGTTCATAATGACACTGGATAATCTATAGCTCACAAATCTAAGGTTTTATGTTTTTGTTAGACTCATAAAAGACTCATTTTATGATTATTTTAGATGAGCAGTTTGGTCTTTAAATTTACTTCTCTAGAAAAAAGCATTATTCACCAAATCATCTACTTAGTAACTATAAAAATTGAATTTTGAGTATCTGATTTTTAAACATACTTGAACCTCAAGTCCTGGAGGTTCCAATCTAATATTTGCATCAAAAAGCATTAAATCACATCTGCATATGGCACTACATTAAACTCTAAAAGATTACATTTCACAAACATCATTTTTCCTTTGAGGCACTTAAATTTTAAGGCAGCAGCTATGATGATACATCCTAATGAAAGCTGAAAGATTCTATTTTTAGTAAAATAATTCCCAATTCTGATTTTGTTATGCTGCTGAATATTTTAACTATGAGGTTTTAGTTGAAAAACCCTCAAATCAAAGTAAATTATACCCACTATGATTTAAAAAAAAATGCTATTTAAAGGAATTTTTAGAGGAAATCATGTATTTGAGCATACATGGTCTTAGACTTGTTTTAGCTTGCTTTTATAAAAATATTTTATTTCCCACACCTATAAATTAAGATTCTAGGTGGTGAACCATATAGTTGCATTTTCTAATACTTGGTAAATAAATAAAACATTTCCACCTAAGGAGCTTGGAACTTAATAGTTTCAACTTACTGCATCTCTATTGCTGAATTTATAACTATTCTAATCAGTCTTTGACATCATATAAATATAAAAAGTGTACCACAGAAAATACAAATGCAGTCAGATCAAAGAAATCAAATATCTTTAAGTAACTTGTGTGAGAAGTATGCAAGTCAGAAATTCATACACAAATAGTATTTTATCCAATAATTTATAAGAGAAAAAAGGAAATATTCCTCAATAATAAGAGGTGACAAAGAAGGCTATCTTGCCAATCTAGTCCTGTGACACAAAAACTACTGAATTCTTCCGCAGAATGTTAATTCAGTAAATGATATACTAATAATGCATTGATTTTTGTGTTTGGCAATGTGCTAGTGATAGGAATCCTGTGCTGAGAGTTAAAATACTCATTAGGCATTAGTGGTTCACTTTAAAATCTCAAAATAAAAAATGAATACAATGGGACAACTGCACACTAAAAAATGGCAAAGTATGTACAGGTTCACACAATCTCAATTCCTCACAACCTAATGAAATGCTCAATAGGAAGTATAAAATGCAAATAAACTAGTCAAACTGAAAACAGGCCCAATGTATAGTAGACATATACTACTGTTTTTACCTAAAGGTAGATAATTATGGGCCCACTAAATAGCTTGATTAACCAGCATATAATTCCTCTTTCATGTTGCCCAACCTCTTCCCTCCCAACTCAAACATGTAGTAGGATGGAGGTGAGTAGTCAAGATTCTGGAAATTCCAGAATTCCACCCCCACCAAAAGGACACAGAAGATTCCCAGGAGCCCCTCTTTCCCACTATGTGATAAATAGCAACTCAAAAGATGCCAAAAGAGTTGGCAATAGTTGTTTGTTGTTTCACTGTGGTTGCTGGAAAAGAGGATGTGGAAGTAAAAAATTACTTAAGATTTTCTGATCATAGGGCCTTTACAGAATAGATACAGAAGAAAAACAGGAAATCACCAGGTAGAGGCCAAACCCTTAAGGTCCCATTCTCCTCCTAGCTAATAGACAAGCAAAACAAAGAAAACAGATTATGATGCTCAGACTCTGATGGAAGAAGAGACAGAGACAGATGTTAGAGGATGGGGATCCCAGTAACGGGCATTCCTCAAGTTGAGGAAAAGAGTATCCTGAAGGCCAAGCACCCTTGACCTAAGAGATGGAGGTCACTAACAAGAAAATGTTAGTTCCTTCTTGGACTAGAGAAGAGAAGGTGAATTCTAAAATGGTATGCTTGTGCTTCACTAACTGCTTAATTTGGAAAATCTAATTGTTGCCATTTATTGTAAAAAAGTGACAAATGCTTATGTACTAAGAAAAAAAATGCTATTTATTTACAATAAAGACTGGGGCATAAGAAAACCATTATATGAAAAACTAGCTATGAGCACTTTATAATGTATGTAAATAGATAAGTAAGGCTAAACAACTGTTTTCATCATGGATATTATTCTAAATGTAACTGTTATTCATCTTCCCAAAATTACATGAAACGTTCTTCTAGGAATTTATTATAGTGGTAGCAGTAATAATAATTATTTTTATAATGGAAAGGGTAAAAAAAAATCCCAAAGCACACTAACCAAAACTGGGAGGTGGAGATGGGAAAAAAATGAGAGGAATTTTTTTTTTTAAAGATTTTATTTGTTTGACAGAGATCACAAGTAGGCAGAGAGAGAGGGAGAAGCAGGCTCCCCGCCGAGCAGAGAGCCCAATGCGGTGCTCGATCCCAGGACCCTGAGATCATGACCCGAGCTGAAGGCAGAGGCTTTAACCCACTGAGCCACCCAGGCGCCCCAAAATGAGAGGAATTTTAAGTTAACTGGCATATGATACAGTTAGGGAGGAGGGGAACAAACAAACAAACAAAAAACCCTTGCACTGGATATATAAAGGAACTGATTCAATCTCAATTACTATAAATAACATTCAAAGTGACCAAATGAATCAATTTTAAGAAAATGATCAACACAGAAAATGGCCAAAAGGCATGAAAGGCAATTAATAAAGAATACAAAAAGCCACTCAGTGAGTCAAATGACACTTCGTTTTACTAATAAATGAAGATACAAATTAAAACAGTGGGACTTCTTGTTTATCAGATTGGAAAAGATCAATTTCAAAATATAGGTGTGCATGCTATTGACCAAGAAATTCCCCTTCTAAATTTTTTTCTTACAGAAACAACTACATTAAGAATGCAAATATATAAGTGGTAGTAACAGTCAGTATTTATTGCACATATGTCAGACACTACATAACCTCACAGCAATTCTGGGGAATTTTGAAGAGGGGGAAACAAAGGCACAGACAGGTCGTTAAACAACCTGTCCACGGTCCCACTGACAATGATTAAGAGTACCTAAGTCTGAGTTCAAGGCCCAAGTTCTTAAACAAGCACTATACAGTTCACTGAAGTACTGGACAAATTATAAACAATTTAGATCTCCACCACTATGGGACGAAATTCTGCTACATCCATACAGTTGAATTCTATGTTCAATAAAAAGATATATTCCTGTATATATACTGACATAGAAAATAGCTAGGATATATTAAATATAAAAAGGAAAAAAGAGTAGAAGAGGACATACAATCTCATTTCTGTAAAACACACGAGCATAAGCATAGGGAAAAAATCTGGAAGTGTACCAAATTGTGAACAGTGTTTAACCTTGAAGAGTAGGATGAAGAGGCCCTCCATTTCCTAAATAATTTTATTAACATCTACGTATGTTTGTAACCAAATGTGTACTTTAACCAGAAGAAATCATGAGCTCGATGGATCAACTGTTTCTATAGCACTGTGGATCTTGGGGTCCCAAGGGCAGTGATGCACACAAATCACTCTAATGTAGAGGTTTTTGTTTTTGTTTTTGTTTTCGCTAGAAGTAATTTTAGAACAAAGGCGTAGAGCGTTCACCATCGAAACGAATCTGAATGATAGTAGACACACAACAACTATGTACGCAACGAATGAGCAGTTGTGAGACCCCTACCAAAGCCAAAAACGTAAAAAAGTCCACGAGGGCCGAAAATGCTGAGGCTAGGACTGCCAGCGCCAGAGGGGACCGAGGGAGCCCGGGCAAGTAGTTCATACCTTGGGTGAAGGGCCTGACAGGGCTAGAAGGCGGCAGTCCGGGCTTGGCTTCGCGTGGGGTGAGCGATCCCAAGGCTCGCGCCTCCGGCCCAAGTCAGCTCCCGGCCCGCAGCCAGGCCTCAGGTGACCCTCACTTCCTCCGCGAGGTTCCGCAACACCCACTACAGTTTGGGAATTCAAATTTAAAGAGCCCGCCCTCCAGCCAGCCCCTTATTGGTGCACTCAGGAACTGCGTCACCGTGTGACTCGAGAAAACTGGGGGTAAGCCCTACCGCGCGGACAATGCTGTTTCCACAAGAGGGTGACCCCAAGCTGCCAAGAGTACGGAGAGCGCCACTCTAGTCTTCAGAATTCGTTTCGTTTTCAGAGGGCGCGCGCCCCTAGCGTATTTCGCCGCTCTTCCCGTTATGCTCTGCGGCAAGAAGGCTTACGTCAGACGTCATTAGCGTTCTCTTGCGCTACCGCGGTTTATTAAGTTTGGCCTTTCTCAGCTACCCTCCTCTGCTACTGGTTTGCTTGCTGGTGGTCTGTTATCTGTTGCTCACCTGTCTGAGGAAACAGCATTCCGAGTACATTTGAAAGAGCTTTTAGTTTTACCTGGCCGCCAGATATTTGAGAATGAGAAAGTACGTTTTGTTCTTGAGAAGATAATAGACTGAATGCAAAGTTATACTTGCATTGGGAAGTATTGAGCTGTTTCCCCAAGAAGTGTGATGTTTTCTGAACCTGATTTTATCGAATCCCAAGAGCTTGAATCTTGACGACTCTGGGTTGCAAAGCAGTTTGTGACAGTGCACTGAGACTGAGCCGTGCCTTAGATTGGACCCAGTGATGCTCTACTCTAACCACCGCGGATTATGGTGCATTCTTCGCCTCAGCGTTCTGGCAAGACGCATTCGCTGGCTGGAAGCATCGTGTAGGGCGCCCTGTTTCAGGAGTGGGAGCAGAGAAGGAGGTGCAAGAGGAGTAACAAATGTTTTCAGTCTAACCTCCTTCCAGCTCTGATCCAGCATCTTCTTTCCATTAACTCCATCCCCCTCCCCAATAAGTCAGCACTGGACAGGAGAATTTATTTTATTCTTCATCAAAGAAGATTACTCAGCATCCTAGAACCATATATCGCATTTTCCCGTTACCACTGGACTGCACTGGTTGTAAAGGATTAATTGTTTAAAGTGACTTTTGCAATCCCCTCGTCTAAATCCTGTTTTCACTAAATCTTGTGCACACCGAATATTCAGAGTCCGAAATATAAATTAAAAACATGCAAATGAATGGAAGTAAGGAGAAGAAAACAGTTGAGGTGAGGAGAGGATAGCAAATCTACGCAGATAAAATGAAGTTTCTGTCTGTGCAGCATAATGAGAAAGTGGCTGGACATGGATTTGCACCAGATTTTTGGGAAAAGCTAGACTTAAGATATCTGTTAAGTGATATTTATGAAAGTGTATGAAATGCACATTGTGTGAGAAAGACTTTGAGGAGATAGGCATTCATATTCCAAAACATCTGAAATAGAAATATAAGAGGTTTCTACGCCCCTTATGGAGAGCGGCGGTGGCTCACACATTCAGCCACAGTAGGAACCCTGTAATATTAAGGGTAGACACTCAGAAATATAAACTTCTATTTTTTTAAATATCACTTTTCATATGAGAAATAGCTAGTATATAGCATGCTCCAGGGTGAACAGCAACAGGGATTGATAAAAGGATAAGTAATGATTTTCCAAACGAAACTGGAGGAAACAGTTTATGGATAACAAACTGTGATGAGAAGGCATACAGGCAAAGGGACAATGTTCATTTGTCCATTGGGACATCAACATACTGTCCTGGATGGCTTTCCTTTAAGTTTCAGCCAGCCATCTAGGATAATTTGTCCAGGCTTAAGTCTGTTACTCATGGAAACATATGCAGACCCACTTAGGGTCCAAAGGACAGACAAAGGAGGAAGGGAATGGAAGCCTCACACTGTGTGGGAGCTGCTGCCAAGGCGTCTGGGTCTGCTTAGCCTGGAGGAATATTCCCAGTACAATGGTAAGTTCCAGCAGAGTACTAATTGACCATATAGCATTTTACATTTTGGGGAGAATTAGGAAAAAAGATGCTCTTTCTTCAAGGCTGATAGTTTTCAACCCAGAGTGATTTGCACCCCGCACCCTCCCCACCCCCTTCCCGGGGGCATTTGGCAATGTTTGGAGACATTTAAATCATAAATGTCACAACTGAGAGGGATGCTACTGGCATCTAGTGAGTAGAGGACAGGAATGCTGCTAAACATCCTAGAGTGTGCAAGACAGCCCCTCCGCTACAAAGAATTATGCAATCTAAAATTTCAAGAATGCCAAGCATTGAGAAATGCTACACTTGTAAGATGTAGCACTGAAACAGGATTTTAGATTCTTTTCACTCTCTCAGTTGTGTTTCCTTTATGTCAGGTGCAACTATATAATCAGACACTAGTGCTGTGTCTGGGCCTAGAGGAGGGATGAGGATGCAGACAAAAGGGAAGTTTTCCAGGCTGTGTGAGGGGAGGACACTTCAGTAGAAAAAACTGCCAGAGATTTCTGTGTAATAGAGACAATATTACAAACATATAAACATATTACAAGTTGTAGTAAGTTCTATAAAGATGTATCAGGTTAGATTCTGCAAGACGCTGTTGGTAAAATGGAGTTAGGAATATCAGAGATTTATTGGCAGATAAAGCCTGTGAAGGTCAAGGGAGAGGAAGAAGGATTGGGCCTGATAAATCTTTAGACTTTGATACATATCTGACATTTGTAGAAGAAAAGCAGGAAAGGAAGAAGCATGGGCCAGAGGAAGCCTAAAATTGCAATGCAGATTTGATGAAGTATTGGCTAACCCAACAGGGAGACTTGGGGTAATGCATCAGAGGTGTCCCGGAGTGGGCAGAAATGGGTAGGTCCTGGAATCCATAATGGTGAAGGCTGCCTGGGAAGATGATGGCCTTGACTCAAAGGCTTAAAAAACATCTTTTTTAGGGGATACTGGCTGGCTCAGTCAGTAGAGCTTGTGACTCTTAATCTCAGGGTTGTGAGTGTAGGCCCCAAATTAGCACATTAGGTGTAAAGATTACTCAAAAATAAAATCTTTTTTTTTTAAAGATTTTATTTATTCATTTAACAGAGAGAGAACACAAGCAGGCAGAGAGGCAGGCAGAGGCAGAGAGAGGAGCAGGCTCCCTGCGGAGCAAGGAGCCCGATGTGGGACTCGATCCCAAGACGCCGGGACCACGACCCGAGCCAAAGGCAGTTGCACAACCAACTGAGCCACCCAGGCGTCCCCAAAAATAAAATCTTAAAATTTTTTTTTTTAAATTAAATGTTTTGGGTTTGAGATATAATTGTTGTATAACATTATATTAGTTTCAGGTGTATGACATAATTGATATATATATATTGCAAAATGATCACAATATATCTAGTTAATATCTATCAGAACACAGTTATAATTTTTTTCTTGTCATGAGAACTTTTAAGATCTACTCTGTTAGCAACTTTCACATATACAGTAAGTACTTTAACTATAGTCACCATGCTGTATATTACATCCTCAGGACTTATTTATTTTGTAACTGGAAATTTGTACGTTTTGACCACCTTCAGGTGGGCCTGGTGGTGGGTATCGAGGGGGGCGCGTGTTGCGTGGAGCGCTGGGTGTGGTGCATGGACGGTCAATCTTGTAACACTGAAAAATTAAAATAAGCATATTTGGAGAGTAAAATATGCGTTTACCCTTACCCATCTCCACCCTGGCCTCTGGCAACTGCCAATCTGTTCTCTGTTTTCTGTATCGATGAGTTTGGTTTTATTTTGTTTCGTTTTTAGATTTCACATAAAAGTAAAATTATACAGTTTTTGTCTTTCTCTATCGGGCTTATTTCACTAGGCATAATGCCCTCAAGGTCCATCCATGTTCTTGCAAATGGCAGGATTTTCTTCTTTTTTATGCTGAATAATATTATATTGTGTATATATATCACTTCTTTATCCATTCATTCTTAGTGGACGCTTAGGTTGTTTCCATGTCTTGGCTATTGTTAATAATGCTGCAGTGAACATAGGGGTGCATATATCTTTTTGAGATAGTGATTTCCTTTCCTTCAGATATATACCCAACAGTAAAAACCTGGGTCATATAGTAATTCTATTCTTAATTTTTGGAGCAATCTCTATACTATTTTTTTAAGTGACTGTGCCAGTTTACGATCCTAACAATAATATACAAGTATTCTCCTTTCTCCACATCATTGCCAACACTTGTTATCTCTTGTCTTTTTAATGATAACCATTCTAACAGGTGTGAAGTGATAGCTCATTATGGTCTTGATTTGTATTTCCCTGATGATTAGTGATATTGAGTGTCTTATCATGTACCTGTTGGCCATTTCATTGTCTTCTTTGGAAAAATGTCTATTCAGTCTCTCTGCCATTTTTAAATCAGATTGTGGGGTTTTGTTTCATTTTGTTTTACTTTGCTTTGCTATTGAGTTTTTTTTTTAATTATTCATTTATTTATTTGACAGAGAGAGAGAGAGAGATCACAAGTAGGCAGAGAGGCAGGCAGAGAGAGAGAGGGGGAAGCAGGCTCCCCGCCGAGCAGAGAGCCCGATGTGGGGCTCCATCCCAGGACCCCGAGATCATGACCTGAGCCGAAGGCAGAGGCCCTAACCCACTGAACCACCCAGGGGCCCCTGCTATTGAGTTTTATGAGTTCTTCATATATCTTGGATATTAATCCCTTATGAGATATATGATTTGCAAATATTTTCTCCCATTATGTAGGTTGCTTTTTAATTTTGTTGAAATTTTTGGTTTCCTTTGTTGTACAGAAGCTTTTTAGTTCGATGTAGCCTCACTTATTTGTTTTCGCTTTTGTTGCCTTTGCTTTTGGTGTGAAATCCAAAAAATCATCAGAAAGACTGATGTCAATGAGCTTACTACCTGTTTCCTTCTAGGGGTTTTATAGGTTCAAGTCTTACATTCAAGTCTTTAATCCATTTTGAGTTAACTTTTATAATTTCGAATTAATTTTTTCCTTGTGGGAAGGTTGGTCGCCCAGTTTTTTTTTTCTCATGGATGCAATTGTCAATTTATTGAAGTCAAAGGCTTTAACAGATCCTGAAAGCAATGCAGTTGGAGGCTGTTAGCTAACTGCACTCCTCATAGACCAGTGACACTTTTTAATGAACGGAGATCTGAATTTCACACTTCATGGCTGCCACAGAAGGACAATTAAAAGGTTATAATAGGAAGAGTTTTTTTGCAGTGGCTTTGACTTTTTGTGCTACTCACAATATGTTTTATAGTGTACCTAATAAATGCATAAATACATATAACTAAAGCAAGAGTTTTTCAGGCATTACTTATCCTTACTGTGTACAATCATGCTGATATTTTCCTCTTCTATTTCCCGTTTTTTTTTGTGCTTGTGGATAAGTGTAGGACAGTGTGAATATTTTCATGTTTCTGCGTGGTTAACACATTTTTTTTCTTTTTAAAGAATTATGATGAAATTCACATAACTTAAAATCAACCATTTAAAAGTATACTATCCAGTGGCATTTAGTACACTCACAATGTTGTGCAAGCACCACCTTCAAAAAATCTTCATCACCCCAAAAGTAAATCCCACACCTGTTGAATGGTCATTCTCTATTTTCCTTACCCCACAGTCCTTGTCAACTATCAGTCTGCTTTCTGTGAGTTTTGGACATTTCACATAAATGGAATCATTCAATATGTGACTTTTGGTGTCTGGCTTCCTTAGCATTTTTTTTGAGGTTCATACACATTGTAGCACATATCAGTACTTAATTCCTTTTTATGGCTGGATAATAGTCTAATGTATGTATTCTACTTATCCATTCTATTTATCCATTCCTCTGTTGACAGTTAAGTTGTTTCCACCTAAATATATAACAGTCTAGTTTGAATTGTTACCAACTTAGCTTCAATAGCATATAAAACGCTGCTCTTATAGTGCTCTGTCCTCTCTTTTATGTTGTTACTATTGTAAATTATGTCCTTGTACATTGTATGCCCATTATTGTAGATTTATAATTATTGTTTTATGCATTTGTCTTTAAAGTCATATACAAAAAGGAAGCTAAAACCCCAAAACACAATAACACTGGATTTTATATTTACCTGTATAGTTGCATTTAACTGAGTTCTTGATTTCTTGTTTCATGTTGTTGTCTAATGTCCCCTCATTTCAGCCTGAAGGGTTCCCTTTAGCATTTCTTATAGAAAAATCTTCTAGTTACAGGATCCCTCAGCTTTTGTTTGTCTGTGAAGGTCTACTTTCTCCTCCATTGTTGAAGAATAGTTTTGGCAGATATAGAATTCTTGTTCGTCTTTTTCTTTCAGTACTTTTAGTATGTTATCCTACTGCCATTTGGCCTTCATTGTTTTTCATAAGAAATCAGATGTAAATATTATTGAGGATTTCTTGTATGTGACAATTCTATGCTCACATCGTTCAAGATCCTCTTTCTGTTTTTGTCTTTTTAAATTTGATTACGATTTCTCTTGATGTGACATCTTTGTGATTATCCTTGGTAGTTTTATAATTTTTGGATATGCATATATATGTCCTTTATTAAATTCTGGAAGTTTCTGACTATTTCTTGAAATATTCTTTCTTTGTCTTTCTTTCTCCTCTCCTTCTTGGCCCCCCATTATGAATATGTTGATATATTCAATAGTTCCTGTAGATATCTTAGACTCTGTTTATTTTTCTTCATTCTTTTTCCTTAATACTCTTCAAACTGGATACTTTCCACTGGCTTATCTTTAGGTTCACCTATTGTTTCTTCTGCCTGCTCAGATCTGCTATTGGTGAACCCTTTAGTGAATTTTTCATTTTAGTTATTATACTTTCCAGCTTCATAATTTATGTTTTATTCCTTTTCATAATCTCTCTTTATTGATATTTTCTGGTTGGTGAGATATTATTCTGCTGGTTTCCTTTAGCTCTTTGTCTATGGTTTTCTTAAGCAATTTGAACAATTGACTAAAAGACTTTTTTAGTAAGTCCCATATCTGTACCTCCTTAGGGATAATTTCTGTTAAATTTTCTTGTGAATGGGCCAGACTTTCTTGTTTGTTTGCATGCTTTGTAATTTTTTTTTTGTTAGAAACTGGACATTTGAATATTAAAATGTGCTAACTCTGGTTACAAATTCTTCTCCCTCGTCAGGATTTATTTTTATTGCTGGCTGTGAAATGTAGTTGTTTGCTTATTTATTGCTTTTTTGACATTATTTTTGTAAAGTGTGTATTCTTTGTCATGTGTGGCCCCTGAAGTATCTGTTTCTTCAGCTTATGTAGCTAGTAGCTAGTGTTTGACAGAGATTTCCTTGATCACCAGGAGATAGAATAGAATAGAAAGTAAATGTAAAATAAAATAAAATAAAAATAAGATAAGATAAACTTTCACCAGAGTTGAAAGCTTAAGGTCTTCTCATTCATTTCTGTACATTCATGCTGCCCTAGACCTGTATGTGGCTTTCTAAATTACCCAGTACTTGCAGGCATTTTTGAATGCCCTAATTTTTCAAAGAAACTCCTCCTAGCTTTTCCTTCCAGGCTTTCAGTGAACCTATTGTTTGCCTCAACAGTAATATTTTTCCCTAGGCAATGGCATGTTGTTCATTTGTCTTACAATTTTTTTAGGAATGTCCTCTGCGTGGCTATTTTTAAGCAAGTCAAAGGCAGACACCTTGTATCATTTTTTTCTGGTAGTCTCCAGACTGGTTGTAATGGACAAACACAATTCTTTGAAAATAAAGTCTGTTTTACTCTCTCTGGAACCAGGGACCGGGGTTCCATTCTTGGAATGTAGGATGCTGTCTTGAAGACTGCCACCTGGCCAGGAAGGGAAATTTAAGAATGGGAATTGAAAATGCTTCTCATAAAGTTTTGCTACTACTTTGTGTCCTCTTTTTGTATTTGGCATTTTCTTGCTTGCTATAAACTTTTGACTATTTCCCAAAGTACTGACTAAGCCAATTCTCACAACTTTTGTTTGATGTGAAAAAAAATGGACTCTTTGAATTACCTGTTTTGCCATTTTTACTTGATCAGGCTGTCTGAATAAAGAAAATTGTCTTCTAATAAAGATGAAGAATATCTCATTTTACCAGATTCATTTACTCCTCACATTTTAAGGGAGTGAAATATAGAGCCATCTGTTTATATTCCACATGATTTGTTTATCTTAGGGAGATAAAGTATTTTTCTTCTCTCAGAAGATGAGGATGTAGCGGTATAGCAGTTATTATATAAGCTCTCAGATTCATAATTTCAGGTCCCTTTCCTGTTGTGTGAGAACCCCCTTTGTATACATGCAGACATAGCCATCTGGCTCTTATCACATCACCCCATACAGGACGAATGGGGTTTGGGACACCAGTGTGATTATTGCTCTAAATAATAATATTAAGTCCTAATATAGAAACCTTATATTTACTATCAGGACAAGAGAAATGATACAAGATAAAACCTTATATACCACTAAAATGATTTCATATCCCACAGCAGTATGGAAACCATATTGCAGGTTGTTTTATTACATTAATGGGTTGAGGTAGCCTTCTGTGAGATAACATTATTTAAGCTGAGGCCTAAAGAATGTTAAGAGTTAGTTAGCTGAAGAAAGGGAAAATTTGCTGGAAGAGGGATCATCTGGGATGATGATGTGGAGATGGAAAGAGTGCAATGGTTTGTTCAAAGACTTAAAGGATAAAAACTAGCAGAAGAGTGGTGATGGATGATGTTACAGAAGGAGTTAAGGGTCTGATCATTTTGAAGGAGCACATTAAAAACTCTAAGGAAAAAGGAGAGATATTCATAAGTTTTAATTAAGGGAATGAAAAGTTCAGATTTGTTTTAAAGAGATCAATTTGGCTGCAGTGTGGAGGTGATCATTTCTAATGCAGGAAAGAAAAAAATAAATATTGATGGAAATAGAAGAGGCATGAATCATTGAAGTCTTTTGGCAAATAACAAAAAAGAGACCAACTTTAAAAAGACAGGATAACTCAGGTATACTCTGCCTATAATTGGGGACAAATTATTTTTTTTAAGATTTTATTTATTTATTTGTCAGAGAGAGAGAGAGATAGCATGAGCACAAGCAGGGGAAGCAGCAGGCAGAGGAAGAAGCAGGATCTCCCTTGAGCAAGGAGCCTGATGCAAGCTCGATCTGGGGACCCTGGAATCATGACCTGAGCTGAAGGCAGACACTTAACCAACTGAGCCACCCAGGCATCCCAACTGGGGACAAAGTTGATATTGTAATCACCTTATTTTCTTTTACTACAACTTACTGAAATCTTAAGTTGCTATGTTAGTTTGATTTTAGCTTTTTATTTTAAAATAACTAGAGATTGATAGGAAGTTGCAAAGATAGTGCAGAGAGCCCCTGACTACTCTTCATCTATTTTTTTTTAATTTAAATTTTAGGGAGTTAACATATAGTGCAATGTTGGTTTCGGGAGTAGAATTCAATGATCAATTATTTACATACAACACCCACTGCTCATCATGACAAGTGACCTCCTTAATACCCATCACCATTCTAGCCCATTGTCCAGCCACCCTCTTTATCTATTTTCCTGCAGCGATTATATCTTATATGATTGTAAATACGCTACAATATCAAAAATAGAAATGTGACATTGATACAACATATATATACCTCTATGTCAATTTATCCTATCTGTGGATTTGTATAACTGCCACTACAATCAAAGAAACAAAACTATTTCGTTACTAGGAAGATCATCCTCATTCTAATCTGTATAGTCACACCCAAACCTGCCCCTGCCACCTCCCTGCCCAACAAACCTAGTGTTAGTGGTTCCCTGGCACCAATAACACATTTTCTGTTCAATAATTTTGTCATTTTAGGAGTTTGTATAAACAGAATTGTCATACAACATGTCACCTTTTAAGATTGACTTTTTACCCCCATTCAACATAATGCCTTTGAGATCTATCCAAGTTGTAAGCATCAATAGTTTGTTCACTTTTATTTATAGATGTACCCACAGTTTGTTTATCCGCTCATCTATTGATGGAGATTTTGGTTGTTTCACAGTTTCTTGGTATTACAAATAAAGCTGTTATAGGAGTGTATGGGTGGCTCAGTCAGTGAAGCATCTGACTTTGGCTCCGGTCCTGATCCTGGGGTCCTGCAATTGAGCCCCACATCAGGCTCCCTGCTCAGAGGGTATTCTGTTTCTCCCTCTCCCCGTGACCCTCCTCCCTACTTGTGCTCTTGCTCTGTCTCTCTCAAATGAATAAAAAAATCTTTAAAAAAGTTGTTACAAGCAATCATTTACAAGTTTTTGAGGGATTTAGTTTTCATTTTACTGGGACAAATGCCCAAGAGTGTAATTTCTAGATAATATGGTAAATGTATGTTTAGTTTTTTAAGAAACTGCAAATTATTTTCCAGAGTGGCTGTATCATTTTACAGTCCCACCAGCAATATATGAGTGATTGAGTTTCTGAACATTCTTACTAGCATTTGAATTTTAGAATGACCACTATGCCTCTGTATGGGTAATTGATTAGAATGGGATGACACTATAGATGGGAAAACCATTTCAGAAGATTTTGTAGTAGTCGAGGTGAAACATGATAAGAGCCTAACACTGAACTTGGGAAGTGAGGTTGGACAGATTGAAGAGAGATTAAGAGAGTATAGTTGATAGAAGTAAATGGTGTGGGACTTGGTGGATGGAAAATTTTAAAGATTTTATTTATTTATTTTGTCAGAGAGAGAGAGAGAGAGTGAGCACAAGCAGGCAGAGTGGCAGGCAGAGGCAGAGCGAGAAGCAGGCTCCCTGCTGAGCAAGGAGCCCGATGTGGAACTCGATCCCAGGACCCTGGAATCATGACCCGAGCCAAAGGCAGCAGCTTAAGCAACTGAGCCACCCTGGCGTCCCAAGTGGTGGATGGAAAACTTTAAAACAAAACTTTCTGTTTTCTGGTTTGGGCAATTTGGTGGATAATGGCACCATTCATAGAAGTAGATAATATCAGAATAATATTGGTCTTGGACTAAGAAGGTTATGTTTAGTTTTGGACATGTGATTTTGAAGTTCCTGTGTAGCATTCATGTGGGATTGGCCTTTAGACAGCATGCTGTATAGGCTGAAAATAGCATACTCATTAAGAGAATGGATTTTGGAGTCAGATAACTCTTGAGAGAAAATCCAAGTTCTTTCTTTTACTTTTTCTGCATCTGTTGGCAAGTTACTTTACCTCCATTTTCTTGTTTAGGAGATGTATTTATTGTAAAGATTAAATAGGGTAATATGTATAAAATAGCACAGGGACTCTCATGTATTAAGTACTAGGTAAATGGTAGTTGCCATTATTATTATAGATTTGCAGTTTGAATAATGTTCTCTCTAATGTCAAATGCTGTCCCAAAGACAAATGTGATAAGGGCTAAAGTTCAGTCTTTGGATTTAGCAACAGTGAGGCCTCTGGGGACAACAGGGCTTCAGGAGGACAGAAGCTCAGTTACAGTAAGGTTAGGGAATAATTGGGAAGAGAATGCAGGGAGATAGCCACAGAGACTCCTCCCTTCTTCTCCACTCAAAAGATGTATAAAGAAAGGAAGGTGAGAGCAAGAAGTTAGAACATCGAGGGTTAAGGAAATGTTTTCTCCTCATGGTTGGAAAGCTTTGACTTTGACTTAAGCGGGATTTTTTTTTTCTCTTGGAGTAAACGTTGATGAATTATTAGCCTGATACCAATGGAGGGACATTTCTTTTAGAATAAGTAGCTGTGAGGAAGAGAGGAGTGATTGGTAGAGATACCTTTGGGTTTTTAGGTAAGGAATAGTCTTAAAGTTGAAATCTTCTCATGGCTTATATTTTTGTCTGTGTTATAGGAAGAGAGATCATGGGTTAAAAGTGGACTCAGAGGTACTGAAGTAGTTAATCTTCACCATAATTCCTCTGTGAGAACATTGATTACATTTTGGAATAGCAGTAGTGGGAAATGTGAGGGCTGATTTTAGAGAAACAGAATGATTGGTGGAGCATATTGAGCATTAGGTTAAAGTTGGAATCAAGACTTTTGGTAGCATCAATTTCCAGGATTGGCAATTTTTGTTTCTAACAAATTTGGTAAGAATTAAAGAAGAAGCTACGTAAAGCTACACTGATGCCAACTTGAAGTCAAGATTTGAAATGAAAGCAGTTTATTAAAGAGTCTCAAATTATTAGGAGGTAAATAGGAAATGGTTCGATTTTCTCAATCCCTTTTTCCGATTGTGGTCTGTCAAATATCTCTCTCTAAATAGTTGGCATCTTGAAAATATCTTGGCCTAATTCTGCCACCTGAAGATCCTTGCCACTCAAAGAAACCATAATATTCCATTCCCTTCCCAATTTGGAGCTAAATGCATAAAACCTCGCTGTGGTCCTGCTGCCTCCATCTGTGTTGTAATGATTCCTAGGAAATAGATTAGGAATGAAGGAATGAGATTCCAAGGCTGATTTGGTTTCTTTTTTTGCTAACTCATCTAATTCCATAGTGAGCAACTGGACTGCGTGCATTTATTAAGGGCCAAGATAGCATGAGACCCAGTCTAATATTTAGCCTGAGGGTACCTGGGACTCTTCAACAATCAACTGGAGGGAAGCCTGGAATCCTGCTTGGTGATACATAGACTGGTTAGTGTCTTTGTTCTTGTTTCTGATTATTATACCAACTGACCTAACTTGATCAACTTTTATAAACTGTGATTTGTCTTAAAGGCTCAGACCTGCTGTTTCATAGCCCCTAAGGTCCAATGTAAACAGACACCTATCTGACTACTTGACTCCCTTCAGTTGTCTGCTCATCACACACACTATCTTTCTAGCTCCTAGACCATACTGGAGCCTATATAATTTGTTTTAGAATGTTCCAAATGTTTGTTTTCAGCCATATTTGCCAGTGAGTAGCTCTTCTTTGCTAATAAAATCTATCGACACCGTAAGTGATGGCTTCGCTGCGCTGGAGAAGATTCTGACTAAGGCTCTCCTGTAGTTTAACTCTGACTCCATCTTGTGGTTTACATGGGTGGCTGCACTGAGAATGTCTTAACTGGTCTTGCCTATTGCCTACTGCTCTCTTAAGTTGGTTAAAGGCAATTTTGCTCAGCCTTTTTTTTTTTCCTGTGGATCTGAATCTGGTTTATACTGACTGGGTTGTATAAGTTAAAGGGAAGCTCTTTCCCTGTGCCCCCTGTGCCTCAAGAAAGCTTTCACCTTGATTTCCCACAGATATTTCAAATTCGACATCTTCAGAACGGAACTTTGCATCATTCTGCCTACTCTCACCCTTCTGTGTTCCCTCCCCACCCTCACCCCTGTTCCTTCCATGAATGCCTCTCTTAAACTCTCTCATCCTCTCTGCTTTTTATCTCAGTGAAAGACAGTTGTTGAAATTTGGAGGATTAAGAGCAATTCTGATTTTTTTTCTCCTCTCCCTTTCATCCCTTTATTCTGCCTCTCAATTACAAATGGCCTTGAATTTTCTCTTTTCTCCATTCTTCTGCTACTGTCCAAGTTATGACTTTTAATATTTTTTGACCCAAACTACTTCAGTTGTTTGTCTCTATCATGTTTGCCATCTTAGAGCCTTGCTGATATCAAAATTTTCCTTCATGTTGTTTCCACCTTGATTGATCTGAAACTCAAACTTGAAATCCTTCAGTACCTCTGCAGAGCCTACAGGATCTGTCCAAGATCCTTGAGGTGGCTTAAAAAGTACCCTGTGAGTTGGCATTTGTCTACTTCTGAGTCTCTTCTCCAATCACTCCTGACCTCACACATCTAATATAGTCCCTAGAACACAGTCAGCTGTTTCATGCCTCTGGGCATCCGTTCATGCTGCTCCCTTTTGTTTAGGAACAAACATATGTAGAACTTTCTGTTAGGCTTGTTTAGGTTCACTAGAGACTTCCTGAAAAACTTCCATAGGGTATGTATCTGTTTGGGCCTGCGGGAAATAGTTGGATCACTCAAAGGGGTAATGGCAGCGGTAATGGCAGGAAGAGTGCTTTCAGGAGAATTTAATGAGGGGAATATTTACAAATAGGACCCTTCAAGGGATGGTGAAATACCCAGAGACTAAAAACATCTATAAGACTTTATCTTCCCCAGGTCTAAAGAGGCAAGAAGAAAGGACAGTGTTATTGGAACCTGAAAGATCTGTAACTGGGTATGAGAGTACACCTAACAGTTGCTATGTTTGAAAGTAGAGGAACACAGCCACTGTCAAAAGTGTGTGGTGGTATTGGGAGACAAGGTAAAATACATAGCCCAGCCCCCCTCTCCTTCCATCTTTTGTTATTCTGCTGAGGCCTCTCTTTGGCTGATTTCAAGTGAAAGCCAAAGGCATAGGTGGCCTGGGTGATGTAGTCCCCAGAGATAACCTCCCAGAACAGGCCAGAGAGTGGTGGAGAGCTGAACAGAGAACAGTCAGCACAGAGTATGAACTTGTCTGCTATTGATCTGTGAGAGGAACACAGGGAGAGAGATAGGGATGTCACTCTTCAGTATGACAACTTTCAACCAATCTGTTTTCAGATGGCAACTAATCCCTCAGCTTTAACATGTGTCTCCAAGTTTTAGGCTGGGGAAGGTCAGGGAAACTTTTTTTTAAAAATGTAGATTCTCAACCGTTTCTCCTGTTTTCAGCTCAGTTCAATATTTTGCCTTCAGATATACCTGGAGTGTTATTACAATTTCTGAAATTTTCTCAGATTTGCAAAATAAATCAGCTTGCTTCTTACTAGCTTCCTTATCCCTGCAGGTTAAGTCTTTGATATTTCTTGTTCACTAGTTTAGTTTTCACTGAAACATTTCACTAAAGACAATAGCTTTACTATTTCTCATCAGGAAACAAAACTGCCATCTGCTCTAGAGGGAAACATTGTTTCTATCTTTCAAGACTGCTTTCTATACAAACATCCTTGAAAAGATACGCTGGAACAAAAGCTGTCAATGCCTCTTTACAGCATATGCAGAAAGCAGGAGGGATTGCTAGAAAATTGTCTTCCAAAGGTAAGTAGGAAATAGTCACTCCATGGATTGGCCATTTTTGAAGAAAAGAAGAATGGAAGAATGGTTTTCTAAATTTCTGGTTGGTAGAGACCCCATATCTCTTAGGAAACAGTGGTAAAGTATGCATTATATTCTTTTTCCTTTTCAGGATAAGAATTTAAGTGCTTTCCTTATGGAAGTTCTGTCTCATAGTAAGTACTATTTCTCTCAGACTCCAGCACTAAAATGCTCATCTGTCTTAGTTTTTGATATTGATGAGATTGTGTGTGTGTGTGTGTGTGTGTGTGTGTGTGATATTTCATAAAGTATTTAATTAGAAATTTGGGGAAGCTTATATAGAAAGAGTAAGTAGAAGGTTAGGAAAACCTTTCTGTTTCTTTGTGGCCCAATTTGACTTTGGGTTAGTTTTCTCATTATGTTTCCTTGAAAACCTGATAAAGGTAGCATGTCAACTGTGTAACCAGCAATGCTTTTTGGTAAAAATGATTGGTGAATTCACCTAGACTTGGAAAGTTGGGAACTATAAATTCCTGGAGTAAAGCCAAAACTTTGGGCTTTTCTAAATAACTCAGTAACTATCTTTTGGGGGTACCTAGATGTTGTACCCATGAATATTGGTTCCTACTGGAACATGGAGCTTCTAACCCAGGCTGATTGTTGCACATGTCCATGTGGATCTTATTTTCTTCCACTTGAGCTATTATTTGGGGGTGGTTAATGAGGACAGGCTTCTGGGCTGGTGGATTGCTTTGATGACTCCTAGATATGGAAAATGTCTGATACTAACTTTCTGACTTTCTATGCTTTTTGTCCTTGCATCCTTTGGTTCCAAGTGTAAGCTACTCTGGTCTTGTGAGTCTAAATATCTAGATGAACTCGGAGATGAGCAAGAGGGAGCACTGCTGAGCATTAAAAAAAAAGATATAATTTTAAAAGAGAAGTCTGATCTTATTTTGTAAAGTACTTTAGAACCATCATACTGATCCCAGGACAGGATTCCCTTTTATTAATCATTATCTGCAGAGAAAATTCCCATATAAAATTCAAACAACTTTTATTTGATGGAGTTAAGCCTCAGGAAGATCAGGAAAATACTAGAGCAATATTAGTAGGCTTCAACAGGACATTTGATATGGACTTCTTAAATTTGAGAACATGAGAGGATATGCATAATTTTTGAAATAACTGGCTGAATGATGCCCACTAGTGGTTCTTTTGACAGCTCTCTGCTCCAACCTGTAAAACTTAACATTAAAATTTTTTTCTGCAGTTTTATTAAGAAATAATTGTCATAACATCACTGTATAAATTTAAGGCATAGAGTACGATGATTTGATTTACATGTGTTATAAAAATTACATTACATAATAGATTCAGCTAGCATCCATCATCTCATATAGATATAATAAAAAGAAAAGAAAGCAGAAAAGAAAAAATTTTTTTTGTTATAATGAGAACTCTTAGGATTAACTCTCAACAACTTTTCAATATATCATACAGCAGTGTTAACTATAGTCACCATCTTATAACTGGAAGTTTGTACCTTTTGACTTCCTCCTTTTTCCCTTTTCCTCCTTACCTTCCTCCAATTCCCTCTTTCCCTACCTTCCACCTGTAGTGACCACAAGTCTGAAATCTTTTTTATGTAAACTCATAAATTTTTATGTAAACTTTTAGATCCACATATAAGTAAGATCATATAGTATTTGTCTTTCTCTGTCTGATTTACTTCACTTAGCATAATGCCTTCAGGGTCCATCTATATTGTCGCAAGTGGTAGGATTTCCTCATTTTTTTATGGCTGAAATATGTATGTATATGTGTATGTATTTATTTATATCTCACAACTTCTTTATCCGTTCATCCATTGATGGACACTTAAGGTTTCCCGTGTCTTAGGTATTGTAAATAATGCTGCTATGAACACGAGGGTGCAAATATCTTTTCAAGTTAGTGTTTTTGTTTCTTTTAGATATAGCCCCAGCAGAGGAATTGCTGGATCATATGGTAGTTCTATTTTTAATTTTTTGAGGATCTTTCATATTTTTTTTATAATGACTGTACCAGTTTACAGTCCCTATAATAGTACACAAGTGTTCCCTTTTCTCTATATCCATGCCAGCATTTGTTATCTCTTGTCATTTTTGATAATGGCCATTGCAACAAGCATGAGGTGATATCACAGTGTGGTTTAAATTTACATTTCCCTAATGGCTAGTGATGTCAAGCATCTTTTCATGTACCTGTTAGCCTTTCATGTATCTGTTTTGGAAGATATCTATTTAGGTCCTTTGCCCATTTTTAATTGGGTTATTTGTGTTTTTTGCTATTAAGTTGCATGGGTTGTTTTTTTTTTTAAATTTTATTAATTATTTGAGAGAAAAAGCATGAGAGAGAGAAAGAAAGAGAGAGAGATAACACGAGCATGGAGGAGGGAAGAGGGAGAAGCAGACTCCCCAAAGAAAGCCTGATGCAGGGCTCGATCCCAGGACCCTGGGATCATGACCTGAGCCAAAGGCAGATGCATACCC
Organism: Nasua narica; assembly: GCA_028533885.1. NCBI lineage: Eukaryota > Metazoa > Chordata > Mammalia > Carnivora > Procyonidae > Nasua > Nasua narica. The sequence goes on from CM052797.1 coordinate 79,904,026, forward strand.
AACTGAGCCACCCACGTGCCCCCTATGAGTTTTTAAAAGTATATTTTGAATAATAACCTCATATCAGATGTATGGTTGCAAATATTTTTTTCCTGTTCTGTGGGTTGTCTTTTCACTTTGTTGATGATTTCCTTTGCTTTTTAGTTTGATGTGGTCCCACTTGTTTATTTTGATTTAATTGCTTGTGCTTTAGGTCTTATATCCCAAAAATAATTACCAAGCCTGATGTCAAGGCTTTATTCCTTTGCTTTTTTTTCTAGGAGTTTTATGGCTTTAGGTCTTCCATTAAAGTTTTTAATCCATTTAGACTTAATTTTTGTGAATGGTATAAGATTGAGGTCCAGTTTCATTCTTTTATGTGTGAATATACAATGGTCCTAGCACAATTTATTGAAGAAACTGTCTTTTCTCCTTGAGTATTTTTGGTTCTCTTGTCAAATATTAGTTGATCAAAATTTTTATTAAAGATTTTGATGAGGATGATAAAGAAAGGCAAATCAAATGTGCCACCACTACAACTCCAGGATTGAAAGCAAACATGATAAATCAGGATCCTAAATATCTTCAAAAGGCTTGAGTAATGGCATAAATAAACCAAATACAATTTAACTGGGGAATGAAAAATGTATTATTAGGGTAGAAGTAATGTCTTACATTTGGGTTCCTCAAAGCCATAACCAACTGCAGAAATGTAATATAGAGGAGAAGTGGCAAGAAGGTTACATGTGCATCCTAAATAGTCTCAAATTTTCTAGCTTTCTGGGATTACCTTTTCTTTTAACAGTCAAGTAAAATTAGTCTGTGTTCTTTCTTGTGTAACTGGGAAATCCAAGGATTTTGGCATGGGAGGCAGGTGGTGGTTGGGGAGTTTATGTTCTCTCAGTGGTCTCTTGGACAGACCATCTTCATTGTCTTAAGTCCTACTTTTTACTCATCTTTTCCTAGTGACTTCTCAGTCTTTCTATTTCTTTTTTCTCTATTTCCCACTTCCAAGAGAGGGAGGGGCTAAAGAGCCCTGATTGAGATGCCATGTTCTCTATATTTTTTTTAGTCTCTGATATGGAGTAGCTGGTTAATTTGGCTCTTTGGACTGCTGACTATTGAGATAAGAGTCATTCTATCTGGCTTCCAGGGTGCTAATGTGTGCTGCTAGAATGCATAGTCTGAGATATTTTAGGGTGCTTGAAGTATCCCCACACCATAGCCTCTTCTTTCTATCCCAAGGATCTCAGACTTCTGTATCCCTTCACTGGAGGCATATGTGGGTCCAGTGCATAAAAGGACTGCACATAGTGAATGAGAATCCATTTCATCCATCCACAGTTGCCTCCAGTTGATGCTGTGCTGTCCCTTTGTGCCATGTTGGAAGTTGTTGTTGTATATAGAGCTTTTTTTGGTCATAGAGATAGAAATGTATCCCATTTTGAGTGTAATTTTGAGGGGAATCCAAGTATTTCATTTTATGGTCTTTATTTTTTTAAATTTAATTTAATTTTTTCAGCATTCCAGCCACCTGGAGAAGGTGTACTCTTGTCCAAAAGCCAACTTTGATGTTTCTGCCTAGCCAAGAAAGTTTTAAAGGGACACAGGTCATTAATCAGTGAGAGGGTGCAGTGGTCTGTAAGATTTTCTGATTCTGTGTAGATTTAGTGGTTCCTATTTACAGCTTTCAGTGTTTGAGGATTGTGCAAGAGGTCTAATTTCTGTTCTGTGATGTGTGAGGGTTTTCTCTTCTCCTTTTAGAAAGGATTGTAAGATTTATCGACACATAATGGGGGGGTTAGTAAATCAATCATATGAACTTAAGAACAACTATTAAAGATTACCATGCTAGTTATGAAGATCAAAGGAGCCTCAGGAAAGTAGAATTTCTTGTTTCTCATGGACTTAAACAAAGAGGATGTGAGCAGTTTCTGTGGTTATCTTGACACCATATGTGAAGAGTTTTGTCTGAAAAAAGAAAAAACAGAGAACAAGTAGAGTCAAAATATGGAGAGAGCAAAACTAGGCTGAAGGATGGATGGTGCATGGATGGATGGTGGATGAAGGTGCATTCCTTTTCTTTTCTTTTCTCTTTTCTTCTTTCTTCTTTCCTTCCTTCCTTGAAACTTGTAAGTGAGTTTATTTTATTTATTTATTTTTTATTATGTTCAAAGCCAACATATCAACCTAGTAATACCCCTTGGCTTCTTAGTTATATGAACTAATTGTCCCTTAGTCCTTAAGGCAGTTTGAATTGGCTTTTGTCACTTGTCTTAACTCATACGTAATTCAAAAAATGTATGTAATATTTGATTGACAGTGTTACTAGGAGTATTTGGAATAAATGCAGTGATTGATATCCCTGCCCTGTTCTGAACCTGATATGTCAGTCCTGAAGTATTATGTTTGGTACAGGATGCCATTCTCAAAGAAGGAGGTGTAGGAAGAAGAGGAGGAGAAAAAGGAGAAGAGAAAGAAATATAATTATAAATGACCAATCAAAGTATAAAGATGCTCAATCCTTCTTACAATTAGATAAGTGAACAAAAATAGCAACAAGACAGTACATTTGACAACCATACTGGTAAAGATTAAACTGTGGTTATGCTCAGTGCTAGTAAGGACACTTGCCCACACAGTTGTTGGAAATAGAAATGTTTATAACTTTTCTAGAAGGAAATTTGATAATAACTATTAAAATTTTAAATGTACATGTCCATTGAGCCAACAATCTTGCTTTTGGTGATTTATGCAGAATAAGTATACGTACAAGTATGCAGTAATATATTTACAAGGATAAGTGAAGTATTGTTCATACTGATGAAGTGAAAAATTTTCTAAATATTTTCTGTAGATAATTGGTTAAATAAAAAAATGGTGCCTTACACAAATGAATGCTTAAAACTGATGAGAGAGCCATTAAAACTGATGAGAGATGTAGCAGTTTTGCTACAGAAAGAAGTCCATGATTTAAAAAGAAAATTTTTTTTATTAACATATAATGTATTATTTGCCCCAGGGTACATGTCTGTGAATCATCAGGCTTACACATTTCACAGCACTTACCATAGCACATACCCTCCCCAATGTCCAGAACCCAGCCACCCTATCCCTACCCCCTCCAAGCCACCCTAAGTTTATTTTGTGAGTTTAGGAGTCTTTTAAGGTTTGCCTCCTTCTTGATCCCATCTTGTTTCATTTCCCTCCCCCACCCCCCATGACCTCCTGCCCTGCCTCTCAAATTCTTCATATCACAGAGATCATATGATAATTGTCTTTCTCTGATTGACGTATTTCGCTTAGCATAATACCCTCTAGTTCCATCCACATCATTGCAAATGGCAAGCTTTTGTTTCTCTTAATGGCTGCATGGTATTCCATTGTGTGTGTGTGTGTGTGTGTGTGTGTGTGTGTGTGTGTGTGTGTGTGTGACATCTTCTTTTTTCCATTCATCTGTTGATGGACATCTAGGTTCTTTCCATAGTTTGGCTATTGTGGACATTGCTGCTATAAACATTCAGGTGCACGTGCCCCTTCGGATAACTACATTTGTATCTTTAGGGTGAATACCCAGTAGTGTGATTGCTGGGTTGTAGGATAGCTCTATTTTTAACTTTTTGAGGAACATCCATACTGTTTTCTAGAGTGGCTGTACCAGCTAGCATTCCCACGAACAGTGTAGGAGGGTTCTCCTTTCTCCACATCTTTGCCAACATCTGTCATTCCTGACTTGCTAATGTTAGCCATTCTGACTGGTGTGAGGTGGTATCTCATTGTGGTTTTGATTTGTATTTCTCTGATGCCAAGTGATGTTGAGCACTTTTTCATGTGTCTGTTGGCCATTTGGATGTCTTCTTTGCAGAAATGTCTGTTCATATCTTCTGCCCATTTTCGGATCGGATTATTTGTTCTTTGGGTGTTGAGTTTGAGAAGTTCTTTTTTTTTTTTTTTTAAAGATTTTATTTATTTATTTATTAGGAAAGAGAGAGAGTGAGAGAGAGCATGAGAAGGGAGAAGGTCAGAGTGAGAAGCGGACTCCCCATGGAGCTGGGAGCCCGATCTGGGACTCGATCTCGGGACTCCGGGATCATGACCCGAGCCGAAGGCAGTTGCTTAACCAACTGAGCCACCCAGGCACCTGAGTTTGAGAAGTTCTTTATAGATTTTGGATACTAGCCTTTTATCTGATATGTCATTTGCGAATATCTTCTCCCATTCTGTCAGTTGTTTTTTAGTTTTGTTGATAGTTTTCTTTGCTGTGCAAAAGCTTTTGATCTTGATGAAGTCCCAGTAGTTCCATTTTTGCCTTTGTTTCCCTTCCCTTTGGTGATGTTTCTAGGAAGAAGTTGCTATGGCTGAGGTTGAAGAGGTTGCTGCCTGTGTTCTCCTCAAGGATTTGGATGGCTTTCTGTCTCACATTAAGGTCTTTGATCCATTTTGAGTCTATTTTTGTATGTGGTGTAAGGAAATGGTCCAGTTTCATTCATCTGCCTGTGGCTGTCCAATTTTACCCACACCATTTGTCGAAGAGACTGTCTTTTTTCCATTGGATATTCTTCCTGCTTTGCCGAAGATTAGTTGACCATATCGCTGAGGGTCCATTTCTGGGCTCTCTATTCTGTTCCATTGATCTGTGAGTCTGATTTTGTGCCAGTACCACACTGTCTTGATGATAACAGCTTTGTAATAGAGCTTGAAGCCTGGAATTGTGATGCCGCCGACTTTGGTTTTCTTTTTCAACATTCCTCTGGCTATTCGGGATCTTTTCTGGTTCCATATAAATTTTAGGATTATTTGTTCCGTTTCATTGAAATAAATTGATGGTATTTTGGTAGGGATTGCATCAAATGTGTAGATTGCTTTAGGTTGCATAGATATTTACACAATATTTGTTCTTCCAATCCATGAGCATGGAATGTTTTTCCATTTCTTTGTGTCTTCCTCAATTTCTTTCATGAGCACTTTATAGTTTTCCGAGTACAGATTCTTTGACTCTTTGGTTAGGTTTATTCCTAGGTATCTGATGGTTTTGCATGCAATTGTAAATGGGATAAACTCCTTAATTTCTCTTTCTTCTGTCTTGCTGTTGTTGTACAGAAATGCTCAGATTTCTGTGCATTGATTTTATATCCTGACACTTTACTGAATTCCTCTATGAGTTCTGGCAGTCTTGGAGTGGAGTCTTTTGGGTTTTCCACATAAAGTATCATATCATCTGCAAATAGTGAGAGTTTGACTTCTTTGCCAATTTGGATGCCTTTTATTTCTCTTTCTTGTCTGATTGCTGAGGCTAGGACTTCTAGTACTATGTTGAATAGCAGTGGAAATAGTGGACATCCATACTGTGTTCCTGATCTTAGGGGAAAAACTCTCAGTTTTTCCCCATTGAGAATGACATTTGCTGTGGATTTTTCATAGATGGCTTTGATGATATTGAGGAAGGTACCCTCTATGCCTACACTGTGGAGAGTTTTGATCAAGAAAGGATGCTGTGCTTTGTCAAATGCTTTTTCAGCATCAATTGAGAGTATCATATGGTTCTTGTTCTTTCTTTTATTAATGTATTATATCACATTGATTCATTTGCAGATGTTGAACCAAACTTGCAGCTCAGGAATAAATCCCACTTAGTCGTGGTGAATAATCCTTTTAATGTACTGTTGGATCCTATTGGCTAGTATTTTGGTGAGAATTTTTACATCTGTGTTCATCAAGGATATTGGTCTGTAATTCTCCTTTTTGATGGGGTCTTTGTCTGGTTTTGGGATCAAGGTAATGCTGCCCTCATAAAATGATTTTGGAAGTTTCCCTTCCGTTTATATTTTTTGGAACAATTTCAGGAGGATAGGTATTAATTCTTCTTTAAATGTTTGGTGGAATTCCCCTGGGAAGCCATCTGGCCCTGAGCCCTTGTTTGTTGAGAGATTTTTGATGACTGCTTCAATCTCCTTACTGGTTATGGATCTATTCAGGTTTCCTATTTCTTCCTGGTTCAGTTTTGGTAGTTTATGTATCTCTAGAAATACATCCATTTCTTCCAGACTGTCTAATTTGCTGGCATATAGTTGCTCATAATATGTTCTTATAATTGTATTTCTTTGGTGTTGGTTGTGATCTCTCCTCTTTCATTCATGATTTTATTAATTTGTGTCCTTTCTCTTTTCTTTTTGATAAGTTGGGCCAGGGGTTTATCAATCTTATTAATTCTTTCAAAGAACCATCTCCTAGTTTTGTTGATTTGTTCTACTATTCTTTTGCTTTCTATTTCATTGAATTCTTTTCTGATCTTTATTATTTCTCTTCTGCTGGGTTTAGGCTTTCTTTGCTCTTCTTTCTCCAGCTCCTTTTGGTATAGGGTTAGGTTGAGATCTTTCTTGTTTCTTGAGAAGGGCTTATATTGCTATATACTTTCCTCTCAGGACTGCCGTTGCTGTGTCCGAAAGATTTTGAGCAGTTGTGTTTTCATTTGTTTATATGAATTTTTTAAATTCATCTTTAATTTCCTGGTTAACCCATTCGTTCTTTAGTAGGATGCATGTTAGCCTCCATGTATTTGAGTTCTTTCCAACTTTCCTCCTGTGTATGAGTTCTAGTTTCAGAGCATTGTGGTCTGAAATTTTGCAGGAATGATCCCAATCTTTTGGTACCAGTTAAGACCTGATGTGTGACCCAGGATCTGATCTATTCTGGACAATGTTCCATGTGCACTAGAAAATAATGTGTATTCTCTTGCTTTGGGTTGGAATGTTCTGAATACATCTATGATGTCCATCTGGTCCGGTGGTGTCATTTAGAGCCTTTATTTCCTTGTTGATCTTTTGCTAAGATGATCTGTCCATTTCAGTAAGGGGGGTATTAAAGTCCCCTACTATTATTGTATTATTGTTGATGTGTTTCTTTGATTTTGTTATTAATTGGTTTATATAATTGGCTTCTCCCATGTTAGGGGCATAGATATTTACAATTGTTAGATCTTTTTGTTGGACAGTCCCTTTAAGTATGGTATAGTGTCCTTCCTCATCTCTTATTTTAGTCTTTGGCTTAAAATCTATTTTATCTGATATAAGGATTGCCACCCCAGCTTTCTTTTGATGTCTATTAGCTTGGTAAATTGTTTTCCACCCCCTCACTTTCAGTCTGGAGGTGTCTTTGATCTAAAATGAGTTTCTTGTAGACAGCATATTGTTGAGTCTTGTTTTTTTATCCATTCTGATACTCTGTGTCTTTTGATTGGGGCATTTAGCCCATTTACGTTCAGGGTAACTATTGACAGATATGAATTTAGTGCCACTGTATTGCCTGTAAGGTGACTGTTACTGTATATTGTCTCTGTTCCTTTCTGGTCTATGTTCCTTTTAGGCTCTCTCTTTGCTTAAAGGACCCGTCTCAATATTTCCTGTAGGGCTAGTTTGGTGTTTGCAAATTCTTTTAGTTTTTGTTTGTCCTGGAAGCCTTTTATCTCTCCATCTATTTTCAATGACAGCCTAGCTGGATATCGTATTTTTGGCTGCATATTTTCCTCATTTAGTGCTCTCAATATATCATGCCAGTCCTTTCTGGCCTGCCAGATCTCTGGGGATAGGTGTGCTGCCAATCTAATATTTCTGCCTTTGTATGTTACAGACTTCTTGTCCCAAGCTGATTTCAGGATTTTCTGTTTGTCACTAAGACTTGTATGTTTTAATTAGGTGAGGGGGTGTAAACCTATTTTTATTGATTTTGAGGGGAGTTCTCTGTGCCTCCTGGATTTTGATGCTTGTTCCCTTTGGCAGATTAAGGAAATTCTCTACAATAATTTGCTCCAATATACCTTCCACCCCCGTTCTCTTTCTTCTTCTTCTGGAATCGTAATTATTCTAATATCGTTTCGTCTTATGGTGTCACTTATCTCCCGAATTCTTCCCTAGTAGTCCAATAGTTGTTTGTCTCTCTTTTTCTCAGCCTCTTTATTCTCTGTCATTTGGTCTTCTATATCACTAATTCTCTTTGCTGCCTCATTTATCCTAGCAGTAAGAGCCTCCATTTTTGATTGCACCTCATTAATAGCCTTTTTTTATTTCACTTGGTTAGATTTTAGTTCTTTTATTTCTCCAGAAAGGGATTTTATTTCTCCCAAAAGGGATTGTCTAATATCTTCCATGATTTTTTTGAGCCCAGCTAGCACCTTGATAATTGTCATTTTGAAATCTAGTTCTGACATATTACTAATGTCTATATTGATTAGGTCCTTAGCCATTGGTACTGCCTCTTGTTCTTTTTTTTGTGGTGTGTTTTTCTGCCTTGTCATTTTATTGAGGTAAGAATAGATGAATGAGAGAACAAAATACTTTCAAAAAGTGGTTGATTTTCTGTTTGTAGAATTGCTCTTCTTCTTCTCTTCTATCCTGTTGAGTTTGTAGGTGTTTAGGATGGTTCGATAACTATCTAGCTGAACTTCTTGGATCTGATACTATCTCAGCCTCCTACTCCTCATGATTATTTTTAAGTTAAGAAGCAAAACAAGTTAAATAACAGCAATCGTACTATAATCTCGCTTATTTGAACATATTTTTGATGCATTTTAAAATTTTGTGAATATGTTTTTTAAATTAGCCAGTAACTCTTAGGGTGGCAAATTCAACTAAAATTAGTTTATATAGAAAAGGAGATTTGTTGAAAGGACTGAAGTAACTTATCCTAAAAGAAATTGCTTTGAGATTACTTAAAAATAAAATCTTAAAAAAATGGGGTGCCTGGCTGGCTTAGCAAGTGGAGCATGCAACTCTTGATCTCAGGGTTGTCATTTGAGCCTTAGGTAGGGTATAGAGATTACTTAAAAATAAAATCATAGGGGTGCTTGGGTGGCTCAGTCTGTTAAACATCTGCCTTTAGCTCAGGTCATGATCCCAAGGCCCTGGGATCAAGCCCCACGTTAGACTCTCTGCTCAGCAGGGAGTCTGCTTCTCCCTCTCTCTCTCCCTCTCCCCATGCTTGTGCTTGCTCTCTCTCTGTCAAGTAAATAATGAATAAAATTTTTAAAATATATGAATATGAATAAAATCTTTAAGAATAAAATAAACAAAAGAAAGAAAAATAATTTGCTTTAAGAAGCAGGGAAATTTTGGGGTGAGTTGGTGGCTCAGTTGTTAGACATTTGCCCTTGGCTCAGGTCATGATCCCAGGGTCTTAGGATCAAGTCCCTCGTTAGGCTCCCTGCTCAGCAGGAAGCCTGCCTCTCCCTCTCCTATTTCCCCTGCTTGTGTTCCCTCTCTGGCTGTGTCTCTCTCTGTCAAATAAATGAATAAAATCTTAAAAAAAAAAAAAAAGAAAGAAGAAGAAGGAGGGAAATTTCAGGGAATTCAAGGACCAGAGTATGGAACCTGAATACCATCAGCCTTTTTTTCCCCCTCTGTCTTTCATCTCTCTCTTTATCTTATTTTGGCTTTGTTCTTTTTTTGCAGACAGGATTTCTCCATGTTATGGGGAACACAGCTGCCAGCTACTTCTATAGATATACATTGTACAACTCTAAAACCAGAGTGGGAGAAAAAATTCCTCTCTTTGAGCTTCCCATGTGAAAATCTCGGGGCAGGATTCTGATTAGCCTTAAAAATGCTTACATTTTTAATCAATTAGTGTTACTGTGAGGGTGAGAGTCTACAGTTACCAGTCATAATAGTAGACTGCTTTTATAGCATGGACATGGCCACTGAGGTATAGTTGTGAACTGGACTGCCATCCCCATTGTGTCTATTATATACATTAAAATGTTAACTGTAGTTATTTTGAGGAGGTAAGATTGGGGAGAGGCTTTTAATTTATATGTTGTATACATTGATACTAAAAATTTTTTTATGGTGAGAATATATTACTTTCATATGGAGTAAAACAAATTATTACAATTTTAAACAAAAAGATAAATGATAAACTGGGTGATGTATATTAGGGAGGGTGTATGATGTAGTGAGCACTGGGTATCATATAAGAATGATGAATCACTGACCTCTACCTCTGAAACCAATAATACATTATATGTTAATTAATTGAATTTAAATAAAAAAATTTAAAAACTTACTATTGACCTCTATTGAAAAGAATATTCAGAGGAACATGATACTTCTGTTTAAATATTTACTGGCTACCTTGTAGAAAAGTATTTGTATAGCCCCAAGGAATGATGCATGGCCCAATGGGTTAGAACTAGAAAAAGTGGATGGAGGCTTTAAAGAGATGTTGGCTACACATAAATATTTTCAAAGTTAGAATTTTCTAGGAATGGAGTGTATTGCCTCAAGAATTACTAACTACATAAACTGCATAAACTGCATTATATAGACTTTCTTAGAGTTCTCTGGCTTCTAGTTGGTTTAGGCAATGGGAGGCATCAGTGAGAGGTTCTAGGATGTGAGGAGGGAGAGAGGAGAGATCAAGGCATTTCTTCCTTCTCTCTGTCTTTGCCTTAGAGCTGTGTTCTGGCTGTGGTTGAGGCTTTACAACTACAGGCTTCCATTTTCCCAGCTCCTCCATTGCTCCAGTTCTAGCTTGTCCCTTCAGGCCTCGAGAGGGTAACAGTCCCAGAGTGCTCAACATCCCTGTTGAAGCTCTTTTTTTTCATACATCTGTGGATAGTCTCTTTATTAAAATACCTTCAAACCTCAGCTGAGGTGTTTTCTGTTTCCTGCTGAGACCTATGCTCTGGGAACTGATGAAGGCAGGTTAGAATACCCTTTTGTAGGGACAGAAGTAGCCACCCTCATTAAAAAAGAAGCTTCCTGACAGATGATGTGAAATGTCCAAGTTTTTTTTTTTTTTTCCTTTGGAAGTTTTTACAAAATAAGAGGACTCTTCTCTCTGGAATGATTTATGTCTGTTTAACAGATGAGATTAAAATATGAATAACCATCATATGTATACATACCCAAATAGTTGTTCAGCAGTCCCAGTCAGCCACTTCAGTGCTCTTGTGTAGTTTAAAAAATATATAAAAAATGTCTTTTGCTGTTACTGTTTTTAAAGTGTCTCTTCCCTCCCCCCTTTTTAAAAATCTGAGTCTTCTTAAAGAAGAATCTTGTAGAGGTATTTCTTTAAGTTTTGTTTATGATTATCTAACCTTACCAGTTAAAAATAGAAGAAATGTAAAATTTATTTCTGCTGGGCTTTGGGGACTTTCTTCTGCAGATGTTTTTATTCCTTTGGAAAATAGAAGCCAAGGCCATATGGATGTCCAGTGTTCAAATAGTGAGTATGTTTTTGTCCAAAGTGTATTGTAAATATAAAGATAATTTCATTGTTATCCACCTAACCCAGAGATGAATGATACTCATGTATTATTAAACTGGTGACTGAACCAATAGAAGTTTCTCTCATATTTCTGCCTCTGTCTTAGGAGAAAATATACAATAAAAGATAATCCCTCTGCCCATTATGAAACAGTCTTGAAAATCACCCCCCTGGGTGATAGTTTATGTTGATTTTGTTGGATTTGCAAGAGATAGCTAACACTGTGGAGGCATTGGCAAGACATGTTCTCTAGAATGCAGGAGAAATATCCTATGAAGACTCAAGTGCCTACCACATCTATGAATATTTTAGAGGTCTGTTGATCAATGGTGTGCCTGGATATCTCCTTTAAAGTAAAATGCAAATTATTGCATCACCTATCTCCTATATTAAAAAGGAAGCACAGTAACTGGTGAGCACCTGAGTTCTGGAGACAGCATAATTCTGGTCCTACAGATAATTTTCTGGTTTATATACATAAAAGGCTTCCACATTTAAATGGATCTAGAGTAGAAAAGAACTCAGTGACAGGTGTGGGCTGTGATGTAAGCAACCCTGTCACTTGGACCATACGGTTTGGCAGAATCCATTACGTTAAAGGTGTTGGTAAGAAAAGATACTGCATAGAGTTTGTCATAAGCCC
>CM052797.1:79916409-79931864 GCA_028533885.1 Nasua narica
CAGCAACCCTCAGTCAGTTTCCTGAGATTCAGAATCTCTTATGGTTTGTCTCACTCTCTGGTTTCATCTTGTTTCCCTTTTTTCCTCTCTTCCCCTATGATCCTTTGCCTTGTTTCTTAAATTCTACGTATCAATGAGATTATATCATAATTGTCTTTCTCTGATTGACTTATTTTGCTTAGCATAATACTCTCTATTTCCATTCACGTCATTGCAAATGGTAGGATTTCATTTTTTAATTGCTGCATCTTCTTTATCCACTCATCTGTCAATGGACATTTGGCTCTTTCCATAGTTTGGCTATTGTGGACATGGCTGCTAAAAACATTGGGTGCAGGTGCCCCTTTGGATCACATTTGTATTCTTGGGGTAAATACCCAGTCATGTGATTGCTGCATTGTAGGGTAGCTCCATTTTTAACTTTTTGAGGAACCTCCATACTGTTTTACAAAGTGGCTGCACCAGCTTACTTTCCCACCAGCAGTGTAGGAGAGTTCCTCTTTCTCTGTATCCTCACCAACATCTGTCATTTCCTGACTTGTTAATTTAAGCCATTCTGACTGGTGTGAGGTGATATCTTATTGAGGTTTTGATTTGTCTTTCCCTGATGATGAGTGATGTTGAATACTTTTTCATGTGTCTGTTGGCCATTTGGATGTCTTCTTTGCAGAAATGTCTGTTCATGTCTTCTGCCCATTTCTTGATTGAATTATTTCTTCTTTGGGTTTTGAGTTTGAGAAGTTCTTTATAGATTTTGGGTACCAGCCCTTTATCTAATATGTCATTTGCAAATATTTTCTCCCATTCTGTCAACTGTCTTTTGGTTTTGTTGACTGCTTCCTTTGCTGTGCAAAAGCTCTTTATCTTGAAGTCCCAATAGTTCATTTTTGGCTTTGTTTCCCTTCCCTTTGGTGATGTTTCTAGGAAGAAGTTGCTATGGCTGAGGTTGAAGGGGTTGCTGCCTGTGTTCTCCTCAAGGATTTGGATGGCTTTCTGTCTCACATTAAGGTCTTTCATCCATTTTGACTCTATTTTTCTGTATGGTATAAGGAAATGGTCCAGTTTCATTCTTCTGCCTGTGGCTGTCCAATTTTACCCACACCATTTGTCGAAGAGACTCTTTTTTCCATTGGACGTTCTTTCCTCCTTTGTCGAAGATTAGTTGACCATATTGTTGAGGGTCCATTTCTGGGCTCTCTATTCTGTTCCATTGATCTGTGAGTCTGTTTTTGTGCCAGTACCACACTGTCTTGATAACAGCTTTGTAATAGAGCTTGAAGTCTGGAATTGTGATGCCACCAGTTTTGATTTTCTTTTTCAACATTCCTCTGGCTATTTGGGGTCTATTCTGGTTCCATACAAATTTTAGAATTTGTTCCATTTCTGTGAAAAAGTTGATAGTGTTTTGATAGGGATTGCATTGAATGTGTTGATTGCTCTATGTAGCATAGACATTTTCACAATATTTGTTCTTCCAATCCATGAGCATGGAATGTTTTTCCATTTCATTGAGTCTTCCTCATATTCTTTCATGAATATTCTATACTTTTCTGAGTACAGATCCTTTGCCTCTTTGGTTAGATTTATTCCTAGGTATCTTATTGTTGAGTGCAATTGTAAATGGGATTGACTCCTTAATTTCTCTTTTTTTTCTCTTGTTGTTGGTGTTTAGAAATGCAACTGATTTCTGTACATTGATTTTATATCCTGGCACTTTACTGAATTCCTGTATGAGTTCTAGCAGTTTTGGACTGAAGTCTTTGGGTTTTCCACATAAAGTATCATATCATCTGCAAAGAGTGAGAATTTGACTTCTTCTTTCTCAATTCGGATGCTTTTTATTTCTTTTTGTGGTCTGATTGCTAGACTAGGACTTCTAGTACTATGTTGAATAGCAGTGGTGATAGTAGACATTCCTACCATATTCCTGACTTTAGGGGAAAAGCTCTCAGTTTTTTCCTATTGAGAATGACATTTGCTTTGGTTTTAAAATTTTTTTCCTTTAAATTTTCCTTGAAAAGCTTTATTGAGACCTAATTGACAAATAAAACATATATATTTAAGGTGTACAATGTGATGGCTTAATATACATTTTCATTGTGAAATGATTACCACAATAAATGAACACATTCATCACCTCACGTAGTTACTATTTGCTTGTGTGTGTAATGAGAACATTTAAGATCTATTTTCAGGACACCTGGGTGGCTCAGTTGGTTAAGTACCTGCCTTTGGCTCAGGTCATGATCTCAGGGTCATGGGATTGAATCCCGCACTGGGCTTCTTGTTCTGCAGGTAGCCCTTTGCAGAGGGCTTTTAATAAGATCCCTCTGCCTGCTGCTCCCCCTGCTTGTGCTTCCCTGCCCCCTTTGTCAAATAAATAAAATCTATAACAAAGTTAAAAAATAGGATCTATTTTCTTCACAAATTTCAACCTGTACTGCTAACTATAGTCACTATGCTATACATTATATCTCCAGAATTTATTCATCTATAACTAACTGAAAGTTTATACCCTTTAACCAACATCTTCCATCTTCCAACCTCTCAGTCCCTGGTAATCACTGTTCTACTCTCTGTTTCTGAGTTTCATGTTTTTAGATTCCACATATAAGTAAGATTTATAGTATCTTTCTTTTTTTTTTCTTTATCTTTCTTAGTTATTTTATTTAACATAATATCCTCTGGGTTCATCTGTGTTGTCACAAAGGGTAAGGTTTCTCTTTTTATGTCTGAATAATATTACATTGTATACCACATTTTCTTTATCCATTCATCCATCAGTGAACACATAGATTGTTTCCATATATTGGCTATTGTGAACAATGCTTGATTTGAATGCCACATTCAAATGGATTTGAATGGCACAATACAAATTGATTCATGTTTTTGTTCATTACTGGTCTGTGGATTTCTTTAAATGAAAGTCCATGTTAGAGTCCCTAGACATCAGTGTTCTGCAAAACTGCCTGGGATACAAGGTTACAGGATCTATTAGTCTCACTTTAGAGATAGGGAAATGGAAGCTTAGCAAAATTAAATAATATTGTAGCTCAAGATAAACTCTCTAGGTTCAAGTGTAGATAGTTTTATCCAGAGTGTACTCTCCTAACCACTACATCTTAGTGTTTTTAATAAACATAGTAAATAAATTTAAAGCATTTTGTACAGTATTTGACACACAGTAGTGTTTTAAAGTATTAGTTATTATTTTCTTCTCTCTTATAGACAATAGCAAGGTTAAATCTTATAGACATTAGCAAGGTTAAATCTTCTAGCATGACCTTTGTGAAAGGCTGTATGAAGAAATAAAAATGATTGCAAAACATTATACTAGAACAAATAATGTCTGGACACTGTTACCTATTTAAGCATGTGCAAGAAGAAACGAAATGACTTAAAACTGCAAATTCACTACAGGGAAAGACAAAGATATATCTATACATATATCAAATGAGAAAATTGTCTGCAAAAATCATAACTTCAGTAACAGAAGCTATTTCCTTGTGATTACTTCTTGCTGTAGAAGAATTTTATATGAATGCGAATTCAATAAAATGAAACTTTAAACACAATATAAAACAACAGAATGAAATAAAAGGGCAAGTGCAAAGGAAACTCAATGAGATAACATTTTAAATCTAATAAATACATTAAAAGAATAAGGAACAGAAATCATAGTTAAAATTCAAATTAATGTAATAGAAGAAAGGCGTAAGGTCACAGTGAATACAAAGCAGGTGGAGATGAAAGCAGTTAAGAAGAGGAAGACAGATATGGATGATTAACAAAGACAATTGGTTTCTCTGAAGTAAACAAGAAGATGACAAAAAAGTATTCAGAGATATAGTAATGGAAAATTGCTTTAATAAGGAAGTGCACACATATAACAGGAAAATTTGATTTTAAGTGTCAACATTGAGACCTGGTTATTACTGAGCCTTCAGGATTAAAAAAGAAAGAATTCTTTAGACATCAAGCAGAAAAAAGCAAATTACATATAAAGGGGAAAATTCAAGTTGATGTCAGTCTTCTGCAGAAATATTAAATGCTGTAAGAAATAGGTATGCCTACCACATTCTTTTTTTTTTTTAAAGATTTTATTTATTCATTTAACAGAGACAGAACACAAGCAGGCAGAGAGGCAGGCAGAGGCAGAGAGAGGAGCAGGCTCCCTGCGGAGCAAGGAGCCCGATGCGGGACTCGATCTCAAGATGCTGGGATCATGACCTGATCCAAAGGCAGTTGCTTAACCAACTGAGCCACCCAGGCGTCCCTGCCTACCACATTCTTAGACAAAGGAATATTTGTCTAAATATTCAAAATATTATATACATCAATGTTTTCATTCAAATATGATGAGAATGAACATTGAAGACGATTTTTTTTTAAGATTTTATTTATTTATATGACAGAAAGAAAAAGAGAGAGAGAAAGCACAAGTAGGTAGAGTGGTATGCAGAAGGAGAGAGAGAAGCAGACTCCTCGCTGAGTAGAGAGCCTTGCGGGCTCCACCCCAGGATCCTGGGATCATGACCTGCGCTGAAGGCTGATGTTTAACCTACTGAACCACCCAGGTGCCCCAAATATTGAAGAGATCTTAAAAAAAAAAAAAGAAAGAAAAAGAAATCAACACCTAATTCTCATCAAATGGAATCCAGCTAATCAAGCAATTAATAAAAAAGAGAATCCAGGGGTGCCTGGGTGACGCAGTTGGTTGAGTGCTCAACTCTTGGTTTTGGCTCAGGTCATGATCTCAGGGTCATGAGATTGAGCCCTGTGTTGGGCTCCATCTTCAGTGCGATGTCTGCTTGGGATTCTCTTTCTCCCTCTGTCCCTCCCTCTTCTTGTGATCTCTCTTTCTCTAATCAATCAATCAATCAATCAATCAATCAATCTTAAAAAAAATTAGAGAATCCAGGAATGGAGATGTACCTAGTGTTTGTTAGTGTACTAGTTACTGGGTTTAAAAGATGAGTAAGGCATTTCTGTCCTTAAGAAACTTAGCTTGGTGGAAGAGAAAGAGATGTCAATAAACTTGAATATTAAGTACTACTATGTTGGTAGAACAGAGGAAAGAATAATTCTACTGAAACCTGAAACTTGAAGGATATGTACCCAGAAAATAAGGGGGAAGCAATAGAGAGGACCATTTTAGGAAGGATGAACAAAGGGCAAAGACTTGGCAGCTAGAGTTGGCAGAGTAGGATGGCTGTATGGTGGGACATGTGGAAGTAGCAGGATATGAGCCTGGAAAGTCACAAGCAGCTTATGAAAGGATCTGTGTATTTGCTAAGGGGTTTGGACCACTGGAGGGTTCAATCTGGAAATGATTTTTTTTGTTTGTTTACATTAAAAAAAAGTCACTATGGCAATAGTATAAGGAGGAATTAAAGATGTTTGTTTAAAATCCTGAAGTGATCACTTGCTTGAGTTTATTTAGGAGCGGTTTTGCTCAGAGACGGGATACAGGGTTCTCTCCACAAGACTTATGTGGGGTAAGGTGGGGCAGAGAGACAAAGGGGAGGATGTTAATAAGATCTACCTTATGACTCTCTATATCTGTCATTTCCACAAAAATCTGCACAAAAATTTCTATTTCCTATTTCAAATGAAAACTTTGACATTACAATTTGCTTCTTGACTTTGTCTTGGATGTGCTTCTCTGATTTTAGTCTAGCTACTTCATTTGATCTTATTTAGTAGCATCCTTTGCAACTTTAAAAGCAGTAAGCATACTGAATGTGTTATAAT
This sequence comes from Nasua narica, assembly GCA_028533885.1. NCBI lineage: Eukaryota > Metazoa > Chordata > Mammalia > Carnivora > Procyonidae > Nasua > Nasua narica. Next base: position 79,922,164 of record CM052797.1, read on the forward strand.
ATCCATCAGATTTGTTTTCCTTAGTTAAGTACAATTTTCCTGTAACTCTCATTCTTGCCACCACTATCAGTTATTTATTCGTTATTTGACAAGATCATACAAATTTTTATTCCACTTAATTTAAAAAGAATGCTGGACTCAACAATACATCTATTATTAATGTGCTTTAGTTATTTAAATAGAAGCACAGGGTTCTGACTGTGGAAGATCTGAGCTAGAAGAGATTTTTAAAGTCTACTTTTCTCAAACTTCAATGTGCCTAGGAATCATTTGGGAATGTTTAAAATTGATTGATTATAAAAAGGATTATGACTTGGAGGTAGGAGTGGGGCCAGAGATTCTGCATTCTTTTTTATTTATTTGACAGAGAGACACAGAGAGAAAGGGAACACAAGCACGGGGAAGGGGAGTAGGAGAGTGAGAAGCAGGCTTCCCGCTGAGCAGGGAGCCCAATGCGGGGCTCTCCAAGGACCCTGGGTCATGACCTTAGCCGAAGGCAGAGGCTTAACCCACTGAGACACCCAGGTGCCCCGAGATTCTACATTTTTAACAAGCACATAGCTAAGGCCAGTGTTACTGATCTACAAACCACACTTTGAGTAATAAGGTGCTATGATACAGGTAAAAATACCCATAAATCTTATTCCTATAATTGTGTAATAAATATTTGTAATTTTAAAATTTTCTATTTGACAATATCTTGCAGATGGTCCATAAATCCATCAGGAAGTTCAGGAATTGCTACTGATAGAGTATGTCATTTAAATTAAAAAAGGACTATTGCCTTCTGAGTACTGTGTTTGCTTTATATGAGTTACACTAAACTTAATTCTACTGAGTAAGTCGTGTTAGTTGTCTCACAATGTCTTAGCTGTTGTCACTCTGGAAATTGAGGCTTTCTTTTGGGAAGTTAGTACCCATTACCAGTTAGGCCCATGTAGTCACATACTTTTCCAAGGAAAAGAAAAGCGGTATTTTTACTGAGCTATCGTCATCTCAGGGTATCTACAGATAAACCCTCAGTATGTTATAAAAATAAAACCTGATATTATGTGATTTCATTAGCATAAATCATTTAGAAGAAAAAACCCCACTTGAATTGTAATATTTTAAGTTCAGATTTAATTTATATTCAATTCTTACAGCTGTCTGGGTTAAATATAAAACTTTCTAAAGTGAATAGAAGGTAGAAAAAGTAGAATTAATTACTGGCAAACATTTTGTTACTCAAGTGAGTAGCTACCACTTTGTTTAAAAATAGCTCCAGAGTCATGTTTGGAACCTGTCTTCTGACATGCTTTAATTTAGCATAATTTTAGCACAGTTTTCTCATCTCTGACAAAAGGGTTTGTTTTGGCTGGAAAGGAGCCACTCCTGGTTTTCTTTTCCCCATGCATCTTGCACATAGCCTGTGAGTAATAGAAATGAAATTGTGTGGTAGACTACTCACCTGGTTCTTCCTTTGCCATTTGTGCCTTTTGTCACACTGAAAAAGGCATCAGAAAAGGGCACAGAGTACATAGTTTCTCCTGAAAATGTCAGCAGCCCCCTCTTTCTTGACATGTATTAAGATTCAGGCCATAGGAAGAACTCTCTTTATGGCTCAAAGGAGTGTTATTTTGGCCTAACAAGGGTTTTCTTTTCTTCTTTCTTTTTCTTTCTTTCTTTTTTTTTTTTTTGTCTCTGAACATCTGCAACTCCCTCAGGATTGTGCTGTACACTAAAAATAAAACAAATATAGCTTGTGATTCACCTTGTTTTCACTGAGTCAGGGCTATAGATTCTAGGGAAGATTCAGTGACATAAGAGAGTTATGAAAATGGAAGTAAAATTGCTGAATCCAGAATGAATTTAGAAGATGATCATAGTAACTTAGGAATGCCAAAAATCAAGCCTAATATCTAGAAGCTCTGACTTCTTTCAGATTTTATATGAGGAAATCATTTTAACATTGTATTGTTACAGCCCTCATGATTACCTGGAACCCTTAGGAATTCTTTATGTGGAGCTGTGTGCCACAGATGTTAGTTAGTATGAGAAATAATATGCATTAGAGTTTATGTCTAAAAGAAATCAGCAGATTGTATCTTCTCCACCAGATCAGTCTCACTCAAGGCATTACTTTTAAAAATTCTCAGTGCAACTCAACTACCATTGAGAGGAGAAGGAATTAAAAATGTAGGCAAGGATGCTATTAGCTAGTATAGACTTATGAATAGACAGACAACTACAGTAGAATTCTCCTGGGAGAACGCTTTCTCCCACAACTCTTAAGTTTCATTGTTAGAAATTAATTTCTATTGGCCTTGCAGGTTTTTGGTCTTTTAAAGGTTTCACACTAAAATATAAACATATTTTGAAAGCATAGTATTTAAAGACATAGAAATTGACTTGAAGGCTGTGCTTGAATAGTGCCTAAAATATATCTCTAGAAATGTGTCTTTTGAAATATTGGGGTCAATATTTTAAAATTATTTTATTAAAATGACATACTCATTAGATTGGCAAATGATGAAGCTGGGAGGCAGAGTTAATATGTTGAATGATAGAATTATAATATAAGTGATCCTGATTAGCTGGAATGGGAAATGGGAGGTTAAATCTAAGAAAATGAAATTCCCTAAAACTGAATGTAAAGTACCCTGTGTATAATGTGGTACATGTGAAAACATTTTAAGGATATTGTTGACTGTAAAGTTAAAATAAGTTGAGAGTGTGATGTAGTTGCCCCAAAATAAAAAAGGTAATACTTCAATCATTGATCCTATCACAGAGAAATAACAGCTTCCCTTACCTGTTAAACATATGCAGTAGATTTTGTTTATTTTTGGGTTTCATATTTTGAAAATGACTTTGACCAACTGAAGTGTATCCAGAGAAGAATGAGTTCAAGCCCCATCATAAAAGGTTTGGGTGAGGGAATGAAAAATGTATACAATGGAGGAGAGAATTATCCTGCCCACAGGAGCTCATATTTTGGTCGAGAGACAGAGATATAAACAAATAATTCATAATGCAACATGGTAAGTGCTTTGGCAGTAGATGATAGGCAATTCATTAGGGACCAGCATTTGGGATAGACTGATCAGTGAGTTTACAAACATGTAGCAAACAATTCAGATGATTCAAATTGGCAACAAGAAAACCATAGTAATGCCATGCTGATTTATTGTTAACTAAAACATATACTCAAGAAAATCTGCTCTTGGGTCAATCTATGGAAAGTTTGTACTAAGAAGAGCTTCCCTTAACAATATATGAAAAACAGCACGGCATTTTATTTGCTGGCAAGCTCAGTGTGAGTTCATAGTGTGAGATGGCAGCCAAAAAAACCCATGCTATTTTTTAAAATGTAATAGTAGATGTAATAATAGTACCTGGAATAACGACAATAATGGAGTAACACAAAAGTGTTTCTGACATGTATAAAGTACCATGATTTAAAAGGAATATTTACAGTATAAGCAGGATCATTTCCCAAATGATATGAAATACAATAGAAGAAACTGAATTGTATTTTTTTTTAGCTTGCAAAAGATATGACTTATGAGGAGCCTAATCAAATATTTTAATGCCACTTAATGTCATGTGGAAGAATGATTAGAGCTACTAGCTCCAGAGGATTAACTAAGAACAAATTAGAGAAGTTAAAGAAATGGAAGTTTTGGCTCAGTCCCAAATATATGTATCTGATAATTGCGAAGGACTGACTTAGACCTAATAAACTCCCTGTGTATAATGGCAGTGATGATCTAAATTTTCACACTCCCTGTATCCACATGTTTTGCCATGTAACTTAACAGTACCTTCCACTATGGGCAGTTTGATCTGTCCTGCCCCTTAACTCTGGGCTCAACCATGTGACTTGCTTGGCCAATGGGATGTTAGCAGATGTGACACAAGCAGAGGACTGATGTATGTTTGCATGCTGGGATTTGTTTTCTCCTTCATCTTTGCCAGCACCACAGAAACATGCTTGGGCTAGACTGCTGGAGAGCGAGACATATATGAGTAATCTTAGTCTGATGGCCAGCTGACCCCTAGATATCCAAGTTGAATACAACTAGTCCAGAACTGCCTAGGCAAGCTTGGTTTAAATTGCTGACTCATTTGTTTATTATAAGCTGAATAGATATAGTTTTAAGTTACTGTGTTTTTAGGTGGTTTATTATGCATTACTATGTGGCAATAGATAGCTGACACATTCTCTGTTACTTGGACATGTTCAAGAAGGAGATTGATGGCTATCAGTCAAGATTGTTATAGAAAAAGATGCTTGGCTGGGTACTTAGACTAGATAAGTTTCTAGTCTTATAGAAGACTAGAAACCATAAGATGGTTTCTTCCACACGGTATACAATGGTAATATTAACATAATAATACTTAATGAATAATTACCATCTGCCAGGCATTGTTTTAAGAGCTTAAGGGTATTTACTCTATGAGGTAGTTACTCTCATTATTTCCATTATAATACTAAGGAAACAAGCACAGATCATGGTGAATCTACAAATGAACCTAGGCATCTGGTTCTGGATATCACACCCTTTAACAGCACCATGTACTTACATTGGTGCATGAGCTATTTCTAAAACCCATTGGAAAGTGGGCATAGCTTCATATGTTTATTAAGAGTAGGAAAATAATCACTTCTCTAAATACTTTTTTTGGGATATAGGAAATTTGCAAAACATGAGTTATTTTGGATAACATTTGAAAGGGGTTCTTACTGATAAAATCATTGGCAATCACTGCTTTAAGCAGTCTTCCAACTCTAAGATTCTGTATTTCTTAGATACAATCTATTTTAGTGTTAATACACAATCTATTTTATTTTATTTTTTAAAAACCTTTTATTTGTTTTAAAGATTTTTTAAATTTATTTGACAGAGAGAGAGAGAGAGATCACAAGTAGGCAGAGAGGCAGGCAGAGAAAGAGGGTGAAGCAGGCTCCCCGCTGAGCAGAGAGCCCGATGCAGGGCTCGATCCCAGGACCTGAGATCATGACCTGAGCCGAAGGCAGAAGCTTTAACCTACTGAGCCATCCAGGTGCCCCAATACACAATTTATTTTAGTGTTAATAAAATACAATCTATTTTTAGTGTTACTTTTCTTCAAAATAATAATCTAGTGAAAAGCATTGCATACAAATTTTCTTAGACCACTTGGTTTATACTGAGTACTTCATAGGACCATTTATGAAGAAAACATAAATTTGCAGGTGATAGTAGAAATGTTCTGCTTATCTACTAAAAAAGAGGTGTTACAACATAAAAAAATTAATAAAATACATGTTAGTCAAACTATGGATGGCAGCATTGTATTTTAATAAATCCCCTTTATTTCACTGATTGTGTCAGTAGAATTAGCAATACCTTTCAGTTGGTAAATTTAACATGCTATGTCAATGTTTGGTTATGTAGCTATTTGGGGAAGATGGCTTAATTTTTCATGTCTTGCTGGATGCTATTATTAACTATACTACTTTAATGGTAACAAAAATCTGTATTTTGATATGTTATCTGAAGCAAAAGATAAATATTGAATAGGATTAAATATGAACTGTTGAAAAACATCTTTTGTAAAGCTAATGAACTTGTGTAATATGAGTTTAGCAGATGAACTCTGTTTTTAATTTTTTTTTTTAAAGATTTTATTTATTTATTTGACAGAGAGAGAGAGAGAGATCACAAGTAGGCAGAGAGGCAGGCAGAAAGAGAGAGGGAAGCAGGCTCCCTGCCGAGCAGAGAGCCCGATGTGGGGCTCAATCCCAGGACCCTGGGATCATGACCTGAGCCGAAGGCAGAGACTTTAACCTACTGAGCCACCCAGGCACCCCTGTTTTTAAATTGTTTTAAAAAATATTCTCTTCTGCATTGCTTGCTTTTCCAAAATCTAGACAGTATGGAACTGGCATAAAAACAGACACACAAATCAATGGAACAGAATAGAAAACCCAGAAATGGACCCACAACTATATGGTCAATTAATTTTTGACAAACCAGGAAAGAATATCCAATGGAAAAACAATATCTGTTCAACAGTTGGGAAAACTGGACAGCAACCTGCAAAATAATGAAACTGGACCACTTTTTTACATGATACACAAAAATAAATTCAAAATGGATTAAAGACCTAAATTTGAGATAGGAACCATTAAAATCATACCTATTTTTAAACTCAGGAAGTTAACAGTAGGGTAGTAGGCTCTCTTTTGAATATTTGTTTTTTGGGGAAAAAAAATCACCACTATTCAAAAACTACCTTATTGTAAGTGATCTCCAGCTTTCTTCATACATTTCAAAAAGGAGCAAACACATTATTTTTCAATATGTAGAACTATTTGACCTAGTGTTTATACATATATATTTATTTAAAAAATAAACATTTATTGGGTTACCTGGGTGGCTCAGTTGGTTAGGCATCTCTCTCTCTCTCTTTTTTTTTTAAAGATTTTATTTATTTATCAATGACAGAGAGAGAGAATGAGCAGGGAGAGTGGCAGGCTGAGGAAGAAGCGGGCTCCCCTTTGAGCAGGGAGCCCGATGAGGGACTTGATGCAAGACTTGATCCCAGGACTCCATCCCAGGACCCTGGGATCATGACCTGAGCTGAAGGTAGAAGCTTAACCAACCAGCTGAGCTGCCCAGGCACCCCTAAGCACCTGACTCTCAATCTCAGCTCAGGTCTTGATTTTCAAGGTATGAGTTAAAGCTCAAAGTTGGACTCCATGGTAGGTGTAGAGCCTACTTAAAAAACAGAACAAAGAAAGAAAACCCCATTTATTGTGATGATCTGTCAGTCAGTTGAACCTTCTTGGTAGTGTTGCATTGGCAGTTTGAATTGAGATGTCCTGGACCAAGGCTGTTTTAGTAATTTTCTCTGGATTTGCTCACAATTTTTCTTTTACACATATGAATGGATTTTCTTATTTGCATGAAGGCAAACTAAGTGAAAAGCAAAAAATTCATCAGCAGGAAAAATTACTTGTATGACAAGAAATACAGAGGTATATTAGGGATAGAAACATGTCTATTTCCCCATTCTGGGCTCATAGTAGAGAGTGATAATTTTTTTTTTTTTAAAGATTTTATTTATTTATTAGAGAGAGAGAGGCTGAGAATGAGAGGGGAGAAGGTCAGAGGGAGAAGCAGACTTCCCGCAGAGCCGGGAGTCCGATATGGGACTCGATCCCGGGACTCCGGGATCATGACCTGAGCCAAAGGCAGTCGCCCAACCAACCGAGCCACCCAGGCGCCTAGAGAGTGATAATTGATAACTCTTTTCTGCTGAGTCCAGACTCAGATTTGAAAAATCTCATTGATTTTGAAATTATGTAAGAAGTTGTTATAATATATTTAAAATTCTCCCCTCACTTACTAAGCAAATGTAATCTTTCCTTGGTTTGAAACCATACTTCATTGATTATTCTTAGCACAATGCTCCAGGCAGCTGCTGCCAACTGATTATAGCTATAGATAAGTTCAAAACCTGTTTATTACTCTGGAATTATACTGGGTTTTAGAAATTCCCGATGATTGATCAGAGTTTTAATGTAATAAAAATAAAATAGCTACTGATCGTTCCCTAGGGACCAAGCAGTGTGTTCAATGTTACACCTGTGTTATTTCATAATTCTGACAGGATCCCTATGGAGGTAGGGGTTATCATTATTCTCATTTTACAGATGAGAAGACTGAGATTTGAAGAGATGAGGTAACTTGACCGAAGTCATTCAATATTTAGGTTAGGTCTGTCTGACTTCCTAACTTCCTAACTCAGACTCTTAACCATTATTTGCTATCAGTTCTTTTCATTTAAATTTGGGTGGTATATCAAGAATACTGTTTTAGGTTACCTCCATACTGTGCTGATTACACTTTTATGCAGAGCTGGCTTGTTCTTTGGAAGTGGGGTGGAGAACTTGTTGCTCTTTTTGTGGAGGAAAGAAATGAGCCATAAAACACATTATGGCAATAATTTCTTATAGCACAGCATTAGGACTTTGGAACATCTTATTGATTTTGAAATTATGAAAGAAGTTGTCCTAGTATATTAAAAAATACTGCCCTTTGAAATTAAACAAGTATATTTCCTTGGTTTGAAATGATGCTTCATTGGTTACGAAAAGTAGCTTTGTCAGAATTAAACACAACCCTTTAACATGGGTTGAGAAATGAAACCAAAAACTTAAATAGTGCCCTAAAGTTCTATTAGAGAACCAACAATGTATGCAGTCCTGGAAAATATTAATTCATAAAGAATAATAGATTTTAATACTCTGCTTAGCATTTCAATGTCACAATTAAAAATTCTACAGGATAGTTAATGGAATATTTTATGCTTCTAGAGAGGGCCTTGATCCTCAGAATTGCATAAATTTGAGAAGGAAATTCTCAAATTTCTTTTATATAATGCAGAATCCCTTTAAGGAATTAAAAATTCATTTATATTTCAGATGAGGACATCATATATTTTTACTGACTTTTTTTTTTACCAACTTTTTAGTGAAAGAAATATCTAGAATTAATATGTTAACTACAAATTTTGTGTTTAAGTCAGAGTTTTGAAGCTTAAGCTATTCATGCAGATTATCATAATTCCCCCATGTAATGGGGCTCCCTTTATATGAGCAATAATTATTATTTTACTAATTGTAATGTCATTGAGTTGTCAGATGAGGATGCAAAACATTACATGCCCCAGTTTTCACTTATTAATAATCTTATTTGGCCCTTTCCCTTTTTTACTTTGTAAGTTTTGAGCTTTTTAGCCTAGTCTTTATTTTTCTCTTGATGCTAATTAATGAAATTCTGGTACTAGCAATAAAACTGTAGGGACTTCTAACTGCTGATGAAAATCTCAGCAAGATAAGAAGGATAAAACATTCCCTCTTCCTTTATATCTGCGGAAACACACACACAATTTTATTTTTTGTCATAAAACTATCCTTGCAAATTTTATTTCTAGCAAAGGAGTCTTGTAAGATGCTTGGATTTCAAACATTGTTGCTATGCTCTGGGAAAGTAACCTATAACCTCTAAAAAGTCTACAAGTCTGTTGCTCATCTTCTGATAATTTGTTGTTTCTAAAATAATATTTAAAGCAACATTTCTGTTTTTTGAAAGATAAAAATATTCCAGAGTTGAAAATCTTAAAAAGGTTAGGTTGGAAGGGAATTACTGGTACTTCCCTTATTTCTTATATGCTGAGAGGGAAAAAGATGAAAGCTATTGGTTTCCGTATTTCAACACAATTTTTGAAAGGCTAACCTGTTTGATTAGAACTGTTTGTTAAATTTATGATTGTGTCTTACTGACAGGGAGGGGTCGAAAGGCTCTTGTGAAATTAATGTAGTGAATGCCATTCCATGCCAGATTTTCCTTATTGGAAGAAGTGGGACTGCTATTTAGTATAACATCAGCTCAGCTCAGCTCAGGTGGGAAGACATATGGCTGTGGTGGTGAGTCAGGCGCAAGTCAGGGCTCAGGCTCCCTGTGCCGACAGGGCTCTGGGTTATTGCTTCATTGCTGACCAAGAAGGCTTTGCACGCACCACAGCCTTGAGAAGAGCTAAACAATTAGAGGGTATTCTTTGGAATTAGGGCTTCCTCTCTTCCCTTCTTAATTTAAGATGAATTTATATTAATCTGACCTTGACCTAGAGAAGTAGGAAACCTTTTAAGGAATTCTGAATTTTCC
>CM052797.1:79938634-79970236 GCA_028533885.1 Nasua narica
AATTCAAATATCACCATCAATCAGTACCAAAATGTTCATTAGTTAACAAAAAGGGATGTTAGCAATAATTATCCCCTGCTGAAATGAGTGGTGTTCAGGAAATGGTGAGGACTGGAATTGTACATTCATTGCCTCTCTTGCAAAACAAAGAGTAAAAATTTGGAAAAAACTCACTTATACAAAATAGTGCAAACAGTGTCCTAGATCTGGAGTTCCAAGAACTCAGTTTCTTGATTTCTAGAGAGTTGCCTGATGTTGCCTTCAGGATTTTGTTGTGTTCACTTTGAATTAAAAGTTTTATGTGTTTCAGTTATCAAAATAACTAAAAGGACAGGGTGATAAGAACTTTACCAAGTTTACCAAGTTATCTCATATGACTCTTTGGGGCATGATGACTTACGAGTGTTTTTATATATAGTAGAATTCGTTTTGAAGCTTACTTTCATTGTAACATACTATCTGGTAGTCAGGTTGTGGAGAAAAAATCACAGCACTTTCCCCTACCTAAAGTGGTTGGAGGGTCTGATAATTATGAATAGCCAAATTGGCTTATATCAATTTTCAACCAGATGATATACATACACAGACAAGTAAGTCTTGGTGCCACTGTTATAAATAAGGCAAAAAAGAAATTTCCCCTAATTTCCAGCATTTCTAAATGTTTTGTAGTTGGCTTTGTAGATTTCATATTAATCTCATTTATTGTCCATGGCTCTTATCAATTATGTGGTAGATTGCATTAATGACACTCATTCTTCATCTCTTTTTGTTAGCCACACTCTTTGCCAGTTGAGTTTACCACTCCTTCCATCAAGAGGCAGAATATATTTTCCTTTTTATTAAATCTGTGTTCGACCACATTTCTTGCTTTGGTCAATGGAACACTAGAAATCATGATATCAGCAGAAGTTTGAAAAAGTGCTTGTGTGATTTCAGTTGTTCTCTAATAATTCTGCCAAACTACCATATGAAGGACATGTTCAGCTTAGCCTGCAGTTCCAGCAGGAGGATGAGAGACACTTGGAGTGGAGTTGCCCTAGTTAAGCTGCCCCAGATAAAGCCAACATGGAGCAGAGTTCTTAGACAATGTCCAGTTGCATTAGAAGATGCATAGGTGAGCCTAGTTGAGTTGCGCTGACCTCTAGCTGACTCACAGACATGTGTACCATAATAATAAATGATTATTGTTTTAAGCCATTGAGTTATGTTGTGGCTTGTTACCCAGCAATAGTTAACTGATAGAAGCATGATAATCTTCATTTATGTCTTTTACCAGATAGTAAAAATATATAAAGTAAATTCTCTTATATATTATATGGGAATTGTTTTATTAACATAAGCTATTTCATTATATAGGTTTTTGCACAAAAAAAAAGACATTTATTTAGCATGGGCCTTTTCTTTCTTCAAAATGATACTACTCTACAAGAGATAATCTAGTGAATAAAACTTGAAAGGTCATCTACTCACAAGTCTCCACTTCTGTACATTTTCTCTTTATGTACAGGATAGAAAGTAAGTCCCTAGAGGTTTAGCTATAAAACTTTTCAGAGGTATAAGTTGTGCATTTTATTAACAAGGGCAGAAAGAATGGATTTTTCAACTGCCATAGACCTTGTGCTAAAAAAAAAACAATGTTGCAGATTTTTACTGGGGGCTGTACTCTTTAAATCTTCCTAGAATGACTACCTATCAACACCCTAAAGATCGTATGTCTATGTATTCATTTTCCCCTATTTAATTAGTATCTTTTTTTTTGACATCAAAAAATTTTACATTACTAAGAGCTGAACTACATCATCAATTAAGCTTAACATGGAAAAGAAGTATAAGGAAAAAAATCTAATGGCCATCCAATGTATTCTCTAAGACAATTTTATTTTTCATGAATAAAAACCTCCTTTGATATTCTTTTTAAAGCTATCTTAAATACATATCAACCATGTAAAATTAAATTCATCATTTCTCTCTGGAAGAAGAAAAAAATAACTCAAATGATGAATTCTGTATCTCAAATGAAATACGCAGAGTTTAGAGAAGAGGTAATTTGTATTTAAATTACCTGACTCATCAAAATTATATATAATTTATAAGTGTTTTACTAGCTAGGGTTATTTAAGTTTATTAAGTGGATGAATTTAGTGGAATGAGGGTTTTATTTCCTTGTAAAGCTTCCCTTTGTCTTTGTTTTTCAATCTTGATAACTGTGGAAGGTTTCCTATCATCATCTGATACACACATCATGCCAATTTTGTCCTAAGTTTGGCATACTTCTTTTTTTTTTTTTAAAGATTTTATTTATTTATTAGAGTGAGAGAGACTGAGAATGAGAGGGGAGAAGGTCAGAGGGAGAAGCAGACTTCCCGCAGAGCCAGGAGTCCGACATGGGACTCGATCCCGGGACTCTGGGACCATGACCCGAGCCGAAGGCAGTCGCCCAACCAACTGAGCCACCCAGGCGCCCCTGGCATACTTCTTTTTGTCCAAAGTTAGTCTGTGCTTTTGAAACAAATTCTTTAAGGTAGTAGTGTTAGTAGTAATGCTTTGATGCCTAACAAGTTTTGGTTGCTTGTGATGATGTTATGACTTTATCCTAAAGCAAGGGGAAAATAAGTTAAGTCCAAGGGTTTGAGTTGCATATTGATGACACACTGAGGGAGAACCTGGGGGCATGAAACATGCCTGCTTTTCTGAGTGCTTGTGGACCTGAAATAAATTGGCTTTGAGGGTAAATGAGACCAAAGTGGAAGTCTCAGTAGTCCACCATAGTGCAGCCATCAGCATCTGTTTGAAGATCACATTGGAATTTGAAGAAATTCCAATTTCTCCAATTTCTCCAAAGAAATTTGAAGAAAGTTTTTGGTTCTCATTCTCTCTACCTCACAGAAACTGAGATATATCAATATAACTTCTGTACCAGTTTTACCAGTTTTGTGGCAAATGATTGTGATTGATCCTTTTGATTAAAGATGGAAACTTTTGTCCTATCTACTTTAGATAATAGCAGTTCACCAAATTTTATGTAATTTGCATTGGGTGGTGGAGATTGAACTTTATTATCTTTAAGAATATGCAGAGTTTTGACATCCACATGCATTCATATTCATTTCTTCTATTTCCTATTTTCTAGTCACTAGAAGTTAAGAAATAAAGAGATTTTTAAATGATATGACTTAAATCTGAATTTGACAAAGATGAGTCATTAGTGGGTTTTCTAAGAGGCACAGTCATTTGTAGAAACAGGAAGAATGGAGTGTCATTTGTTGATGAAAGAAAAATTATCTCTGTGATAAGATATCTATTTTGGGTGAGAAACTGACATCATTGTTTAAATGAATGAGAGCCCTCAACTGGAAATGTCTTTCATAGTAAGTGACATAATGCATAATTATCTCTTAAAGTTGTTGATGTTTGTGTGTAAATTATGATGTTCAGTTGAAGAACATCCCACTTACAAGGTTTATATAATCCAACATATAAGAAACTTGGTGCCTCAGAGTTTTAAAAATCATTAATCATAGTGAATTAAGACAGTTAATCAAGCCTTAGACACTGACTAAAGATTGTCCCTGAGGATTTCTACCTTGAAAATCTTCAGAAAATGATGGTTTTGCTTTCTACTTGACTGCCTCAGTAAGCCAATTCATTTTCTTCAGAAGCAGCTCAAGGTCAATGATAAGACTATGTCAGCGTTAAGTGATGGTCTCCCTCACATATGTAAGCTAGACTTTCACTGTTATGACTGATGCCAAGAGTGGTACTGTCAGGAAGAAGCCATCAACTTGTCTAGGAGGAGATTAAAAGGAAAGACCAATAATATTGCACATTTCAATTTGTCTTCAAGTGAAAATATTTAATTGAATATTTATACCTCTAGATGTAATTGCATTTTTTTTTTTTTTTTAGTAAATGGTATTACTCTATCGTAAGAATATGCAGAGGAATTAGGCTAGGCCATGGTATATTACTCTGGGAAAAAAATGACAGAAAATATCTAATTGGATTAATCTCTGTAAATTTTATAATTTCTGTAATTAGTTTCAGATAGAATTTCTTAATCAGCTTTTCTCCTTTGATTCTCTTGGGCTCTCCATGGTAGTAAATTATTCCAGCGCTAAGTCACGGAGATAGATTCTTGAAGTCCTGGCAGAGGCAAATGTCTCATTAACACTTATCTGAGAGGCATCTGTGATGAGTTTACATATCCTGCCGATTTGCAGAGCTGATCTGAAGGGCAGTTCTAAAGTGAGACAGACTGGGAATGAAGAATCCACCAGAATGAGGGATCACATCTCTGTTTTCAGAAAATGACCTCATAACCCCAGAATTACATGTTGAATTTCTCAAGGCTTAACTGTATAAACTCTTCCAATATATCATCCTTTACAATTTGAGAGTGAGTTGGAGAATTGGGTAAACTTCCAGGAGAATTCAAACTCCTTAAATCCACTTTGCTTGGACATACTGGAATTTAGATAATCCCCAAATTTGTTTCAATTCTTTATTTAGTTTTGTAGAGACTTTCTGGTCTCTAATGTAACAATGACACATTCTTCTTTTCCAAGCTCTGTTTTTATTTTTCTTTGTTTGTTTTTTTAAGGAAAAAAAGAATGTCTTGAATTTGTGGCAAAAAATCATATTGAAAAGGGAATTTAAAATAGCCATTTTCTCCAGCAATAGATGTCAGGTCTAGAGTTTATTGCTAGAATACATTCTGCAGTGAATGGCAAAGTAATCAGGGGGAAAAAAGGACTATTAGAAGTAGGTGACATTTAAAATAGTGATATGTTGCTTTCATGGTCTCTTTTCTAAAGAATGATAGTTAAAATTATGTCATTTAAAAAATGAATTTTAAACATTAACTTGAAAAATAAAAGCAAAGCATTGTTATAACAACACCAAATGATACTGTCCTGAAGAATTAGAATTAACTATGAAGTACTTTTTCAATCTTTAATATGTATAATTTCCAAGGCATTTTTCTGCCTTTCTCACTATACCTCACCATACCTTAGGCATAATTCTAATGCTGAAGTTTACTCATGTATTAATGAGAAGGATAACAAGTGTTGAGAACTATTTGAAACAAATTTAAAAATCAGTAAATAGTGAAAGTTGATGCTCAAAGAATAATGCAAATTAAAATGGCTAATAGGTTAATATTCTTCTTTTGAACTTTGAGATATTAAAATTAATGTGTAGAGAAAGAAATAAAAAATTAATGTTTAGTTATCAGAAGACAAGATCCAAGTGAAAAATAATTTAAACTAAGTAGTCATACAATCATGTGTTGAATTCTTTCTATTTTGAAAACTGAAGCAAAAGAATTCATCTTACAAATTAGTAATATATTTCAACAGTGGTAATTATGCTTATGCTGCTATAATTAAGCCATGCCATGATTAAGAGTCTGTCTGCCCTCCCAATTATAAATAAATATTTTAAGTCATTATCTTAGGATTTCATGCTGTTTTCAGGGATGAATTTTTCTTCATCAAATACAAATCAAACCTTATTATATGAACCAAAATCTGCTATTTTCTGCAGGTTTCATTGTAATGAGGTGTGGCAATTAAGACAAAGGATCATAGTCTTAATTTGCTTGTGTTAAGCAGAATGGAGAATAAAGCAGTAAACAGTTAAAAAAATATAAAAAACCTTGAAAGGAAGAGTTTTTGGGACTAAAAGAGTTTACTACCAAGTTTTATTCTACTTCAGGTTGAGTTAGCTTTCTCTGCTTCTTTTTTGGAATTAGCTGTAAGGTAGAACTGAAAATATAAATAAGAGCTTGTTCATAAAGGATCTTGATACTAGATGCTATACCCAATTTCTCCGTATAGACTTATTAAATATCCTAGCTGACCACTTAATTTCTTTCTGTTCTAGGTGATATCATTTTAATTCAGTCTGGAATTGATTTAACCTATTCCATATAACATTATAGGGCATAGTAAATGGTCCATTTGGCCTTACTGAGTCATCAAGAAATATATGCATGTCATCAAGTTCATGGTACTTTATTTATTTATTAAAAAAAGATTTTATTTATTTGAGAGAGAGAGAAAATGAGAGAGAGAGAGCATGAGAGGGAAGAGTTCAGAGGGAGAAGCAGAGACTTCCCGCCAAGCAGGGGGCCCGATGTGGGGCTTGATCCCAGGATTCCAGGATCATGACCTAACCCAAAGGCAGTTGCTTAACCAACTGAGCCACCCAGGCTCTCCAAGTTTATGGTACTTTAATAGGAAGTATTTCTTCTTTTGGCTGTCATTTGTTTGTCATTTGTACAAAATACCTGTATGCATATTGCTAAGTTCTGGGGATAAAATGCATAGCTTTTGTTCCTATCAAGTTCATGGTTTAGTGCAAGAGTTGGGCAAACAGACACTTGCTGTATATGGTATGTAATGTGGGAAAGATAATATAATGTGCTTTTAGAAAGGTGAAAAAGAATGCCATCTAAACCATGAAGGATGGGTGTGGGGGAGTCAGGAAAAGCTCCTAGAGGAGACACTAGCATACTTGAGTTTTAAAAGAAGACAAAATGCTGTCTTGGTTAAAAAAAAAAAAAAGGAAGAGTATCTTGGGAAGGGAACTCATCTGACACAGGGAAAAATATAAGCAAAATGATTGATAATAATATTAATGACTAATATGCATTAAGTCCTTGCTAGATGCCATTTGACTCTGGGGTTCTTTTTGTACATATCCCAATTTAATCCTCATGAGAACTGAAAGAGGTAGTGGTGTTATATCTATTTTTTAAATCAGGAACCTGAAATTTTGAGATGCTAACTTGCTAAGGACAAGTAACTTAGACATTGTTAAACTGAGGACTAGTCCTACATTTGTGTGACTCTAAAGCCCGTGATCTCAATGTCTACTCTGATGCATAAAACAATATATTATAGAAACTGCATGTTGTTCTGAATTCATTCATTCATTCATTCATTCATTCATTCAACAGACATTTATCTAGCCAGGCATTTTGGTAGGCGCTAGCAATACAAAGCAAATTCGGAAATGGTCTCTTTCCAGAGGAAGCTTTGGGTTAAAGGTATGGATATGGCCATGTAAACAGTGGCATAAGGATGCAGTGTATTATAGGTGCTTTATTAAAGGTATATATGAGATTCAATAGGGGGATAAAATTTTGGTGGTTGTGGGGAGTCAGTGGATGGTTAAGAAAAGATTAACTGAGAAGATCACAGTATCTGAGTCCTGAAAAATGGGTACAGGGAAAAGAAGGAATAGGCAGTCCAGATAATAAAACAAACTGAGAAAAGCCATGGAGATATACAATAGCCTGAATTTGATGGTAATATCCAGTAATTCTGTACGACTAAGCTGTAGGGAATGTCATGAGTAAATTTGAGGGAATGGAGAAAAAAAATGTTTTGGGACTGTAATAAACAGGATTTGGTGATTACTGAAGGTGATATAACAATGCCTACACTTGTCTTTGTTTGTTGGGTAAATGCTGATTGCAAATCCCAGGAGAGTGACTATGAAAGAAGAATAGGGTTGAAATTGCATTGGGGAGAAATAATAAAGATAGTAAGTTTAGTCTTATATATGCTCAGTCAGGTAGAGATACCTGTTTTACAATTTTGTGAGTGTGAGGATGACACATTCTTAGATAAACTTTATATTTTAATACCATAGATAAAGTGACTTGCTTTTGAAATATTAACTTTATTGTCCGAAGATGAGACATATCTTAGTAAATCAAGAACACACAAAACTCCCAACTTGTCTGTGAATAGGATATTTTAATCAATTGAAATAGCACTCTCTCAAAAGCTATTGAAAGGAAGAAGTTAAACAAAATCTCCGTAGGTTATTTAAGAAACTGGAAGGAACTGTTCAGTGAGTGACTTTTGCAGGCATTTTTAATAAAGATTTTATTTATTTAAGACAGAGAGAGAGAGAGAGAACACAAGCAAGGGAGAGGGGCAGAGCGAGAGAGAGAAAGAGACTTCCAGCTGAGCAGGGAGCCCAATGTGGGTCTCTATCCCAGGATCCTGAGATCATGACCTGAGCCGAAGGCAAATGCTTAACCAACTGAGCCACCCAGGTGCCCCTGCCTTTTGGAGAGACTTTAAAACAATGCCTTAGAGTGACCTCTTCTAAAAATGGCAAAATCCCTGGTAAGATTATTTAGATATAAATAAAGATATCTGTGACAGTAATATAACTAAGAGTTACTTAAGAAATAGGAATTACAAATCAGATAATTTTAAGGGGGAACTTGCAGAATTGGAGAGGCTAGCAGATGCTCTTCCATAAGGATATAGGTGCATTTTGGTTGGCTCCTGAACTGAGAAATGCCAAGAGGAAACAATTTTCTAGCAAGCAACTACTGCACAGGAGCCTCAATATATTTCTCCAAGACCTAAGATAATACTCTTCTATTTGCTCTTCCTGGAAGACTCTATTATGATTAAACTTCCACAATCCTACCTGAAGAGTTTTAATTTCAGGAGATTTCAATTGCTGGAAGGAATGGGGCTATAAAATTCTTAATTTTCTAGTTAGGAAATGCTAGCCTATTGGCTCTCTTGAAATCTTGCTCCACCGGGTACCTTTTATTGGCATAGAAAGGCTAATAAAGTATTCCTTGGGGTAAGAGTAATGCTCAGGACTTAGGTTCTGTTTTCCCTGGTGACTTTGGTTTTTCAAGCTGGGTTCAAACTCTCCACATTTTGTTCCCCTTTACACAAGTCCCCTAAAGAAAACTCAATGTCTTTTATTGCTACAACACTGTGCAACATGGGCATGTCCAATACTACTCTCTTAAAATAATTGTAACCTTAGGGCTCTGCATTGCATGTGGCAGAGGATCATGAGAGGGAGGGCGATATGGCCCATCTGCCTAAACTTCTTGTTTTCTGTTCCCCATTTGAGCCAGACCTGGCACGATCCTGATGATGTCCTGTCATCCTTGGCTCTCTCAGTGAGAACTGAGCTGCCACTGCTGCTTTTCTGCCTTGCAGTGGCCAGTAGCCACAGGACAGCAAGGGTTGTGTCTTTGGCAACAGCTGTCATCCCACTTGCCACACAGGAAATCCGAAGGTCATATCTGAAAGCTTCCTTCTCCTACCTCCCTTTCTGCCTTACTCATATCCAATAATCACAAAATCCTTTACATTCCACCTTCTTACTATCTTAAATTTGTCTGATTTCCTCTATCCTCATCGTGTTAACTTTGCTTTCTCTTCCCTGAGTTCTGGAAATTGTTTCCTAATATCTGCCTGACATCTTGACCCCTCAGTTTTTCACAGTCAGGCAGAATAATATTTTCAAAAGACCAATCTGAGTGGCTTGCTTTCTTGATGAAAATGCCTTCAAATAGTTCCCTGTTACAAATAACATAGAACTCTTACAATCTGACTACAGTTTCTTTCTCCAGTCTCCTCCATTGCCACTCTCCATTTTGCACTCCAAACTCTAGCGTATTCCCTGCAGTTCCATGAACAAGCTGGACATTCAGGTAGGTGCCCCTCTCATCTGTTATAGTGTTATAATAACACTAGGGATGTTACTGAAGATATTTGTCACCTGCTGTGACAGAGGCACCAAGCCATCAATAGATGGCTTGGTCAGAATGGATAAATGAATTACTATCTTGCCTGTTAGAGTAGAAGCCTCTTGTTTCCATTTTCTTGTTTCTGTTGTATTTCTAGTTATGTTGCAGAAACTCCAATGTTTCTGATTAACTTAATGAATGAATTTGGAAACTAAATTCCAGCTCCAGGATCTATTTGTGAAATTCTATTCTTCATCCTGTTTTCCTGGGGACCTTCAGATGTTGAGGGAAATGAAAAAGTAGATCTTCTTTTGGTGAAATAGATCATCATCTATACTTGGAGTACACAAAGATTTGTCTCTCCCTTTACCTCTTTCTCTAGACATTGCCAGAGTGAAAAGATGATGGATAGAATTGCTACCTTTTGAATATTATGTTTTATAGCTCACTCTTGTGAGTTTTGGCTTTGTATTTCCCCTGAATTGCTGAGTTCTGATTCTAGGCCTTCAGATAGTCCATTCAGCAGGAGATAGTGAGACTGTATACATGAAAACAAAGTCTGTTAATTAGTAAATTTCACTTGTAAATTTCTTGTATGAAAAGGACTATAATGGCAAATCCATGCTTCTCTATCTTAGGCAACAGTATTTCCCATTTCGCATGCTTTCCTAGATAACTGTCACTCCCCTATTAAGAGATGGCTTTTGTATCTTCTGTCTTTGAAGCTAGGTTGGTCTTTGTGACTGCCTTGATGAATAGAGTATGGCAGAAATGAAGCTTGATGACTCAGAAGTTAGGTCATAAAATACAATATACTTCTATCCAGTTCTCATGGAATGTTTGCTATGGGAACCAAGCTATGAGGAAGCCCATACAAGTGCATGGAGAAGCTACATGTAGGAAATCAAGTCTAAGCCTGATTTTGAAGGTGGGAGACTGATGTCCCAGCTTAAGGAAAGTCAGGCAGAGAAAACAAATTCTCCTATACTCCACATTCTTTATTCTATTCAGGCCTTCTATGGATTGAATAAGGCCCACCCACTCTGGAGTGGGTAATCTGCTCTACTGAGTCTACCAGTTCAAATGTTAAGCTCATCTAGAAACACCCTTAAAGATATACTCAGAATAATGTTAAACCAAATATCTGGGCAACCCATGGCCCAGTCAACTGGACACATAAAATTAATCATCACAGGCACTAATTTGGGGGTGATTGGCTAACAAAAAGTAGATAACTGGAATAGATGACTACTCCTCCATCTTAAAGGTAGTTAGATTTTGTAAATGTCATCATTGAAGTATAAAAAT
This sequence comes from Nasua narica, assembly GCA_028533885.1. Classification (NCBI taxonomy): domain Eukaryota; kingdom Metazoa; phylum Chordata; class Mammalia; order Carnivora; family Procyonidae; genus Nasua; species Nasua narica. The sequence continues at coordinate 79,949,469 of CM052797.1, forward strand.
GTATGTTTGAAAACTTAAAAGCTTAATTTCCCTTTCCTTAACAATCCATTTGATGGCCACAGTCACATTAATCACATGTCTATATTGATTTGAATTTCTAAAGGCAATTTCATGCATAGAGATACAAATAAAGTTGAAAAGAAATAAGAAAGATTGCTTTTCCTTTCTCTCCTCTCCTGAGCAATTCCAACCCTAAAGAAGTAATAAAAAAAGCAAAGAATATGTCAAATTGGGTAAGTGTGAAGACAGATATACTCCTGTTGAATGTTCTAAACATGTCTAATAGTCAAAACCACATTTCTGAGACACCTTGGTGGCTCAGTAGGTTACGTGTCTGACTCTTGATTTTGGCTCAGGTCATGATCTCAGGGTCCTAAGATCCAGCTTCATGGTGGGCCCTGTGCTCAGTGCAGAGTCTGCTTGTCCTCTCCCTCTGTTCCAACACAACTCAAATAAATAAATAAACAAACAATCTTTAACCCCCCCCCCCACATTTCTGCATGCTTTGTTTCGTTTTAAGATCTGTACATGTGAGTCAAGCAAATGGAGAAGCTGAATGGGCCCTCAAAAAATAACCATATGGTCTCCATCCCCTTGCATTTAGATGGAGTTAGGTGGCTGTTTCTGGCCAGTGGGCTGTGAAGAGAAGTGATATGGGTCACTCTTCAGTGGTGACCATGGAAACCGTGTGTTGGCATGAAGGAATTAGCATGGAAGCAGCCTAGATGGCTTAGCCACCATGAGGAGCTCCAGCTGTACTACAGATTAGCTAATGTGCAGTGGACACACAGCCCCGGAGTGCTGAGCCAAGGGAACTTTGGGGTTGTTTATTAGGCGTAGCCTCTTCTGACTAATATAGGTACTGGCAGTTGAAACTACCATCAATATGGCTGACTGCCATCAGCTTGTGCTCCATAAAGTCCCCAGTGGACTATCCTTACCATGCATTCATGTTTCTCACTTTAAACATAAATGGACAGCAAAGCCACCAGATATTTAAATAAGTGTTCTTGTATTAAAGAGAGGTGTCATAACAAAGGAACAAAAAATAGATCTCAGAGTGTAAAATAAAGTGTCAGTGATATCTGAACTTAAGTAAGAACTATTGATATAAGTATATTCTTTAGAAATAAGGAGTAGTCTGATGAAATAATGAAATGTTTGGGAAAATCACAGAGGATTGCTAATTTTCTTGAGAAGTTTTATTAGTTCTATTTAACTTGTAAAACCATGAACAAGTGTTAATTGAATAAAAATATTAAAAAATAACTTTTTAAAAAAGTTCTTATTTCTCTTTTCCATGGTTTTCTCAACCGTGGCACTATTGACACTTTGGGCCAGATAACTCTTTGTTGTGGAAGCTGTCCTGTGCATAGTAGGATTTTTAACAGCTCTCTGCTCTCTACTCACCAGATGCCAATCACATCAATAACATCATGGGAGGCATCAAGAACCTTCTTGGGTCCCTGCTGGACTGTGTGCACACCCCTTTTGTTCAGAAATTGATGAATAATAATCCACTGTTCCAAAGGAGAGACCTAACTAAGAAGGGGATGAAATTAAAAATAACAAACTGTGTCTGCTGGTTACTGAAGTAGCAAGTTTGGCTTTGTGTGCCTGTGCCATTCGGAGGAAGATCCTGCAGAATTAACAGAATTCCTCTTGTGTCTAGATTAATCAATGCTCTTGTGGTCAATCAGAAATTTGACTGATACTCTTTCATGCTGATAGAGTATCTCTGACAGCTAAGAATAGAATAACACAGAAAAGGGATAATAATAGACAGTTGCCGTTCTAATAGTCACAACCTTCAGTCAGGAGCTCATCAACCTTGGTAAGGAGTTAGCAGACTCATTTATTTTTAATTTGGATACATGACACCTTGGATTTATCTTCATACTTTGCATAGTGTAATGACCTGGTCGAGCAACTGCATGTCAAGTGGTATGTTCCCATCACATGAAATTGAATATAATGTTTTCTCACTGTTTTCTTGGGCATATTTTCTTGGACCACTTGCAAAGACTCTCAGGAAGAATGAGTTTACAGCACAGCAAGGGAGAGAGAGCCCTTGAAAAGAGGTCTTCTTAATGATTAATGTACTGCTTTAGGTTTTTAATTTTATACTGATTTAGAATTGCTTTGTACTTGATTTTATTTCCCTTCTCTCTCTCTCTCTTTCACTCACACACAGCATCTTCCTGTGTGTGCAATTGACCTACCATTTCCCATGGAAATGCTGATGGATTCTAACTTTTCCCTTAGCAGCTAGACTCTTGGGCTTGATTTGCTCCAGGCATTTCAGTTAGAAAACAAAAAGAGAAATATTCTTTTCCTTCCTGCCTTTTACTTTCCTTGGGCCCTTGGCATCTCTGGGGTGCTGTGTAGCAGATGGAGAAATGATGCCTGCTGTTTTAGCTCATGAGCAGCTTACCTTAGTGATTCAAACTGGAGATCAAAGAACTGCACAGACTTGAAAGACAGATACATCAAGATTCAACTTTTTGGAGTTGCCAATTTTTCATAAATTTACACAAAGGCAGTCTAGTCAAAGGCGATATATGTAAACTTTTTTTCAGTAAAGAAGCAATAGAATGTAATTTTCAGGGGCATAAAGATTGCCCATTTTCGTGACTATAGTTCTGTGCTCAGAGGTCGAATTGCAAACTCATTTGAGTTTAACAAAGTAAGGGTACATGTAGTCAAATGAAAGCAAATAGGAAACAGTATTTTTGAAACATTATTCTTTCAGTTAACATGAATGTATAAAGAGAAGAAATGACAATTTTGCCTGAGTGTCAAATAAGCAAACTTCTCAGGACTTCCACAGTTTAGAAACCAAGATGACAAGAAAATGATTTAGAAGATTTGAGAAATCTACAGATAAATGGTTAATTGGTAACTATTCCTGTCGCTAGCTTCTTCCATAAGAAAAACTGTAGGTAACATTCTATATCATCTTGGTTCTTCTGGATATACCTGGCATGTGAGAGGTATAAGTGTTGAATCAATTAAAGGAACTTGCCACATGTCTATATAATAATCCTTGAAACTGAGATAATTAAGCTGTGGAAGTTGTTGAAAATGATTGAAACTTCCAGGGGAAGCCCACCTTTTGTAGTGATGTATCTAATTCTTCAGAGAGTTAATGGGTAAAGTGGGTATTCCCAGTGAGCCTTTCGCTGGAGGAAATGTATTGCTCCATAGTTATGTTCCTGGTTGTTACATTCAGCAAACATTTATCGAGCATTTATTATTTTTCCAGGCAACATGGCTGGGACTGGGAATAGAGACTGAAATATACAGTCATTGGCTTCAAGGCACGTACATTCTAGTGGCGAGAAAGACAAGTATACAGATATTTAAGAATTTGTGGTAAATGCTAAGGTGGAGCCACACCTAACCCAGTTGGAAGAGGAGTTGGGGGTCAGATAAAGGGTTTGTGTTAAATGATGTGTTAGGCAAAACTTGAAGGACCAGAGAGCCATACTCTGCTGAGGAAGAGGAGGCAGGTATTCCAGGAGTTTGGGCCCAGATTTTTCTCTACTTTGCGACTGCTTGGAACTTGGGTAGCTGCTGAAGAAGAGTCATGAGAAGTTTTTAATGGTTTTATGGGGGAGGATTCTCATCCTTGAGGGGGCTGTTCCAGATAATAATAATAGTGAGGTATGACCTATCTAGTAGTTAATATCGTTCTTAGAACTCTCTCCCTTGTATTAAAGATTAAGGTTTATTGTTTGTTTCCTAAAAGGCAGAACGATTCTGTATGCTGTCATTTAGAGTCTGCTGTGGCAGTGAGGCAAAGTTGTGTTTAAAAAATGACAGTAGAGGGGCGCCTGAGTGGCTCAGTGGTTAAAGCCTCTGCCTTCAGCTCAGATCATGATCTCAGGGTCCTGGGATCAAGCCCCGTGTCGGGCTCTCTGCTCACTGGGGAGCCTGTTTCCGCCTCTCTCTCTGCCTGCCTCTCTGCCTACTTGTGATCTCTCTCTGTCAAATAAATAAATAAAATCTTTAAAAAAAATGACAGTACAGGAGCACCTGGGTGGCTCAGTCAGTTAAGCATCTGACTTCAGCTTAGGTCATGGTCTTGGGGTCTGGGGACCAAGGGTTCCTGGGATTGAGGTCCTCTCCCCCACACCCATGGCACACTCAGCAAGGAGTCTGCTTTTCCCTTTCCCTCTGCTCCTCCCCCTCCTGCACACTCTCTCTTTCTCTCTCTCAGATAAATATATAAAATCTTTAAAAAAAAAATGACAGTAGTTTATTTGATGAAATAATCAGAAAGATTAATGGTTATTAGGAACCATTTAACCCAAATGTTTACTGATGTTTGTTTGTCCCTACAAAATTGGTGTTTAATCATAGACGAGAACTGGATTCAGGCACTATTTCTAGTTGCTTTTCAATCATTGGGCCATGGGAGGTAATCCAGGACCTGGGGTAAAATCCAAAATACTCTGGAGTTTTGGATGGAATACCTTTATGGGCCAAACAGATTTCAAACAGTTCATGGAAGAACCATGTTGTCAGTAACCTGTCAGAGAGCTGTGTGTAATACTAACTTCTAGAAGGTTTTTACCTCTAGCCTTTTGTAATCAAAAGAATGCTAAGAATTATGTTTTCAAATGACAGAATCAGAATTTGTTTTGATGAAAGCTAGTGTAAATTTTTTTAATGCCAAAATAAGAACGTATACATTATCAGGTCTTTCTCCCCATTACTGGTAGGGATTTATAAAACAACTTTGTCACAAAGCCTGGACAGATTATTTCTATCAGACCATAACATAAAATGCCATTAAATGTTAAAGGCTTGCCAATTAAGGGTTTATCTTTGCTACAGAGGCAGCAGACAAGTGACAAAAATGTGCTATTTCCATCCCCTATAATCTGCAGAACTGGCTAGGAGCAGATCAGCTGTATGAAAGTAATTCCACGTCTGTCTTTTTTTTCTTTTTTAAATTCCACGTCTTTATGTGCAAATCATTCACTAAAACTTGGTTTCCTTCTTAGCCCCTTTTCTTGTTTTGCTTTTTTTGCATATTTACTAATTATAAGTCTAGGAATATAGTGAGTCAGTTGAAGAAAGGCTCCTGCCCTCATTAGGAGAGGAAAATGCATAATACAGCAGATAGACCCTGCACAAAGAACTCTGGACTTCAGAGTGGTTATTAGCTCAGAGAGAAAAACTGGACTGAGACTTTAAAATAAAATGACACCTAAGAAAGAGTGGCTTAAGTCAAAACCTCTATGAAATCTGAAACTAGCTGCACTATTATGGTCCCTCTAGATGTAGATTTTTGCATTCTTTTGTAAGTTGAATACTACTGTCTACATGAATTCACCTCAATCCTCACCTGCAGGGCCATGGTTGAGGTGTGACAAGTGAGTGTGGCTTCTGCAGTACTGAGAAACTCCAGAGCAAGGACAAGTGCAGTAACTTCTGTGGAAGGGAAAACTGCTTTAATGCAGGGCTGTGGGTCCCTGGTGCTGCCTTTGTATGGCTTTTTAAAATGCTTCCCCTCTGGGTGGGACAGAGTCTTGGGGAGGGGAGTGCATGCTGGATTTCAGCTCTTACTCATCTCCTTAGTCAGGTGCTGCCTGAGTGGCTTGTGTTTTAATAGAGGTCAATGAACTGAAGGCTTTTGTACTAGCTGCAGAAAGCGCAATCCCTAGACTCTTAGTTAGGAGCATAAGGCTCATGTAAGCCTGTTCCTCTATTTTATTCTATGCCTAGTACAAAGCCCACTTCGGTAAATATTTGATCTATAACTGCAACTGATGAGCTGACAAACAGGTGAGCCTCTAGGTTAGAGAAATTGTGACTTGGCTGTGTCTCCCAATTACATTTAAGGAATGGGGATGCTTCAGTTGCAGTAAGGCAATTAGATTTTCTGTGTGGGTCTAGATCTACAATTTTATTTCATTGGCCTTTATGAGAAAATGTTCCTCATTGACATGTATGACTTGCTCACCCAAATGCTTCCTTTATCAGAAGAGGCTATATTAAGTAATTCAGTCTGTTCTTAATCATAGTACAGTCAAACACTACGGAGACATGAATATTCATCAAAAGTTCAAAGAGATGGCAGAGTGAAGAAAGTAAAAAACAAAGAGAGGCAAAGAGGAGAAGGAATATCTGCAGTTATAGTGAGTCAGAGGTAACTGGCTCAATAATGACATTTTCCCTCATGTTGTTTTCCTTTCTATCTACGGGGGAATATCTTTTCTGAGCAGGAATCAAGCTTTCTCTTTCTCTTTTCAGCAAAGATGTTCTCTGCTAGATCAGTACCTGGGCTATCAGAACAGACATACTTGTCTGATGCAATAGGGGTCTCCTACATTAACTACAAGATATGCTACCCATGAAGAGTTTCCATGACATAGCCTAAAGCATCTTTCTTTTGAACATTTTTACTTTGCATTCAAACTGGGTTTGAATACCGTACCAAAAAATATCTTGCAATTCTCTTATTACCAGAAAGCAGAGGTAGCATTCTTTGGAACCATATGTGCCCTTTCTCTTGCTTCTTGTAATCTGTTGTACTCCAGGTTTTGACTCCGTGTGTGAATAAGGTGCACAGGAAATTTCATGCCCAACTTCCTCCTCCTTTACCACTGATTCAGAAACTACTCAGTTTGCCATGGAGACAGAGATGAGATGCTAGCAATGTTTTCAATTTCTTTCATGATCCATCTCTGTTTCTAAGAAATTCCTAACTATTGAGTTTGAAATTTGTGGTCAAGCTGGCAGCTATTTTTGTCTAGGGGGAAACTGGACAGGAGTTGCATTTTAGTAAATGTTATCATCTGAAATATTTTTTTGAAAGGGCCTAAATCACACTCTTTCAGAATTTTATGTGATAGTGGTGGCAGTGGGACACAGGGCGGGTGAGGCAAAGAAGGCCACAAAATGGTTTTAGAGCTACTTTATGGTCTGTATGATCTTCATGAAAATGGCATTTATTCAGCTTAATCTGGGAGCAGATAGTATGTACTGCAAAGAACAGAGTATGTAGAAAGCTGGTTTATTTTTCTTAGCCAAATATTTTCTCATTCTTGAATGTGACCTCAATTAATAGAAGAGTTACAAATTAATGGCTCAGCTTATTATCATCTTCATTTCTTGGTGCGAGCCATAGAAAGGTTATGCTGAGGGTCTTTGGGTGAAAGAAATTATGCCCCCAAACACTTAAGGGTGTGAGTGGCACATAACCTGGGAACACTATTTACTAGACCAGTGAAGTAAGGCTTAAGTCCCATTTGGCGGATGAATTTCTCTTCACAGCAGAGGGAATTCTAGAAAAGTGTATTTAGGCAAAGAAGTAAAAATGGCTTGGAGTGAGGCTATTAAGTCTCCAGCTATACATTTGAGATTTAATAATGATTCTTGGCTGTTTCCTATAGGAAAGTACCATGCTTACTAGCTTACATCAGCACAGATGCTTGCCCTCATTAGCTTCAGGGTTGTCAAGACTGTGACTTGTAAATTTTCACCCTTCACCCTGGTGTGAAAGGCCATGCACTCATTGTTACAGAGAGCATAGGGAAGCATTTACTTTCCAGAAGATTTAAGTGATTAGAATATTGGACTCAATATTTTTCTCTTGAACTATGTATGTTCTTCTGAATGTGCAACTAGATACAAAAAAATAAAGCACAGAAGTTTGAATGAACTTTACCTGAGGTGAAAATGGTAAAGTTAAGTATAGCTAGTTTAGAAAAATAGCAATCAGAAACTGAAAAAGAAAAAGAATTGAGAGCAATAGCAAAATGACCACTGGATTTTAAACATTTATTATTTTAATTAAAACATAACTACAAAATCAATTTTATTTTCATTCATTAGAAAAGCACCTATATTTGTGGAAGGTTGGTTTAAAAATATTATTTTCCCATAATGTGAGGATACTCCTTTCAGATGAGGATGAACAATACATAACAGAAAACAAATACTAACAAACTGCTAAGATTTTGCCTTAGCTTTGTGTGTATAGTAAAAGGATATTAGCAAATGTTCATCTTTTGATGCTTTCTCCATTTGGGAGAGAACTTGTAATTATTTCCTCTGTAAGATGCAAATCAATAATTATGTTTGAAGAATTTTTTTTCCTGTAGCAAGAAGTGTAACTTCGTATGAAAAATACACCTAAGATAATAGTCATAAACTCATGACAAGAAAATAATAGAATACACTAATCCAGGGTGTACTGGGAACAGGATAGGAGGGGGGATATATGTGGGAACATGCTTGGGTGCCGAACAGTATATAAAACTAATAAAACAACAGCAAATATGATGCTGTGGTGCACGGTCCAATAACTGCATGGCTGAAAAGCAGTGTGAAACATTGCCTAATGATGAAAACTTCATTAGGAGGCAAGCTTTGTTGATTACAAATTAAATGTTATCCTATTCTGCAAACTTAAGTTTAGGACCTGGACTAAGACTCACAGCAATTTTCTTTTAACCTTGTTCTCCCTCCACTTGGCCATTTCTGCTTTTTATGCTGAAAACATTCCAAAGGGAAGTTTGATACTGTGGAATTACATGGAAAGAGTATTGGACCAGAAATTTAAAAGCTTGGCATCTAGTTTCAGATACGTCACTGGTTAGGTATGTCAAATTGAAAATATTAAAACTTCTTTGGATTTCAGTTTCCTCATCAGTAAAGTAATAGCTGTTTTTCCAGCAACAAAATTCTATAATAATTGCCTGTAGTTCCCCAAATTCTTGTAACATGGGAAGAGAGCACATCTGAGGCCTCAAATGGAAACTTGCTTTGGGGTCTGGTCCTATGACTAAGTATCCAGCCTGCTACCTTTTTTATTTGTGATATTGTTAGTGTTAGTGAGGAGATTCTGAGTGGTAATTGTGGACATTGAAGAAGATACAGAACAATTTTAGTAATTACAGGAATGAAATGAAATCGAAGAATATAAATTGTACAAAAGATTAAAAGAAGTCAGAGCGTACTTATGCAAGATAGGTTCTAAGACTTGAACACGATGAAAATCAGACATGGTGCTATTTCCAGGTTATCAAGATGCTGCATATTCTTGAAGACAGCTCTTTGTTTCCCTGGTTGAAACATATAGAGGTAAATGTGGTGCTCTCCCCTGGTGTTCCCTCAGTGCTCAAATTTTGTGGACAGAAGACCCAAACCTCAGGATTTTATTCAATGCTACCACTAGGTGGCACTAATGGTGCATTCTCCACATAAAGCTTTTTTGTGTGTGTGTCCCCCTACCCGCCCCTTAACATGGGTGGTCTCTTTCCTGTTGCTGAATTTCCTTAGAGGCCACAGTAAGAGATCCTAGTTCTAGGACCTCCTGGCTATACCACAAGTAAATGATTTGATATTGATATAGCCAATGTTCTTAGAGCAAATGACTTTTATTGAGTCTTCCTATTGAATGTGACTTAATGATTTATTGAGCTCACTTCTCCCATAACTATAAAAATAACAACATAATTTGAAGTTAAGACTGGTGTGTGAGGAAGCTATTTTTTTTTGTGCTTTCAGATAGATGAGTATTGTGGGAGTTCGCACAGGAAAGGAAGAGAATTTCTCAGGTTAATCCCTCAGGGAAAGTTTTTCTTCATACACAGTTGAGCTTTACTTTTACTTGCAGTACAAGGACTTCACCAAAGCCTTTTAAAATATTATGGCTCGCATAATATTTGAAATATTCTTCTGTGTTTTTTCCTCACTATATTCTTCCCTTTCTCTTCTGCTTATTCAAGTAAGCAGTCAGTTTTGGGTTCATTGACTTAGGGGATGGATACTGTAGCAGGACAAGAAATAGACATGTGTTGTAAAAGTCTCTGAACTTTGTGTTTCAAAATTCTAAATCTTCGGGCGCCTGGGTGGCTCAGTTGGTTAAGTGACTGCTTTCGGCTCAGGTCATGATCCCGGAGTCCCGGGATCGAGTCCCATATCGGACTCCCGGCTCTGCGGGAAGTCTGCTTCTCCCTCTGACCTTCTCCCCTCTCATTCTCAGTCTCTCTCTCTCTAATAAATAAATTAAAAAAAAATCTTTAAAAAAAAAATTCTAAATCTTCTTGGTAAGAGGATTTATGGAAATAGAACAATTTCTTGACCAGAAGCTGAAAAGAGAGCATGTCTATAACTCACCCCAGAAGAGAAATAACTTTCCTCAGGGTAGAAAGGGAGGAAGGGGACAGAGGGACTAGAGACTTGCTGGCTGCCAGTACCATTAGGGCAGCTGCAAAACTCTAGAGAGGAGGTGGCTGCCTTTCCATTTTTAGGCAGATGGAAAATTTCTGGCATGATATGAGATTTCTGTCCCACAGTTGTGGAATGGAAATGGTGGAGAGCCATAAAAACCGAATGGGTTATGACATCAGAGATAATGGATGCTTCAGTGGTAATTCACTTGTGTGGATTGGACCACTCAGTATTAACCATCACACCCACAATTCTCAGTGCTTTGGCACTACATATAACTTGGAAAAGGGTAAGAGTAATTCTTCTATTGGTCCATGGCGTAAGGGCTTGGAATTAGAAGTTATTGCAGAAAGTGAGTATACATTTCTTATACATTTTAAATACGTGTATTGGGTTTCATTCTTTATCTGCTGGGAAATCTTTTCTCTGTCTGTTCATCAGGAATATCCTGGAATTTTGATCCATCCCTGGCTTAAATGCTGGCTTAAACACTATGACTTCCTTTAAATATCTTTGCTCAGTGCGGTTAGAAGTGATCTTCAATTTGGAACTTCTATAGCTTGTATATTCCCTTACAGAACACTTTCCTATCCTGCCTTGAATTATGGTTATTTGAGAAAATGGCATCTTAGATGGCACTGATCATGGTATATGCATGGTTGAAATTGACGTGACATCTACTATAGTATGTACTCAACTAGTATTTGCAAAATAAATCAGAGTGGGCACGAAAGTATAGGTATATTAACAGTAGTTTGAAGTAAATCAGCAGATTCACATGGAGCTACACTGGGCCAAAATCTCATGCATTTATAGATTCTTTAGTGGATTGTTAGGACTTGGGAGGTTTTCTCTTTCTTTTTTTTCTCTTTGATGTTATGAACAAATATAAAGGCCATTGAAATTAAAGTCAGGAATATTTACCATGATGTCATACTCTACTATCATTGAGAAATTATAATTATGTAAGAATTGACATATCTGAGAAATTATAATTATGTAAGAATTGACATATCTGAAATTATAATTATGTAAGTAATTTTCTTTTAAAAAAATCTTTATCAGTTTTGTAAGTGACACAGGATTCTTGAAAAAAAAAAGTATATGTGGAAAGTATAGCAAGAAATATAAAAATCACCTGGTAGCATATCACGAAGAGAATAATTACTGTTAACATGTGTGAATCCTCACAGATATCTATTTATATATTTATGTAATATATAACAAATTTTCATATATAAGACCCTATACATGGTTCTTCCACTCATTAATATATGACTTGTTTGTATCAATAAATATGAATTTCTCCATAGTTTCTAATGGCTACATGGTATTCTGTAATATATATTTGTCCTGATTTATTTCAACTATGCCCCTTTCAAGGGTTGTATATAATTAGATTACATTGATGGATCCCAGAAGTTAGCTGATTAAGCCGTACTGTATGTGCACAGATATAGGCAACCTCAAGTAGAAATGTGAGTGTATAAACTTTTAAGGATACAGATGAAATATTCCAAAATCTATTTTAAAAATATATATACTGATTTAGTTACATACAAATTTGAAATAACTTATTTTAACATATTCCTTTTCCTTATTTTTAAAAATATTTAATTCAAACTCTTTTTAAAAAGATTTTTATTAATTTATTTGTCATAGACCAAAAAAGTACAATAGGTGGGAATGGCAGGCAGAGGGAGAAGCAGGCTCCTGACTGAGCAAGGAGCCAGATTCGGTACTTGATTCCGGGACCGTGGGATCATGACCTGAGCTGAAGGCAGATGCTAACTGACTGGGCCACCCAGGCATCCCTATATCATTCAAACTCTTCATGCAACTTTGGTATCAGTGTCACTGTTGTTTCTAAAGATTTGTTTTGAGTCATTGAGCATAGGTTTCCTGCACACATGATCTTCCTTTTTGAAAACCAGTGTTGTTTAATTTATAACACTTTTCGAATCAATGTATACAGTAGTTGCAAGAAATTTTATTCTAATATAAGGGACTCATTTATTCTTGATTTCTACATGTAAGCACTCACTGTATTGCTTTTTTCATTGCCCTTTTTTAAACTTTATATTTTATTTTATTTTTCTTTATGTTTTTAATAATTTCACTAAAACAATATTTAAAAATTTTATACATGATAGTTGTTTCCTTTTTAAGAAATTGAAGTATAATTGTTATATACTCTCCTATTAGTTTTAGGTGTATGTCATAGTGATTTGGTATTTTTATACATTACAAAATGATCCCCGCAAGTCTAGTTACCAGCTGTCACCATACAAGGTTATAAAATATTGACTATAATCCCTTTGCTGTACATTACAACCCCATTGTGTATTTATTTTATAACTTAAAGTCTGTACCTCTTAATTTCCTTCACCTATTTCACCTGCCTCCCAGCCCTCTTCTCTCTGGTAACCAATAGTTCGTTTCCTGTATCTGTGAGTCTGTTTCTGGTTTGTTGATTCATTTGTTTTGTTTTTTTAGATTCCATATATAAGTGAAATATGGTATTTATCTGACTTATTTACTTAGCATAATACTTTCTAGGCCCACATATGTTGTGGCAAATGGTAGAATTTCATTCTTTTTCAAGAGTGAGTAATATTCCTGTGTGTGTGTGTGTGTGTGTGTGTGTGTGTGTGTGTGTGTACTTGTATATACTACAACTTCTTTATCCATTCATCTATCAATGGACATTTAAGTTGTTTACATGTCTTCACTGTTACAAATAATGCTACAATAAATATGGGGGTGCAGATATCTTTTTGAGATAGTGATTTCATTTACTTCGGTTAAATACCCAGCAGTAGAATTGCTGGATCATGTGCTAGTCCTATTTTTAATTTTTTGAGGAAGCTCCATATTATTTTCCATAGTAGCTCTATCAGTTTATATTCCCACTAAGAGTGTGCTAGGGTTCCCTTTTTTCCACATCCTTACTGACATTTCTTATTTTTTATCTATTTGATAATACCCATTCTAATAGGTATGAGGTAATATCTCATTGTGAGTTTCATTTACATTTCTCTGGATGATTAATGATATTGAACACATTTTCATGTACCTGTTGGCCATTTGTATTTCTTGTAAAGACAAATGTCTGTTCAGATACTCTGCTCATTTTAAAATGCGATTGTTTGGGTATTTTTTGCTATTGAGTTGTAGGAGTTCCTTATATATTTTGAATATTAAACCTTTATCATATAGTTTACAAATATTTTCTTCCATTTGGTAGATTGCCTTTTTATTTTGTTGACTGTTTCCTTTGATGTTCCAAAGCTTTTTCATTTGATGTAGTCCCACTTGCTTATTTTTACTTTTGTTGCCTTTGCTTTTGGTGTCAAATCCAAAAACTCATCTCTAAGACTGATGTGAATGAGATTACCGCCTATGTTTTCTTCTGGGGTTTTAGGATTTCAGGTCTGTTTTCAAGTCTTTAATCCATTTTGAGTTAGTTTTGTGGATGGTGAATGATAGTGGGGGGTGCGGGCGCCTGGGTGGCTCAGTCAGTTAAGCATCTGCCTTTGGCTCAGGTCATGATCTCAGGGTCCTGAGATCGAGTCCTGCATGGGGCTCCTTGTTCAGTGAGGAGACTTCTTCTCCTTCTCCCTCTGCCTGCTGCCCCCCTGCTTGTGCTCTCTCTCTCTCTTTCTCTGTCAAATAAATACATAAATCTTAAAAAAAAAGAAAAGAAAAATAGTGATTTAGTTTCATTGCTTTGTATGTGGCTGTCCAGTTTTCCCAGGATCTTTTTTTTTTTTTTCAGAATTAAGTCCAAATTTATTGTTCCAGCCTCATTTTTTGAAGAGACTGTCCTTTTGCCATTGTATATTCTCAAATGCTTTATTGTAAATAATTGACCACATGTGCACAAGTGTATTTCTGGGCTCTCTATTCTATTCTGTTGATCTATATATTTCTTTTTATGCCAATACCATACTGTTTTTATTACCATAGCTTTGTAGTATAGTTTGAAATCTGGCAATGAACCAATATTTTCTAAATGACCAGGATATTACAATATTAAAGTGCAAGATAGATCAATGGATTTTAATGTAACATAAAAGTTTATTGATAGAATTTCAGATTCCATATTGCAATTAACCTTTAAGAAACTTTCAATTGTTGAGTTTGGTGTAGTATCAAAGAGTACCTATAGTATATCAAAGGATATCTGTAATCATCTGAAAAATCATTAGAAGGTTCTCTCCTTTTCCAACTATGTATCTGTGTGAGGCTGGATTTTGCTGATGCACTTTAAGAGACCATTTTATCTTAGATTGACTATAGAAGCAAATATGAGAATTCAGCTTATTTTATAAACCAGACATTAAAGAGGTTTTTTTTTTTTTTTTAAAGGTCTTATTTATTTATTTGACAGAGAGAGAGATCGCAAGCAGGCAGAGAGGCAGGCAGAGAGAGAAGAGGAAGCAGGCTCCCTGCGAGCAGAGATCCTGATGCGGGACTCGATCCCAGGATCCTAAGATAATGACCTGAGTGGAAGGCAGAGGCTTTAACCCACTGAGCCACCCAGGCGTCCCCATTAAAGAGGTTTTCAAAAATGTTAAACATTGTCATTGCTCTCATCCAATTTTTTTTTGTTTTCATAAAATATGTAATTACTTTGATTTAAAAATTATTATTTTAAGACAAGCTAATAAACATATAATTAAAATATCTCAATTGTAAACTCTAAGTTAATGCCTGGTGGTGGATATTAAGGAGAGCACATATTGCATGGAGCACTGAGTGTGGTGCATAAACAATGAATCTTGGAACACTGAAAAAAAATACATATTAATAGATATAGTCCACATAAACAAAAGCTTTTTGTGACTCTCAATAATTATTAAGTGTGCAAAAGTGTCTCAAGACCAAACAGCATAACAGCTGAGATTGAGAGAAATGGAATTTAGTGAGGTGATCAAGAAAGTTATGTTAGGTGTGTTCATGGAAGTGATATCTGAATTGAGAATTGAATGATGAGAAGAAAGTAGCTAAGTAGAATTTGAAGAGCATTCCAGGCAAGGGGTGATGGTGGGGAGCCACTATTGAAAAAGCTCTGAGACAGGAAGGAGTTTTGAATGTTCCCTAGGAGAAAGAAGTCAGGAGGAGATCAGGTCAAAGAGGTTCATAAAGATCAGGTTATTAGGGTCTCAGAGACCATGATAAGGAGACTGAAATTTATTCTATATATAATGGATTCCACTTGGGAGTTCTAAGGAAGGTAGTGATATGATCTGACTTTTGCCTTTAAAAGATCACTTTTTATGTAGTATGAAATATAGACTATAAATGCTAGAGTGGAGGAAAGAATGAAGTGTTAGAAGGCAGCTGCAGTAGCTCAGGAGAGAGATAAGGGGGCATACACTATTTTAGCAGTGGAGATGGTAAGATGGTAGGTGTCTTAGTTCATTTGCGCTGCTGCAGTGAATGCCATAGACTGGGTAGCTTATAAACAATGGAAATTTATTTCTAACAGTTCTGGAGGCTGGGGAGTCCAAGATTCCTTCACCTTCCCTCACCAGCAGATTAGGTAACTGGTGAGGGAAGACCTGTGTCCTAATTCTTAGACAGTCATCTTCTCTCTGTGTCCTCCCATGGTACGAGAGGTGAGGGATCTTTCTGCAGTCTCATTATAAGGGTACAATCCCATTCATTAAGGTTCTGCCTTCATGACTTAATTACCTCCCAAAGGTCCCATCTCCACATACCATCACATTGGGGATTAGATTTCAACATATGAATTTTGGAGGGACACAAAAGTTCAGTCTATAATAAGTGGTGAGATTTGGATGATACTTTTTTAAGTGGTCTTTTATACCTTAAGTCAGATTAGGCTTCTCCTTTATACTATTATTTCTTTCTAATACTTTTCACTGGCACAGAGAAGAAAATCCAGTTGGTGTCTTGCCTCTCTCCAACATCATGAGATACCATTCAGTTTCTTATGATGCAACACTCTACCCTCCCTTGTGTTTCTGGTATATGCCAGTATCTTCCTGCGGTAAAGCCTTTGCAAATGCCATTCCCTCTGCTTGAAAAATTCTTTCCCCAGCTGTTTGCCTGGCTGGGTCATACTCAACCTTTAGATCTCAGGTCGAAATCAGCTATTTAGAGAGAAGTCTTTGACAACTCTTTTTTCAAAGAGCATCCCCTGGCACATACTACCTCAGCACTTTATTTCCTCACGAACCTTTATAATATGAAATTATCTTGTTTACTTATTTCTTTACTTTTATACGGTATGGCTTTCACCACCAGACCCTCCATGAGAGCAAGATCCACTGTTCTTTTTTCACCACTGTAGCTTTAGACCCAAGATAATGCCTAGAACAGAATACCCGTTTGACATACATTTCAGTTTGAATGAATGGATGAAGTACTTTAGAACTGGTGAGTAAATAAACATGATATTTATAGGGTACCAAAGAAATAGAGGGAGTGATTGGCTCTCCTTATTTATTAACCTCTAACAAGACCCTGTTGGAACGAGGGCTTGCCTAAGAAGTCTTCCGATCCAATATTTTCTGCCCCGCACAAACTGCTTGAAATTCTTTATTTTGATTTGTTACACTTCCTGAATCATCATTATAAAAGACTGATTACTTAACAACCATCCGTTCTTTTTCTTTCTTTTTTTTACGTGCTCTTAAAAGGCAAATACCTGTGGGAGAGTAAACAGAGACTAAATTATTAGTCAATCACATTTTAGTGGGAATCAATTCAAACAGCTTCTTTTTAAATAATACGAACCCTTAAAAGAATGGAGGAAATAGGAGTTAACTGTGGAATATGGTCACTGAACATCCAGAGGATGGCGCAGGGCACCAGGCAGTTGGAATGAAGGGAAGTAGAGAGGTGAGTGAGGGGGAAAAACAAGGACTTGAAAAGACCCCAAAGGAAAAGTCCCTTTTTTTCTCAGTTTTGGCCAGGAATGAGTTTGATAGTGGAATGATGCTTTAACCCATTCAGATTGGCTATAACTTAGTTAACAAAACATCTAAGTAAGTTATTTGAACCACCCCATGTGTATTCAACTGTAAAGACACTTTACCTTCAGATATTTAAGTGAGGCAAACTTTGGAGGAGAATCTTATGAGTTATTGAAATGGTGAAACAAGAAGCAAGCAGTTACTTAATTTTCTCTTGATGATGAATGGCAGGGATTTAGAGATTAATCTTTTTCTTCAAGATTTATTTTCTGTTAAATGAAGATGTAGTCACTATCATTTGAGTTGGACTGGAGTGGAAAACATCTTTCCAAAGTTTATTAGCTTTCCAGCTGTGAATATAATAAAC
Source organism: Nasua narica (assembly GCA_028533885.1). NCBI lineage: Eukaryota > Metazoa > Chordata > Mammalia > Carnivora > Procyonidae > Nasua > Nasua narica. Next base: position 79,966,974 of record CM052797.1, read on the forward strand.
TCCTTTTTGCAAATTAATGTTTGTTTTCATTCTTATGGTTTTAGCAACTGTTTTTTATTCTGGGGGATAGCAGTGTAGGTGTTGACTTGGGAATAAATTGCTCCTGTTGTCCCTGGTTTAAAGCATTAATGTGTAAACAACATTTTCTATGAAGTGGCAAAAAATCATATCTATTTTGGGGGCAGCTTTTATTTATAACAGCATTGTTTATAGTATTTTTATGATTATCTAGCAGGAGAAAATGTTTTTCCTTAAATTCAGAGCAATGGGTTTTGTTGTTTTTTGTTTTGTTTTTGTTTGTTTTAGTTCTCTTCTCTTTGATTTGAACATGCAGTGATACTAAGTAAAGCATTTTCCTTAGCATTGACTGAAGGTGAATTTTTTTCATCTTCAGAATTTTAAAAAATCTTGATTGGATTATTGGAATCATTACAAAATCTAAAGAGTTATTTTAAATTATAATAATAATCTTAAGATTTTAAGTTTAGCCTTAAATTCTGTCTTAACGCTGGCTGATGTGAACACAGAACCCCCTTCCCCTCTTCTTTACTCTTGCATCTCTAGAACAAAACTAGATCATAGATGTTCCATAAATATGTGATGAATAGATGTGAGAAAATGGAGACGGTTTAATGATACTTAAGTAACACTGTCTTGGTAATATACACTTTAACAGAATTATCACAGAGAAAGGAAAACCAATCCCTTATGTCCTTTCAGTTAGCTTCTTTCCCCACCAAATCTGGAAGCTGTTGTTAGTGTAATATCTAAAAATTAAGCAACACAGAGTACCATGGAGAAATAGAAAGCTATGGCTAAGTCTCATCAGTAACAGTAAGCCATGTATTCCTAAAGAAGTAGTTATGATGTAATCATCATCAGTGATCAGGATATCCAGATTTATTGAGAGATAGGTGACATATAACATTGTGTAAGTTTAAGGGGAACAATGTGTTGATTTTACACATATATTGCAAAATGGTTACTAAAATAACATTAGCTAATGCCTCTATCAGGTCACATAATTACCATTTGTGTGTGTGTGTGTGTGTGAAAAATATTTAAGATCTAGTCCCTTAACAACTTTCAAGTATATAACGCAGTACTACCTACTGTAATCATCATGCTATACATTAAATCCCCAGAAATTATTCATTTTAGAACTGGACTAATATCTCCCCATTTCCTCTAAACTTCATCCCTGGTAACCACCATTCTACTCTGTTCTGTGAGTTTGGCTTTTTTAGATTCCACATGTAGGTGATATCATGCATTGTTTGTCTTTCACTGTATGAATTACTTCACTTAGCATAATGCCCTTAAGGTCCATCTGTGTTGTTGCAAATGGCAGGATTTCCTTCTTTCTTATTATGGTTGAGTGGTTGGGATTTTCATTACTAAGATAATAACCAGTATAAAAGCAGTTACCATTCTATCAATAGCAGAATTTGGTATATCAGCAATTTATCATTGCCACATTCTCTGCATTCGTATTCCTATCACACAGCTATACACTTAATACCATGTTTCTCCAGCTATTTTTTTTGATTCCTGAACCAGGAAGCATGAAAGTAGAATGACTATTTCTAAATATAAAAGGAGCATCATGTTTTCAACTTTATTATGAGCTAGTGAACCAATGTGTTAAAAACGGTGGCAGTAAATCAGGACCTTATGAGCTTAGATTCTGGTCTCTCTTACTAGCCAGAGGGGACTTGAAAATATTTTATGTTATGCTTTTATAGTATTATTGACAGTGATAGACTCAGTCTATATGCTAAGCCAGTCTCTCCTTCTCTCTTGTGGTCGACACCTAGAGATGTTTCTGAAGTCTGTTCCAGAGACACAGCAATATTTTCATTGGGGGTTAGTTGAATGGTAGTAAATCATCGAGTCCCTCAAGCCAAATATACTCCTTTGGCTAAAATCTATACAAAGGCCATGGCTAATATTTCATACTGCTTTGTAGTCCTTTGTGGTTTCTCTATAGTTGTACTTCTAAAAACCCAAAGCATTTGGAGTATTAGATCTTCTGAGACACATCATATGCCTTAATATTTCCTTTGATTTGAAAGCAGAGAAATTTTTAAATGGAAGTTATTGAACAAGAGGACTATGGGACAGATAGGTGTCATCTTAGAAAATATAATAACGAACTTTGATCTCAAGAATAATGTACTAAGTGGGATAATAAAGCTATCACAGAGTTCAGAGCGTTGCCTTGTTAAAAGTAGCTTTCTTGCATTTTGTACTTTTTTTTAAAAAATAAAAGATGGCTTATACAACTAAAATACGTAAGCCTAAAATACATAAGACTGAACATAAATTCAGCATGGCTTAATGTGAGTTATGAAAAAACATTCTACATTCTACATGATATGGACCTGCATATAATTTTTTTTTGTATCCTTTTCCTATGAACAGGAAATCCTATGATTTATAAATCTTTGAGTTATAAGTCTAGAGATTCTGTTTATATTTTTGCATTTAATAATATTAAAGTGCTAATGATTAAAGAACAGGTAAGAGAATGGGGGGATTGAACTGCATGCCTTGAATGTATGGTTTTATTTTCTTTCTTAAAATACTCCCCACCTCAAGTCATATCTTCTGATTAAAAAATTGATAAATGTTTAATAAAAAGATTTTGGAAACAATAGGAAACTATTAAGAAAAAAAATCACCCTTCAGAAATAACCACTTAGTTAACAGTTTGATATTTCTTTTCAGTTTAAAAGTTGCATATTTTAAAAACAGAATTTGTAAGTACATCTTAAAAGTATTTTAAATCATTTTTTCATGTAAGAACCTTAGAATTACTGGGTCAGAAGTAATTAATATTGTAGATATTCTTAATAAGTATTTGCATTATTCTCAGAACTTTGCTTTTATTGGATAAGGATCAATTTTGGTCTTTGGTAAATTTTTAATGACTTTTTTTATCCTATTTAGCATCATGATTACATTTAAATAATTTAAAATTTACCCCAGGAACTCAATATCTCTGTGCCCATATATGCAACTTCATTACCTAAGTCATTTTATGTATTATAAATAAAAATTTAAAAGGCATGTGCACAGATTTCTTTGAAGTCCTGATGCCAGCCTGTCCTATGTGTTTGGACATTTGTGGGTATCTGATTTAAGCAATTCCTTGTAAATGGTTACATTTAATTAACTTAGTTAAAAGTAGTAAAAAAATACAATAAATCTGAATATAAGTGATATGTATACAAAACAGTTCTTAAAAACCAACACCCCCC
>CM052797.1:79970736-79986084 GCA_028533885.1 Nasua narica
ACAGGGTCTTTAATTTAGGGCACCTTAACATCAAATAGGATGATCATATAGCTTATTTAGCTGAGTACTTTTGAGAATGAACAGAGAACAATTAATAATTACACTGGGACATGTATAGACTGAGACTGTTCCTGGGACAACAGATGTGTGGTCATTTCAGCTTTGAACACTTATTTTCTATTCTTTTTGCTTTCATGGGTATTAGAGGATTTATTAAATTGTGAAGTATTTTAGATGTTGTGGAAGAAAATACTCATTGAACCTGTATTCATCAATATTAAAACACAGCCTCAAAATTCTATGACACTTCTCTCATTGAGAGGTGGGGTCTAAGACACCACCCTTTGAATCTGGGTGGACTTATTATTGCCTTGATCAATAGAGAGTATGATGGAAGTGACAATGTGATTTCCATGGCTGGATTAATAGATGATGTAGCTTGTTTCCTGGGACACTCCTGTCTGGAGCCCTGAAGTGACATGTAAATAGTTTGACCACCCCAGGGCTGCTCTGATATGAAGAAAGAAAGCCATATGAAGAGGCCACATGCAGGTAATTGGTCAGAAGTCCTAATCTTCAAGTCATCTATCTCAGCTTAAATGAAAGTTAAGTAAGTGAGCCTTCAGGTTGATATGGGGCAGTGAGCGAATGGTCAAGAAAAAATTGAGACATTTTCAGTAAAAAAAAAGTGCTTTTATTATAGCATGGGAACAGAACCTGTGGGCAGAATGAGCTACATGGAATTGTGAGGAGTAATTGATTGTATACTTTTTAGTTAGTGGGGTTCAGGGATAGTGTTAAGTGTCTAAGGAATTTGTGCATGTTAAAAGCAAGGTCTCCAGGACTTTGGAGGGCTAGCTGCTTTTAAGATAAGGTTGTTTATTACTGTCTAGTAAAACATTAGTCATGAGATCCTTCAGATGTATGTCAGTGGGCCATATGTTTGAAAGGTAATTGCTAGCATATATCTTGGGGGGGGGGGTTGTTTATGGCTATCAGAGGAAGGTAACACTAACAAGAGCAAAGCTATAGTGATAAAACATTAAAGGAAGTCATTGAGGGAGCTGTTAGGAGGGTTACAATTGGTATGCCTCAAGAATCCTTCTTGGAGAGTATAAGCTGCCGTAAAGTTTGGCCTTTGTTCCTTTTTCCTCCCATCAAGGTGACTTCACCCTGTAGCCTTCAGGTTTTCCCAGCTGAAGCCAGTGTTATCTTGAAGCAGAAATGAGCCGTTGTTGTTTTGCCCTTTCTAAATTTCTGATGCATCAAATCCATGAGTGTAATAAAATAGTTATATCAAGCCACTAATTTTAGGATAATTTGTTATATAGTAATGGTAAGTGAATACTGTGCTTTCTATTTTTGCATTTATCTGTTTCAGGGTCTTCTGGGATTTTCCCCAGTACCCTTGGCTCTGAGCAGAGATATCTCATTGTTCTACAATACACTGTTATTCCTCCATGAGGTGGGTTCCTAGGTCTTGCATCACCCTATCCACACATTAGCTAGCTTGAAGCACACCTACTTTCTTGAAACCTGCTTTGTGGACTCCAGTATTTATTGATTTTCTTCCTCTCTAAATCACAATATTATACACTGTAATATCAACCTTATGGCCTTAGTACATGCTATTTATACTTTCACCATTGTTTTGTATGTGTCTTTCCCTCTCAGGTAAGTGGTAATAGAAGCTCCTTGAGAGTAGGGGCATACTGTGTCATTTTATCTTGTGTAATACAGTACAGTGATAAACAAAGGGGAGAAAATTTGTATTCTCCCGGTACTACTTGGGACCATATTTCACTTTTAATATTTCCCTTTGATCTTGAAACATAGTGGTGCCCTGATGTATTTGAGAGCCATTATCAAGGATAATTCTGAATCATACAGAAAAAGCAAAGAGGCTATTTTAGATGCGTTGTGCAAGATGAGTTAATGAGATGCTGAGAAACAAAAGCACATAATGAATGACTTTATTCGTGGGATAAACAAGGCTTTCTGAATGTGCCAATACAAAATCCTTTATGATTAGGTGGATTTAGATTCTTTTAAAGCTTTTGATCATGTTTTACAGGCCAATAAAGCTTCTTAGGGGAAAAGTAAAGTCTAAAATCTTTCCTATAAATTAGTTGATGCTTTTATTTTCCCTAAATCAATGATTGTGTTCTAATAAGGAAAACTTTAAGGGAGGTTTCTTAACAGTGAATAAAAGGAAATTCTCAAAGGATTAGAAAGATGTTAAAGAGATGCAGGAGAACATTTTAAAATTAATTGCCTGGGAGAGTTTTCAGGTTCCAAGACTATGAAGATGGGGCAGTCTTGATGTAATGTGTCACTTCTGTAAGTGTCTGGTGGGCTGGCAGTGATATTATTTTTATCCCCTTTCCTTGGGCTTCTTTCAGTTTTGAAATCGGCAGTAGAATATTGGTGTAAAAGTCTCCACATTCCCCATTTCATCTCTTGGGAGTCGCACAAAGTAGCAAGCGAAGATTTGGTACTAGATTAGATAATTGAATATGGAAGAAATAGAGCCGTAGAGAAATGTCAGAAGTAAAATTTTCAAATAAGCAAAGACTTCATTGCACAAAACTATCTAAGAGCAGTCTCTTACTTAGTTGGTTTTAAGAAAGAGTACAAGTCCTGTTTTAAATTCTACATTGCTATAAGGTTTTGATCAAAATGGCTGACCCTTCAATTTCTGCTTAGTAGGGTTTATTCTGTCTCAAAAATTGTCTTATTTCCAGTCTTTACATCAATATATTATCTTTGATCTTATAAATTTTTTTTCACATTCAGGCCATTTTGGAGATATGATACAAGATTAGGGAATTTATAGTAATTAATCACTTTTCTTTTTAGGACTTTTTACTTACCAATTCTATAGCTCCTAGTTAACCTTAGCTTTGACCACTAGGAGCAATGGTTGACCCCGAGAGTTGCTTCTCTTCAGTCTCATTGCACAGGGGAGATTTGGGAGATTTTTCAGTATCTATGTGCCACAACAGTTGGAGTAGGTTTGGGAACCAGTGATAGAAGTTGATGATCTCAGAATCTTATTGTAATTAAGTGATTTGTGGGACATTGCAAAGAAATCAGTCAGTGAACACACCTTGGGACAAAGTGATAATGAATATATATACCTTAATTCACAAATTTAGAGATGTGGGAGTAGGTTGGTGCAGTATGCCTTTTATCTCATGTATCTGATGACTTGGTTGCACAGAGATAAAGTGAATTGGGTTTATTGAGTTTCTCTTTTATTAAAGATCTCTTGGTTTATGAAAGAAATTGAGCTATAGCTCAATTTTTTCAAAAATAAGTTCCTCAACTTATTTTTGAGGAACATATAAATCTCAGAAGTTTGCAGCTCCAAGTTGTCAGAGAAAGTGTAGAATCTGGAGCACAAATATATATTCTAGTTTCTAGGGTCAGTTGTGGTCATTCTCTTCTTTTTTATTGTCTTGGTAGCAGTGGGACATAGGAAAGGGCAGCTGTTAGCATTTTCCCACGTTCTTAATGAAATTTTACATTGCTTATATGTCATGAGTTCTATTTGAAATGGGAGGTATACACTGAAGAAGGATAGAAGAAGAAAAATTTAAGTCTCAATTTAAGATCCCTCCTCTGGGTCAGGAAACATTTGTATCAAAGAAGAAAAATAATAAAATTTACAAATTAACTTTTTGCTTTCTTTTCATAAAAAATTATTTTTTTGTATGCCACCTAGACTTCAATAATAAAAAAGTTATTTTTAGTAGGGTTGATTAGACATTAGGGGATTGAAATATAAGCTGAAGCAAAACTTACAAATTTGTTAATTATTTTCTCTGTTGTGGACATCAATTAGTTTAATCTTTAATAATAGTAAGAAAACATGCTTAGAAAGAAATGAACATTGTTAAAGGGAACTGCTTACCTGTTATCTACTCTGAACCCCAGAAACTCTCCTCATTCCCTACTTATAAAAGTAATATGTGTTCTTCATAGAAAAATTTTCTGATATTTGCGAATATCGTCTCCCATTCTGTGGGTTGCCTGTTTGTTTTGTTGACTGTTTCCTTCGCTGTGCAGAAGCTTTTTATCTTGATGAAGTCCCAAAAGTTCATTTTTGCTTTTGTTTCCTTTGTCTTTGGAGACATGTCTACTCTTTCCATTTTGTAAATGTGTCCTGTAAAGATTCATCTACCTCTGTGAGGAATTTGAGAGGCAAGGCAGGGGGTTGTGGAGGGAAAGGAGGGAAAAATGAAACAAGATGGGACTGGGGAGGGAGACAAACCATGGAGACTCTTAATCTCAGGAAACAAACTAAGGATGCTGGAGGAGGCAGGGGAGAGATAGAGTGACTGGGTTATGGACAGTGGGGAAGGTATGTGCTATGGTGAGTGCTGTGAATTGTGTAAGACTGATGATTCACAGATCTGTACCCCTGGAACAAATAATACATCGTATGTTAATAAATAAATATATAAATGAAAAACAAACACCCCAGTGGAAATGCACAAAAAAACTAAACAGCTAATAAATAGATTAAAATAAAGATTCATCTACCTCATTTTCATATTCATTTATTGAGCACTTGTGCTATGCCACACACTATCCCAGGTATTAGGATTTCAAAAGATGACTTTTAGTATTCTAGAATGGTGATTTAGTATGGAAGTAGTAAAAAAGATAAGTAAAGTGCAGCATGTAAATACTTTAGGGAAATCTTGGGAATAGTACCTAGGAAAATTTTGGAAATAGTATTTGAGAAAAGTACCTACTATTGTCTGGGTGTTAGGTGTAACTTTTCAGGAAGATTTTCTAAGCAGAGGTCTAAAGGCTAAAGATTTAGCCAAGTGAAAGATAGGGGATGGATAGGGAGAATAATGGTTTTGTTTTGTTTTGTTTAAAGATTTTATTTATTTATTTGACACAGAGAGAGAGATCACAAGTAAGCAGAGAGGCAGGCAGAGAGAGGGGGAAGTGGGCTCCCCACTGAGCAGAGAACCCAATGTGGGGCTTGATCCCAGGACCCCGAGATCATGACCTGAGCTGAAGGCAGAGGCTTTAAACCACTGAGCCACCCAGGCACCCCTTTTGTTTTTATTTGTTTTGTATTTTAAACAATGTGTATATTTTAAATTCTTTAATTTAAATTCAATTTAATTAACATACAGTGTATTATTGGTTTCAGAGGTAGAATTTAGAGATTCCTTAGTTGCATCGAACACTCATTGCTCAATTCATCAAGTGCCCACTCTAATGCCCATCACCCAGGTAGGGAGAATAGTGTTTTGGGTAGAGAGAAAAGGATGCATAAATTCTCAGAGTAGAGTACAGTCAATTCAGGGGTTTGAACACAGCTCAGTATTGCTGGAATTTAGAATGTGGGGTGGGAAAGTGATGAAAGATAAATAAGAGAAGTGACAGCATGATGCTGATGAACCTTAAAAATCATAACTTATTTGATAATTATATTTGCATGTGTTATAAGTCACTATTGATTAGTAAGTAGATTGTATCAGGGCAAGATTTGAGTAAGTATACCAGTTAGGAGACTATTGCAGTAATCCAGTCAAGAGATGGTGGTGTGAATGAAGATAGTAGAGTAGAAATGGAGAGCTTTAGATGAATTTGGAAGGCAGTTTGAGGTTTATAGTAACTGTATTTAGGTGATAGAAGAGAACAAGGTAAAAAAGATGATCTCCCAGATTCTGGATTATGAAAGAACAGTGATGAGAGTGGTATGAGTCATTGAGATAGGAGTAAGCTGTAGCTACAGCAGGTTTTTGAGGTGATGACTTCATTTGGGACACTCTGAGTGTGAGATAACAATGACTTAGTGAAGTGCAGATGTCCTGTAGACAGGTGGTTATATAGGTCTAAGTTCGAGAGCTAGATTTGTAGATATGGGAAGAATAAGTACAAAAATAGTGATTGAAGCTCTGGAGGGGAATATTGAACAGGTGTTTGAGGACCTTTAGGAGAGATGTAGAGGCTAAGGAGCTCATAAAGCAGATGGATGCTGCTGCTAGACAGCAGAGAAGCAACAGGGAGTGAAGTCACTTGAACTGAGAAGAGTATATTTCAAAAAAGACAGTGTAATCAACATAAAGACTGAAAAGTGTACATTGAATTGAGAAAAGAAGGCATTGGTTTTGGCAAGTTTTTTGTTTTTTTGTTTTTGTTTTTGCTTCAGCTCCACAATGAGAAATGCTTCCTTTATTTTTTTCCCCAAATACTTTTATATTATTTTTTCAGTGTTACAAGATTAATTGTTCATGCAACACACCCAGTGCTCCATGCAATATGTGCCCTCCTCAATACCCACCACCAGGCTTGCCCAACCCCCCACCCCTGCCCCTCCAAAACTCTCAGTCTGTTGCTTAGAGTCCATAGTCTCTCATGGTTCATCTCTCCCTCCGATTCCCCTATTCACCCTTTCTTTCCTTCTCACAATGCCTTCCATGTTTTTCCTTATGCTCCACATGTAAGTGAGACCACAAGATAATTGACTCTCTCTGCTTGACTTATTTCACTCGGCATAATCTCTTCCAGTCCCATCCATGTTGATACAAAAGTTTGGTATTCATCCTTTCTGATAGAGGTGTAATATTCCATTGTATGTATGGACCATATCTTCTCTATCCATTCCATTCTGTTGAAGGGCATCTTGGCTCTTTCCACAGTTTGGCGATTTTGGCCATTGCTGCTATGAACATTGGGGTACATGTGGCCCTTCTTTGTACTGCATCTGCTTCTTTGGGGTAGATACCCAGTAGTGCAATTGCAGGGTCATAAGGTAGCTCTATTTTTAATTTAGCTAGATCTTGAGGGATCTCCACACTGTTTTCCAAAGCGGCTGCACCAACTTGCATTCCCACCAACAGTGTAAGAGGGTTCCCCTTTCTCTACACCCTCTCCAACATTTGTTGTTTACTGTCTTGTTGATTTTGGCTATTGTAACTGGTGTAAGGTTGTATCTCAGTGTGATTTGGATTTGAATCTCCCTGATGGCTAAAGAATAGTTTTAACAGAGGGTTGGGGGAAGTAGCAGCTTATGATCTGTTGATGTGTAGTGGGAGATAAGGAAGTCAAGACAGTGAATATAGACAATGTTTTGAGAAGTTTAGCTATGAAGAAAAGGAAGGGATTGATTTATCATAATGGTTAAATGTACAGGGACTAATATCATTAATACCTGAATTTGAATATAGGTTCTACCACTTACTGGTTTTATGAAGTGGGGCAGATCAGTTAATCTCTTGAAGATCCAGTTTTCTTTAACTCTAAAATAAGGATAATATCACTACTGGATAGGATGGACTAAGAATTATATGAAACATATCATACCCTTAATTATTATAAATGTACTTAGCATAAAGTAGGATATTTAAACTCAATTAATCAATTAATTTATTTAATATTTCTATAGTCTTTCTATATACCAGGCATTGTTTTAAGTGACTAATAATATTTATTCACTAAATATCATTGTGAATGAAGGATGTGCTGTTTTGGGTATTCAGGGAAGGAGATGCCAAGATGGGGTCAGACATACAAGAGATTTCTTAGAGAAAACATCTGTAAAGAGAAATGAGGAAGGAGCCAGAGAACATGGAGAGAGTCTTCAAGTCAACATGCACATCTGACTGCTGTGTAAGAGAGAGGAAAAGAAGGAAGGTCGGGTAGGGAGAATCTCAGAATGCAGTACAGTTCTTAGAAGGTTTTGATAAGGTTGATGGGGAGTCTTCATGCAAAGGTTGCATGTCAGAGGAGTGTCATATCTCACGGAAATAGATTAGTGTCCCTGCATTAGTACACTTGGTGTGCTCAGTCATTGACTGGGAGCAGTTCTTGGGAAGGGCAGCCTAGGCATAAACGTGGTGGTGGATTCAGAGCCCAGGACTAGGGACATCAGTAAATTATGCTTCCCACAACAGGAGATCTAGGTGGCACATTTTCATGGCAGCCAGAAAAGCTGAGGATTATTTTTAAGGGTGTAAGTTAAATAGTATTAATATATCTGAGTATGTAATTTTTTCTTCCCCCCAGAAGATTTTAACTAGCTGACTCTGAATTTGGAGGTATGTATTGGAATATTGATTCAGGGTTGGGTTTTTTTTTTTTCAGGAAGTACATTGGATAAGGGGTAAGGTGAAAGGAGAAAATACAATATTTTTAAATATTACCTTATTTGAATCACATGAAATTGCCAATATTTTACCATGTTTGATGAAATAAGAGGCAATTTTACATATTTCAACCTGATAGATAATAGAGACTATCACTTTTGATAGGGTTTAATGTTGATTGCTCTGTAAAACTCTTATTTTATTTAACCATAAAAACTCTGGTTCGTGGTTGAAACATTTTGAAAATCGATGTAGCAATTATCCATATTCTCTTGACAAGTCATGATACTATGATCTAGGACACACACTTGTGTGTTGAGTGAAGGAACCTAGGGCCACAATGCAAGGCTGGACAGTAATCCTGACTTTGACCTCATTAGCCTTATGTTTTTACTTTCATTCAACCTGGGATTCAATTATATATGCTATTTCCTTTTTAAAAATTTTGTTCTTCCTTTTTTCCCCTCTTCTTCTCTCTCTTCTCCTCATCTTCTTTCCACTCCTCCTCCTATCCTTTGTGGCTCTGCTGTAGTACTTTGTTTTACATAGAAAAAATGATCACCACCTGCTTGGGAGCAATCACTCTTTTCTTCCTTATTAGTGAAACTGATAGATACAACATCGCTTTAATTGCTTTGTTTTTAGTTGCTCTCATTTAAGTTTGTGTTGCTTCTTATGCTTGGGGACTTTGGGAAATATTTCTGAGTCTATGGCTTGTCCAAGTAGTTTAGGATACTTGGTAAAAGTGGGATGCTACTATATCAGATGTTTGTTTGATGCTTTCACTTTTACTTTGGGAGGATAGTAAGTGTTTTCACTGGCAGTTTCGTCTAAGTTACAAAAAGATACCACAAATCTGCTTCACCTTTTGCAAACTGAGAAATGTGGCAGTCTCTTTAGTATTAAATAAATTTCCCTGTACTAATCATGGTGAATAGTATCAAGTTGAATATGCACTTTTCCTGGAAAGGCATGTAAAGAAAGTCTTTACAGACACCAATAGCATGATTCTTTCCAACTCTTCTTAGTCCCCTAATCTTCTTACCATGACTTTATACCCAAATATTCTCTTCATTTCAAAAAGATACTCTCTCAGTGAACTGCACAAACCTGAAGGATTTATTTATTTATTTGTTTGTTTGTGTGCCAGGAAAAGTTTTCTCTGTCTGTCAGGCCTGTGCATATCTTTATCATGAACTCTTTACACTATGAAATAGAATGATCTAGTAGATGATTTTGCAAAGCTGCTCGCTTCAGACTATGTGCCGTTAGATCTCTTTAACAGCCTGACATGTACCGCTGTCACTGAGCATTAAGGCAGCTGCAATATTGCCTGTCATTAATAGTCTCTGCTATTCTGCCATCGTAATTGCTGACCTTAGCTTGGCCTTCTGCTATGAATTATAATTTCTGTTAAAAAGGAATATTAATGAAACAAAGTTAAATTCCTCAGCAGTATGCAACTGGAATTAAAGACCAGTCTCCTTTTCATTTTTTAAAGAGAATGGCTTTGAATATACAAACACTGCTATTATGACTTCAAAATGACAGGCAAGATTCCTGAAATAATTATACTTAGAAGTCTATCTTTTTGAGAATGTTGGAAAAGGTATTTTGTTCACTTTACAAAGTTCCTATAAAAATTAAAATATTTATTCTAAGAGACTGATAGAGATGAATGTAAATGCTATAAAAGAGAGGATATACATAATAAATCTGCTGAAGAATTACTTAATGAAAGGTGTAAGAGAGAGAGAGAAAAGAGTCCTCTTTTCATCACCATGTGCTTTGACTATTTTAAATAAAAAACTAGGTTTGGACATTACTTCTTTAGCAATGTACAAATATATAGAATATAGAGCATATTCTATTTTGCTTTTGAATGTGTATTTTATGTTTTATTCTACTTCTAAGAAGTATGCTTATAATGAGGATTTATATTTGTATAGGGAAATTGAATAAAAGTTGAGTCATGCATTAGGCCAATCATGGATATGACTATAAGGTTGATAGAAATATGACTGGCTTTGGGGACTTGATAGTTGTGGTGTGTTAAAAGTGATCTATAACCCTTTTTAGGAGCCATAAATAATTTTGGAAGTTAAAAACTTAACTTTTACCTTAAATCATTTCTTACTGTACTGTTACATGGGATACCTGATACTGTGAATTGAATCCATCGTAATAGAATCTAGGAACTGGATTGTATATTCTATTGTATATTCTAATCACCTCATTTTGAAATTACATCTGGTTTCTAGTCATTTATTTTCTTAAAAATAATTTCTTTAATTTATTGCTTCAAGTAAATGTTTTGCTTTTGAGATTATTTCCTTAGGTTAAATCTCTCTGCTCATGTCTTTCCTAGCTTTGAAGGCCATTACTGGTTCATTTATCTTCTTCTGAAGAATATTGACTAGGGTAGTAAAGGTTAGTAGCAAGAGGAGTTATACAATTCATCTGGCATTTTGAGTTTCATTTAATACCTCAACATGATTCTATTACTTCTGAACATTACTGTGGAATTGAATATTCACAAAGCCTTCAGAAATGGCATTAAGACTCACTATAAAAAGTACATATATGTATATATATATTTAAAATTATTGATGTTATTAGTCCGGTTCAAATGATGGGAAGATGATAAGATTGAATCTTTAGACACACTCACAGAATTTGTACACGATGACACAGATGACACCTATTTCTCAAATAGCATGCCACTTTTCACTTAGTAGAGATGTTGCCCCAATGAGTTATAATCTTAAGACATTATAATAAGCCTGGATTTGGACAGATGATCCCCAAAGTACCATTCTGACTGTATTGCCTATATTCACTTTTTTCAAAGTGGAAGATTTTTTTGTAATCCGAATAAAATTTTTTTTCATGGTTGTGGGATAACGCAAGAGGCTTAATGTAAGGTAGTGGGGATAGTGGACTCTACGTGAGGGCAATTTGACATGAAGATTTGATTTGACTATCTACCATCACCTGTTCTCTCAGAAGTCTACCGGGATAGGGTTTGAAAAATAGTTATCTAGGCCAGGACATAATCAATCTGGTATCTGTTTGCTTTTCTGGCAAGAAAACTTGGCATTCCCAATCCCAGTTAAAAGGATTATGGTTTCAGAAGAAATACAGAATAAAAATTAATATTACAAGATAAAAAATGAAAAGACATGTCAAGCTATATAATTATCAGGACAGCTCAAATAATAGAAGTATTTTTCCTCCCCTCAAACTGATAGCTGTAAAGGGAGCCAAGGAGAAAATTAAAGAAGTTTTAGCAAAGTTAGTTAAAATCTAACCTCCCTGCTCAGACTCTGTGCAATCTCCTTGGTAATTAATTTCATTATCATTTGGCCTTCTTTTCTGACTAGTCATTTGGAGTAGCTGTAGTTCAGCTTGAATGTAAAAAAAAAAAAAAAAAATCAAGCTTAAACTCTTAAGATGGCAGTAAAGTTAGGCAGTTCTAGTAAAGCCTAAAAGGGAAAATGACATTTCATTTTGGTTTCAAAGTATAAACACTTTTTTATCTTTTTAATTTTTTAAAAGATTTTATTTATTTATTTGACAGAGACACAGTGAGCGGGGGAACACCACAAGCAGGGAGAATGCAGGAGGGAGAAGCAGCCTTTCTGCTGAGCAAGGAGCCAGATGTGGGGCTCAAAGGCAGACGCTTAATGACTGAGCCACCCAGGCACCCCAAGTATAAATACTTTTGATATAAATTTTGCTCTGGAAAAAATGCACATTAATCACTAACAAGATTATTTGAAGCTTAAAAATTTGTAATGTTCAGACAGAAACCAGACTGTAGTTTATTTTTAAATTGTCTATGAAAATTGGAATAAATAAGCAAATTATAATATAAATAAAATTTTGGGAAAATTATTAATGAGCACAGTAAAATGATAAGATTGTTGCCAACTATTTTGGTATATATTAATATGTAAATAATTTATAGGATTGGAAATCAGTTCTAGCTTTTTGTTAGAACATATCCTACTGTGGTAACACTCATATTAGTACTGGAAATTAGTAAGCTTTCAATTACTTAGCATAAAATAGAAAGTAAACATTAATTTTCATTGTTCTCATTCTGAATTAGGAAGTTGTGGTAAGATATGTGATCACTCTTGAGATACTTTGAGTATTAACTGAACAAATAACTTACTGTAATATTGTGTTAGTAGCAGAGAGATAGATAGGATATACATAGGAATATCTTGGACATAAGTAAATGAGGGATAATGTGACCTAAAGGTGTCAAAATGCACTCCAGCTGCCAACATGAATTACTACTTTGTGTTAAAACACAAAAGGCCTCTGAAAATTCCAAGCATTTTAAAATCTTCTTAGCTATGGCCTTAGCTAGAAGGGCTATATCAATCTGTTTACTCTCATATTGCCATCTAAGTTGGGGTGCCAGTCAGATAATAAGAAGGCAATAAATTTCTGGGGAAGAAGTAGGATGAGGGCACTGGTGAAGGTAATGTTGATCCATAGTGGACATCATAGGTCAAATTTGCTCGCTTTGCATTTTAGCTGAGGGTGTATATGTTGATTACATGGGTCTTATAAAGTGGTAGAAAGTGGGATAAAATTATGCTTTTCTACCTTTAAACCTATGTTGTGTCAGATTGTCACCATGGTGAATATTTTTCCTTCAAGTTACTGTGGCTCAGAGAAAACCAGCATCAGACCTAAATAGTCAAAGTTGTGTCATTTTATCTATTATCTATCTATCTATCTATCTATCTATCTATCTATCTATCTATCTATCATCTATCTATTTATTTTCCCAAATACTTTCATTTTATTTTTTCAGTGTTACAAGATTAATTGTTCATGCACCACACCCAGTGCTCCATGCAATACGTGCCCTCCTCTTTTGATTCTTATGCTAAGATCTACTGCTTGAATTGAACTAAACCCATTCTTTCTGTTTGTAAGGAGGAGAAAAATGTGGATCCAACCAACAAAGTCACTATTTTTGAATGAATTCTGTTTTATAACAAAGTTTTCGCACATAGGGAAATATTTAATGGAATCATGGATTTAAGCCATTATAGGTGAAATAAGGAGTTGAGGAAAATTATCTGAAATAATTCAAACTTAGAGTAACTTTCATCTAAACTTTGAGATAATAGAGAAAAAAATAATAATAGACAAAAAATTTACTTAGATTATCTGTATAATTGCCTCTTCTACTGTATATGAATCTGGAAACCACCCATTCATTCATTTTCTATTCTACAAATGTTTATTGAACACCTATTCTGGTTAAGACCGGGAATGTGAGGTGAAAGGAACAATATCATCTGTTCAAAAACTTATTGTATTATGGTACTCATAGCCTTTTAATAAATGGTTTTATTACTTTGTAAAATATAAACATAACACATATAAACCTAAGCAGCTCTTGAGATATTAGCTATTGAGAATAGAACCAGACCAATGGATATTCTTTAAAAGCAATTAAAAAATACTCACCTAAATCTCTTAAAGCATGCCAAAGTGAGGTTGTAATAATAAAGTCCGGCTTAGTTTCCCACCCCCTACCATTTCTCAGCAAGTAGGTAGGCTCTGTTCCACGTGTCTCTGAGCATTGTCACTGCAAATACCCTAAACTTCTCTCCAGGCCTTCATTTCTCCCTTCCATATCTCCATATTCTATTTCCTGGTAACTCTGCCTTTACAGAGCTCCTCAATTCTCCTTCACTCACTTCTCTGACTCTGTACAACAAAGACCACATCACTGAGATAAATTACACACATACACACATGCACACACATTTTTTTCTGTGATGTAAAACTTATGGAAGAGTATTTGAGTCAGATTTTTAGCTTAGACAAAAGTCTCAGAAAAAAAAATCCACAAATCTGAAAATATAAATTTTTAATTGTTTCAGCCACTGAAAATGAATTGATTTGGTAATTTCATATATCTCTTTGCCTTGTACCTTCATAACTTTGGTCTGAAGAAGCATGCATAGGCTCATGCAGTTGCAGAGCTGCCAAATAGACTATGAAATATGTGTTATGTTTTTCTGGAAACATGTTTATGTAGATGTCTTCTTCCCACACTGACACCACAGTCTGGTGTGTTAATGTCCTTTAATCCCCTAAAACAAAAATGTTTTTAAAGACCTCAGCTGTTTATGTTTGGAAAAACTGCTGCTTTGTGCAGTAGCTTGAGTATGTCTCATAAAAATTTTATCTCTAGTGCTAGCTATGTCTATAAGATGTTATGGTGGCATCGAAATCATAATTGCTCTATTGATATCATAATTGCTCTGAAGGACCATTTCAGTGTAAATATGCAAGTACTCCTGATAAGCTACACTGTTAAATGAAACCACCCAAAACAAGCTATACGTAACAGTGTAGATAAGATATAACAAACCTGCTGAAGAACTGGTATTAGAGACAGGTTCCTTAGCTGAGTGGGTAGAGACTGAGGAAGCAACTTGTTTGTATTTTAGTTTTAAGAATTAAGTAAAACCACAAACCTGGAAAAAGCCTAAATAGTAATTTAGATTCTTTCGCTTTTTGGAAGAGAAGAGGCAAGGGAGATAAGGATTTATTTTGAGGTTTCATAGCTAACAGCATAATCAGAACTAGAGTTTAAGGCCTGACTTCTGTTCAGGATTTCTTTTACTACATAGTTATCAGTCAGTGACAATGTAACTCCAGGCAAGTTTGTTTGTTTCTTTCTTTCTTTCAAAGATTTATTTATGTATTTGACAGAGAGAGAGACAGCGAGTAAGGGAACACAGCAGGGGGAGGGGGAGAGGGAGAAGCAGGCCTCCCACTGAGCAGAGAGCCCGATGTGGGGCTTGATCCCAGGACCCAGGACCATGACCTGAGCCGAAGGTAGACACTTAATGGCTGAACCACCCATATACCCAAATATACCTGTTTTAAATATGTGTTGTCTTCCCATTTTGGGGAAGGTGTTGTTCCCTGTCCCATTATGAGATCTTGGTTGCCATCTGTGCTGTTCTTAAGATGAGCTGAAGTGTTAACTAACTCACATGAACAGAACATTCTTTGCGTGTAAGTAGGAAGATTTGGGGGGGAAAGAAGGAAATGCTCTCTGAAACAGGGTGGAATATCCCCCTTCCCAGAGGGTTGTTAAGTGATTGTTTAGTAACATTTCTTTCTCCCCATTGCAGGGTAGAGAACAAGGGTCAAGGCAGAGAATTGATGAGAATAACAGCAA
>CM052797.1:79995124-80009810 GCA_028533885.1 Nasua narica
ACGTCCCAAGCATGGAACATTTTTCCATTTCTTTGTGTCTTCCTCAATTTCTTTCATGAGCACTTTATAGTTTTCTGAATACAGATTCTTTGCCTCTTTGGTTAGGTTTATTCCTAGGTATCTTATGATTTTGGGTGCAATTGTAAATGGGATTGATTCCTTAATTTCTCTTTCTTCTGTCTTGCTGTTGGTGTATAGAAATGCAACTGATTTCTGTGCATTGATTTTATATCCCGACACTTTACTGAATTCCTGTATGAGTGTTAACAGTCTTGGAGTGGAGTCTTTTGGGTTTTCCACATAAAGTATCATATCATCTGCAAAGAGTGAGAGTTTGACTTCTTCTTTGCCAATTTGAATGCCTTTTATTTCTTTTTATTGTCTGATTGCTGAGGCTAGGACTTCTAGTATTATGTTGAATAGGAGTGGAGATAGTGGATATCACTGCCATGTTCCTGATCTTAGGCAAAAAGCTCTCAGTTTTTCCCCATTGAGAATGATATTCGCTGTGGGTTTTTCATAGATGGCTTTGATGATATTGAGGAATGTACTCTCTATGCCCACACTGTGGAGAGTTTAGATCAAGAAAGGATGCTGTACTTTGTCAAATGCTTTTCAGCATCAATTGAGAGTATCATATAGTTCTTGCTCTTCCTTTTATTAATGTATTGTATCACATTGATTGATTTGCGGATATTGAACCAACCTTACAGCCCAGGAATAAATCCGACTTGATCATCCTTTGAATTTACTGTCGGATCCTATTGGTTAGTATTTTGGTTAGAATTTTTGCATCTGTGTTCTGGTCTATAATTCTCCTTTTTGATGGAGTCTTTGTCTGATTTTGGGATCAAGGTAGTGCTGGCCTCATAAAATGAGTTTGGAAGTTTTCCTTCCGTTACTATTTTTTGGAACAATTTCAGAAGGATAGGTATTAATTCTTTAAATGTTTGGTAGAATTCCCCTGGGAAGCCGTCTGGCCCTGGGCTCTTGTTTGTTGGGAGATTTTTGATGACTGCTTCAATCACCTTACTGGTTATGGGTCTGTTCAGGTTTTCTATTTATTCCTGGTTCAGTTTTCGTAGTTTATATGTCTCTAGGAATGCCTCCATTTCTTCCAGATTGTCTAATATGCTGGTGTATAGTTGCTCATAATATGGTCTTATAATTGTTTGTATTTCTTTGGTGTTGTTTATGATCTCTTCTCTTTCACTCATGATTTTGTTAATTTGGGTCCTTTCTTTTTCTTTTTGATAGTCTGGCCAGGGGTTTATCAGTCTTATTAATTCTTTGAAAGAACCAGCTCCTAGTTTCGTTGATTTGTTCTACTGTTCTTTTGGTTTCTATTTCATTGATTTCTGCTCTCATCTTTATTATTTCTCTTCTTCTGCTGGGTTTAGGCTTTCTTTGCTGTTCTTTCTCCGGCTCCTTTAAGTGTTGGGTAGGTTGTGTATTTGAGATCTTATTTATTGAAAAAAGCTTGTATTGCTATATATTTTCCTCTTAGGACTACCTTTGTTGTGTCCCAAAGATTTCAAACAGTTGTGTTTTCATTTTCATTTCCTTCCATGAATTTTTTTAAATTCTTCTTTAATTTCCTGGTTCATTCATTCTTTAGTAGGATGCTCTTTAACCTCCATGTATTGGAGATCTTTCCTCTTGTGATTGGGTTCTGATTTCATGGCATTGTGGTCTGAAATTATGCAGGAAATGATCCCAAATCTTTTGGTACTGAATGAGACCTGATTTGTGAAACAGGATGTGATCTATTCTAGAGAGTGTTCCATGTGCACTAGAGAAGAATGTATATTCTGTTGCTTTGGGATGGAATATTCTGAATATATCTGTGATGTCCATCTGTTCCAGTGTGTCATTTAAAGCTTTTATTTCCTTGTTGATCTTTTGCTTAGATGATCTGCCCATTTTGGCAAGGGGGTATTAAAGTCCCCTACTATTATTTTATTATTGTTGATGTGTTTCTTTGATTTTGTTATTAATTGGTTTATATAATTGGCTGCTCCCATGCTAGGGGCATAGATATTTAAAATTGTTAAATCTTGTTGGACAGTTTCTTTAAGTATGATGTAGTGTCCTTCCTCATCTCTTATTGTAGTCTTTGGCTTAAAATCCAATTTATCTGATATAAGGATTGCCATTCCAGCTTTCTTTTGATTTCCATTAGCATGGTAAATTGTTTTCCACCCCCTCACTTTCAATCCGGAGATGTCTTTGGGTCTAAAATGAACTTCTCGTAGACACCATATTGATGGGTCTTGTTTTTTTAATTCATTCTGATACTCTGTGTCTTTTGATTGGGGCATTTAGCCCATTTACATTCAGGGAAACTATTGACACATATGAATTTAGTGCCATTGTATTACCTGAAGGTGATTGTTACTATATAATGTCTCTGTTACTTTCTGGTTTATGTTACTTTTAGGCTCTGTCTTTGTTTAGAGGACCTCTTTCAATATTTCCTGTAGGGCTGGTTTGCTCTTTGCAAATTATTTTAGTTTTTGTTTGTCCTGGAAGCTTTTTATCTCTCCTTCTATTTTCAATGACAGCCTAGCTGGATATAATATTCTTGGCTGCATATTTTTCTCATTTGTGCTCTGAATATATCATGCCTGTCCTTTCTGGGCCTGCCAAGTCTCTGTGGATAGGTATGCTGCCAATTTGATATTTATGCCTTTTATGTTATAGACTTCTTGTCTCGAGCTGCTTTCAGGATTTTCTCTTTGTCACTAAGACTTGTAATTTTTACTGTTAGATGATGGGGTGTGGACCTATTTTTGTTGATTTTGAGGGGGGGTTCTCTGTGCCTCCTGGATTTTGATCCTTGTTCCCTTCACCCAGTTAGGGAAATTCTCTACAATAATTTGCTCCAATATGCCTTCTGCCCCCTCTCTCTTTCTTCTTCTGGGGTCCCAATTATTCTAATATTGTTGTGTCTTATGGTACCACTTATCTTTCAAATTCTCCCTTTGTGGTCCAGTAGTTGTTTGTCTCTCTTTTGTTCAGCTTCTTTATTCTCCATCATTTGGTCTTGTATATCACTAATTCTCTCTGGTACCTCATTTATCCTAGCAATAAGAACCTCCATTTTTTATTGCACCTCATTAATAGCTTTTTTGATTTCAACTTGGTTAGATTTTAGTCTTTTGTTTCTCCAGAAAGGGATTCTATAATATCTTCCATACTTTTTCTGAGCTCAGCTAGCACCTTGATAATTGTAATTTTGAGTTCTGACATATTACTAATGTCTGTATTGATTAGGTCCTTAGCCATTGGTACTGCCTCTTCTTCTTTTTTTTTTTTTGTGGTGAGTTTTTCCACCTTGGCATTTTATCGATATAAGAATAGATGAATGAGAGAACAAAATACTAAAAGGGTAGCAATTACCCTAGAGAAATATACACTAACTAAATCAATAAGGAGCCGAAACCAGGGGTTTCAGAAAAGGGGTGGGGGGAGAAAAAAAAAGAAGAAAAAAAAAAAGAGAAAAAAATATATATATTAGACTAGTGATTAGAACAGAGCCCCACACTTGATTTTGGGAGTTTTTTGGTTTGTTAGAAGAAACTACCTTTCAAAATTTTAGAGAAAGAAAAACTTATAAATATACAAAAATATGGGTAAACACTATGAAGGGATGGAATATGAGTGTAAATATTAAAATTAAAAAAGATTCTAAAAAAGAGATTGATAAAATAAGAAGTTAGTTAAAAAAAAAAGAAAAAAGGAGGAAAGAATGTGATCGGGGTGAGACTAGAACAAAGCCGTGTACTAGATTTAGGGTATATTTTGATCTATTAGAAGAAATTTTATCCCAAAATTTTGTAGAAAAAAAAAACCCTCTATATGCAAAAATAGGGTTAAATACAATGAGGGGATAAAATATGAATATAACAATGAAAATTAGAAAAGATTTTTTAAAAGGTATTGATAGGATACTAGTTATAAAATGTTAAAATAAGAGGAAAAATAAAATAAAAAATAGAATAAGAAAAAATAAAATTTAAAAAATTTAATTCTGAAAGATTAAGGGATCATGGGAAAAAAGCCATGAATTCTATGTGTTGCTTTTTCCTAACTCTGGAGTTAGCAGTTCTCTTTGATTGATGAACTTGGTCTTGGGTGGATATTCTTGCTGATCTTCTGGGGCAGGGTCCTATTGCAGTGATTCTGAAATATCTTTGCCCAAGGCAAAATTGCACCACCCTTGCCAGGGGCTAAGTAATCTGCTTGGGTTCCCTCTCGTAGGTTTTGTTCCCTGAACGCCTTCTGTACAGCTTTGGAGGACATGAATAAATATGGCAGCCTCCTAATCTCCAGCCCGTAGGAGCCGAGAGGCTCAGGGCCCCATTCATCAGTGCACCCTAAGAGAAAAACAGTTAATCACTCCCGTCTCCCTGGTCTCCAGCTGTACTCTGTGCTCACCCAGCCTGTGACAGAGTGTTTCTATCTCTGGTGCACAGCCCTGTTTTGAGTCTCCAAACCCATCAGATTCCTGCAGCATGCTCCTGCACTGTTCCTCCTGAAGGAGAAAGGAAGTGGTCTCTCCAGTTCTGCCCCTTGTGGGGTCCCCGCTTGAAGAGCAGTGGCCTGAGTGTGCCTTAGTTCATGGTTTAAGGTAATCCCGAGCTGAAAGCCCACTGCTTGACTCTGTCTGCCATTGGCTTCCTTGCTCTGATACCTGGGAGCTCTGCCACCCTCAGACACCCACAGTCTTTTTGTATCCCCATGGGTCCTGAGACCACACTGTCCCAGCAAGGGCTCCACCTCCCCACTTAGGCTCTGGAGTGATGTCCCTCAGTGGAGCCAACTTCTAAAAGTTCTGATTTTGTGCTCCGCTGCTCTGCAGCTTGCCGAGAACCATCCCCTCCCCCTGTGGTCTATCTTCCCATCACTTTGGATTCACTTCTCCACATGTTCTACCTTCCAGAAAGTGGTCAATTTTTATTCCTAGAATTGCTGTTCTTCTCTTCTATCTCCTGTTGAGTTTGTAGGTGTTAAGAATGGTTTGATAACTATATAGCTCAACTTCTGGGATCTGATAATATCTGTCTTCTACTCCTCTGCCATCTTGCTCCTCCTCCTCTAATTTATGTTTTCAATACCATTTATTCCTTGTATACACCACCCAATTTTTCTTATCTTACAGTGTAGAATGCTCAATACCAGGGTAAAAATATTTAGAGAATTTTGTTATCTATGATTTAAATCATAGCAACTTTTGTCCATGAAAAATTTTTATAATGCTTCTTGAAATTCAATGATGAATTTTGATGGTAGAGAAGAAAAATTAAAGTTATGCTGTGCTATTTGGGTAAAGTCTCTGATTCAGTGAAAAGCAGTCTTCAATATCTCATGGCAAGTCCAAAATCCAACAGGACCGCACAGAAATGTGTTAGAATTTTTCTCCAAAATTGTGTTTTCACTTTGTTTTTTAAACTTCATTTTCTTTGAAATAATACCCAGGGTTTTTTTTTTTTTAAGATATATAAATATGCATCTTTAAAACGTGTAGCTATTTGACATAGAGTTACTTCAAATCAGTTACCTGTACTTTTATTAAAATTTTTTATATGGTGATCTTCAAAATTAGCCAATTTTTTTTTTGCTTTTAAAATAGTAATGTATTCTGAAGCCCATTTCCATGTTGTTTCATTTACTTGTACAGTTGACATCTTTTGAGATGAAATAGGTTTCAGGGGCTAAAAATAAAAACCAAAAGAAAATTTCACATCCAAAGGAAGAACATTTCAAATATTTATGGAGACATGTAGCTATCTTGGCACTATCATGCTCCTGTGAAATGGCAACATCTTAAATAAATTTACACTTTTAATGTCTTCTTTTAGAAACGTTGTCCCACTGTGACGCGGAACAAGCTAACATCAGAAATTCCTATCACTTTTAATAAAAATAAAAATATCTATCATGAAACTTCAGCAATATTTAAACAGTAATTTGAAACTATTTAAACTACTCAGCATATGGATCAAAAATATCTTGTAGCTCTGGCTGAAGAATACCAATGAAGGGGAAGAACGTAAAAATTCCACCAACTTAAATTCCTTACCATTTATAATCTGCTTTGAACCTAAATATGGAAGAAATGTCTGAATCTTTAAAAAACTTAGAATTTTACTATTTTATTTTGATAAAAATAATATCATAATTATCCAAAACTTAGTTTTCAAAAAAATTCCACTATTATTTTAATAAATGTTAGGGTTAAAATTATTCAAAATAATGATATTCTAAAAAGAACCACCTTAAATATCTGGAAACTTTTATTCAAAACCTAGATGATGTTTTTTGTATATGAATTGAATCTGAGTAATTCCTTTCTATGAGGGATGCTCTGGCCTGGGGTGCTGCTATGTTCAGTACTAGGATATGACTTTCAGTGCTTCCCACAACCAGTCTCAGTCCCCAAATGGCTCCAAATTGAATCATGGTGTTCTGGGCGAAGTTTCACAAGAGACTTTAGAATTTGATTTTGAACACATTGAATTTGAGCTGATTACATTACATCCAACTGAAAATGTTCAGAAGACTATGTCAGGCTAGGTCCTCCAAGAAGCGGTCACTAAGACAGAATTTGCAATATAAGAGACTTATTAGGAAAATACTGTGAGAAATAAGCAGGGAAGGGTCAGGAGTCCACAGGGAACTGGCAGATGCAGCTGTGACACCTATGAAAAGTGTGAAAGGAACAGAGGAGGGTTGGATAAGAATTGTTTCAGACTATAGTGAACTTGTGAGCAGGTCTTGGCCAGGTCAGTGGGAGCCTCAGAGCTGAGACCATCCCCTCAGGTCCTGTGTTGAGCAGGCGTTCCCGTTTCCAGTGTGCTCTCTATGTTTGGTTGTTGACAGGGAGAAGCCAGCAAGACAAGGCCTTAGTGTGGGTGTGAATGCTGTGGTAGATCCTAAAGATAGAGGTTGTCAGCTAACTGCATTCTTTTTAGCAGGTTGTTACTTGGAGGAGAATCTGAGCAGCATTCCTTTGTGATCACCGCAAAGGCACAGGGAACTTGGTTTAAAAATGTGGGAAGGTTGTCTTCTAAATAGGTGGCAGAGCATTCCTTTTATGAAGGAAACATTTTGATGGGCAAAAATAATATACCAATTGATGTAAAATGCTGTCTGCAGAAACCCAAATAATACAAATGATGGTTAAGGTGCTCTGCATGAGGAAAATCCTTTTATGATTTACTTAACAAATATTTACTGAGCACTTAGGTCATGTCAAATATTGTGAAGATAGAGCAGCCATAAAAACAGGCCATAATCAGGGCAACTGGGTGGCTCAGTCAGTTGAGTCTGCCTTCGGCTCAGGTCATGATTCCAGGGTCCTGGGATCAAGCCCTGCATTGGGCTCCCTGCACAGTGGGGAGCCTGCTTCTCCCCTTGCCCCTCCCCATGCTCATGCTCTCTCTCTCAAATAAATAAATAAATAAATAAATTCTAAAAAACCCCACAAAAAACAAACTGAAAACCAAACAGACCATAATCTCTGCCTTCATGAAGTGTACATTACGGTGGGTAGAAAGATAATAAAACAAATAGATGACCAAGTTATACAGATTGTCAGAAAGTACCAAGTGCTCCAGGGAAAAATAAAGCAAGGAAGGTGGATAGGTAATTGGGAATGAAGGGTTGCTATTATAAAAATGATGTCTAGGAAGTTTTCACTGAGCTGACAATTGAGCAGAAGCTTAAGGAGGCAGGGGTAGTAAGCCATTTGGATAACTGAGGGAAGGTCATTATAGGCAGAGAGGAAAAAAGCTCTGAGGCAAGAGTGTTCTAGAACCACACAAGGAGACTTTCGTTTGAACAAGGCTGGAGTTGGTAGGAGAGAAGTCTGAGAGTTACTAGGGGGACCAGGTCAAGGAGGACACATAAGGACTTTGGCTTTTCTGCTAAGTGTCATGGGAAGCTGTTTGAGGACTCTGAGCAGATGAATGACATGAAGTGACATCTTTTAAAAGGATCTCTCTGGCTGCCATTTTGAAAATGGGCAGTAGAAGGGCAAAGTGACCAGAAAGTGACCAAAAGAGTGAACAGTGACCAAACAGACCAGTTAGGATGTTATTGCAATAATCCAGGTGAGAAAATGGGAGGAATTAATTTTTCTTTCAAGATGAGAGGGGGCAGAGATGGGAGGGGAAAGGAGAGTCTAAAGAGAAGGTATAAGGAGATATGACCAATAAAGGTTTCCCATTTGGGGTGGATAAGGGACGTTTTAAGAAGGTGAATGTCAAATATGACCTTTGAAATTGTTGCCATGTTTGTGTTTCTGCTTCAGATTTCCAATCAAGCCTATTTTACTCACAAATGTATTGTGGGAGTGTATGTTTGTCTGTCTAACATATAACTTTAAATTCAACAAAAGGTCTGGGTCTGGGTGTATTACAAATGTGTTAGCCCACAGTTGGAACAGTGGGTACTCATGGTAGCAGGAACTTGAAATCAAATATAATTAGGAGAATGGAAGCCCTGGGAGTTGGCAGAAATCTTGGGGAAGGTCTTGAAAGTGGGATTTGAACAAATCTTAGCTAGTTGCAGGAGGCTTGACTCCAGCTGACTTCTGACTTAAGGCAAAGGTAGAGATTTAATTTTTTGAGCTACCCCATATAGAGATGATGAATAATAGAGGACTTCTTGGAGGGAAAAATACCAGAGGAAAAAAAGTCTGTGCTTTAGTAATTATTCCAGATAGAAGAAAGAGATAGTAGACTCAGTAAAGACAGTGAAAGACTGGAATGATAGATAAAAACCAATGTCACCTAATGTGACAGAGTCTGTTGGTTTCCCCTCCAAGTCTGTGTTTCCACTTCTCATTTGCAAACCTTAATTTTTATTGCATGGCTAAAATGTTATATTTCCTATCCTACCTATGTAACAAGGTTTGGCTCAGTTTTTGTCAATGAGATGTAAGAAGTTGGATAGAAGTCGTTGACAGAATGGGAAGGTGCCTTGAAAGTGTAGAGGCAGCTGGGATGAGTCCTTCTGGCTAACTTAAATTTTCTGTTTATGGCACTGTAACTGCCATGTAATACTGGCAGCCACCATTTATTGAACCCTATTATAGCTCAGGCATGGTGCTAAGAACTCTAAACTATTAGCTCAATTATTCATCACAATAATCCTGTGACATAGGTGCTATTATTTTCACTGATTTAGTAGATGAGGAAAATGAAACTCAGAAGGGTCATGTGAATTATTCAAGATCACCTAGCTAGTGTGTAGCTTCAAACATATTTGTTGGATTTAAAGCTTGGGTATTATCTACTCCAACATGGTGTCAGTTGGGACTAAAACTTAACTGAGGTTCTGAGAGTCTTATCTGAAACAACTATGTTTCTCTAAACTTAACACTTTATCACTGACCAACTATACTTCTCAGGCCTGTCTTCTTTCACACATGGTTTTGACAAATCCCCATCCCACCTAAGACCTTATTCTACTGCAGCTATGCTACAGCCCAGCATGATGTTTAAATCCTGCCAGAATCTGCTTTGTACAGTTCTCTATGATAGCAGTCCCGAGGCAGGGTGAGAGCTGTGCTCTCAGAGGGTTTTCTTTGTTCAAAATCGAAAGGAGGTAGCAGCTGGCCTAAAATTATGACTGGCAACTGGTCTCAGACTTATTATGGTTGCCCTGATGCTTTCTCAGATTCACTGAAATGTTTTTCCTCTGAGAACAAAGCTTCCAGAAACTCAAAACACCTGTATTAACTGGTGACCTAAAAGGAGCACTTACCTGCTAACTTCCTGGCTGATTTTCAAGTAGCTTGGCAGAACGTTCCTGCTGTTACTAGACTTCTATAAAGAATTAATTATTCTGGATAGCTAGATTGATTTCAACAGAAACTGCCTCATTTTAAAAATCTATCTTTTGAAATTTTCTAATAACCATTAAGAGCCCATTAGCAAAGTTGTAAGGAAAATAAGAAAGTGAGACTGGTAAAGGCATTATCCCAGTCATCCCTACCGAAGATGTAGCAGCATGCGTTAGTTTATGTGGATGTTTTTGTTTTGTAATTATTCTAGATGATAGAGATGAAAGAGCTTAAAATCTTTTTATTTATGTGTGTGATTGGGAGTGGAATATGAGAAAGTATGTATGAATGGAAAAGATCATTCAAATATTTTATTGAAAATTATGGGAATAGTTACCATTTACTGAAGGCCTTTTATTTTTTATTTATTTTTTATTTTTTAAAGATTTTATTTATTTATCTGACACACAGAGAGAGACAGCAAGAGAGGGAATATAGGCAGGAAGACTGGGAGAAGGAGAAGCAGGCTTCCCGCTGGGCAGGGAGCCTGATGCGGGGCTCAATACCAGGACCCTGGGATCATGACCTGAGTCGAAGGCAGACGCTTAACAACTGAGCCACCCAGGTGCCCCTACTGGAGGCCTTTAGATATCAGATGTCACATGAGGTATTTTCTCATTTAATGCAATCTTTTCCCCAGTCCCTATTAGGTAGAGCACAGTTTATAAATGTGATGATGCTGAGAGACAGTGAGTCAATTCCTCAGGGTCACACAGTGGGAATTTATATAAAGATCTGTCTGTCTACAAAGTACATGCTTTTTCCATTTTATTATTCTATGGCAAAAAGCATTCAGTGTTATGGGGTATTTTAAACACAGATTTGCTTTATAGAACTTCAGCAATACAGAAAACTCAAGGGCCAGTTGTAAACAGTTCTGGATCACTGACTATGGTCTAGTTTGAAGTTTTTCAATCCTACATTCTTTTCTTTCCTGCACTACCCTTTGACCATTTTATATATACTAGAAGAAAGAATGCAGTTAATTAATTTTTTTCATTATTAACTGCCTTGGCAAAAGTATTGATTAAGGAGGAGACGGAAATGAACTTTGTTTATTATTTTTCTTTTTTTTTTTTTAAAGATTTTATTTATTCATTTAACAGAGAGAGAACACAAACAGGCAGAGAGGCAGGCAGAGGCAGAGAGAGGAGCAGGCTCCCTGCTGAGCAAGGAGCCCGATGCGGGACTCGATCCCAAGACGCTGGGATCATGACCAGAGCCAAAAGCAGCTGCTCAACCAACTGAGCCACCCAGGCGTCCCTGTTTATTATTTTTCAATTTCATTTAATGGTACATTACCATTCTTCGTTTCCATAATTTCTTGAATTGACTTTATTTTTTTTTTTAAAGATTTTATTTATTTATTTGACAGAGAGAGAGAGAGAGAGAGATCACAAGTAGGCAGATAGGCAGGCAGAGAGAGAGAGAGAGAAACAGGCTCCCTGCTGAACAGAGAGCCGGATGTGGGGCTTGATCCCAGGACCCTGAGATCATGACCTGAGCCGAAGGCAGGGGTTTTAACCCGCTGAGCCACCTAGGCGCCCCTACTTTAGTTTTTTTAAAAAAAAATCTCAAAATCGCTCTCATTTAGCAAGTGAATACAATATTGTTTTTTACAAATAAGAAAACTAAATTATATTTGCTTGTAATGGTTTATAATTACCCTACTAGTTACATAAAAAATAACATAAATCCTTAAAGCAACCAGGTTCATTTGTTACTTTGAGGAAGGCCAATAGCCACAAAAGAGTAGTCATGGCTCTGTGAGAGCTTGGTGTGGTAGAGTCTCAACTGAGTTTCATACTGGTGCACTCTGGCTCTCTGGCTATGTATACAGTTGGTGCTTAAAATCCTTAGCAATAGCTGTAAGATTTTATCACCATTAGTGGTGACCAACATCATGCAGTGTACTCTAAAGTTTCTGCTTAAAGGAAATTTATTATTTGCTAAATTTTACATGAAAGCAATGCAATGTTGACTATTTTAGTAGCCATATTTCATATATTAATGAAATATATAATATATACCCTTATCATCTGTCCTCTATGGGAATTTTGAATCACAAATGAATATTATTATTTAATTTCCATTTAGTATATCTTTCTAGCTAATAATGTTTGGAGAAAGTAATAATTAAATTCTTGAGTTTTTCTCTTTACATTTGAATAAAGTGTTTTTTAGATTCTTTTATGGGTTGGATATTAACTATGGGGTACTGACTTTTATGAAATTATGCAATAAATCAATTGTTCAATGTGTGTAGAATATTTGTTCCTTTGAAAACACATAAATAGAAAATATCTAAATATTTACAAAGTGTTTGACAAGGTTAAATAATCTAATCACTAACTTGGTGCTGATAGTATTTATGGGTGAATGTGTAGGAAAAGGAGAGTTTATCTACAGACTCAGACTCTGGCTTGTCTGTTTTCACCTCATCCAATAGCTTTTCTGGAGTTGAGGTATAACCAGAAAACATGAACTTTCATTGCAAAAGGAAAATTTGTTTGCATCACGAGCTTTCCTCATCTTTCTCCCCAAGATTTAGGACTGGAAACTACCAGGGTGGCTTCAGTCAAGTTTCAGTGACAAGGACAGGAAATAGAACAATGAAATAAAATGTCTTGAATAGATAGAATCCTAGTCAGGCAAGCCTAACACAAAGGACCAAATGTCTGTGGAAGAATACTGTTTTTCATCGTGTGCACGTGCACACGTGTGTGTGTCCAAAACCAGTTACTCTAGCATGGTGGTTCTCAAACTTTGACATATATAAGAATCTCCTGGAGGGATGGTAAACACAGACATTTGGGGCTCACATCTAGAGTTTCTTTCTTTCTTTCTTTCTTTCTTTCTTTCTTTCTTTCTTTCTTTCTTTCTTTTTTAAGATTTTATTTATTTATTGGACAGACAGGAGAGAGATCACAAGTAGGCAGAGAGGCAGGCAGAGAAAGAAGGGGAAGCAGGCTCCCTGCTGAACAGAGAGCCTGATGTGGGGCTCGATCCCAGGACATTGAGATCATGACCTGAGCGGAAGGCAGAGGCTTTAACCCACAGAGTCACCCAGGCGCCCCCAGAGTTTCTGATTTAGTAAGTTTATGGTGATGTCTAAGAGTTTTTATTCTCAACCAGTTCCTGGGTGATACTGCAGCTATTGGTTCAGGGACTGCTTTTTAAAAATCATTGCCCCCACCACACAGATAAGCTTTATATAAGGGGGTTCCTGTGAACCCTGAGTGCTGTGACTATGGGGAATTATGGAGCTTTGGCAAGAATCTAGCCCAGGAAGGGCATTCCTGGAGCAGTGGACAGTTTCTTTTGGACTTGGCCTGATATCTTTTGTAGTTGTGCTATGAGGCACTGAAAAGGAGTGGTGGTGGACTTGTACCTTTTAGTTTCTCTCTCTACCTGAAGTTTGGAACCAGTACTGACTATGGACTATCCACACTATTCTGAATCATTCCTGGAATTTTTGGAATATTCTTATTGCCCAGCTTATAAAAAAACATTTTAGATAATGTACCTGCTTTTTATTTCTATTACCTTAGTTTATAAAGGTGAATTTATACAATATATCTGTACATTTTCATTAGTACTAAAACCTTTTTACTTTATTATTCACTTACACAAAACAATATTTTCATAATATTTTTAAACCATAGAGAGGGTGATTATTAAATGTGTTAAATAAAAATAGAATTAAATAGAAAATGTGGATGGTCTGAGAAGTTGAATGTTTTTCCCCCAACTTTTGCTCCATCTTGAAATGAGACTTTATTTGCATTGTATGTCTGGGAGACAGCAGAAGTTTAATGTTTCAAGTTTCCAAAAAGTAATATTAAGTAAAGTCAATAGAGAAGGGGCAATGAGGCAAAGCAGAGTGCCGCCCAGACACTGATTTGCTATTTATTTTTTTCTTTTCCACTAAAGAAAATAAATGTCTTGTGGGCATAGGGTAAGTGGGAATATACATTCCACGGTTGGAAAGCTAGTAATGGGAATAGATCAGACAGGCCACCCACGCATTTATACTTTGATGTCACTGGTTTAGTACATCATTCTTTATATATGTCATACCTGGTACCATATGTTTAGAACAAATCAGTTTATGTATATTGAAAATTTCTTCTAGGTTTTTTACATTTATATAAATAAAAATGTTAAACATTTGTTTAATTGACTACAAATTGCTACATTCGGACTTTCAACCTTTGTCTTTTTTTCTTCCTCTTCACCTGCTGAATCAGTTTACTCTTCCCATTATTTTCTCTCTTAAACTGACTTTGTTTTATCATAAGATGTTCACTCAGTTAACAGTATGGTATCTTTCATATATATATATATATATATATATGTCCATCTTTACCTATCTACTTTACTATCTACACCTGGGTTAGAGAGAGCAAAGATGACTTTTCCCTCTAGAAAACTGATTGCTGCTCTTTAACTTTCACATAACTTTAATTTTATTCAGTGATTATTAGTCTCCGTGGACTTCGTCTCATATTGTTCTCAAGAATAACACAGAAGCATTTTTGGCATAGTTTTCTTCATTGTTACAACATGGTATGCTCAGTAGTGTAGACAATATAAAAAAGTGTTGGTTTAGCATTTAGTAGATTGACTTTGTAACAACCAGTAAAAGTTCTCCACAACTACATAATTACAAAAATCGTTGGAATAGAAATCTTCGAAAATGTTGACCTTATCAAAGTCCTTATAAGATTACAGAAACTTTACAAGGCATGACATATTAAAGTCTCAACAAAGATTTTGTCCTAACATGTTTCTAAAAACCTTTTTAGGCTTCAGATCTGCCCATATTCATAT
>CM052797.1:80010310-80029117 GCA_028533885.1 Nasua narica
ATCAAAAGCTTTTGCACAGCAAAGGAAACTGTCAACAAAACCAAAAGACAAGTGACAGAATGGGAGAAGATATTCACAAATGACATATCAGATAAAGGGTTAGTATCCAAAATCTATAAAGAACTTCTCAAACTCAACACAAAGAACAAATAATCCAATCAAGAAATGGGCAGAAGGTATGAACAGACATTTCTGTAAAAAGGATATCCAAATGGCCAACAAACACATGAAAAAAATGCTCAATATCACTCACCATCAGAGAAATACAAATCAAAACCACAGTGAGATCCCACCTCACATCATTCAGAATGGCTAAAATTAGCAAATCAGGCAACAACAGATGTTGGTGAGGATGCGGAGAAAGGGAACCCTCCTACGCTGTTGGTGGGAATGCAAGCTGGTACAACCACTCTGCAAAACTGTATGGAGGTTCCTCAAAATGTTGAAAATAGAGCTACCCTATGACCCAGCAATCGCACTAATGGGTATTTACCTTCAAGATACAAATGTAGTGGGGCTCCTGGGTGGCTCAGGCGTTGGGCATCTGCCTTTGGCTTGGGTCATGATCCCAGGATCCTGGGATTGAGCCCCGCATCGGGCTCCCTGCTTGGCGGGAAGCCTGCTTCTCCCTCTCCCACTTCTCCCTGCTTGTGTTCTCACTCTCTCTGTCAAATAAATAAACAAACAAACAAACAAAAACTTTAAAAAAAAAAAGATACAAATGTAGTGATTCGAAGGGTCACATGCACCTGAATGTTTATAGCAGCAATGTCCACAATAGCCAAACTATGGAAAGAACCTAGATGTCCATCAACAGATGAATGGATAAAGAAGAAGTGGTATATATATACAATGGAATACTAAGCAGCCATCAAGAGAAATGAAATCTTGCCATTTGCAACAACATGGATGGAACTAGAGGGTATTATGCTAAGTGAAATAAGTCACTCAGAGAAAGACAATTATCACATGATCACTCTGATATGAAGAATTTGAGAGGCAGGGCAGGGGGTTATGGGGGGTTGGGGAAGAGAAATGAAACAAGATGGGATGGGGAAGGAGACAAATCCTAAGAGATTCCCAAATTCACAATATAAACTAAGGGTTGCTGGGAGGTGGGGGGTGGGTAGGGTTATGGACATTGGGGAGGGCATGTGCTATGGCAAATGCTGTGAAATGTGTAAGCCTGATGATTCACAGACATGTACCCTGGGGCAAATAATACATTATATGGTAATAAAAAAATTTAAAATAAATAAAAATAAATAACAAAGAGTAAGAGTTCAAGTCTATATATTATGCATAGAAAATTCTGCAAGGTTATTGACCAAAATGTTACAGTGGCTAGTTTTGAATGGTGAGCTATAAGTTGATTTTATTTTTTTGAATTTTCTTAAAGCTTTATTTATTTATTTGAGAGACAGAGAGAAAGAGAGAGAGAGTGAGTATGAGTAGGGGGAAGGGCAGAGGGAAAGAATTTTTGGGCAGACTCCCCACTGAGTTTGCAGTCTAACTCCAGAATCCATCTCACAACCCATTAGATCACAACTTGAGCCAAAACCAAGAGTTGGATGCTTAACCAACTTAGCCACCCAGGCATCCCTCTTTTAATTTTTAAACAGTTTTTCACAATAAACATGTGTTTCTTTTATTGCAACACTTATATTACATAAAGTTTCTTACATTCTGTAGGAGGAATAGAAGATGAAAGAATTAAATCTGTCCAAAAAAGACTCCGTTATCGAAAAGGCCATCCCTAACTAGATAATAGTGACTAGTAACATGAAGATTAAATCGGGTTAATCACATAATATATGAGCTTCAACAATGAGACAAACTGCAATGAGTTGAAATCTATAACTATATTCAAATTCATGAATTCATAATATTTTAAACATTGGCCAATTTATGATGATAGAGAAAAAAAACTCATTACCTTAAAAACTAGTAAATAAAGGATGGAAGTAACATTTTTCTAGCTTTTCCTATATGAGCTCTACCATTAGGTAATCAAATGGGAAATGAAGGGAAGTACTTATAAAAATATTCTAATAAATGAAAATAATAAATGGTAAATTAGAAAACACCATTTACAAATGTCTCTTAATGATTTATATAGGTATTCAACATCGATGATTGCTAAAATCACAAAGAGAGAAAAGTAGGCTTGTACTTCCTATTTTTATACCAATGACTATGTACAGATTCGTCAAAAGACTCAAGCTTAAGTCAAATCTACCTTCTGAACTTATTAGACAATGTGCAAAATATATCCATGACAAAGAAACATATTGAACTGCACCACAAAAATAGCATCATCAAAATTCAGACAGTAGGAAATTCTACATACCAAATTTCCCACATTTTTGAACAGATATATTGTAGAGAAATGAAAGGGGTGGAAGAGGAACGTGGAGGTTTTTATAGACTTAAAATCATCAAATTTTCAAAACTATAAGCTAAATTTCAGTGTCTAATGATACGTATTTAGTGACAAAACTATAAAAAGAAAAATACAAGGAAGTCATTGCTATAAAAGTCAGGACAATGGCAGGAGAAAAGGGCTATTATTGGGATGGTGCAACTAGAAGGGGCTTCTTGGGTAGCTGAGACTATTTCCTGATCTGGGTGATGCTTACCCTATAATAGTTCATTAAGCCATAAAATTGATTTGGGTGATTTTCTGTTTCTGTATTTTATTTTACAATTAAACATAGTTTAAAATGTAAGCAGAGTTAACATAAAGTAAGATTCAATAAAGTTCAACCTCTCTTCTTTAGGCAAGGAAGCTACAGTAGGGAAAAAGCGAAAGGCAAAAAACCATCTGAATATGAAGACATACAAATGGCTAACAGATACATGAAAAAATGTTCATCATCATTAGCCAGCAGGGAGACTCAAATCAAAACCATATTGAGATACCACCTTACACCAGTTAGAATGGCCAAAATTAACAAGACAGGAAACAACGAATGTTGGAGAGGATGTGGAGAAAGGGGAACCCTCTTACACTGTTGGTGGGAAAGCAAGTTGGTGCGGCCACTTTGGAAAACAGGTGGATATTCCTTAAGAAATTAAAAATAGGGGCACCTGGGTGGCTCAGTGGGTTAAAGCCTCTGCCTTCAGCTCAGGTCATGATCTTAGGGTCCTGGGATCGAGCCCCACATCGGGCTCTCTGCTCAGCAGGGAGCTTGCTTTCCCCCCTCTCTCTCCTGCCTCTCTGCCTACTTGTGATCTCTCTCCCTCTGTAAAATAAATAAATAAACCTTTAAAAATAAAATAGAGCTACCCTATGACCTTGCAATTGCATTACTGAGTATTTACCCCAAAGATACAGATGTAGTGAAAAGAAGGGCTATCTGTACTCCAATGTTCATAGCAGTAATGGCCACAATCACTGAACTGTGGAAAGAGCCAAGATGTCCTTCAATGGACGAATGGATAAAGAAGATATGGTCCATATATATAATGGAATATTATGCCTCCATCAGATAGGATGAATACCCAACTTTTGTATCAACATAGATGGGACTGGAAGAGATTATGCTGAGTGAAATAAGTCAACCAAAGAAAGTCAATTATCATATG
Source organism: Nasua narica (assembly GCA_028533885.1). Classification (NCBI taxonomy): domain Eukaryota; kingdom Metazoa; phylum Chordata; class Mammalia; order Carnivora; family Procyonidae; genus Nasua; species Nasua narica. The sequence continues at coordinate 80,013,899 of CM052797.1, forward strand.
GTTTCACTTACTTGTGGAGCATAAGGAATAACATGGAGGACATTAGGAGAAGGAAAGGAAAAGTGAATTGGGGGAGATCAGAGAGGGAGATGAACCCTGAGAGACCATGGCCTCTGAGAAACAAACTGAGGGTTTTGGAAGGGAGGAGGATGGGGGAATGGGTGAGCCTGGTGGTGGGTATTAAGGAGGGCACATATTGCATGGAGCACTGAGTGTGGTGCATAAACAATGGATCCTGGAACACTGAAAAAAATTAAAATAATAAAAGAAAAGAAAAGAAGAGAAAATCACAACACAACAAGATAGTACCGGGAGGATGGAAAGTAAAGTGAAATGCCATACAGAAAAGGTAAATGTGGTGAAAACAAAAACCTTCCCCAATCACAATTTTGTCTTCCCCAACACATACCTCTTTTCAGAATCTATTACTTATCCATTTATGCATGGAGCACAGCCACATGGGGGAATAAGAGGGAAATGATCCTTCCCCGCCAGATTCTAGAGGATAGCTTTTCAGACTATCTTATATTTTCTAGATGACAGATCTAGAGAGCTCAAAATGATATTTCCAACTTGCAGCATAATACAAACTAACTATATAAATTATAAATCATTTATCCTGAGTGTCTAAGAATCCAAATTTATCTTTTTTAATTGTTTCACCTCTTTTCTTATCTGTTTTTTCCCCTTTTGACACTCTTTTCTATCCCCCATTGGACCACCACCTCAAACTCAGATGCCAACCAGAAAAGAGACTGAAATGGAGAGGGGAAAGAGAGGAGAGAAGGAACACATGGCAGGTGCTGGTTCATGAGCAGAAGTGTGGTACAAATGAAATATATTTTAGAAACATTATCTTTCCAAAGTTGTGAAGGATGCATTGGGGAAAGAAGTCAAGGGAGGCAGATACATGGGGAGACCAATGCAGAGGACAGTCCAAACTGGGCCAACACCTGGTTTCTTAAAATCAGATATGATCAGGATGGACTCAGCTACTATTCACACTTATGTTTCTAAATATTATGACACTGATGAAGCCATTAGAGAGAGAGAGAAGAGGGTCCTTTCCAATCTAGCATGTGCTAACATAAGGGATGTTTAACCAGCCCTGTGCACAACTTTCTTGGCATGTATGAATTTGAAAGTCAAATTTGTATCTCTATGAATCATACATTGTTCCCTGAAAGGAGATAGAATGTTAAACACTCAATACTAAAACTAATCTAATCATAATTTCTCTTTAATGATTCAGAAGCTCTTCAATATGTAGCAATAACTAAAACTTACCATTATAAAAATCGATTATCACTGCATATGTGATTTACAGTAATGCTCTTTGAGAATTCCAGTAATGAGAATTCTGAATAAACAACTGTATACTAAAAACACTTTAGTGGGTTTCTTTTTTTCATCTTTCCTCCTTCTCCAGTCAAAATTAAAATACTGAGACTATAAGTCTTCCAAAGCAAGTAAAATGACACTAAAGAAGCCTAACAACATTTGCCAAATCTAAGACACATGCTGTTTTTAATATATATTTGGTCATAAATAAATATATTGAGCACATTAATAAATGCCCCTTTCAAAAGCTCTTCACTCTCAAGGACTTTAAATCACTGTTCAGAAAATAAAAGACTACTGGGAATTTGAAAAGTAAGCATAATTCAGCCCTCTCTGAGTTATTTTACATGTTTTCAAGGTTAGTTGTTCTTATAAAACATATATAAATATGCATATCTTGTCTCTGAGTCAGGCTTATTTCAATGTCCTGAAGCAAAAGGAAATAGGAAAGTCATAAGAGACTTTCAGATACCAGAGCCTGAATGAAACTTGAATATCATCTATAAGCTTGTGCCATTAAGTGTTTTAATATTTTTTAATGCATGGGCTGCATTTATATCTGGCTGCAAGGCATTTATATTGGCTGTAAGGCTTGACAGCAGCCTGAGCAAGCTGTTTTCAATGAGCACTGTGGGGTAACCCACTTTTATGCAAAAGATGAATCCCACAGGCTTCACAATCCTTGAAGAAACTGTTTTTATGTGGAAGACCAAACAAATATAATCCTGTTCTTCCCACTGTTACTAATAGGAAAGAATTCAATTGGCTGACTATTATCTGGAACAAATTTTCTTTATAAATCTACTTTTGAGTTCATGATAATATTCAGTGTACCCCCCAAAATAACACAGAGATAAAGAAGCAAAAATTTAGTTTTCAAAGAAAAAACAAAAAATCTTACAACCTTATACAACCAATTACCATATTCGGAGGGCTTATCTTATTAAAGAAAGACGAGGGCTCATTAACTAAAATAATTTTCCCTTTCAGTGTTTTTTAATTATTGATTTAACAATCACTGAGGATAAAATTGAAATTCTCATTCCCCATGTTTTAATAAGCTAGATGATTTCATTACTTATTATTTTTAAACCAACTTTCCTAAACTACTGAGAGGAAAACACACATACACACACACACACACACACACACACACACATACACACACACACACACACACAGAACGGGGTGGGGAGGGAGAGAGAGAGAATGGGAAAATATCATGAAAACCCTTCTTACAGTGACATGGAAGATATGCCAAGTTCAAAAGCCTTGTCAAATAGGATAAAGCAAAGACATCTGTTTGCTACACTAAATATTGTAAGTGCTCAGGCACCAAGATCTATCTTTATTTAAAGTACTATTATTTAGTCTTTTCACATTCCACAGTGAAAATTGCTATAATATCCAAGAGATCTATGCCTCACACAGACTAGTAAACAGGATACTAATAGGATAATTATCCAACTGCATGTAAGTCACTGTAGCTACAATTTCCAAGTCAATGAACACAATAAAAAAAAAGGCTTCTGGTGATTTGACATATTACCACATTACTCTAAGGACTTGCCCCTACACTAATGTGGCAGAAACACTAGGGCAGCCCAGAACATTATATGTCTAAAATATGCATTGCTTCCTTTCTCCACAAAATATTAGGCAATCTCCCATATTGTAGTCAGTGTGTAGTACAGAATGGAATACCTTCAACTGTTAACTTCAAATAAAAGGCTCAAAGGCAATCTTGAAAATTTTGCTGGAATAGCCAAGTATGATATTCCAAATTGAGCCTACCAGTCTCCTCTAAGTACATCCATTACTAAAAAGTATAGCAAAAGTTTTAGTTGAATATGATTTTTTTCACAGTAATCAAAAATATTTATGCTATATACAGTATCATCTGCTAAGCACTATGAGATATTAACAAAAAAGAAAATCTTTAAAAGTTAGAATGGGAGGCCAAAGTGTACTCAACCAGAAGGCAAATGATAAAAACAAATAATTCCACTTAAATTCTTTCCAATAAGCAATGAAGTAAATCATTCATAATCTGATGAGTTTTAAAAATTCACCACTTATTTGTTAAATTTGTCATTTACAAATTTTTTTTAAAGATTTTATTTATTTATTTATTTATTTATTTATTTATTTATTTAACAGAGAGAGAACACAAGCAGGCAGAGAGGCAGGCAGAGCAGAGAGAGGAGCAGGCTCCCTGCCAAGTGAGGAGCCCGATGTGGGACTCGATCCCAGGACACTGGGATCATGACCTGAGCTGAAGGCAGCTGCCTAACCAACTGAGCCACCCAGGCATCCCATCATTTACAAATTTAAAAAAAAGTATTCTCCAAATGAAGAGTGAAGAAAACTAGCTATTGTGTGTGCTAAAGTGGATAAATTTTTCAAACCACCATTATTTAGAAATATAATGAGGACTCACTTCATGAAATGTCTAAACAAGTTGGTAAGTCATTGGGTCCATTTGACAGAGATTTTTAAATCCAAACAAAATGTTTCTAGAATCTTTTTCTTGAGAATCAATAATATATATTTACTATAGTACATGTATGCTTTTAATTAGAAATTATTTTAATAGTTAAAGCATCTATATCAAAAAGGAATATTAAATGTCTATTCAGTAAGCCTTGGAAATTATTAGGAATAAGAATTTGGCAAAAGCCAAGGGATACAAATTAGGGGCAAAGATCTGTTCAACTCTCTGCATCATGGTTTTCTCAACTAGGCATGGAACGTTAGACATGCTGGTCTTGTGCACTTTCAACAATCTTTGTATTCAGTGGAATGCTGATACAGACAAGAAAGCTATACCTGTGAATTCAAATCAATCAGGAGAAAACAAAACACCCTCAAAGCTTATTTTCTCCATTGTGTGCTGTCAAAAATACTGAGCTATATTTAGCTATATTCTATATATTCCATAATATATTAGCTATATTCCTATATTCCATACCAGTAATGGTAAATACTAATGACTGATACTCCTTGGAACTCATAAAGTATTTATCTACCAAAGCTTAGCCATATAGAACAGGAGAGTTCCTTCTGTGTAGTTTTCCATCAAAACCAGTTGCACTATATGGCTGAAATTTTGCCAGCCTCTCTACAAGTACATCAAGGATAGCATCCAGGGAACAGAATAACCTAAGAGTATTAATGGAATAAGAAATCTTCATCAACAAAAATGTTATTCCTTATCTACAAACTGGTTATCTGCTTAGATCTCTAACCATCCCTATGTATGCTTAATTTTGACATTTAAAGCATCCTTATAAATTTTAAGCACTCCAATTTCAACATAGGTACAGAGAATGGGGCTACCAATAGCTTTTGAGTACATAGCTGGCAACTACATGAAAACTGAGCACTTCTCCAGCCTCAGAAACAAACCTAAAATCTGATGAGAGAGAGAAATGCAATCTAGGAACTCAATCACGATGAGTTGCTTCCATTCTTTAAGAGTACTAATTGTGGAAGACTGGATTGACTCATCTTGTTTTGCAGAGGAACCTTCATTTTATTTTTGTCAAAGAGAAGAAATCAGTTCATCTGACTGACAAAACAGTTATTATTTTTATACTACTGTTAAAGAGAAATCTAATTGACCTCCCCCATGATGGATACTGTAGACTGGTGAGTCTATTTCTTGATATAGACAAGTATATTAGTCATCAAATTATTTTTCATATAAATTCAAGTCATATATGATTTTGTTGAGTCCTCCCATGGAAACAGTTTGAATGCACTTTGCTATTTACATCAGTAATATTCCTTTGGGCAGAAACATCCTTTTGTGAAAACAGTTCAGCTTAATACTTACTATGAACAATTCCTGAAATTTTTTGTTTCAACATAATGCTGAGGTGACATCATAATAATTAAAGAATTTCTTCACTGAACCAAGAAAACAAAGTAAAAGAAAATATAGATTACAAGTCAAGGTTCTCATTTTAAGTTTAAGCCAAATATTATAAAATCTAACCTAACTTGTAAATAGAGAAACAAAAAGAGAAATACATTTTAAGTAGCCTAGGAAGGGTAAAAAGAAATGCTTAAATAAAAATTTAATAAATTTATGACTATTATAAAACAAACTTACTTTAGTAATAAAAGCCACAAAGTATACTAAAATTATACAAAATTATAATTGCTTTTATTTTTTTAGTTTGGAGGAACTTTATTTTTTAATTTTTAATTTTTTTAATATTTATTTATTTATTTTAGAAAGAGCATGAGTGGGGGGGGCAGAGGAAGAGAGTAAGGAGAGAGAATCTCAAGCGGACTCTGTACTCAGTGCAGAGCCTGATGTGGGGTTTGATCTCACAACCCTAAGATCACTACCTGAGCTGAAACCAAAATTCTGAAGCTTAACCAACTACACCATCCAGGTGCCCCTAATTTGGAGGAACTTTAAATTTAAGAGCATATTGACATGCAGACAGCATTCTTTCCTTGCTATGTATAGAACAAATAAAACAATTTCCAGCATGTTATTTTACAGTCATTAGCATAAATGAACAGAACACAATTAGGGTGGATGATTGATTTTGGAAACAGAATTAGAAACACACTGACAAATTCTTATGCAAAAATTTTGTTTAAAAAAATAGATTCCATCATACCATTGTAAAAAAATTTATCTAATCTGATACTTTCATAATCATTTTAAAATTAAAAAAAATAAACTTGAAGCAAACATAATCTGGACTTGAAAACAGGTTTACTGTTAACCACAAAAGCAACACCAAACTTTGGTAATACCAGTTGCTTGTGATTTCTCATAATTCTAAGTAGCAAGCACTTGCACATAACTAATCTATAATAGAACAATAATAATTACATTATCCAAGATCTTATTTTTTAAAAATTAACAAAAGGCACCAATATTATCCTATTAAAGGTGATCAGAAATAAGCTTTTATACCTCTAACTTTGTGAATGCAACATGATTTGGAATTACTCTGATAAAAATCAGATTTGCCCAACGGCATGCTTAATCTAAACATAAAATGTTTCAAAGCTGAACAACTATAAGGTGAGCCAAAAATAAAGTAGCTCAAGATAGAGAGTAGCCTGCTTTCTTCCTTAAAGTAAAGAGACTGGGAAAAATCTAATTACTGATCTGTGTCAACTATGAGGTTTTATCTTTAATCCATTAGAAGTTAAAAGGCAACGCATCAAAACTGTATGCCTATAGGGGAAAAGTTGCTGTGGAAAACCACCTGGTTTCACATCCATATATTAAAAGCTTAGCTCTTATTCTTTTTCTCTTTTTTGATCTTCTAAGACTTGCTACACTAGAGACTTAGGAGTACAATTTCATTGCTGTGACTTTTGAAAATCACATATAATAGACTCTTGGATAAAACACATTTAATGGGCTTACAATTAAAGTGATTGTTTGGAGGACAGATTTTTCTCTGCAAGTTCAAGAAAAAAGAAGACAGGAGAGGAGGAAAGTTTCAGATTTCAAAAAAAGTAAGATTAAGAGAAAAGAAAAACATAAATAAGAAGTATGTGTAATCTTTTTCCATACAATCTTTCTAGCCATATCAGCCATTTATCCCCAATGTATGCTCTGCATTCCCTGACACAGGATTATTGGTCATTTCCTCAACTGTACTTTCCTACTACTGCTCCTCTGCCCATATTTGCTAATTTAAATGTCATCCATCCTTAAACTCAGCAGAAATTCCATTTCACTAATCTCAACAGTGTTTTAAAGCCCCAAACAACATACTCAACCAGATGTTCTCTCTTTCCCTGAAGCTTTTAGCCTTTTATTTTCCCCTTTGTCATAGAAACATTTAACCTATTATGGTATGTGCTGTAATTATATGTTTTTGTCATACTCCTACACCCAGTGACTGCAACCTCCTGGAATGTAAGGATCAATGGTCATGGTCATTTTTGTATCCCCTGCAGCGCTCAGCACAGTGTCTTTCCAATAGCAGTTACTGATTAGATATTTATTAATTAATAACCTCAGTATTGTTTTCACTCTCTAACTCTGAACTATTACTTTTCCAATCAACAAAAGTTACTTGTTGGATATGTTTTATGCTCTCTTTATAGCATCCTCCATCTACACACATTGCGTTAAAGTACTGATGGAAGCTTAGTCACTTAAAAAATAAAAATAAAACCTGTTTCCTTCTCAATCTTCAGGGATTACCAGTACCTTGTCAATAGTCTACCAATGATGTAAATGTAATTCTACCTCTCTAGAGGTAAGTTCTTGAAAGCTTTTGGCAAATATTTTCTGCATAATTAAATGCTAATTTTGTTGTTGGTCAGGGAGAATGGGAAAAGTGTCTAGCTTACAACGGATGAGTCCTACCACTTCTACTAAACTGTGAAAACTGCTCTTACATTAAATTGTGTAGATGAATGGTCAAGAATTGAGAAGGGTATGTAACTAAAAGAACTTGTTAAAATATACTTTCCTCCAGTAAAATCATACTAGAAATTTTAAAACTGTTGCTGATCAAACTTTACTGTGGTTACATTTGTACATTGAAACACTGACTAACAAAGTGCTCAAGTGGACAGATATGCTGCTACATGGGGAAAGCCAAGAACTAGGCAGTCCCTGGTGCCACATAAGTAGCCCTCTTTTGTGTATATAAAAATCTTGAGGGGAAAAAAAATAATTGTTCACTTAAATCACAAGGTCCTTGAGGACCAGAACTATGTCTTTAATCTGCTTGTCTTTTTCAGGATCCAGCAGAATACCTGTACTTCTAAGGACCAGGGAATAATTACTGGATTAATGAATGAATGAATGAATGAATGATTAGTGATATTTTATTAAATTACTCAGGTATGATCTGACTCATAATCCTTTAGCACTATTGACAAATATCTAGGTTCAGATCCTTCATTTATCTGATGTCTGAATCTATTCAGGCTGCTATAACAAAATATTGCAGTCAGGGTGGCTTATAAGCAACAAACATTTCTTTATTCCTCAGAGTTTTAAAGGCTGGGAAACCCAAGATCAAAGTAAAAGCATGGTCATGTTTTGGTGAGGGCCCTCTTCCTGGTTTAGCTGACAACTTATCACCATGTCCTCCCATAGTGGAAAGGCTAGGGATCTCTCTGGGAACTATATCATAATACATTAATCTTATTTATGAAGGCTCTCCATCATGACATAAGCAGTTCCCAAAGTTCCCACATCCTAACACCATCATCTTTGGGTGTTATGATTTCGACATATCAGTTTATGAGAGAAACAAACGTTCAGGCCTTAGTATCTGGAATTCCCTCAAGAGATGAGTTTTGTCAGAGTTATAGGGTTTTAGCTAACATATAGAAATGGAAAAGTTAATACCTACTATCACTCTTTGACTAGAACATAACATTCCATTCAGTCAATATCTACCCCTACATGTTCTCTGGTTCCTGGGTAACCTGGGGCCAGGTTAAATCCAATAGAGAAACTACATTGTAGTCAAGTTCCCATCTTCCCAACTGTAGATGACCTAAAAAGTTTGTGAGTCCCTAGAATTACTCTAGGCATGAAAGATTCAGACTAGGAGCAATCTTTCATTCATTTTTAACCCCACTCTGATCCTAGTGAGCACTGCCTGGCATTATACCTTGCTTCACATCTCTCTGTACAGTGCTGGACCATCTGGCATTTCTCTCAGGTTGCCCACTTTGTTTTCCATTCAGAAATATACATCATTGCAACAGCAAGATTTTTAAACAGAAGGACATTTCTATGGAATGAGTCTCCCAGCATAAGTAAATGAATATAAAAGTTATAACATCTAATTTAATAGCTTCCTTCCATGGATGGTAAGAGCCACATTAATCCTTGTTATGTTCACCAGATTCATAAGTCATGAGCAAAATCAAAATTTTATTAAAAAAACCATGTGAAAACATAGCATTCACTACCTGAAAAAAGGTTTCTACAATGGCATAACACTTTTAGTTAGCAATTCCTTTTAATTAATATTTCTAAATGGTCCACTCTATGATTTTACGGCAAATACTTCTAAAGGCATCCTAGTAGTTACTAAGTTTAATTTATTTTGCTTTTCCTATTCTCACTAATTATTATTCTGATCTATCTTCACCCAGTTAAAAGTCAAAAGTTTTCACTAGAAAATTACACATTTAGTAGTAGTAGTAGTCATAAATCTATGGTCTAAGAACAAAAGATAGGTAATCTCCTATTTGTCTAAATAAATATTTGAAAGTATGATGTCGGAAAGTTCAATGTATATGGCTTTGTGGTGGTTTTATCCCCCATATGACTCAAAAATATTATATTTCAGCAGCTAATAATATATAAGGATATTATTATACATTATATAATTATATAATAATAATAGTAATAATAGTTTGGACACTACTGCCAAGTAACATACTGATAAGGATGAGGAGTTGTCAGGAACTGGTAACAGGTAAGAGAAATGTCTGGTGTCTCAGAAATCAGATCTATTCTTGTCTCCTTCCCATGGATCTAGTATCATTTTATAAGGGTATTGAAGCTATCCTTGGTCCTTAAACCTCTGCCACACAGTATGCACTGTGAGGAAGATAAAAAGAGGCTGTGTCCCATGCAACCATAGCAGTTTTGCTGTACCACTCTCCCCCCAGCACTAATGTGACCTCCACATTAATGACCTGAAAGGAATATTATGTCAGAGATATTTATTGCTCACCAAATGCATGTGTCCCTTCCACATGTCACAGCTGCCTTATATTCATCAGGCAGGTTGCTGGACTAGTTCTAACCAATGGGCTATGAGCAAAAGGATGTGCATCACTTCTCAGTCAAAGCATTTAAAACCAAAACACAACCCTCCAGCTTGCTCTTCCCCTAATGTAACAATTATGCAGCCATCCTCATTTTGAAGTGGGAGTATCACAAAGTGGGTTCCTGAGCAACTGTGTGGAGCAGAATCCTATACCATCACCACTGATATTCATTGGACAAAAATATTTTATCAAACCACTGATATTGGGGGATTAATTTATTACTTCAGCTCACTCTAATATTTCCTAACTAATAAATACTCTCATGAAATAGAGGAATAAATGTTCACGGACAAGGACTTTAGCACTATACTTATTTCTCATAGCTTGTGAAGATCCTAAGAACCAATCCTGACACCTCCAAATGGCATGGAAAGCAGAGCAGCAAACCAGAGAACCATTCACACTGCATCTATCATTACATACATCATCCTACCTATAGAGGAAACACTAAGAAGTGAGAGAGCTATCCACAGAACCCATGGTGAAAGAAAAGAGTGAGATCACCAAGTCCTTCTTTATTGACTTCACTCAACAAATAAGACTAGTTGTTTTTGTTGGTTTGTTTAGTATCTGTCATTTAGAATGCCTAATTTTATCAGCTATGAGCATAGACCAGATGGAATTTGACAAACCTAGTCCAGAATCTTGTCTACAGAGAAAAATCTCAAAGGAACACTTAGAGGTTCATCTTTTAACAGTTCATTAAAAAAAAAAAAAAAAATGTCCCAGCAAAAAAAGAAAGGTGATTGGCAAGAATAAAGTCCCAAATAGTATTCATGTCTTTTGGTATCTAAAAACTTCTTTTGGAAGAGATAAGGAAATGTGATTAAAGAAAATAATTCTAAAAATAATTGGAAAAGGTGCTTTGTTTTGTTTGTTCATAGCCAAACTAAACTAAAATAATTTCCTTAAAACAAAGTTGGAAAAAATACAAATGCCTTTTCTTGTTGTTTGTTATTATTGAAGTAGACATGTTTCCACTTGTTATTCCTTTGATGAATTAATCCTGTTTTTCCAGGTTTGGCCTTTTGTATAGCACATTGGAGAAAATTATATGTTGTGAATCAATTGTCAGTTAAGATTGAACAGAGACTGCTAAAATTCAATCTTTCTTATTTTCTCTAAACATTGTTGAGTAGTTATTCCCAGGAGCTATAAAACCAGTCACTAATTCATCAATTCTTTTCATAAAAAACAAATAAAATAAAACAATTCTGAATATCAGTATACATTTTTAAACTGACAGATGACAAATTTTGAAAGAATTTTATTAGTATATAATTTGACCAAAAGATATATTTTTAAATTTTTTATTAACATATAATGCATTATTTGTTTCAGGGATACAGTTATATGAATCATCAGTCTTATACTCACCATAGCACATACCTTCCCCAATGTCCATCACCCAGCCACCCTATCTCACCCACCCTCTGCCCCTCCAGCAACCCTCAGTTTGTTTCCTGAGGTTAAGATTCTCTTATAGCTTATCTCCCTCCTCAGTCCCATCTTGTTTCATTTTTCCCTCCCTTCCCCCTACAATTCCCCCCTCTGCCTCTCAAATTCCTTATATCAGAGAGATCATATGATAATTGCCTTTCTCTGATTGACTTATTTTGCTTAGCATAATACCCTCTAGTTCCATCCATGTCATTGCACATGGAAAGATTTTGTGGTTTTTTGATGGCTGCATAGTATTCCATTATATATATATCACTTCTTTTTTTTATTAAAGATTTTATTTATTTATTTGACAGAGAGAGGGGGCGGGAAGCAGGCTCCCTGCTGAGCAGAGAGCCCGATGCAGGTCTCAATTCCAGGACCCTGAAAACATGACCTGAGCTGAAGGCAGAGGCTTTAACCGACTGAGCCACCCAGGCGCCCCATATATACACCACTTCTTTATCCATTCATCCGTTGATGAATATCTAGGCTCTTTCCTAAGTTTGGCTATTGTGGATGTTGCTGCTATAAACATTTGGGTGCACTTGCCCCTTCAGATCACTATATTTGTATCTTTAGGGTAAATACCCAGTAGTGCAATTGCTGGGTCATTGGTCAGCTCTATTTTAAACTTTTTGAGGAACCTCCATACTGTTTTCCAGAGTGGCTGTACAAGCTTCATTTCCACCAACAGTGTAGGAGGGTTCCCCTTTTTCAGCACCCTTGCCAACATCTGTCATTTCCTGACTGGTTAATTTTAGCCATTCTGACCAGTGTGAGTTAGTATCTCGCTGTGGTTTTGATTTGTATTTCCCTGATGCCGAGTGATGTTGAGCACTTTTTCATGTGTCTGTTGCCCATTTGGATGTCTTCTTTGCAGAAATGTCTGTTCATGTCTTCTGCCCATTTCTTGATTGGATTCTTTGTTCTGTGGGTGTTCAGTTTGATAAGTTAAAAGATAATTCTTTATAATTATTTTATGTCTCCTGTTGGCCGAAGGCTTTCATTTTTGTTTGGTGTTACAGAAAATGGACAAATCCATGGTAGCAAACTTATTTGTATCACTGATCACACTAAAAGGATTGTATAATTCCCAGATAGCAGACAGTATTTGATAAAACACTTTGATCTAGTAAATAATCTCTCATAATAGCTGTACTTAAATTAGTCCTTGAAACTTTACCTATAATTTTAAAATTGTAGTGGATACTATTTGTTGTGAGCTTCAGCTATTTTTTGTTCATTTTTACATGTTTCATAAGCAGACAACTTTCCAAATGGAAGTGGAAATATAATAAACTTTGCAGATCCTGACCAAATAATTTAGTTTGTTTTTTGACCTACCTTAAAACAGGAGATGGGAAGTCTAAATAGAACAGTTTCCTCTTTTCACTTTTATCCCCACAAGATTATTTCAAATAAATCTTTCCTTCAAAATTCTAACCTATTTGACCATTCGACTTTCATTGTTCTGTTTTCAAGTACCTCTATGTAAAGGGTTTTACTGGTCACATTGGAGAAGGAAGAAAGGAAAGAAGGAAGGAAGGAAGGAAGGAAGGCAGGCAAGCCAATGTATTGAACAACATACACCTAAAAATAAGAGAGGGTAGGAGGAAAAAAGAAAAATACACACACACACACACACACACACACACACACACACGATACGAGACATACCTACACAGATACATTAAATATTTGAGGTAAATGAACCTGATTGATAAAGAAACCATGTAAGCATTAAATGGTACCTCAAGCATAGTCTAATTCTTCAATTTAAATAATGCTCTTCTTCAGAGTATTGCCTTTAAGCATTTGAAAATACATACTGGTGTCTCTTGCATTAAGTTCCTGAATCCTGAGAGTATTAAATAGGAAACTAACTTAATTAATTCTGAACTATCAAATTTAAAGTTTCAGAATGGATGTTGAACATCATCACCCCTTTTTGAGATATTAGTCCACTCTCATAAAGTTATCAATATTAAAAAAAGAAATATATTACAGAAGAAAGGCCAATGCAAAATTCTTGGAACCCTAAGTACAAAATCAGAGCAGGCGTAGGGCAAGGAGGGCTAAGAAAACAATACAGAACAGTCAGAAAGGAGGCATATCACAGAGCTCAAAATATGATAAACATTTTCAGAAAAAAAAAAAAGAACCTCTAAGCAAAAACAATAATTTTTAACAGTCAGGTTAATTAGTGTTTGCTAAGTTATTGGTGGGTACCTTGTAGTGTATAATAAACTTATTACATAATATAGTAGAAAATCTTTGTCCTTACTTTATGAGGCATTGCAAAATATATCAAATATTAGATTGGAGAGTACAGACAGTAAGGACAATCAAAATACAGAAAAATAAGATCACTGTTGCCTGGAAACACCCTGAAGAGGGCTTTCAAAAGGAATTGGACCTAAAGCTGGCCTACATGGTGGAGAGTACTTAAAGACACGAAGTTGGAAGGAAGACACTCCTTCCAAAAAAAGAAAGGGAGAGCTTATACACCAAGGCAACTCATGAGTATTAGCAATTGTTTCAGGTAGGCAAGTTTGGTCTTTCTGCTTACGTTATAATTTTGTTCAGTGCTATCTGTTGACCCTAAAAGGACTCCCAACATTCTAGCAAGAACTATTAAAGAGATTAATAAAAATTACTAAAGAAATGTGCAGTGGCAAATTGTGAACATTTAGAAAAGGAAGTGGTGATCCATGAAACCCAGTATGAGACAACAAAGAAAAAGATATGCAAGTAATCTCATCCTATTGAAGTAAGTCCAGTAGGCTAACAAAAGGAAAGCCATAAGCAGAGTACATATTAATTTCTGTAAGGCATTTAACAAAAATTGCTTTTGTGATGTTTTTCAGAAGAAGATGGGGAAACTGTATTATATAATAGTATAATTCGGCAGTCTGGTATACCTAGTTAAACTCTATCCAACATTGATTTATGGAGTGATATGATCATCTGTGAGAAGATTATAGTTGGAGGAAGAAATAGAAGCTATCTTAATTATTTCTTCTGATCTGATTACTGGAGAGTCACAACTAGGTCCGAAATTTTTAAGACAACTTAAAGACATTGAAATATATATATATATATTGGCAGTATGCCCCTATGTCTCCTCTTTGTCTCACTCATAGGGAAATTTATATATTAATCCCTTGGTCAGGAGCACAGTTCGACCTTCTCTCTTCTTTCCACCATATCCTATTCACTGAGTAATTTTAAGTATATCAGACAGTGATCCACACATGACAAGTCCATGAAAGGTCTATGCTTAAGGCTGTTCAGATGCTCCTGTGAAGAGCCCTCCTCCTTTTTTCCAATGTAGAGTCCTTCCACTTCTTTCCTCATTCTCCAACTTGCCCTCTACCTCTCCTCCCCATTCTTATCAGTAAGTTATATCTTAATCTCCCCTTTTATAAGGTTTTTTTAAGCTAAGGAAGAGAAAAATGACCCTAAAAACACTGGTGAGAGAGCAGAAGAGTAGGGATATACACAGAAAACATGACAATTAGTATTTTAAGATATCTCTCTTAAATTCATTACACAATTGGTTAGTTGTAGAAAAAAATTAGATAACCATAACGATATCACTCATAGGAAAATCCCACAAAAATAGCCATAATTCCATCA
>CM052797.1:80029617-80064169 GCA_028533885.1 Nasua narica
CCCCCACTTTGCCTCTAGAGCAACATCCCTCAGTGGAGCAGACTTCCAAAAGTTCCAGTTTTGTGCTCTGCTGCTCTACCATTTGCCAGGTGCCAGACCCCTCCCCCCATGGTCTATCTTCCCCTTGCTTTGGATTCACTTCTCTGCATGTCCTGCCTTCTGGAAAGTGGTTGATTTTCTGCTCCTAGAATTGCTGTTCTTCTTCTCTTCTATCTCCTGTTGAGTTTGTAGGTGTTCAGAATGCTTTGATAACTATCTAGCTGAACTCCTGGGACCTGATGATATTTTAGTCTCCTAATCCTCTGCCATCTTGCTTCCTCCTATAGGAATGGGAAATTCTTAAAAAAAGAAATTATGATAATTTTGTAAGAGAACTAGTAAGAAGACACATCAATGGAGTTAATTAAAGGAAGGGAGATAGAAATATTGAGAAAAAAATAAGATAGATGAACAAACATCCAGTTTTCTTTACTTTCAGTAAGGTTTCCACGGCCGTTTTTCACATTTTGTGACAGAAAAACATGTCTGTGATATTAGAGCACCTAACAATAGGAAAAGTTTAGGTTTTCTGATTCTGCATTTTCTGAACATGGATGGTTCCTCTCATGTGGATTGGCTCTTTACAGATGTTCCTGTAACCACATTTCTCCTGCTAATCAACTCGGCAGGCCTTGGAGGTTATTAGCACCGGCCTACTTTCAAAGTTCTGAGCTGAAGTCCCAGGGTATCTAGTTGTATAGAGAAACCCAGACAGAGGAAATGGCAGTGTTTCTATGTCTTTATGGGGAAGAAATCATCCCTGTTAATTAAATGAAGAATTTGAAAGATGCTTGGAGAATTGTTTGTAGCTCTCCTGGGGAAAAAGTTTTGTCATGTCTTTGGAAGTTGAGGATCCCATTCAAGTTTTTCCTTTGTGAATTAGAATATGAACTTTTTTCACTAAGGAAAATTAATTCTTTGCAATTAAATCTCTAAGTATAAATAAAAATCATAGATATCAAATATAGATTTGGATCATCTATCCCTCTACTCTTAATTAGAGCTAAGGAAATGGTTTGGAGACCAAAAGCAGTGACATACATCATAGTCAAAAGCCCAATTTTTAACTGGATTTTTAACTGTCATTTGTGTGATTTCTCCTTGGTTATCTGCTACAAGTGCTGGGCATTAAAAATGGTGTCTACAGTTATCTAGGGCACCAAACCCTGGGCCTACCACTCCTTTAGTCTGTATGTTGCTGCAATGTTGCTGGCTTTTTAGAGGGCATTACCTTTTTTCCCATTAAGGAGAATGTAACTATAGCTCTGGCATCCCAAAGTAAGTCTTCCACCATTTGCTAAACAATGGAAAGAGCTTGCATTTTGGAGCCACAGCTGGGTTCAAATTTCTGCCTGACCACTTTCTAGTTGTGTGGACCCTAAGAAGGTTGCTTATTTCTTCAACCCTCATTAGAAATATGAGAATTTTGTACATTGATTGTGTCATTTGAGATGCTGACATGAACCTGGTAGGCAATTTTTAAATAAGAGCTACTTTAGTATTTAGGCATTGATTAATAAAGTATTGTCACTTTTAATCTCTTAGAATTGAAGTCATCTACTGTTTATATACATCTTCATTCTTGACTCAGGTACTTAAGGATTCAGCTATTTGAAGAGATGGATTTATTGGGTCTTCAGATTATTTGCATATAAGTTTTCACAGAGGAGGCATTAAATTGCGTTTTGAACACCTATTATCTCCAAGGTCATCTTCTCAAACAACCCCCTCTGCCCAGTACCCTGCTTATAAGGGAGAACTACATATATTGCACTCTGATTTCTCTCTGCACTGTTGTAGCTATTGCACAAAATGTTGCTGACTTCTCTTTCTTTACCCTCTACCTCAGAACTCAATACAAACATGTTTAACATACCTATCCACTTACATGGTAGACTATTTCTCTCCTTCATAGTTTCTAACTAAGCCATCCTTTGCATTTAGAGTCCCTAAGTTAGATTCACTCTCCCTTGGCTGTTGTCATCTGCATTGGTATAAATAGTAATTGTTCAAGGTCACCTAAGATTATCTTTTTAATAGCCTTTAATTTTTCCAGCTATTTTATAAGTTGGATTCTGCCAGAGACTTTTAAAGTTGCCAGGATTCTTTTCACCTTAATAGTTAAAATATGTGAAACAAAAATTTCAAACAAAAATATACTGAAGATTCTTTGTATTAAAATCATTTGTTTCTGATGCTGCAATTAGGTATCATGCTTCAATTAAGTAGTAAATGTATAAATAAAGATTCCTGTTTTTGTGGTACTCTAAGAATCAAGTTAACACGAAAATCAGTTCTGGTTATTGACCAGACTTTTGAAAGTGTCTGTATAAAGCAGAAGTTGGCAAACGATAGCCTGTCAAATCTGGCCCACTGTCTCTGTAGGGCTTGCAACCTAAGAATGGTTTTTACATTTTTAAGTGTTTGAAAAAAACATCAAAAGTAAAACAGCATTTTTAAAAAAATAGAATAATATTTCACAATGCATGAAAATAACATAGACCCCCAATTTCAGTGCCATAAATAGAGTTTCGTTGGAACACAACCAGTCTCAGTTGTTTATATTGTCTGTAGTTGCTCCCTGAGCTGCATCAGCATAGTTCAATGGTTGCAAAAGAGATTGTATGTATGGTCTGCAAAGCCTAAAATATTTACTAGCTGATGCTTTATGGAGAAAGCTTGCTGCCCTCTGGTATAAAGCCTTCCCTCTAGGGAATGTCATTTATCTATTTTATGATTTATATTATACTTTCCTAAGTGTTTAAGCTTCTTCCGTGTTATTAAATGATTTGTCTAACACGATGTAAGCAGCAGAGCTTGGTTTTCACATATCTTCTCAACAAGACCAATATTTTAAATTTAATGAAAAAATAATGTTCATGTTGGAAGAAAAATGTGTATTTTAAATATATACAATAACTTATTCTTTCAACTATCCAATAGGATTTACTCAGACCCAGGGATTTCCCAAGTAATTTATAAGGATCTTATTCTTGGATTATTTACAATATAATATATAGAAGAATAAATACATTACTGAAATAGCTGGTGAAATATAGGGTGAAATATAGGGTGAAACGATATCAAGCTACAGATTTTGTACACATGTGCAAGTGAATGCAGCAGAAAGGATAGTATGAAATGGAGATAACCTGGAAAAGAGTTAAAGAGTGGTATTTTCCTTCTAACTTTTGTGTTGTGTGCTTTTAAATTTTGTCATAAAGATTCAAAATGACATCAAACATAAAATGGAAACTGTTAGATAAACTAGGATAAATCAGTTTTATATATTTTCTTTCATACTAATTTCTGGATAAATGATATTCAATAAATGGTGGTTATCATTACTATATGATATTTTCAGTGGAAAACAGATTGAAAATTTCTGTAGATAAGGAAAGAAAATTTGAAGAGTAAATGATTAATTTTATAGCTATATATATATGTATGTGTGTGTGTGTATATATGTACATATATATAGTGGCAAAATTTGATCATCTTATAATCAGGCATTGATTATCTTCTTTTGGCTGAAAATTTGATGTGGTATAAAAAACTGTACTGTGGGCAGGCGGTCGCAGCAGCTGGGTGGGAGGGAGAGCAGTGCTCTCTCTGGGTGGGCAGCGAGAGCACTGCTCTCAGTGAGAGCAGAAGGAGCCTCAGCGCTGGGTAGGGCAGCTTTGCGAAGGTTCTCTGTGAAGTGTGTATTATGGCTGACGGCTGACAGTAGGCATGGGCATGTGCCTGCCCCACAGCTATGATGCCCAAGAGGAGGGTCAGCTCCTTCAAGGGGATGGCAGAGGAGGGCTCCAAGAGGAGATGAGCAAGGTTGTCAGCCAAATCTGCTCCTGCAAAAGTGGAAATGAAGTCAAAAAAGGTGGTTGAAAAGGATAAATCTTCAAAGAAATGCAAAGAAAAGGGAAAAGGGGAGCAAAGGGAAAACAGGCTAAAGTGGCTACCAAGAAATAAGGAAGACTTCCCTGCAGAAAATGGAGAAACGGAAACTGAGGGCAGCCCAGTCTCTGATAAAGCAGAAGAGAACAAAGCCAAGTCTAATCGATATCATATACCATGTCTTACCAGTGGTCCCTGTCTCCCTTCTTAAACAATCCAGAGGAATATTTCTGTTAACTATTTTGTAAATGCAACTTTTTTAGTAGCTCTAGAAACATTTTTAAGAAGGAGGGAATTCCACCTCATCCCATTTTTTAAGTGAAAATGCTTTTGCTTTTTTTTTTTTTTTAAGAGAGGGAACCATTTGCTGGTTGTTTTGTTTTTTGGTATACCCAGAAAATAGTGGTATATTGAATATGAGAGGCTTTGATTGTCTTGGGTGTCATCTTAAAATCTCATAGATACAATTTTCATGTCCTATAATACCAAGCATACTAAATGGCAATTTGGAGTCAGTCATGCATTTAATATGTCCTGGACATTTTAAATTACTTCTATTCCCATGTTGTTTTTGATAGAATTGTTTCCTAAAGAAAACCACTTCTTGATCTTGCCTCTCCCTGTCAGAATTTTGTGCACTCTGAGACATCTTAGTCATGGTAGTCCACTTTTACTAGTAACTTAGTTAATGTGCTGTGCAAGACTGAAAATTTGTGTATGTAGTGTATACTATATTAAATTGTGAATTAATGAGACTCAGCAATGTAACAGCACATCTACAGTTGAAGATATTGGTACTTGATACACTGTTAAGGAAAATTTGCTTCCAAATTTTCAGCTGGAAGGTCACTAGAAGAACTTTTAGAAAAGAATCATAGCTACGAGATTTTGTAGATTTTCGGTACGTACGTTAAGAATTGTGCACAAATTGAAATGCCTGTACTGATCCTCAGAACAGCCAAAAAAACCTCAATTATAAAAAATACTGTAATGTGATGCAGCAACACATATTATAAAAACTTTTTATTCAGGATAATTTGAAACATATGCAAAAGTAGAGAGAATAGTATAATGAACCCTTTGTGTAGCCATCACCCAGCATCAACAATTATCATTTTATTTTTAAAAAACTCCTACCCACCACTAGATTATTTTAAATTATGTGCCTGTAAATAGTGCCTATATGGATCTCAAAAAGGTAACCACTTAAAAAATGACATTATCACAACTAAAAAATAATATTAAGTTAACATCCAAATAAAGGACATACATGTGAAATTAGTTACTATGTTTTTAAATCTGTAATTTCCCTGTCCCTCTTTTTTGTCCTTAAAATATTTGTTGAAGAAGCCAGGGCATTGGCCCTGTAGACTTTCCTGCATTATTAATTTTGCTGATTGCACCACGCTGGTGTTATCTACCATGTTCTTTGTCTCTTGTATTTACCTTAAAAAGTATTTGGGGGCGCCTGGGTGGCGCAGCTCGTTGAGCGACTGCCTTCGGCTCTAGGTCATGATCCCGGAATCCCGAGATCGAGTCCCACATCGGGCTCCCAGCTCCATGGGGAGTCCGCTTCTCACTCTGACCTTCTCCCTTCTCATGCTCTCTCTCACTCTCTCTCTTTCCTAGTAAATAAATAAATAAAATCTTAAAAGTATTTGGAAATAGAGGATTGAGCAAATTCATGTTCAATTTTAGAACAAGAATACTTCATAGGAGAATCCATCAGGAAGCCAATGAATATTGTGTGTCTTTCTTTTTATGATTTGGGAGACTTGATCATTGCCCAGAACCATTATTTCATTAGACATTATAATTCCATCATTCTTTTTTAACATATTAGTTGGAAAACTTATATAAAGGGAATCTTCTCCTCACCTTCTCACACTCACATACATGTTAAACATACTTCTTTGATTATGTTTTCAATCAATTGCAGTTATTATTATTATTGCTCAAAATATTCCATTTAAAAAATATTCCATTTTTGGATAGTGGGAGTTTAGCTACAAAATTTTAAACATTTTTATTTTATTTTTTATTTTTTTTAAAGATTATTTATTTATTTATTAGAAAGAGACTGAGAATGAGAGGGGAGAAGGTCAGAGGGAGAAGCAGACTTCCCGCAGAGCCGGGAGTCCGATATGGGACTCGATCCCGGGACTCTGGAATCATGACCTGAGCCGAAGGCAGTCGCCTAACCAACTGAGCCACCCAGGCACCCTAAACATTTTTAAAAGGTACCCTTAATTTATCTCATGAGAGTTTCTGCATGTGATTTTGTTTAAAGTTTAAATAGTTTTTACAATTTTTCTTTATACATGCAATGAATTCTTCAGTGCTTATCATTATTCAACTGAGAATTAAACCTTTCAATTTGAGTTTGGTGCTAGAGATGGCAATCTCCATTCTTCTTCTAAGGGCAGCCCTTCTAAAGTCCTGTGATCATGTCACCTGGGATGAGGCTCCCTGCTTGTCTCTGCCCCCTCACCATTTTTTTTTTAATTTGATGTAACTTAAAGGAGTTGCCCGCACCCAAAAAAGACTAAGACAGACAGAAATATTCTTGTCAATTAACACTAGGGTAAAAATAAAGAGATTTGGTTCTTGCTCTGACTCTGGCACTAAGTAAGGTACAATTTATCAAATTCGTCTAAATCAGCATATTCCCCAAAGATATTCCTCAAAACCATAATTCTGTGGGATCCTTCGTAAAAGAGTTTCTTGCTCAAATAAATTTGGGAATGTTGCCTATAATTTTCCTATCTTGGTATGTCACTAGGCCTGTTAGCATAAAAAGCCCTGAGAATTTTACAAGAAAGAAATCCATTTAACTTGGTATAACTGTGTGGTTTCCTAAGTCTACCTGGGCACAAAATCATTAACACTACTATCCTGTGCCTCTGAGTTCCAAGGTACACTCTGCGGGAAATGTTGGAATAGCTAATGTCAAAGTCTGTCTTAATTCTGAAAGTTGGATTGTCATGACAAAATGTGTCAGAAATTAAATTTTCTCTCTTCCATGTGGAACCTGCCCTCTTCTGTCTTCCTCTGCTCAATCACTGATTTTATCTCATCATAAGTATCTTAGGAGGAAATATTCTCAGATACCAGAGTTCATATTGGATGTGGATTTTGGTTGCAATCATTTTCTGAAGAGACCTGGAGAAAAGGAGGTCTGGCTTTGTCAGTATAGACAAAAGGGGACTCGTAGGAAGATTAGTGTAGTATTGGAGTATTAGGTAATTAACTTAGAAAAATGAGAATTTGAAGTCATATAAAATAGAGATTAAAACCTAAAACAAGGCAGTCCTCATGAAAATAGAAAATAGAAGAATGAAGTTACTCCTTATCAACCAGGAGGATTTTGACTCCAGCACACATATTTAACATCACAGGGGTTTTGGTTTATGGACCTGGGAACTATCTGGCACTAGCTCTGCCGCTAAATGGGTCACCCTCAGTAAATCATATGGGCCACAGCTTCTTAATGTGCAAAGTGAGAGTCTTTCACTGGATGATCCCCAAGGTCCCCTTCTGTTCTAAATCAGTGATCCCTATGAAATGTGTTTAAAAAACATCTGTGTTTTGTATACTATTGGTATATGGAGAAACAAAGTAAAACAGACTTTCCTTCTTTTCAAATGTATTTATATTCTCAAGAATCAACTTAGATTAAAATACGGGCTGGAATTTTCCTGAATATATTTGTAATGTGCTTGGTGAAAATAGTACGGCACTGGGAAAGAAGTTTAGAATGAAAAGAAGGATATGATAGAGCTCTGTAAATCATTTTTTTTCTTTCGAATATACCAATGAAGAAATAACTTGAGGTAATTATTAGCAACAGGGTAATACAACAAATATTCTGAATGTAAATAATTTGGATTATTTGTAGAAATTGTTAAAAACAGAAAACACAAGAACAGGTAACAGCAGGGCAAGAACATGGACTCTGGGACAAGTAGAGCATTTGAAATAGTTTTCTACAATGTGAGAAAGACCTTACGGGGAGGCTGGAACATCATTTCAGATTTTTATTTTCAACTCCCAGCATGTTCTTTTACTAACCTTTTTCTTCTTAATTGCATTCTCATTTTATTCAAGCCAACAGCTTCAGAATTACTGCGCTTTCCGTTTCATGCAGTCAGTTTGCAAATAGAGCATGTCTGGGTTCTTCTGTGGCAAAAAGAATGAAAAAAAAGAAAAACAACCAAAAAGAAAAAAAAGAACCCCAACAACCAAAAACATTAACTTTGATTCTGTGACAAAATGTCTGTAAACACAGCAAAACTTAATCATGGTCCTACACTAAGTGGCTTTATTAAGCAATCTGATCATGGCTACGCCCCAAATAAAGCTTTAAAGTTCCCTAAAAATATTTACTAGTTGAAGCAACCAAAGGTAAATGACCTTAATGTATACTTCTAGCAGAGAATTAGATACTCTAGTGGACTTGAGGAAACAAAAGTAGTCCAAATATTCAGTGTTACTAAATAGAGTAACCAAGTTTTTATTTCTTACCTCAGTCCTGTAAAACTATTGCACTATTGCATAAAGCAGTCATGAATATTGTCCACTTTTAATATGGTGTTTGCAATTCCAATGTTTTTCTTCCTTAATTTTAACCTGCAGTTACAAACACCACATTCCCCTTTTGCTTGTCATATCCTCAGGGGTTTGTTCTGCCAAATTGTTGCTCACTACTTTTCATGTTAATTTATAGAACCCAGTTCACTTTGTGTCACCACAGGTTATAAATGAAAATGGAAACAATTTGCTCTTAAGAAATCTTTCTGAAACAAAATGCAAATAACATATTGAAACAAACTAAAGCTATTTAAAAGAGCAGTGCAGTATAGTTGTAAGGGTTGTATTACAACAAACTTCTTTTTTTTCTTAGTAGTCTCTCTCTGTCAGAAGATATCCATCTCTCTTTAAATTAAGATACTTTCTCTTAGGCACTTTTTATCTATTTCTGTTTTTCCTGGTTAGTTAGCATCAAGCCTCTGGATTGTGGTGGTGGAGTTATTCTTGAGGATTTGCAAATCTATCTGTATACCAAGTATTGTCACTACACTGAATAACCTGTTTTTCACATTGATGGACTATCTGTTTTTATTTATATATTTTTTTAATGTTTCAAGTTTTTATTTAAATGCTAGTTAAAAAACCATATAATATTAGTTTCAGGACAAGAATTTAGTAATCCATCACTTACATATAATACTCAGTGCTCAGCACATCAAGTGCCCTCCTTAATACCCTTCTCATTTAGCCCATTCCCCCATCCACCTTCCCTCCAGCAACCCTGTTTGTTCTCTATAGTTAAGAGTCTCTTAAGGTGTGCCTTCCTCTCTTTTCCCCTTCCCCTGTGTTCATCTCTGTTGTTTCTTAAATTTTACATGTGAGTGAAATCATATGGTCTTTGTCTTTCTGTGACTGACTTACTTCCCTTAGCATAATACACTCTAGCTCTATCTCTGTCATTGCAAATGGTAAAACTTCATTCTTTGTGATAGCTGAGTAATATTCTATGATTATCTATCTATCTATCCATCTATCTATCTATCATATATCTATCATCATCTTGGCGCTTCTTTATCCATACATCAATTCGTGGACATTTGGGCTCTTTCCATATTTTGGCTATTGTTGATAATGCTGCTATGAACACTGGGATAGATGTATCCCTTTGAATCATATTTTTGTATCCTTTGGGTAAATACCTAGTAGTGCAATGACCAGATCATAAGATAGTTCTATTTTTAACTTTTTTTAAAGATTTTATTTTTTTTTATTTGACAGAGCCAGAGAGCACAAGCAGAGGAAATGGCAGAGAGAGAGGCAAGCTCTGCACTGAGTAGGGATATGTATTATTATTTTTTTAGAGAGGGCAGGGGCAGAGAGAAGGCAAGAGAATCCTAAGCAGTCTCCACATCCAGCATGGAGCTGACATGAGGCTCAGTCTCACAACCCTGAGATCACGACTTGAGCTGAAATCAAGAATTGGATGCATAACCAACTGAGCCACCCAGGAACTCTGATAGTTCTGTGGATTTAAATTTAATTTTCTATCATCAGAAAACATATTCTGTATGATTTCAGTGTCTTAAAATTCATGATGAATTTATAGTTCATTGTATGGTCTATCATGGTGACCATTATATGTGTATTTGAAAAGAATGGATTCTAAAGGTATTGGGTATAATTTTCTATACGTGTAAATTAGGCCAAATTGGTTGATAATGTTGTTCAGGTCCTCTATGTCCTTACTGGCCCTTTCCTATCTTATGTAATATCCTTGAAGTTAGCCTTTTTAGATGCACTTTTAACCAGGGGTTATGAAAAAATTAAATTAGATTATAATAGATTTATTTTTCTGTTTAATTTTATATTACTTAGATGTCAATAAAACTTTATGACAATCTATTTATAAGGCAAACCCCCTACTTTAATGGAGGTAAGATAGCACTTGGGAAAAGTATACTGTAAGTCAAGGGACATTGGCTTGAAAATCAGATGTTCTAGGTTATTGTCTCAACTCTACTACAAAATCCTTCGTGGTGCTGTTTATTACTTGAGCTGGTGGCTTTTCATTTTCAGCGATCTTTTCTTTTGGGAGAGATGTCGGTCAAAGAATATTACTAATACCTTTTATTTTTCTATGTTTTTCTTTTGCCTTTATTTTAAAGCATTATTCATTAGTTCAAAAATTTTCAATGATCTTCATCTATTTCCACACACTCTTACGTATGCTTAGATAGATATATCCATTAAACAGACTAAATTCCTACTTTTGTGGCTTTCATTCTCATGGGAGGAAACAGTACATGTAATAAATAAGTAAATTATGTAGTATGTTAGAAAGTGATAAGTGCTATGGAATACATAGAGGACAGTAACAGAGATTGGAGTGCTGGATTTGAGAGTACTATTGACAAATTGGCTCTGGGCACAGACTTGAGGGGGATAAAATAGTTAGCTATTGGATACCAGGGGAAAGAGACTTCCAGAAGGAGTGGACAGTCATTGCAAAGGTCTTAAGTCAAGAATGTGCCTGGTATATATGGAGAATAGTAAGGAGACAATGTTGGTAGATTAGGGTGAACAAGGAAGAGACTGCTAAGAGAAAAGATCTAGGAGAGGCCAGGTCACAGAAGCCTGTTTGGGCCATTTTAAGGACTTCTATTTTATTCCAAGTAAAATGACTTTTATGCAGAAAAGTGTCACAATTTGACTTTCATATTTGAAGTATTACAGATGTGTTGCTAATAAATTATTGGAGGACACAGATCAAACAGAAAGATATGCTGGAGGCTATTGCAGCAAAGCATCTGAGAACTTAGTTTGGTTCAGATTGGGATGATTGAGTAGAGGTCATGGGAAATAATTAGATTCCAAATATATTTTGAATATACTGCCAACAGAATTTGCCTGTTGATTGTGTATGAGGTATGAATGGATGATTCAAGAATAATGTGAAATTTATTAGCCTTAGCAATTGGAAAGACAAAATTAGCAGCCAGGATAATGGAGAAGGGTGTATTTCTTTTGGAAGGAGGTGAGGAAGATCTGATATCCACATTTGAAAATGATGAGTTTGAAATGATGCCTAGATATCATGTAGGCATTTGAGTATGTGATTCTAGAGTTTGGCAGAAAGGCCTGGACTGGAGATATAAACTTGGATGTTTTAAGCATATAAACTATATTTAGAAGAAGAAGGGCAGGAGACTGAGGATGAATTCTTAGGGCATTTCAAATTTAAGAGATCTGAGAGAAGAGGTAAAACTAGCAGAGAACACTGAAAAGGAGTGATGGGAGAGGTAGGAAGAAAACCAAAAGAGGAGATATCCTGAAAACCAGGTAAAGAAAAACTATCAAAAGAGAGGGAGAGGACAGCTCTGTCAGCCTCTATTTGACCTCCTCTGGGGTCAAATAAAATAAAGGCTGACCCGTGGCTTTAGCAACACGGCAGCCATGTGAATTTTGGGCAAGAGCAGTTTTTGATGCACTGGGTGGTAGGGGTGGGGGAGGTGGATGGGAAATCTGATGAGGGGAGTTTTGCTGGAAAGAGAAATTAAGAAATAGAACAATGCCTGGTAGGAAAGTGTAGTCAGTAAGATTTTTTTTTTCTCTTAAAGTGGAAGAAACTAGAAGAAATCTCAAAGATCTGTAACTGTTATGTATATTTACTTATTACTTGATCATGCCAGCTTTATCCCCAAAAGTCTTTGAGGTGGATTACAAACAAAACAAAACAAAACAAAACAAAAACAATAAAACAAAATAAAAAGGAAGGCATTCAGTAATTTCACCTCTTTATAAAGCCTTGAAATTTATGCCCCTAGGAAATAGAGTAGGCAGCATCTTGTATTTTAGAAGAGAATTAAGCATCGTTATTATTTGTCTGTTTTTTGTTTTTGTTTTTGTTTTTACTGTGAGACATATACACCATGGAGCCCTATGCCCAATTTGTGGATCATTTTTTTGTTGTTGCTGACACAGGAAGTACATAACTTTGTATCTATTTTGTCTGGCTGCTCCCAAAATCTGATTTAAAGTTATAGTTCTTGCTGCAGTTAAAACAACATAATGATATGTTGGTTAAATTGCTTTTTCATTTATAAAAACAAGTTCTGAAATGTTACTTGTCTTTATGAGCAGACGTACACCAGAATTTTACTGTTATCTTTAAAATTTATTCTCAAGGTCATGCTTTATCAAAATGAAAGTTACTTTTAAAATCTTATAATCTTTCCCCCCAGTTTTATTGAGATATAACTGACACACAGCACTGTGTAAGTTTAAGGTATAAAGAATGACTTGACTTATATATATGTTGAAATGATTACCATAAAGTTTAGTTAACATCCATCATCTCATATAGATACAAAGAATAGAAGAAAAAAATGTCTTTTTTTCCATATGATGAGGACTCTTAGGATTTACTCTCTTAACTTTCAAATATATCATAGAGAAGTGTTGGTTAGTCATCATGTTGTACATTAAATTCCCAGGACTTATTTATCTTATAATTAGAAGTTTGTTCCTTTGACCACCTTCATCCAATTTCTCATCTCTTACCTCCTGCCTCTGGTAACCACACTCTGATCTCTTTTTTATTTTTTTTAAATTTCTTTCTTTTTAAAAATTTCTACATATGAATGAGCTCGAACAGTATTTGTCTTTTTCTGTATGACTTACTTCACTTAACATAATGCTCTTGAGTTCCATCCATGTTGTCACAATGGCAAGATTTCCCTTTTTTATGGCTAATTAATATTCCAGTGTGTGTGTGTGTGTGTGTATGTGTGTGTGTGTATGTACACCCACATGTATACATATATACACACAACACAACTTCTTTAGCCATTTATCTATCGATGGATACTTAGGCTGTTTCCATGTCTTGACATTTATAAATAATTCTGTTATAAACATGGGGTTGCTATGAATATCTTTTCAATAGAGTGTTTTGTTCTTTCCTCAAATATATTCCCAGTAGTGGAATTGCTGGATCATAATTTTTTGAGGCACCTTGATACTGTGTTCCATAGTGATTGCTCCAATTTACAGTGTCATCAACAATGCACAAAGATTCTCTTTTCTTCACATCCTTACCAGCATTTGTTATCTATCTTTTTTTTAATTATGTTCAGTTAGCCACTGTATAGTACATCAGTAGTTTTTGATGTAGTGTTCAGTGATTCACTGGTTGTGTATAACAGCCAGTGCTCATCACAACACGTGCCCTCCTCAATACCCATCACCTAGCTACCCCATCCCCTCCCTGCCCTCCCCTCTGAAACCCTCAGTTTGTTTCCCAGAGCCCATAGTCTCTCATGGTTCATCTCCCTCTCTGATTTCTCCCTCTTCAGTATTCCCTCCCTTCCCCTATGGTCCTCCATGCTATTCCTTATGTTCCACATATGAATGAAGCCATATGATAATTTCCTTTCTCTGCTTGATTTATTTCACTTAACATAATCTCCCCTAGTTCCATCCATGTTGATGCAAATGGTGGGTATTCTTTCTGATGGCTAATTAATATTCCCTTGTATATATGTACCAAATGGTGGGTATTCTTTCTGATGGCTAATTAATATTCCCTTGTATATATGTACCACATATATACCACATATATACCATATATACCACACTTTTATCCATTCATCTGTTGAAGGACATGAGTTTCCTTCCACAGCTTGGCTATTGTGGATATTGCTGCTATGAACACTGGGGTGGATGTGCACCTTCTTTTCACCACATCTGTATCTTTGGGGTAAATACCTAGTAGTGCAATTGCTGGGTCATAGGGTAGCTTTATTTTTACCATCTTGAGGAACCTCCATACTGTTTTCCAGAGTGGTTGTACCAGCTTGCATTCCCACCAACAGTGTAAGAGTGTTCCTCTTTCCCCGCATCCTCATTAACATCTGTTGTTCCCTGTGTTGTTAATTTTAGCCATTCTGGCAAGTGTAAAGTGGTATCTCATCGTGGTTTTGATTTGTACTTCCTTGATGATGAGTGACACTGAGTATCTTTTCATGTGTCTGTTAGCCATATGGATGTCTTCTTTGGGAAAATGTCTATTCATGTCTTCTGAGCACTTCTTTTTAAGGCAAGTCTAGGGGTGATGAACTCCCTTAGCTTTTGTTTGTTTGGAAAAGTTTTTATCTCTGCATTTCATTTTTTGACTTTTGACAATTTAATTATAATGTGTTTTGGTGTAGGCTTATTTGGGTTCAATCCATTTAGGGTATTTTGGGCCTCATGGATTTGGATGTCCATTTATCTTCCGATGTTTGGGAAGGTTTTAGCCATGATTGCTTGTATGCTTTTATTGCTTTAAATATCCTTCCTGTCCCATTTTCTTTCTCTTGTCCTGCTGGAATTCCCATTATGAGAATATTGTTTCTTTGATTGTGTTTTATAAGCTCTGGAAGTTTTCTTCACTGTTTGTCTTTTTTTTTTTTCTCTGTTCCCCTGACTGGATAATTTCAATTGTCCTGTCTTCCAGGTCACTGATTCTGTCTTCTGCATGCTTTTGAAGGTCTCTGTTGAATTCTTCAGTTCAGTCATGGTACTCTAGGATTTTTAAAAAAGGTTTTTCTATTTCTTTGTTGAACTCATTTTGTTCATGAATTATTTTAATAGTTTTCTTTAGTTGTTTGTGTGTTCTCATAGTTCACTAAACATTTTTTTCTTTTATGGTTCATTTAGTTGTTGTTTATTATACTTTACAAGCCCTGGAAAAGTGTTCTTTAGACTGAATACAATAGAGAACATTTCCAATCATAAAATACCTATAGGGACTATAGACTCTAGTACTGCCTGTGTTTTTATGTTTAACAAGTGTTGAGATATTGGGTTCTAGAGGCAGAAGTTCAAGCTCCACCACTTGCTAACTAAATAGTTTTGTAGACTTGATCAGCCTTCAGTTGCCTCAGTTTGTAAAAGGGATATGACAACAATGTGTTTTTTCCTATTTTACTGAAATGTTCAGTGGATCGAGTAAGAAATTTCTATGAAAGTGGTTTATAAACTGTGGTGTTCCATAATTATTAACTGTTGCTATAGACCATTTTCTCCTCTTTCTCAGCTGCATACATTCTCATTTCACTGATGTGATAACTGCTATTTATTTTTTGTTTTTATTAATTTTTAAATTTTAATTCCAGTATAGTTAACATACAGCATTATATTTGTTTCATATATACAATATAGTGATTCAACAATGTATACAATACTCATTGTTCATCATGATAAGTGTACTTTAATCCCCATCACCTATTTCTTCTATTCTCCCATCTACTCCCCTCTGGTAACCATCAGTTTGTTCTCTATAGTTTAGAATCTGTTTCTTTGTTTCTCTCTCTGTGTCTTCCTTTGGTTCACTAAACTTTTTAAAAAGGATTATTCAGAATTGTTTTTCTAGCAAGTTGTAGACCTCCGTTTTCTAAGTTCAGTTTATTAGAGCTTTACTGGTTTCTTTTGGTGGTACCATGTTTACTTGACTTTTCATCATTCTTGATTCCTTATGTTGTTATCTATGCATTTCAGTGCACATTTTCCTTTTCCAGATTTCACAGGTTTGCTCTGGTAAAGAGTTCTTTACCAATAAGCTCAATTTTAGTTTCTGGATGTATCTGCTGGCAACATACTTAGGCAGATGGGACTTGTTATCAGGGTCTATTTGGGGGTCAAACCACTGCCTGAGCTCTGAGTTTGGAAGAGTGCCACTAGATGAGAACAGTTGGATAGAACTGCTATTTTAGTTTTCTACCCAAACAGACCTGTAGGATTTATTGTTTTCTGGGTTCTCTGGCCAGGCTTCCTAGACTACTGCAACTGGGTACTAAGCAGTAGATGGGGCTATGGATTAGTTTCCTTGCCTGAGTGGAGTGGGAGAACTGGCTTGGCTCTTTGTGGTCTTGACTCAAGTTGAACTACAAGTTCTCTTGCTGAACAGTGCCACTGGTTTTTCTCTGTGGATGATCAGCCCTGCCTGCCATTTCTCTCTCAACCATTTTGACTGAATAGCTATTATTAGCATTGGCAATTTATGTTTCATTTTTAGTTTTCTTGATAGCTGACAGAATTTAATAAAAATAATTTCCTTATGGATTAGTTATGTTCTTATCAGAAAAATGAAACTATTTTTATCCTCTGTTTTTGTGAACTTTTATTTGTTAAAAAAAGAAGATTCTTTCAATGTCTTTACTACATATAGATCACCACAAATTAAGAACCATATTATTTGACTCTGTTCTTGGATTATTATTCTTTAAAGGAGGCTCTTGTTATCCTTCGTACCCAGAATTGATATGTGGGAGATAATAAATATTTAAAGGATCAAATTATTGGTCTTAAATTTTCTAAATGATAAGTCAATCCTTTATTATAAAACTTCTCAAAGGTGCTTCTATTTATAATATAGTTATATATTACATATTTTACCATATTTAGATTATTTTGTGGGTTTACTTTTGTGAGTCATAGAACTTATATAGGATTTAGACCCTATATTGTTTTATCTTATTCTTCAAATTAAAGTCAGATTTGAAGAGATGGTATTTTAAGAGATTTCTAACATAATTTTTTAAGGATTATAAAATAATTTTTAAATGGATTATTTTACATGCTCTTAAAATGTTATTGCTTCTGCTTCTTTTAATTGTTTCTTTTAAATGCTTCTGTTACAAATATACTCTCATAGTCTTAATCTTTACATTTTTTTCCTCATGGTAGTTGCTTTTGAAAGCATCCCTTTGTAGCATTTCTGGTTATGACTTGTGTTCCTTGAAGTCTGAAGTACTCAGTTGAAACTGGAAGCTGAAGAAGAGCATGAGTCCATTTCACACGCACATTTCCTTTCTTTTTCCACATATTTTGAATCAGTTTTTTTTTAAATGTTCTTCCTTTTCCCAAGGACTGATAAACACCCACATTTCAACTACTTATTTTCTGGAAACATAAAAAAATTTATTCTTCCTTAGCTTTGTTTTCCAGGTTTTACTAATTTTTTATACTCTTCCTCTAAGAAGACTACCATATTAAAATTTTTAGTTCCATAAACATCAGTGTAAGAATTCTTCATAGAGATATTAAAATGCACTGAGGAGATGAAATTGTCATGAACAGGAATTCTGTTGCTATATATTGTCAACTTTTCTATGGAACTACTTATTTATATATCAGAAACTTAAGTATATCCAACAGAGCAGAGAATGATTTCTGTTAGGCTTGGAATTCACTGGTGTATAAATTCTAGGGAGCCCTATGAAAGAAAGGTGCTGGGCTGAAATATAAAGGCTCATTTAGTTCCCAGTGGCCAAAAAAGGAGTCATCTGGACCATGATTTACCCATCTCTGTTTTCTAAGTTCAACCCGTAAAAATGTATAGTGTGGTGAAGAGAAGGAATAAACAATTAACTTTCATTTTCCAGCAGGGGGAGATGTAAGATGCTCAGGAGTGAATCAATCACTCTGCCACTCACTGCACTGACAACATTCATCTGTGTGAACGAACTTCTGTGTGGGCAATGCCAATGAAATTTATTTTTCAGAGTGAGTTTACTGCTTATATTCAAGGCATCTCATCTTTCTGGCAATCAGGATAAATTGTGTCTCTAATAATATTGTAGCAAGCTATTCTTTACTTGAGGAGCCAGTAATGACTGTGTCTTACATTTGCATTAATTCTGACAAGATTTACTGGTGCTTGCTGATCTGTAAATTTCAAAATGGCAAACAGCAGCAAAGGTCAACACAGCAATAATATTAATAGCTTTAGAGAAAAGCTGAGAGACTCAGAGATTCTGGATGATAGCCTGGGTGAGAGGGAAATTCAGTGAATGTTTTTGTCATTTATTACTTCACTCCTTCCCCTCTTGTGTCATTTGCCACTATCATGGGAAGAATTTCCCTTAGGGGCACCTGGGTGGCCCAGTCAGTTAAAACTTCAGCTTAGGTGAAATAAGTCAATCAGAGAAAGACAATTATCATATGATCTCTCTGACATGAAGAATTTGAGAGGCAGGGCGGGGGTCATGGGGGTTGGGGGGGAAATGAAACAAGATGGGATCAGGAGGGAGACAAATCATAAGAAACTCTTAAACTCACAAAACAAACAGGGTTGCTGGGGGGTAGGGATAGGGCAGTTGTGTTATGGACATTGGGGAAGGTATGTGCTATGGTAAGTGCTGTGAAATGTGTAAGCCTGATGATTCACAGACATGTACCCCTGGGACAAATAATACATTATACGTTACTAATAAAAAAAAGTACCCCCCCCCCCAAAAAAAAGGACTTCAGCTTAGGTCATGATCTCAGGATCCTGGGATTGAGCCCTGCATTGGACTCCATACTCAGCATGGAGTCTGCCTGTCCTTTTCCCTCTCCCTCTGCCCCTTACTCTGCTCACAGTCTCCCTCTCTCAAATAAATAAATAAAAACAAAATATTAAAAAGAAAGAATTCCCTCGAGATAGCTGCTGTCCTTTAAGCATGGACACCATGATAAATACACTTAATGCAGATCTGAGACCAACTACAGAGAACAGGCAAGCTCAGTGGAATCTGCAGGTTGGGAAGCAGAGTCACTGGGCCGGGTCAGCTGACCTCCCAACAGCAGTCATGTGAGTGAGAATGAGTGGTGGGTGTTTTAAGCTAATGGTTCTGAACTGGGTGTGATTTTTGCCCCTCCAGAGACATTTGGCTATGTTTGGAAACATTTTTGCTTGTTACAAGTCAAGGGATCCTATTGGGATCAAGTAGGTAGAAGCCAGAGATATTGATAAACATCCTACAATGCACAGGACAGTCCCCTACTACAAATAATTATCTGGGCCCAACGTTTTAATAGTGCTGTGTAAAGAAATCTTGTTTTAAGGTAATAGCTAATTGCTAAAACTACCATCTGACCTCTTCTACTAGATGCTTCCTACCTGCCATAAAAGAAGAATCAAAATTGGCCAGAGCCCAGAATCATCACTGGAACAAGATTTACTAGTAAGCAGAATTTTATGTCTTTAAGGCATGACTCTGTTCTATGTGCGATCATGTTTTTTTTTTTTTTTTTGTCACAATACTAAATAGGCTTAGTCAGGTCCTATGTCTTTGTGGATAAATTCAATTATCCCCCTCCCATTTTCTTCTTTTTTTTCTTTTGGACATCTTCTGAATTTCTTGCTCTCTTATGTTCTCTCTTTTTAGATACTCTGTACTTGCCTTCAGGCCCCATGATATAGGTTAGGTTCAATTAAGTATGAGGGCTTTCTGCTACTTGCTCAGCTATAAATATAATGATACTTTGATTTTCATCCTGCTGTTTTCCTTAGTGCATAAGGCTCCCCCAGGAATTCCACAGGGAAGAAGACTTTTGACATGACAGGATGCAGGCAGTTCTTGGTCCCAGGTGGTAATACCATCAAGTAGCACTGAAACCTGTCCCTAGGATCCTCACAGTCTCTCAGCTGTTAAACTGTCTGGTAATAGTGTTAAATTCTACAGAAGTTCAAAGAAGGAGGTGCGAAACTCACTAGGAAAGACTTCATGGAGAAAATAGGAAATATTCAACAACTATTTGTTGAACCAATTTCAGATAGGTACATTTGGCTTTTAAGCCTTCAACACCCTTCAAAATGTAGCTTCACCTTTTTTTCTACCCTAATTTTATCTACCGTAGTCTCTGTACTCCACACAGTAACCAAACTAGATGACTCACTGCTCTTCAGATAAGCCTGTGGCTCTATACTTCCATAGTGTTGCATGGGCTTCTTTCTGTATCCAACCTATTCCCCTGTATTTACACAACATTTTACACTTTAGTGTTATAGCCAGTCCCTAATGTCACCTTCTTGGTCTTTTCTGTGTTCTTTCTTTCTTCCTTTGAACTTAATAGAATTGTGTTCTTGTATTTCTTAGTGTTTCAGTATTCTTGACAGCTATTCATTTTTGGGATTCAAGAATAAGTAACTGAAACTCCCAGGAATTCTTGGGAATTCCTAAAGTCCCTAAGTTATTCTTAAAATATTTAATAATTTTTATATGATTATGACTTTCTTAAAAGGTTGTACAGTAAGTAGGACATATTAATTTAGAAGTATTTACAAGCCTATAAATGAATAGTGTATAGTAAATACTTAAATGCTGGGAAAAAAACAGCTAACATTAATGGGTAGTATGCAAATAGTGTA
Source organism: Nasua narica (assembly GCA_028533885.1). Classification (NCBI taxonomy): domain Eukaryota; kingdom Metazoa; phylum Chordata; class Mammalia; order Carnivora; family Procyonidae; genus Nasua; species Nasua narica. The sequence goes on from CM052797.1 coordinate 80,050,256, forward strand.
ACATTTTGATCTCTTAGCAATATTTAGAATACTACAGAGAATCATCTGTCAAAATTGCCAGTTGAAGGACTTATTTTCTTTTCATTAACTGTTACTTCTTGGAATGTCACTCCTAGGATTTGTTTAGAGTATATAATTCATAAGAATATATTAGTATTTATTTGAAAGGATGACTAACCATCATCATAGATAAGGTCATGAATATACACTTATAACAAGAAAGTAGTTTACAAGCAAGGCTGAGCAAATCAAGAACCTTTTTCTCCTACTTGATCTTGACCTGTTTCTTGGAAATGTAGACTTTAACATTTGACCCAGTGTGTCAGTGTTTTCTGACTTGCTTTCAACTCGACATCAGTGAATTCACTCTTACCAATGATACTTCTTTGTTAATTGTAAACTTAAAATTTCATAGGAATATAGTTTTTTCTATCTTTATGATTTTTTGACTGTTTTTTATTGGGATTTGGGATTTGGCAAAACTTGTTTTCCAAGAAATGCCTAGAAGGAATATATGCCTGGAAATAGTGCCTCTCAATTTACATATCCTATCTCCTATATGCCTATTCAGACTTCTACATAATACAAGTCTGCTACAGGCTTTGTGAAGAGAAGCAATATGCTAAACGTAGGCTTTTACCAAGATGAATCTAAGAACTGAAAAATGTCAAATTGCAGATGGTAGGGAACAGGACAGGAGTAAGTGAATTTAGATAACGGTAACTTATGGAATGCTAAAGCAGTAATACGGGTATGAAGAAACCTAATCTAGAATAGGAGAAGTAGGAATAGAGAAATGACTTGATAGTAACTTGATAAAGACAGTGGAGCGGAGGGAATAGTCTAAGATCTGAAATATTAAGCTTGGGGACTAACAGAGTTGTGGGAGGCACTAATAGAAATAGGATATTTGAGGAAAAAAAAAAGCTAACCCTTAGGAAGCATTGGCTAATATGCCAGGAACTGTGCTACTCACTTTTCTATATTATCTAATTTAGAAGTAGAGTCAATTCAAAGAAAGAAAGTAATAAGTTTGGAAACAGAATCTAGAATTGGAGGAGATGGAACAGTAATTCGTGATGTCCAATTGGCAACTAGAAATATATGACTTGAATAAAGTCAGAGGTCAGGATTGATTATACAGATGTATTTTTGAGCAATAATAATAGCGATAAGGTTTATAGCTATGAGAAATGAATGTGGGCCTCCTTGAGCTGGTTGAAGTCCTTCACCACTTAGAGTACAATATTTAGGCATCATAAACTAAAAGGAAGTGGAGAAAATGTGCCTTTCAATCATTATGATTGGCGTAGGCTAGAAAAATCCCAGGATATGTTTAACTATTTTCTTTCTATGTTTGGATACATAACAAAACTTATTAATTTTATAAGAAACTTTTGAATGTAAGCCATAATGATTTTGTTAGGATCTGCTAGTCTTGTGAACTACTATGGTAACAAAATGACCCTTAGCCTTAGATTTGAGAAAGAAGTGACTTTGGGGAATTTTTGGAATGTAATCAAGTTGTTCTTTTAAAAATCAATACCATGGATGGTTTGTTATTAGAATAGAGCAGATATGGCTTTAAGTTTAGATATCAAGCTCCTGTACTATTCTCAATTCTTATGTTGGATTTGAGTGATTAAGTAATTCACTCATGGTGCCAGAAGAAGTCAGAGGAAGAATAATGATCTGAACTCTCTGACCCCAGGAATTTTCCTCACTGAAATCTTCTTTAGTACCTGAAATGTAACATGGCTAGGAAAAACAAATAAAAACCCACCCTGTGAGGAAGGAAAAGTGACCTGCTAATATAACTAGTAAGTATGGTATAAGGATGGACCTGGTCAGGGATAGTGTTAGTCTATTTATTATCAAAAACCTCTACTCCTAGAAGAAAAATTGAAAAGTGATCAAGAGATTAAGAAAAAAAGTAAGAAAGTGGTTAGAAAGTGGAAACATGAATACTTCACTCCTGGCCTTTTGCTCTCTGACTTTTCTGATCCCATTTAATTTTCAGTTGTGTGCTTGTCCTCACTCCTTAAGTTACTTTTTCCCCTTAATGTCTTTGCTTATAGTGCTTCTTTTGCATAATAGAATACTCCACTTGTGTGAGTTTGCTGTGTTTCCTCTAAATACATGATGAAAATCACTTCTGTCTATGATGCATTGAGACTATTTCCCTCACAAGCACAGGGATGATACATTTAAGAGGCATTAATGGAACTAGATTTAAGTGAAAGTCATACTTCATTTCATACATCCAGCACTCTTCTTTTAAAGGACAGTAAGTTTATTATTCAGAGCCACATTTAACCAGAAGAAGTTTCACCAGAGTTAGCCACCCCATCACAGAGCAGAAATGAAAATTGTATGCCCAAATGCAACTGCTTTATTGAACATTTTAGCAGATTGTACCACTGCCATGATTATAGGGAATATGTTATGAGAAGTTTTCTACAGGCCAAGAAATGCTTTGAATTTCAGTCAGATATGGTACATGTTGTGTTACAATTATTAATGGAGGCTCTCCATCCTTTGAAGGAGAAACACAACAACTCGGTGGCTCTGTATTCTTTGTCTTATATTTCTTCAGACAGTTTAAGTGGCCACAATTTAATCTCCTATTAATTTTTGTCCAAATTTATTTTACTATCAAATAAATGATGCCGTTTTAGAATAATTTGTTCAGCTACTGTGATTTTAAGGTTTCCATTTTTGTTCACTGAACAAATTCTTTAATTATCTAAGGGCAATTGAAATGCTCCACAAATCTTTGTGCAGTCAGTTATTTCTGTGAATAATGTACAACTAACCTCTTGGGAGCCCATCTATATTTGAAAGGTTTACTAATGGGCTGCTTCTTCCCCTTGCACATATGCTGGTTTATAATTTACAGCAGCCCTCCAGGAGCTGTGTCTAATCCCACAGCCCTGCTGCACATCACAGCACACAGCTCTCAACTGCCACAAATCCCTGGCAGGGAACTTTCTGTTTTCTTCTCTTTCTACAGTTTATGGTATTTTTTTTCTATGGTTTTAGTGTTTCCAGTTAATCGAGACCAAAACATGTTAAGTTTTATGTTATTAAAATATTTCAATAACTTCCTTCTTTGGAGATACAGATTTACATTTTCTGTAATATTTTTACTTTTCAGCCCAAGACATATGGATTATCATTATTTTTTTTATAATCAAGTAATTGGTTCAGGAGTCAAAATAATTGGACTCAGAACACTGAGAGTATTTTTTTTATGGCTGTTTCTCCCATTGCTGTTCATTATCACCGGTGTACCAGATCTACTGTCTTCTCTGCCTTCGTGGGTATTTCTTCAAATCAAGGATGAATCTATTTGGGAATAGCAGTTGTCTTTTGTCTTTGTGTTTCTCAGGCATATGTTCACACGTGGATTTGGGGAATGGAAGAAAGCCAAATTAATTACACTTTATTCTTTCAGTTCTTGATGTGCTTTTTTGAACAGCCTGCCATCATGTTAGCTTAATGCCTCCTATATTGGGGGCTTCTATTTAAGGAACGGAATCATATTATATTATTTCTAGTTTTGAAACTCCCAAGTAATTTACAGGACTAAATTTAGGAATATGTTTTTAGCATTTAATTTTGTTTTCTAATTAAACTTATTCTGTACTAAATACAGCCCAATATCTCGTTTTGATTTTTGATCTTTTCTGCTATTAAATTGATTTTTAAACTATTTACTATTTTCCTTCATGCTGTTTCCAGTTAAATGCAAACTAGATATATTGCCTTTGGTGTCTGAAACTGATAAAACTTTTGATTTCTCTCTTTCAGAAGAAATTCCTTTCTTCCTATTAGTGTGTTATCTTTTGCCTTTGAATTTAGATCATACCCTGTAGTGAGGCCATTTCATTTAAAAATGAACTATTTTTTCTTTACATTGCTTCCAATTTTATTTTTTTTTCTTGGTACTAGCTTAGGAATTGTATATTTTAATGGAAAAAATAGTATGTTCTCTGTTCTTGATATTTGGAAGTTAGTTTTTTCACCAGTGCTTCAATTTATTACAGGTTGTTTTTACAAAAAAAAAATTTTGTTGCACTAGTAATTCTTCTAAATCTTTTTGCTATTTCTTGAGCTTTGTCACATTCTTGGGGCTATCTCAAAACAAGCCAGATTCCGATGAAGAAGGGGGATTCCAGCTATCTTGAGCACAGTGGTTTGGGATCACCATGGAAATATACCATTAAGGCCATAATGACTGATTTACATTGGCAATACAACATTCTCCCTTTCCTATTAAACTTTTTGTCAGGAGAAATGATTAATCATGTGACATTTTCTTTTTCATTACATTCTCTGTGATGAGAATATGAGACTGTGAAATGCCTATTACATTTTATGAATGATGGACAAGTGCAATAACATTTTGATTTTTTTTTTTTGTCTATACTGTATTTTTGGCCAACTGCCTTACTCACTTTGACTGTGCAGTGTTCTGACTTATGGTTCACAGAGTTAGCTAACCAAATGCAGAATACAAAGAACATATAATTCAAAGGCAACATTAATCTTATGATACAATTTCTCATTAAAATAGGATTGTAGTGAAATATGCCAATATCATAATTTGACCTGTTCTCATTAAATAATTGGCATTCAAATTGGACAAAGAGCAAATTGAAACTGGTTCTATTCAAAATAATTCATTGTATTTTTTCCTCAAAACATGCCACAGTATTGTCAGACAATTAGGCAGTTGCGTAATTTTTTAATACAAATACGAAAGGCCTAAGATGTACAAGGGTCATAATTTTGAGTTAAAGCATGTTAGGGGTCAATTACTGGGCATAAGGTACTTGGAAATCCTCTTGGGGGTGGCAGTAGACCTGAGACATTGGAAAAAATCAGAGTGCAGGAAGCATATAGTGTACTTCCAGTTCTGTTGGGCAATGGGCTGGGCTTCCTGACTAGTTTTTCTTTTTTCAGCTTCCTGTTGCAAGATAGTCTATTCTTGTCAATTGTGATCATCACTCTCTTCTTGGGTACCATGACAATACTTACTCTGTCTTCTCTGGGAGAACAATTGGTGTTTGGGTCTTGGGAGAGCTGGAATGAAAGTGTTCAACAAGATTTCCTTGCTAATGTCAAAGTTCTTGCTATTCACTTTGGTCTAATGCTATGGCAGCTCAGCTCAAATTCCTAAGGTGACTCTGAAATGAATTCCATTGTCTGTAGGTTTCTTGACTTAGAACCAGTAGAGAACAACATGCCAGTTGATAGATCTACCTTTGTACCTCTGTCACCTTCGTGAAACAATAATCACCTTAAAAGAAACAACTCTGTATGAATTTATCATTGTATTCCTCACAATTTTAGGTCTGTAGTATCTTACACTTAACACTATTCAGTGAATATTAGTAGAATTAAGTTGAGAGCCTAAAAAGAGGAAATGAGCTTACATTCCACAGTAGGCTTTTAATTACCTTCACTGTTGAGCTTACTACATGGATATTAAGAATCACTAAATAGCTATTTCTAAATGTCTCTTATTTGTTCAACTAACGTTTATTGACATGCCCAGTGCTGTGTTGGGAGCTAGGGACAGAGAAGGGTCCTTAAGAGCCCAGTCCCTCAAGGGGCTCTCAATAACAGGATATCCAGTGATATTTAGCTGGAATAGGTACTAGATTAGTTCAAAGTTGAGATCACAGAGTTGCTGAGGTCAAGTTGCTGAGGTCACCAATAATTGGTTTAATTCTTTCAGTCCATTTAGTCAGCCACTATACTCTATGGCTTCTGTCAGTTCTATGTGCCTCGTTGCAAGTGGAACATGGTGATAGATTATGTGTGAATCTGTGTCCAGTCATTATCACTATGGGGAAGTCCTCTAAAACATGTGACCAAAGTGGTCGGTAGCATCATCTTCTCTTACAAAGAACACTTAGATCTCTATCATCGTTCTTATAGTTTCTACAGTTATAGAAACTAACTCTTTGAATTTCAACTCTTTATTTTCAAAATTAACCCTGGATGTTTGACAAGAAAAAGGCTTGGTCTGTGGAAACTTCTTTGTGTAGTTGTTGGTGGCTTAGTTGTTGTATGATAGGCAATAATACTAGTAGTACTTGTCCAAGGTCTGCTAGCCTATACAGAATCTTCGGGAGAATTACAAAAAGGAAGCTTTTCTAGGAAGATGAATTAGAAAGAGACCTTTTTTTTTTCCCCCTGGAGGTTGCTGGAGCCCTACACTGGAGCACATGGTTTAGAGTGAGCAAAGAGCATGGTTTGAATTTCAGTCCCATTCATACCTTCTGTCAGATACCTTTGTGCTTAGACAAAATGCATAACTGTAGGCCATAGTCCTGGCACTTGAAGATGAAATGAAATTTGATTGGTGTCTCTATAATGATAGCTACTTATTTTTTAACCCTAAAGGGAGTGCTGATCCTATTTCCATAAAGATTCTACATTTAAAAATCTACTTGCTAATGCCATGTCTCAGGACTCATTTCAATATGCAAGTTCTCTCACATAATGCTTAAGAGATCTTGATGTCTTGAGAGAGCAGCACAGTGCTACTTCATGAGTTCTCGGGGGTGGTGTGAATGGAAATTATGGGAAGGTGTAGAGCATTAAGCAATCTGAGTGTTTTTCAATGAATAACAGGTGTTAGTACATGTTATCATTTTTATACTATCTGATAATATTTATGCCCTATAATTTATGCTATTTTGCTTATTTGTGAAGAGCCATGCAGAAATATTATGTTTTTAACTGTAAAATGGCATACTGTGAAATCTCAGTGTTAAAAGAATAGGTTACCCCTCAAACTTAACTCAGTAAGAAAAAGAAGAGCCCTCTTAACACTTGTGAATCTAAGCAGGTGGCTTCGTAGTCTCTGGAACACAGCAGTTGCCTACCTTTACTTAAACATATTAGCATATAAACCCTTTACTTAAACATATTAGCATATAAACATGCACATTAGCAAAATGCTAGGCATGTTTGTTTTTTTTTTTAGAATTGCTTAAATTCTCCTCTATTTGGTACAGCAGAGAAATGTGAACTACTGAATGCTGACCTTGATTCTTTCTGATTCTTCCACCATTATAATGTAAACTCTATTGGGACAAGAATCTTGTCTGGCTTATTCCAATAAACCCAGATCCTGTAGCAGTGTCACTACATTGAGTAAATTTTTAAGATATATGTTTGAATAAATAATTAATGGTTTTAAATTATATCATTAATTTTTTAAATTAAAATAAAATGTGCTAATTTTTCATACCTAAACTAGGCCTAGCTGAGATATCCACAGAACAATTAAATTATCAAATTTATGATCTTTTCTAGTGAATTTTGGATTTATTGACTGCATACTTCTTTGCTTAGAAAATGTCTGTAGGAGGTCTACTGGGAATGGATCAGTCTATGCCATAAATTAAAAGAACACAAGGTATAGGGGACTAGAAATAAAAGGGTTTTTATACCCATGACATTATTGTAGCACTCATTTTTTTCTGTCTTTCTCTCTCTCTTTCTTTTTTTCTTTCTTTTTTTTGTTGGTGGTTCTGGTCAGAAGGGGGCCAAAAAAAATGGGAGTGGGATAATTTTAGAAAAATATACACTGAATGAAAAGGACATTTTATAAAGCTTAGATTGGTAGTAAAACTATATTATTAATTCTAATATGTGTTTTTGTCAATTTTAGTAGTATCAACAGGCTAAATTTTCTGGCAAGCTGATTATGTGGTTTGTTTGTGGACCTAACCTTCAGAGTCATAATGAATTGTGAGTGTGTGTGTATATATGCATGTGTGTGTGTATTTAGATAATTCATATAAACTGATTCATATAAATATGTGTATTTATATATAAAACTATACATTCCATTTGCTAGAAATATCTCTGGTTTATTTTAAGAATATATGTTTTGAATTCTAACATGAATTTTCTTTAACTGGGAAAAATAGGGGAGGTCTGAACCTGGATTATCTAAAATCACATATGAATACAAATCAGGCAATTGTTAGCATTTCCATTTGCAGTACTAATTAATTGGCAGATATTTGTAGCTTTACAAGCCAACACTCTTGTAAATTGTTGCATTAGTTATTCAGGGAGGCAGAACATATTAGAATGACTCTTTGATGGAATCATAATTTGAAGTGATATATGTCCTATTACTCCATAGCATCCTGAGATTATACAAAATAGTTCAGCGTAGTAATTTGATCTGTATTAGACTCTGGTGTGGAACTGACTACTCCAGGGCAAGAAGCAATAATCTATCTTGTTTTAGAGACTCAGGTAAGGGCTCTTTCCCCCAAATCTCTCTCTACTATTTAGGAATGAATGACCATAAATCTCCTTTTCTCCATACCAGTCTGCTTTACACCTGTTTTCCTGGCCTAATCATTAACAGACCTCCTTTCACTCTCAAAATGTTCTGTTCCTTTTTTTAACAAGAAATTATTTGGATACACTACTGCTAATAATTTGCCCTTAACACTAGACTTAGTCATTTATATTTTAGTGTGAATAAAATTTAGAACCTTTCTTAACAGTAGATTTTTTAATTAAAAAATTAGATCAGGGGGTTAATATACCATAACAGTACTCTGTCTCAATGGAACTACTTATTTTATTTGTGTCACCCATTATCTGCTACAGAACTTAACGTATGCATTATTGTCTCTCCAAATTTAAATTACATACATTTAGTATTTGATTTAGCAGTTCAAAAAATAATAAAAAGCTAACAATTTAAATAAAAAAAATAGGTCGGGGGGTGGGGGAGGCACAGACTCTAAGAAGGTAGAAGTGATACTTAACTGGAAGGCTAGGAAATAGAAACCACCTTAATCTATTCCACAGTTTTCCCAGAGAAATACTTTTCAGGTTTTTACTTTAAATAGATTTACTCAATTTTATGTTTCTTATTCCCCTTTCCTTTCCCTTTGATGTGGAAACTAAAATACAAATGCCTAGAAACAAAGAACCTGGAAAATTTTTTATCGTTTTCCCTTAGGTAATCAATAACTGCCTATCTTTGAGTAATTTTTATTCATAGCATTTCAATTTTATTTTAAGGTCTGTCTCTGCCCGCTTCCTTCATTGTCCATGGGTCTCCTATTGAATTCCCCATTTCCTCTATTTTTTCTCCCCCCGTGTATTATTCTGTCTCATCCTCTCTCTCTCCCTCTGTCTTTCCCTATCTCATCTCTCTCTACCTTTTACTGTACTTGATGCCATTTTGCCTTTCTGCTTACTCTCCTAAAATGATAAGCCAAAGACCTCAACATATAGAACAGGATACAATGTATGTATTTACATGGCTTGAAATTCAACATACACTGGTATAAAATAGCGTATGTTTTAAAAATTAAAAATTAAATTTAAAAAAATTTAAGAATTTTAAAAATTTCAACATACAGCTGGTTTTGGACAGCTGTAATTTGTAAGTTTTCCTATGACTGTATTTATATTTGCAGAATTTCTTTGCCTTTTCATCAGTTAACAGCATTTTTTGAACATGTGCTGTAGACTGAGAACTTTGATAGGCATTGTAGAAAGTTTAGTAGAATAGAGCAGCAGCTGTTATACCCAAACGGGTGCTTATAGTATAGACGTGATTTTAGTGACCAGCACAAGTCAGAATATGGACTATTGCCAATTTGTAAAATAGGGTATGTTTCAAGATTATTTAGGAGATAATCACTTCGGAATCAGAATGCTTTTTCCTTACAGAAAAAAATATCATGTGGCATAATAATCCAATATAAAAAAGCTAGTTATACTTACAATTATTTGGATTAGTGGTGTAAAAGAACTTAAATCCTGCTAGGAGAAGATACTCTGGGTATTTAAAAATTGATGGCTTCTTATTCAGATTTTATATCATTTTCCTGCATATTTATTCTAGTTGGCTATTTCTTGAGTTAGTTTCTCCCTTCATTATCAAATGTTTTAACTGGTTTGAAGTCTGTTAGTTGGCTATTCTCATACCATTGCTATGTTCATGAAGCACCATGAAGCAGATGGTAGAGAGCAAAGGTAGCAAGGAAAAGAGGTTCTTTAAGCTATGACATCATACTTCAGCTATAAGCAGTTGACTTTCAATTATCTGCATGAGGACAATCTGTGTTTGTGGATTATTTTAAGAGCTATAGGAAGCCTGGCAAAATTTTTCTTTGATGTCTCATAAACCTGGGACATATTCTTGCATCGTTCAATTTAATGTTAAGGTTTGTAAACTCAGCTCTGCCAAGTAAAATTGGAAAGTGATGCTTTTCTCAAAAGCTAATAGAATGCATTTGAAAATGCAATTGTAGAAATATGGATAACAGACCTGTGTAGAAAAATGTGATACAGTGGAAAGAGTATTAGACTTAGAGCAAAAGACCCAGGAGTGGTTCCTATTGGCTCAATTTATTAGGCCTGTGATCTTGGTGAAGGCATTAACCTCTTTGAGGCTCAGTTTCTTATCTGGAGGAAGTAGCTAATAATACAAGCCTGTTTATCACATAGGAGGTTGAGAAACTTGAATGAGATAAAGAGACAATGATACTGCTCTGGAAATGCCTCTACAAATCTACTGATCATTTTATTATTCTCTTGGTCTTGAATTACAATCTCAGGGTTTGTATACCAGGACTTCTAGGGTTAGAGGTACATCAAGATACCAGTTAGTCTATTTTGCTGCCTTTAAGCAGATAATTAAATGCAGAGATTGAGACCAGAGAAGGTAAGTGACTTGTACATTGTCACACAGACTGTGAGTAGTTGAAAATTGAAGTAGTGTTTTTTCCTCCATAACAGCCTAACTTTTATAAAACATAATGCATCTCATTGGACCAGAATATTTTTAAAGTGTCCAGTTCCAGTTATTTTTTTCCTTAAAAAATGAGCAAACATGATTTCTTTAAAAGAGAGATATGGAATGTGTACAATAGTTACCATTTTCAGAGCGTGAATTTGAGACACAGGGTACAAATCATCCAAAATTGTATTTCTTGAAACAATATCCAATTTAACTTAAAATTTCAAGATGCAGAAGAGTTTGCATCTGACCTTTTTTACTTTAGTAACTAAATCATTAAACATTGCACAGGTTACTCATCAATGCCAAATTTGTGGCAATCAGAGAGTGTATGACTATCTGGTAAATAAATAGGAAGAGTATTTGCAATGTTTGCTAATTAAAGCAATTGATGTTATTTAAGTAAAGAGGAGGGTAAGCCTTTATTGAGCATTCTTCCCAAGTGATTAAAGATCAATGGAGCTCAGTCTCAGCTAGCTGAGGGCTGTAAATTAGGGAAAAAATTACTTTTAGTCTACATTTACCTCAATTTATCCCTGTGGATTTAGGAAGCTATTAGTGAGGTGTGCGTGCAGAGAAACAACAGACTACAATGTATATTACTCTCCTGATGAGTTGCTACTCTGGCAGTAATCAAAGCAACTCAAAAAATAATGATCAAAATAAAAATAAAATCAGTAAACAACAAGAAGTTTTTTTTAGTCTCAATTCTAAGAGAGAATTTATCCACTTAGTGTTTATCATTAATTGCTACAAGACGGCAAACTCGGAATTTTTCAACTTTGCCTGGGTGGTTTTCTTTTCGCTTCACCAAGGTCAAGTGCTTTTTGCAATTGGGTGTGAACTTTGATTTACGGCTGCTTGAATAGGGCAGAGCTTGAGAAAATTGTCTGCAGTGATATTATTTAGTTGGCTTATTAGTATACTTAATCTGAGGCAGTAGAATACAGTTCTCCATTATAAAGTCTCCAAGAAACAAAAATAAGTGTTGCTATTTACTCAAATTTTCAGTTAGAGGAATTGAGTTGTAAATCTTGAATGCCTGGGATTTCTCAGGAGTCTTCTAGTACTTCTGCTTAAACAGAAAACACATAAGAAGAGCATTACAATGGTGTTCAATTACTTCTTGTCTTAAATCAATGCAAAATAGTGGGATGGCAGAATAATAACAAAACAATTGCATCATCACATGGTGAGATGCCCCTGACTTTCCTTAATATTCTCAGGACTCTTTTTCAGTCAAATTTTTTGCTTGTCCTATTTAACCTGAAGACTTGCTCATTATATATAATGATCAATTTTATAATTACTGTAGTTCTTATATGTCTATAAAAAGACTTGACAAATGTCTAAGTTGGAGAAAAGAATATGGTGGATGCAATTACAAAAACTTATTGTTGATCTCAGAACTAAGAAATAAAGTAAAAGAACTTTGGTCAATTTCCTCATCCATTTAAATAGTAGGCCCTTGTGTTCATAGCATATTTCTAACTCCCTAAAAGTTTAAAGGTTAAGTCTTTGGTGCTAGAAATTCATAAATGAAGTAAAATCATCAAAACCTATGAATCTTTTACTCACTTGATTTTATTGACCAAAGTATTGTGAAGATGATGATTTGAGAACTTCTTTTGGGAACATAGGCAAAGAAAATATGTAGAATTGGATGTAATTAGATATACATAAAGTATGGGAAAATTGTAGAGGAAACATTTTGAATAAAATTTAAAATATAAATGGGTAGATAAATAATAGGATTATAAAAGTAATACATGTTCATTATTAAAAATTTGAAACTATATAGCCACAAAGAAGATCTCACTACTTAGTAATATTTCCCTTTCCAAGTTGTTTTCTTATAATACATTTTTAAATTAAGTTGTTCTCTTCAATTTGGTAACTTGAGTCATCAGTTAAAAACATATTACGGATAGTTTATAAAATAAATAACCCTTAACAGTTTAATTTTAATGAGTGCATATTATTCCATTGAATGGATGTAGCATTATTTGTTTAAACAATCCTTATTGGTGTTCTTTTATGGTATTGACCATTTTTCACTGCTATAGAATGAATATTTTATGTTTGTGTGTGTATGTATGTATATATATTTATATATACATATATATGTGTGTGTGTGTGTGTGTGTGTGTATATATATATATATATATATATATATATATATACACACACATTCTTTTTTTGCATATTCCCCAATAGCTGTCCTGCAAAGAGGAATGTATAGCCCTTTCTTGCAAAAGCTCTGATAGAGCACTGTGCTATCATCAGAGTAGGAGCTAACATTTATCTCCAGTTTCCAATGAATGAAGCATTGTCTTAAGCACTTTACATAAAGTTAATTCCCCTAGCAACTTGATGAGGCCAATGATATGATTTTTTAATGATTATTTTCCCTTTCTACCAATTATTTCTTAATGTTGTACAGAGGTTAAATGACTGGTCCAAGGTCATACAATTAGTAAGTGGCAGAGGTAGGATTTTAAGTATAGGAAATCCAATTCTAGGTTCTAATGCCTGTTGTCTCACAAATATCTATGTAATTTGGATTTAAATATTTTGTATGTGACAAAACTTTATAATATACTTTCCTGAAAAATGGAGACAGGTCTACCTTTATGCGAGTATGTGAGGAAGAAAACAGAGGTCTGGGAAGTGAACTGCAAAAATGAATATGGAGATATTAATGTTTTCCTAAGGGAGTCTGTACATCTTAGAACAGGGGAACTTCTATCAGTAACAATTAGTATCTCATTTGCTGAGTAATTAGGCCATGGTTCCCCCTTAAAATCTTGACTTGGGAAGAGGCAGAAGGAGAGAATATCCAAGCAGACTCCTGCTAAGCAGGGAGCTAGATGCAGGCTCTATCTTACAATTCATGAGATCAGGACCTGAGCCAAAACTAAGAGGTAGAGTACCAGTTTGCTCAGACTCTTTAAGAGTCTGGTTTTTTATTTGTTCATTTATTTTATTTTTAGATTCCACATATAAGTGAAGTCCTGAGGTATTTGTATTTCTCTGTTTCACCTGTTTCAGTTAACATAACACTCTCTAGGTTGATCCATGCTGTCACAAATGGCAAGATTTTTTTTTTT
>CM052797.1:80064669-80117069 GCA_028533885.1 Nasua narica
ACTGCATAGTATTCCATTGCATATATATACCACTTTTTCTGTATCTATTCAACTGTCGATGGACATCCAGGCTCTTTTCGATAGTTTGGCTATTGTGGACATTGCTGCTATTTACATTGGGGTGCAGGTGCCCCTCCAGATCACTACATTTGTATCATTGGGGTAAATACCCAGTAGTGCAATTGCTGGGTCATAGGATACCTCTATTTTCAAATTTTTGAGGCACTTCCATTCTGTTTTCCAGAGTTGCTGCACCAGCTTGCATTCCCACCACCAGTGTAGGAGGGTTCCTCTTTCTCCACATCCTCACCAACATCTGTTTTTTTTTTTTCCTGACATGTTAATTTTAGCCATTCTGACTGGTGTGAGGTGGTATCTCATTGTGGTTTTGATTTGTATTTTTCTGATGCCGTGTGATGTTGAGCACTTTCTCATGTGTCTGTTGGCCTTCTGGATGTCTTCTTTGCAGAAATATCTGTTTATGTCTTCTGCCCATTTCTTGATTGGATTCCTTGTTCTTTGGGTGTTGAGTTTGGTAAGGTATTTATAGATTTTGGATACTAGCCTTTTATCTGATGTGTCATTTGTGAATATCTTCTTCCAGTCTCTTGATTGTCTTTTGGTTTTGTTGACTGTTTCCTTCTGCTGTGCAAAAGCTTTTGATCTTGATGAAGTCCCAATAGTTCATTTTTGCCTTTGCTTCCCTTGCCTTTGGTGATGTTTCTAAGAAGAAGTTCCTGTGGCTGGTGTTGAAGAGGTTGCTGCCTGTGTTCTCCTCAAGGATTTTGATGGATTCCTATCTCACATTGAGGTCTTTCATCCATTTTGAGTCTATTTTTGTGTGTGGTGTAAAGAAATGGTCCAGTTTCATTCTTTTGCATGTGGCTGTCCAATTTTCCCAACACCATTTGTTGAAGAGATTGTCTTTTTCCATTGGACATTCATCCCTGCTTTGTCGAAGATTAGTTGACCATAAAGTTGAGGGTACAGTTTCTGGGCTCTCTTTTCTATTCCATTGATCTTTGAGTCTGTTTTTGTGCCAATACCATACTGTCTTGATGATTACAGCTTTGTAATAGAGCTCAAAGTCTGGAATTGTGCTGCTGCCAATGTTGGTTTTCTTTTTCAACATTCCTCTGGCTATTTGTTGTCTTTTCTGGTTCCATATAAATATTAGGATTCTTTGCTCCATTTCTGTGAAAAAAAGTTGATAGTATTTTCATGGGGATTGCCTTAAATGTGTAGATTGATCTAGGTAGGATAGACATTTTCACAATATTTGTTCTTCCAATCCATGAGCATGGAACATTTTTCTATTTTTTTGTGTCTTCCTCAATTTCTTTCATGAGTACTCTATAGTTTTCTGAGTACAGATTCTTTGCCTCTTTGGTTAGATTTATTCCTAGGTATCTTATGATTTTGGGTGTGATTATAAATGGGGTTGACTCCTTAATTTCTCTTCTGTTTTGTTGTTGGTGTATAGAAATGCAACTGATTTCTGTGCATTGATTTTATATCCTACCACTTTACTGAATTCCTGTAAGAGTGCTAGCAGTTTTGGAGTGGAGTCTTTTGGGTTTTCCATATAAAGAATCATATCATCTGCAAAGAGTGAGAGTTTGACTTCTTTGCCATATGGGATGCCTTTAATTGACCTGATTTGTGACCCAAGATGTGATCTATTCTGGAGAATGTTCCATGTGCACTAGAGAAGAATGTGTATTCTGTTGCTTTGGGATGGAATGTTCTGAATATATCTGTGATGTTCATCTGGTCCAATGTGTCATTTAAAGCCTTTATTTCCTTGTTGATCTTTTGCTTTGATGATCTGTCCATTTCAGTGGAGGGTAGGGTATTAAAATCCCCTACTATTATTGTATTATTGTCAATCTGTTTCTTTGATTTTGTTATTAATTTGTTTATGTAATTGGCTGCTCTGATGTTAGGGGCATAGATATTTAAAATTGTTGTATTGTCTTATTGAATAGACCCTTTAAGAATGATGTACTGTCCTTCCTCATCTCTTATAGTCTTTGGTTTAAAATCTAATTTGTCTGTTATAAGGATTGTCACCCCAGCTTTCTTTTGATGTCCATTAACATGGTAAATCATTTTCCACCCCCTCACTTTCAATCTGGAGGTGTCTTTGGGTCTAAAATGAGTTTCTTGCAGACATTGTATCAATGGGTCGTGTTTTTTTTTTTTTTTTTTTTTAATCCAATCTGATACCCTGTGTCTTCTGATTGGGGCTTTTAGCTCATTTACATTCAGGGTAGCTAAGGAAAGATAGGAATTTAGTGACATTCTATTGCCTGTAAGGTAACTGTAACTGTATATTGTCTCTTTTCCTTTCTGGTCTGTGTTACTTTTAGGCTCTCTCTGTTTGGAGGACCCCTTTCAATATTTCCTATAGGGCTGGTTTGGCATTTGCAATTCTTTTAGTTTTTGTTTTTCCTGGGAGCTTTTTATTTCTCCTTCTATTTTCATTGACAGCCTAGCTGGATATAGTATTCTTGGCTGCATATTTTTCTCATTTAGTGCTCTGAATATATCATGCCCATCCTTTCTGGCCTGCCAGGTCTCTGTGGATAGGTCTGCTGCCAATCTAATATTTCTACCGTTGTATGTTATAGACCTCTTATCCCTAGATGCTTTCAGGATTTTCTCTTTGTCACTGAGATTTGTAATTTTTACTGTTAGATGATGGGGTGTTGACCTATTTTTATTAATTTTGAGGGAGTTTCTCTGTGCCTCCTGAATTTTGATGCCTGTTTCCTTCCTCAAATTAGGGAAGTTCTTTGCTATTATTTGGTCCAATATACCTTCTGTCCCTCTCTCTTTCTTCTTCTTCTGGGATCCCAATTATTCTAATATTGCTTTGCTTTATGGTTTCATTTATCTCTTGAATTCTCCCCTGTGACCCAATAGTTGTTTATCTCTTTTTTTCTCAGTTTCTTTATTCTCTGTCATTTGGTCTTCTTTATCACTAATTCTCTCTTCTTCCCTATTTATGCTAGCAGTTAGAGCCTACCTTTTTGATTGTACCTCATTAATAGCCTTTTTGATTTCCACTTGGTTAGATTTTATTTCTCCAGAAAGGGATTGTCTAGTATGTTCTCTGCTTTTTTTTAAGCCCAGATAGTATCTTCATAATTGCTATTCTGAATTCTAGTTCCAATGCCTTACTAATGTCCATGTTGATTAGCTCCCTGGCAGTTGGTACTGCCTCTTATTCTTCCTTCTGAAGTGAGTTTTTCTGTTTTGTCATTTTGTCCAGAGAAGAATAGATGAATAAGAGAACAAAATGCTAAAAGTGTAACAATGACCCCAGAAAAATATATACTAAACAAATCCGAAGAGACCTGAAATGGGGGTGGGAGGGAAGAAGAATATGATCAGGCTGGTGAATAGAGCACAGCTTCACACTAGATTTTGGGTATATTTTGGCCTGTTAGGAGAAACTGCCTCCCAAAATTTTAAAGAAAGAAAAAAGTGTGTGTGTGTGTGTGTGTGTGTGTGTACATATATATACTCAAAATAAGGGTAATACACAAACACACACACACACACACACACATAAGGATAAATACAATGAAAGGGTAGAATATGACTGTAAAAATGAAAATTAAAAAATATTTTTAAAAAGGATTTAATAAGATAAGAAGTTGGTTGATAAAAGAAAGTTGGTTGAAAGAAGAAAGAAGAAAAATTAAAAAAAAAAAAAAAGGAAAGCATGTGATCAGACAGGTGAATAGAACAAGGCCATATACTAGATTTAGGATATATTTTGGTCTGTTGGAAGAATCCACATCCCAAAATTTTAAAGAAAGAAAAATTTATACACACACATACACACACACACACACACACACACACTAAAGTTAAATACATTGAAAAGATAGAATTTGACTTCCAGAAAGTGGTCATTTTTCTGTTCATAGAGTTGCTGCTATTCTTTTCTTCTATCTCATGTTGAGTTCACGGATGTTCAGAATGGTTTGATAATTTTCTAGCTGAATTCCTGGGACCAGATGAAATTTAGGTCACCTACCCCTCGGCCATCTTGGAGCCCTCTGTACATGAGACTTTTCATTGCTCCATGTTATGGTTCGAATTATGTTCTCACAAAATTCATATGTTGAATTTCTAGCCCACACAATGTGACCTTATTTAGGAATAGGGTTGTGGCAGATGTATTAGTTAAGATGATATCATTGTGGTGGGCTCTAATTCAACATGACTGGTGTCCTTAAAAAAGAGTAAATTTGAACACAGAGGGAGACAGGAAGAATATTATGTGAGGATAAAGACATGATTGGGGTGATGTTTCTATATGCTGAAGAATGCCAAAGATGGACAACAAACCACCAGAAGTTAGGGGAGAGTCATGGAACAGACTCTCTCTCATGGCCCTCAGAAGCAACTAACCCTGATGACACCTTAATCCCAGACCCCTGTTCTAGCCTCCAGAACTGTGAGACAGTAAATTTCTGTTTAAGCCACACAGTTTGTAGTGCTTTGTTATGGCAGCCCTAGCAAACTAATATATTCCACATTCTCATCAATTCTCTTTGCTCAGTTTTTAAAAAATTTAGCCATTCCAGTATGTGTATATTACTCTCATTGTAGTTTCAATTTGAATTTCTTTAATGACATGATGTTGAACATCTTGTGCTTGTTGCCTTTTTCTATATCTTTTTTTGACCCAATTTTTAATTCAGTGTTTGTCTTATTTTTGAGTTTGAGTTCTTTATTCTGGAATCAAGTCCTTTTCTGTGATGTGGTTTGCAAATATTTTCTCTCAGTCTGTGGCTTGTCTTTTTCATTTTCGGAACAGTGCCTTTTAAAGAGTGCACGTTTTTAATTTTGATGAAGTCAAATATACAATTTTTCTTTTGTGTTTTGTGGTTTCTTATCTCATCTAACAATTTTTGCCTAATCCAGTATCAAAAAGATTTTCTCTCATTTAGGTCTACTGTCCCTTTTGAATTATTTCTTATGAATGGTGTGAGATAAAGATCAAAGTTATTATTTTTTTCCATAGAAGTATTAAGTTATCCCACTACCATTTTTTTGAAAAGTTGCTTTTCATATCAGATTACTGTAACACTGTTAAATACCAATTGGTCATATGAGTGTGGATCTATTTCTGGAATCTCCATTCTGTTCCACTGATATTTATGTCTTTCTATGCCAATACCATCCTGTCTTGATTTACTTGCTTTATAGTAATCTTAAACTCAGATGGTGTAAGTTTTCTTTCTTCTACTTGAAAAAACTTTTTTTTTTTTCTATTCTAGGGTAAAATCCTCAACAAAGTAGGGATAGGGATAGAAGGAACATACCTCAACATCATAAAGGCCACATATGGAAGACACACAGCTAATGTCATCTTCAATGGGGGAAAAATTGGTGCTTTTCCTCTATGGTCAGGAACAAGACAAGAATATCCACTTTCACCATTAATATTTAACATAGTACTGGAAGTCCTAGGCACAGCAATTAGACAACAAAAAGCAATAAAAGGCATCCAAATCAGCAAGGAGGAAGTCAACCTTTCACTATTTGCAGACAACATGATGATCTATGTATAAAACCTGAAAGACTCCACCAAAAAATTTGCTTTTCTATAGATTTTTTAGATTTTTAAAACCATCTAGTCAGTTTCTACCAAAAAATCCTGTTCAGATTTTGATTGGGATTACA
This sequence comes from Nasua narica, assembly GCA_028533885.1. Taxonomy (NCBI): domain Eukaryota; kingdom Metazoa; phylum Chordata; class Mammalia; order Carnivora; family Procyonidae; genus Nasua; species Nasua narica. Next base: position 80,070,376 of record CM052797.1, read on the forward strand.
TTGAAACTATAGATCAATTTGAAGGTAATTAACAACTTTTCCATATTAAGATGTTATATATCTCCATTATTTTAGTCCTCTGCAGTATTTCTCAGCAATATTTTGTGGTTTTCACTATACAGATCTTCCACATTTTCTTCCAAATTATATTTTTTATTTCATTGTAGATGGAATTCTTAAATTTAATTTTCATATTGGTAGTATGTAGAAATAAAATAGATTTTTAAAATATTGCTCTTGCATCATACTATTTTTACTGTATTCGCTTATTAGTTCTAATAGCTTATTTATAAATTCTCCAAAATTTTCTACATCAGAGGTAGTATTTTTTTTTTTTCTGTATAGGGTCAAAGAGTAAATAGTTTAGAACTTACAGGTCATTTGGTCTCTGTCAGAACTACTCAGCTCTACCACAAAAGCACAAAAGCAGCTATAGACAATATATAAATGAACATTTGACATATATAGTCATGTTATCTGTAAACAAAGAGTTGTGTTTAATCCTGTGCAAGCTGTATATCTTTTTGCCACATCTTACTGCACTGGCTAAGACTTCCTGTATCATGCTGAATAGAAATGCTGCGCAGACCTCATATATGTAATCCAATTACAGTTTTAGAAACTATTTTTCATCAGTCTTATTTTTTTATGTATGTTTTGGTTTGGATAATTTCTATTTATCTCTAGTATAATTCACATATTATTTTTTCTCTATAATCTCTAATCTTCTCATTGAATAAAAAAAAATCGTGCGTAGCTTGTGTGTGTATACCCCATGCTGTGTGGTGCCATCACCAAACACCATTCTGAGAAGATTGTCAGTTCACCTGATAGTCTTATACCTACTTGGCTTTCCTGATATCTTCCTTTAGATAATCTCAATTGTCATAATATGACAAATTCTTGTCTCTTGCTCAAAGAGGCTCAAAACCTTTATCTTCCAATATGACATAGGTCAGTAGGCTTCCACCTTGTCCTGTAGCATCTTTCAAGGAGTTACTTTCCAGAAATGTGTGTCATTCATCTGGTGGCAACTTGTAAGAGCAAGATATGTCACATGAGTTTGGGAGGTGGCTGTGTAGTTGGTTGAATGTTAGGAGGGAAAAAATTAAGAAAGTTGGAATTTCTTTTTGGAACCCTTTCACTCCACCTTAACAAATGCTCTTTTAGTTAGCCCTTTGAGAGCCAGATAAAATATCATCTGTGGAAAGTAAACTTAAGTCCCATGGCAGAATTAATAGTTATGCTCAAACTTGTATTATAATCTTTTTCATACTTCATTGTAATTATTTATTTGTGTATTTTTATTCTCACTGGATTTTGATTCAGCTGCTTTGTGACAAGCAGTGCCTATCTCACAATGCATCTTTGTTGAATGAATGAAGCAGATTTGGACAGCAAAATGATTTCATCTGACAGTGAAATCATTCTACTTTTCTTCCTTCCTTTATTTCCTCTTTCCTTCTTGATTTCTTTCCTTATTTCTTCCCTTCTTTCCTTTCTCCAGTCCCCTTCTTTCTCTCTCCCTCCCCCTTTCTTCCTTCCTCCTTTTCCTCCTTCCTTTTGTTCTTTTGTTCTTTCCTCTTTTTTACATATTTTCTACTAGGCATTCCAAAATTCATATTCTCATAATAAAATAAAACAGCACTTTTAGCCTATTTTTTGGTTTTCCTGTTTTAAAATATGGTGTTTAGATATAATTGGGGGTTTTCACATCACTACTTTGCAAAAAATGGTGTTTCCTGTGGAAAACAAATAGATATAACCCTCTGTTTATATTTATGTGTATACACATACCCATAATGTTCTTGCAGTATGCCAAGGAATGTGGCTTTTTGGATTGCACACACTTTCACCTTTGTGATTCTAGGATAATTACAGGTTGTCCTGAAATGCAGGTTCTAATTGTTCTTTCATAGATATATAGTAATCTGATAATGAATAAATTCACAGTTAGAGGACTACTGTAATTTTAAGAATGGTTTTTGTGTTTCCTAACCAATTATCCTATGGAATCTAGACCTGTTAAAAATCCTGGTTTTCACTGGGATCAGCATTGATCTTACTCAGAGAATGAAATAGCTTCAAAATGGTCTTTGCTAGATATGCTCCGAGCAGCAATTCACATCTGTAATCCATCTGCTGAGTTTCAGTATTTCAGCTTCTGAAATGGCAAATAGATTGCTTGTAGCTGAAGGACTACTTTCTTCTAAATTTTTAGTTATGGAACATTTTTGTATTGGCCAGATTTCAGACTATAAGCCCATTTCTCATACTACTAAAAAATAATACCTTCATTTCTTCCGTCTTTTTTCTCAAAATTATCATCTAAATAAGTGTGTGTGTACAGTGCAGGTGGTGTTGGGGGAGAGAAAGAGTGAGGGTAGAACAAACATGCTATTTCTCAACACCTCTTACTGATAGATTTTTAACATTAAAAAATAAAACATGGTTGATAGGAAGATATGGACTCCAGGGATATAAAGCTGAATAGCATCTAGGTTTTTTTTGGCTCTGTTACCCAATGACCATGAAATTTCCTCATTCTCAATACTAAGACATTGCAGTATGAGAAAAAGCAGAGAAAATAGGTCCATACAAACTTGTGACAAGTCTAAGTGGATTAAAAGTCTCAGTACTAAAGGGAAAGAGAATAGGTTCTAGTATTTACCTAGTTCTTGAGACAGAGTCTTAATCATTTAGAAATCTGAGGTTCATAGTAAGAAAGAAACAAGAGTAATGCTTCTAGTGGCAGGAGGTAGATTTTCTGGAAGAGCTGTCAAAGTGATTTATATTTCACCTCTGCTGTTTACTCATATCATTTCAATCTTGAGGCATTGTCTTTTTATTGCATTGGTGAAAGTGCAAGACCTAAAATTCTCCGATTATGTAAGATTTGTTTAGAGACGTATATTCTTCCATGTGCATGGTTTGCTCTGGATTACCGGAGGGCAATTGGTTCTGTTTTGTTGGGTACTGGTGTCAGAGGCGAGTGTTTTTTATGTGTTTAGCATTATATCCCTGCCTTAGTGTATTAGTTTTCTATTGCTGTATAACAAATTCCCATAACATTGTGGCTTAAAATAATTTTTGTCTATTTATTATTTTACAGTTTTATATGTCAGAAGTCTGGGAACATGGTGGGTGGGTTTTTTCGCTCAGGATCTTGAAAGGCTGCAGTCAGGTGTTGATCAGGCTGAGACTGGTCCTTTGTGAGGCCCTAGTCCCCGTTTCTTGCTAGCTATTGGGCAGGGACTATTCTCAGTTCTTACAGGATGCTCTCAGATACTAGCTATGTGGCTCTAGCCAGCAAGAGAGTTTATCATGCTTTAAATTTCTTTCTTCCGGAAAGATTTAATCCTTTTAAAAGGGTTCACCTGATTAGGTCAGGCCCATCAAAGATAATCTCCCATTTGTTTTTCTTTCTTTCTTTTTTATTTGAGTATAGTTGTCACAATGTTACAGCTGTGCAACTTAATTATCTGACAAGTTTATATATTATGCTATGTTCACCACAAGTGTAGCTATCTTCTGTCCCATCACATAGCTATTGCAATACAGAATAATCTCTTTTTTTAACTCAAAATGAACTAATTTGTGATTTTAATTAATATGAAAAATCCCTTCACTTTTATCACAATAAGTCACTTAATCAAAGGAGTAGAATCTGTCATATTCACAGTCTAGCCCATACTCAAGGGGAGAGGATTATACAGGATATGTACACCCAGGGTGGTGATCATAGGGTGAGCATCTTAGAATACTGCCTACTAGTCTTTAAATATTCTTAGAGACTGCAATTTCATTTTCATATTAAAATTAAACAGGGGATAAGTTGGGATTTGGATCTACTGGGAAAAAAATGTTGTTTTCTTTGTCCCATTGTTCTCATTATTCTCATTGTTCTCACTGATTTTATTTTCTTGCCTAAAATTTTGTAAACATTCCCCTTGATTTTGGAACCACTGAGATATAAATAAATACTAAGAAATACTTAGTCTTTTCCTAAAACAACATGAATATTTAATGTTGACAATTTTATATTTTTTGAGTCACCTTCCTTTCATTCATTCCATTAGCTAAGCCAGTGTCTTTTCATTGATAAAATTTCATGGTAGTGAGACTCAGGGATCAGTTTTATACCATCAAAGAGAGCACTTTTTAATGTTTTTTTTTTTTAAAGTAATCTCTACACTCAATGTGGGACTTGAACTCACAATCTTGAGATTGAGAGTCTCATGCTCTAGGAACTGAGCCAGCCAAGTGCCCCCAAAGAAAGCATTTTTTAGATTGTATCATACTATACAGTTTTCTATTATGTCTGTTTTGAAAAAACATAGTCAACAAATGAATAACTTTTTGCTATTTTTTTTCTGATTACACAGTTATTGGTGGAAAATTTAGGAAATGTGTGTTATCTTGGCATCTCAGGCTTAATCAACCAAAAAACAGAAGCAGCTCTGTTTTCTTTAATAGCAAAATACTTGAGGCAATGTCCATCTTGTCATTGCTGTGCCCCATATATGGGATGGTGGGTAAGAGTATTGGTGTCAGATACCCCTGGGTTAGAGGTTGAATTTAGCTATTTACTTGGTATGTGAACCTGAGCAGATTTGAAAGTTCCCTAATCTTTCCCCCTCCTTTGTAAAATCATGACAATAATCATCACTATAATTGTACATTTATTTTGTAGATTAAATAGAATGATGCATGTAAAATGCTTAGCATAGTATATCACACCTAGCTACATTCAGTAAATTTTAGCTACTGATACCATCATTATTATATGTGAATTTATCAGACCAATGTGCTTTTCCTAATGTCAAACTTGTTTAGTTTGTCTTAGAACCTAATGTTGTAGTGGGATGAAAGTTATAATTGAAGGTACGTAGCACTGGTAGAGTAATAGTAGGCAAGTACTGGCCTTGGGAGGCAAGAGTTGGGATGAATCTGGCAGTAAACTTTTCTTGAAACATGGAGAGAGGATTAAGTGGTCATTGGAACTGCTAGGAAATTTGGAAGAGGAATTATCGCACTTCCTAATTCTAGTCTTGCTTTCTTCAATGTGGTCTCCTCTCTGGGGTCAGAAAGTTAAGTTTCTTTCTTTCTTTCTTTCTTTCTTTCTTTCTTTCTTTCTTTCTTTCTTTCTTTCTTTCTTTCTTTCTTTCTTTCTTTCTTTCTTTCTTTCTCTTTCTTTCTTTTCCTTCCTTCCTTCCTTCCTTCCTTCCTTCCTTCCTTCCTTCCTTTTTCTTTCAAAGATTTTATTTATTTATTTGACAGAGAGAGATCACAAGTCGGCAGAGAGGCTGGCAGAGAGAGAAGGGGAAGCAGGCTCCCTGATGAGCAGAGAGCCCAATGTGGGGCTCAATCCCAGGACCCTGAGATCATGACCTGAGCCGAAAGCAGAGGCTTTAACCCACTGAGCCACCCAGGCGCCCTAGAAAGTTCTTTCTAATAAGCAAATCTGTATTCTTTTCTTCCAGAACTTTGAGTGGTGTCTCATGGCACAAACTTTTGCATAGTGTGCAATTTTGGTTCTTTATAATCTCAGCTTGTCTGTCTATCCATTCCTATTACCTTCTACTTCTTTTCTAATTTGTGCTCTACTTCACCTTTTCTCCATTTATGCTTTCTCAAATTATGAACTATGTATAACTTTGCAAATATGTCACAGATTCTCATACCACTATGTTTTACAGGAATGATTCCCTCTGCCTGGAATGCCGTCTTTCCTTTTGATCTGCTAAATTCTTACTACAAGTCTCCCCTCAAAGGTACTTCACTTAACCCTCACAGATTCCAAAGGTAGATGTAGACAACTTTAGTCTGGTGTACTATGCAGAGTCCTCTATCATGGTAGTTATCATCATACATTTCTGTCTTTCCTACTAGATTATAAGGAGGAACCATGTATTGTCAACTCTACCACACCCTTGGCTCTGCACTTGTTCAGATATTTCAGCATCACAATTTCAAGAAGTCTCACAAGGTAGGGAGAGAAGAACTATCATCCCATTTTATAATAGGAGAGCTGGAAACACACAGGTATCAAATGGTTTTCCTACATGGCAGATCCAGAATTCAGATAAAGGATTTCTGGTTGTAAGATGATTTTTTCTGTATTGAAATGTTGTTATAGTAAACCCACAGATATTTATTGAGTAGTCACTATTTTCAAATCTCAGCATTGTGTTCTACAGATGATACAGATTTTAAAAAGGATATCTTTTTAAAGTTTCTCTTGATCTCTTAACTAATGCTAGGATAATATTCTTTTCACTTGTTGGTAATTGATGTATAGTAGGCATTAAGATGTTTTTATCAAAGATGGATGGATGGATGCATAGTAATCATAAAGGTAACTCTTTGAAATTGACCTGCAAATAAAAACCAATCTGTTAGTGACTCCATTTTTTCTATTTTGGGTTTGGAGGAATGTTTATTTATTATGGAGTTAAATTTTGCAAATATTCAGGAAGATGGGTTGATAGATCATAATATTATGTAAACAAAATAACTCAGGTTAAACAAAACAGAAGTAGCATAAAAGGAATTAATATTAACAGACCTTTGAGATAAACTAGTTAGAATTACATTTTATGAAAAAGTCTGGTAGCCAAGATGAAAAGGGGGTGCACACTAAGGTATACATTTTTTTCTTAAAAAGAGAACATGAGGGTGTCTTGGTGGCTCAGTCATTTGAGCATCCAGCTCTTGATTTCAGCTCAGGTCATGATATGGGGGTCTTAGGATCAAGCCCCATGTCAGGCTCCACTCTCAGCGGGGAGTCTGCTTGGGATTCTCTCTCCCTCTGTCCGTCTCTGCACTCTTGCATGCTTGCATGTATGTGAGCTCTTTCTCTCCTCCACAAAATAAATAAATAAATCTTAAAAAAAGACAGTATATTTAATTTATCCTACGTTTCCTAGGACTATAAAGTGGAAGCAATTGAGTATGACTAGATATTATCTATTCAGTTCTAGGAAGTTGTCCTCAGAGGGAGGTCTCGTAGATAAAATAATATCTCAATCCAACATCCTCACCATATTTGAACCCATGGGAAACCAATGTCAAACCAACACTTTCAAATGTACCAGAATTATAGCCAACTGCTCCAAGTTTTCTGAGACCTGAAATTTATTCAGTTTTGGAGACTACCTCTAAGAAAAAAATTAAAATTTATGAACATAAAGTTGAATACAAAAATAAATATTTATTTACAATAAAATATAACAATAAATTGCAGATTAGTAAAAGCTGATATATATCACAAATGTTTCTTTTAGTTTGATTTTAGCTTCCACAAAGCTATTTCCTTTATTATGTTAAAGAACAAAATTAAAGATTCTTGGACCAAGTGGAGAGTTAAGCAGGGAGTCTAATCCAATGCAAAAGCTAAACTCTAGGTTTGAGGCATGGGGGAGGGATACAGCACTTATCCCATGTCAGGAAGTCAAAGTATCTGAGTGCTGCTGATTGGCTGTGCTATTTGGGCTGATCAGATTAGTTAGGCCTTAGGTAAGTATTGAGCTGCCTGTTTTGGGATTTTCTAGAAAGTGATTTGTTGTTGTGTATGAGAAGTACTCATTTCCATACTACAGTGTTTTGTTGTGGTTGCTGTGTAAGTGAGGTGCCCATTTCAGGATCATGGCACCTTGAGTAGTTTTTTTAGTAACAATTAGGTCTATACTACTGTCCACAGGATGGGTGGTTAGGTCAGGATTTATTATCCCTCCTTTTCATCATTCTGCTTTTCCCGATAGACCATAAAGTGTTCTGTCTTTTTTGGCAAAGAATCATCTCTTCAATGTCTTTTCTAGATAACAGCTGCATGATAGCATGAAAGCACCTGCTAATTCCTTAAATCAAAGCAAAAATAATTATTATGGAAAAAATAAAATCACATAATTATAGTTTAGAAAATTTTGCATATATCAGCTTCAAATATGACTTAGCCAAAGCTAAATAAGTAAAAACTCAGACTTAATTTGTTTATTATTTGAAACCAAATCAGCTTTTAAAGAGATTTCCTCCCCCTATTTGCCATGAAGCATTAACTATAAATAGCAGAATATATTATCCAGAATACAGATACCCCTTGTGAGGCCAGTAAATGCTTTAAAGTTTAGTGATCTCCATTACCATGGTAGCAAATGACTCTTTGGCTATGCCCATATGGCATTTACAATCTCCTTTGTAATTTCAGCCATGGTACTGTGGAGTCTCTGTTACTTCTAAGCTACTTTCATCATTTCTCTGTCATTTGTTTTACTGCTTTTAAAGTCTTCCTACTTTTTGCTTCTCATATCATAATTTAACATTGTGTAAATCTTAATCCTTCTAGATAAAGGGAACTATTGCATAATTTTTTAGCTATAACTCAGAAGGTATGTCTAGGACTGTGCTTACAAATACTCCTTTGATGAATCCTGATTCAGTATTGTTTATAAATGGCTTTTTCTTGAAAATGGCAGATATTTCCTGTGCAGTACAAGAATTCATCATGAAATGTGTGGGCATCATATCAATTCCATTGCCTAATGCTCTATTTTCCCAACTGGCAAAACTAATAACTTTGAGTTGAGCCTGTATACTGGCTCAAGGTAAAGGAAAATGGTAAACACTTAGCATATGGTAGACACATGATTTATGATTTTGGGGTGCTATAGAAGCAAAGGGAATTTTAGATATTCAGGTAATCAGATAGAAAAATGATGAAGTGATCAATGTCGAGTTAGACATTATTAAATTCTGAAGAAGTATCAGTTATGGAAGTATAAGTCCATATTTCTGAGATCACCACAGAAGCAATGCTCTTATACTACATAGCAATTCTCTTGTTGATTTATCTGTTAAATAAGTAACTCTTGTTATCCTACCCATCTGGGTGCCACTAATTTGATGTTTATCTTCATCAGGCTTTCTGAAAGACATTTGGCTATATTTAGATAAGCTATAATTACCAAATGGTAATTTTATAACTTATTTTTCTCTCCATTTACTAGTTGTAATATAAGGAAACATTTTTCCTTCTCTCATTAATTTACTTATTCATTTGTTTTTTATGGAAGTACAGGTTCATAGGTTTCTTTTTATCCTATGAATATTCTATTACTGCCATTATTTAAATACTCAATTTATTTCATATTTAATGAGTGGAAACCCTTCAAACTGGCACCTACATCCTTTTGACTTACCTCCATAATTTTTTTTAGTACAGTTTTACTTCCTAGAATTACAAGGTATTCCAGGTTCACTTTTTACTTTCCCTGCTGTAACACTAAGAGTCGGCTATATTTTCAATGAGGCCAGTTCCTTTTAATGGAAGATGGTATTTAGAAACCAAGATCAGGGTTTAATGTGGGGTGGTATATTAAAAACAAAGATCAGGATTTAGGATGAGTTCATTGCTGCTGGTGTCTTTCCTTCTGGGCTCTCAACAGGCAGGGCTAAAAATATAAATATACCTATATCCACTTTTTTATTCTATCTATCTTCTATCTATCCATCTTTCTATAATCTATCTATCTACCTATCTATCATCTATCATCATCTATCTATCATCTACCTACCTATCTATCATCTATCATCCATTCATCCATCCATTTAAACCCATGAGTTTATGCTAATTACTCTTATTGCAATTCAGCACCATGGAATTCATTCTAGCCTTCTTCTTTCCATATTTGTAACTTCCTTCTCTGGCAGTAGGAAATCTAGCTTATTTGATCCTCTAAATAATTAATCATTTGCTCAGCCCTACAATACATGAAGGATAGTTTCAGAATTATACACTCATACTACCATCAGAAATAGACTCTCTTACCAGAGTTCTTTTATTTGTTTGCAGTTTTTTTGGCTTCAGACTCAGGGTATATAGTCAAAGTACTATGTTACAGTTACTGACGTTAGTTCTATTTTTCCCTTCAATGTAGTTATGCTTTTTTTTTTAATTTGGGATATAGTTACATTATAGTATTTCTGTTACTTGAAGTTTTATTTTCCCAGTGTTTTAAATTTTATTTTTTGAGTACATAAAACAACATAATTCAATGTCAAAACTATATGTAAATATATATTCAGAAAAGAGTTATCACCTTTTCCACAATCCCTTCCACTCTGTTCCTGCTTAGCCCCTGTTTGTAATTAATCTGTTAATTCCTGATTCATCCTTCTAGAATTCCCTTTTGAAAGAAATAATAAAAATATGAAACATTTTAAGAATTTGTATGCCATCCTCGCACAAAGATTATAGTAATCTTTTTTGTATTGTTTCAGTTTTAGTATATATGCTGACAAAACAAGCACTACTGGCTTTATTTTTATTGCCTTGTGATAGCAGTGGATATAAATAAAGTGATAATTAGATTTTGGAGGTTTGGCATTGTTGGATCCCTGATTTGGCCTATCGGGCTTTATTCTTAACTTTTCCAATGTCTTACTTGTTTATGCTACCGGCATTAATTGTGATGGTATATTTTAGGATGGCTTAAACTGAAAGGCTTCCCCTCAACAGCTCTCTTCTTAGCCTTGGAAGAATTTGCTGACGTAAGATTTTACTTTTTCCTTCATATATCTTTAATTTTTTTCTGATAATATTCTGCTGCCTGTTTTACTTCCTTTAAATTGATTTCTTGTCATTTACTTGGGTTCTGCTTTGTAAATGCCCATTTTTGTTTTTAAAAAGTAGGGCTTAAGGAACTGGCTTTAATCAGCTGCTATGTTTATGCTGAAATATTTTTAAAAGGTTCTGAAAATCTCCTACTGATTCTCAGTACTTTTAAATTTAATTTTGGAATTTGTTTCCAATTTGTTTGATAGGGAAGAGTAGTCACTATGTTTAAATATCAGCATTGTGTTCTACAGATGATATAGATTTTAAAAAAGATATCTTTTTAAAAGTTCTCTTCATCTCTTGACTTGGGGAAGACTTGGAAAGACTTCTAAAATATCTGAAATAAGTGTTCTTCTTTCTTTAAGCTTTCTTTTATTTCTGATGTCATACATCATGTTTATTGGAGTCCCAGCCTGTCGTTTTTGAACCATTTTTGACCTATTAATGGAGAAGCTAGAAACCCAAGTTGATGAAAGTATGGTAGCCTGGAAGATAGGTGCTTATCATTGAATGTTCCCAGAAGAAAGGTCTAGAGTTAGGGCTTCCATGTGAAGATTTCCTAGCTTACACCTATGAGGAGCAGAACAAGATCAGTTTATGTCAAGTTTTAGCATCTGCTGGCTGTAGACAAAGATATTATAAAGTTTTTTCCTTCAATTCTGGGTGTGGATGTGTGTATATTGTGTGTTTTGAATAGAATGACATGTCATAGAAAGCAGTGTGGTATAGTGTAGTTTTTGACTATGACCCCCATCAATATATTTTTGCTTCTATTTCCTTAATGAATATGTATTTATATATGTTATATACTTCTTTTACTATACCCATATAATTTATGTCATAAAGCAAAAATAAGAATTAAAATTATATATATAATATATAGCATAGTATTTATACTATAAATTTCTATATTTAATACATATAAGTAGAACTTTTAGTAATTTCTTTTCATGCTCATAGATGATCTTATATACTTCTTGGGTGGATAGACCACACTTTGGAAGCCATAGCTATGATGAAAATCACACAAAATTTAGAACACCTGGGCTCCAATTTTGGATTTATAGTTATTGACATAGTAATCTAAGGACATTTACCTATTATCTGTGCACTTTACTCTCCTCCTTTGTAATGAGGATCAAACAAAATGATATGTGTACATTTTCTAGTATATCACTTGATATAAAATATTTTCAACAAATTTTAATAGAATGTGAACAGTATTTCATGATTTTCTTCTCAGGAGCTATGATCAGGGAATACATTGAGACATAAATGGTAATGAAGAGTGAAGAACTTTTATTAGGATCATTTATATTATTTGATGAGGGAAGCAAAAGTTTGGCCAATGGGAAAAGTTGTTTGAAAATTTCAGTATGCTCCCTTTTTACCTGATCACATCGATGATTTCTCAGCAATAAGTCAAACTCACCTCTTGTATTTGTAAATAAAAAAAAATATTTATTGAATGCTTGGCATTATTCAGACTCAATGCAAGAAGACGGAATGGTTGAAAAGACGGGCATGTAGATTGTTACTTACTTGAGATTTATGTGCTTTGTTTTTATTTGATTAATTTTCTTCAACTGAATTTAATATTTAAAGCTATACAAACCATGAATTCTACATGATTTGCAGGAGAAAGTATGGACTTTGAGTTAAATATACAGGTTCAGATTTCATCTGTGTGATTTGTAAACCTTGCAATTTCAAACAATATTCCTGAACTTTATCTCCCTTATCTGTAAAATGAAGATAATTATCTTCATTGTTGGATTGTTGTGGGAATTAAATGATAATGTTTGTGAAAAACTCACAGTTCAAGGCAAGTAAAGTTATATTCAACAAATATTAGTTATGTATAGAAAACATTTTGAAAGATCCATGTTAATCATAAAATAAATATCTACATCTCATTTCTAAAAGAGATGCCATCTAATTCATTAAGTAAACCATTAATATTAAGTTTCTGCTTGGTGTCAGAAACCAACGTGAGGAGACCAACAGAGAATGGAACATTATTATTGAAATACTGAGATGTTGATTATAGCAAAAAGCAGGAAGGCCATAAGGGGCCTGGATCGGGTGATACCAAATTACCAACATTACCAAATTATCTGATTCTGGCTTCTACTTCACTCAATCCTTTGCCTTATTATTTTCTCTCTTCAGAGTGACTTTTTTTTTTCCTGTACTATCTACATGATGTGCTGAAAATTGCTGTGACACAGTCTCATGTACATCCAGGTGGACGAAGGACTTCTATCTTAATTATCCTTCTATCTTAATTATTCTTCTACCTTAATTATAACTTCTTTAAGGAGAAAGTTGGTTTGAGTCTTCCTGGGTTCCTTCTCTATCACTCAACTAGTCATCTGTGGACTCATGGAGAGAGTCATACAGCAGAAATGACTCTGCTAAGTTTTTACCTCTGTGGAATGATTGTGGTGAGATTGGATGTGGCAAAGAACAATTCTAAGAAGAGTGGGTCTGTAGGTGTGGTCTTGAGACTCCTGGTGTCCCTTTTAAGTAGTTCGTCAGGTCAAAACTATATTCATGATATTACTAATATGCTGTTTTTCTTTTTCAATTTTTTTCGTTAATGGGTATTCACATGAATTTTCCTGAGGCTATGTGACATGTTGAATGACAAATTGAATGCAGAAGGAGATATGAGATTTCAGCTATCTTATATTAAGCCAATGTTAAAGAAATTTTGCAAAAATGTAGAACAATGATTCTCAGTAATTGAGAAACGGTTCTCAGTAATTTTTTTTTGTTTTTGGAATATAAGTTGTTATTTATTTTTTTAATTATTAATGTTAGCATGTAATGACTATTATATTTCATCTTATTTTTTATTGAGATATAATTGATATATAACATTATGTTAGTTACAAGTGTTCATTCTAATGGAATGAATTTGTAGATTGTTTTAGATAGTTGAACATTTTAACAGTATTAATTCTTCCAGTCCATGAGTGTGGAATATCTTTCCATTTCTTTATGTCTTTCTCAATTTTTTTCATTAATTATCAATTAATGTATAGGTCTTTGTTAATGTATAGATCTTTCACATCCTTGGTTAGATTTATTCCTGGGTATTTTACTCTTTTTGATGCAGCTGTGAATGGATATATATATATTTTTTAATTTTTCATTCTGATAGTTTGTTAGTAGTATACAGAAATGCAACTTGTTTTTGCTTATTGATTTTGTGTCCTGCAACTTTACTGAATTAATTTTTTGTTCTAACAGCATTTTGATCGGGTCTTTGGGACTTTCTATATATAATATTATGTCATCTGTAAATAGTCGCAGTTTTACTTATTCCCTTCTGGTTTGGATGTCTTTTTTTTCTTCTTTTTATTATTTAATTTGTCCATCTAGAATTACAGAACTATGTTGAACAAAAGTAGTGAGGGAAGGTGGGTGGGGGATGAGCTAAATGGGTGTTGGGTATTAAGGAGGGTATCTATTGTGATAAGTAAGCATGTAAGCCATGAATCACTAAATTCTACTCCTGAAACCAATATTACACTGTATATTAATGAACTAGAATTTAAAAACTTGAACCAAATAAACAAAAAGTGGTGAGAGTAGGCATCCTTGTCTTGCTCCTGATTTTGAGAAAAAGCTTTCAGCTTTTCAGTATTGGGTATGCTGTTATCCGTAAGCTTGTCATGTATAACCTTTATTATTTTTAGGTATGTTTTCTTTATACCCACTTTGTTAAGCTTTTTTAAAAGAGTATAAATGGATGTTGAATTTTGTCAAAATCCTTTTCTACAAATATTGAGACAATCATATGATTTTTAAATAAAAGTTTGTTTATTTATTTATTTATTTATTTTCAAGAGAAAGACATGCACAATCTGGGAAGGAGGGAAAGAGTGGGGCAGAGGGAGAGGGACAAGCAGACACCCCACTGAGCATGGAGTTAATTTCAGGGCTCTGAGATCATGACCTGAGCCAAAATCAGGAGTAGGATGCTCAACTGACTGAGCCACCCAGGCACCCCAAGATGATTTTTATCCTCTAATTTGTTAATGTGGCATATCACATTGATTGATTTGTGGATATCAAAATATCCTTGCATCTTTGGAATAAATCCCACTTGATCATGATGTGTGATCCTTTTAATATATTATTGAATTTAGTTTGCTAGTATTTTATTGAGGGTTTTTGCATTTATGTTTACCAGGGATATTGGCCTGTAGTTTTCTTTTCTTGTGATGTCCTTGTTTGATTTTAGTATCAGGATAATGTTGGCCTCATAAATGGTCAGCTCTGCTTTTCAGAAAAGAGAAGACAATATATGTTATTTAAATCTACCTAGTTAATTATTATTTTTATCAATGAAGATTGTCCATTTGATCTATCTTGGACTAAGAAAGGTGAATTGAAGCTTGCTGTTTTAATATGTTGCTCTCAATTTATTAACAGTTATATTCATTGCAAATTGTGTTCTTTAAAAATAATACCATCTTTAAAATTTCATTTAATAGTTTTTTGTTCTGAATTAAATCTTGTTCAATATTAAATTATTTGCATTTACCCTGCATAGCCTTTTATTTTCAAATTACAAATTACTGTTTTTGAAATATGTCTTATATATAGCAAAAATTTTTGTCTTTCCTGATTTTTTCTGAAAATACGTTTCATTTAATAAAGTCTTTTGCATTTATAATTATGAAAAATGTGGTTAGTACTATGTCTGTCTTTTTTTTAATTTACATATCTTAGCCTTAATTTTTGAGATGCATTATCAGATCTGCATTTTCTTTATTTTGAGGGTGTGTTTATTCGTTAATTTGAAATATTCATCTTTTTATATTAGTTTCTTTAAAACTGCACCTTGATATAATTCTTTCAATCCTGTTTTTTATATAGTTTCAATTGATTTTTTACTTTGATCAATGAGATTAAACTATTTTTTGCCATCCCTTTCCTTTGTCTGTCACCATATTTGTGTATATTTATATCTCATACTTAATTTACCAGCTTTAAATTATATATTTGATCCTAGGCACAAATGACATAAATCATATTTTTTATTTTACTTACCTTTCATCTTGATATATTTTTCTTTTTTTTTTTTTTAGATTCCATTTATTTATTTGACAGAGAGAGATATCACAAGTAGGCAGAGAGGCAGGCAGAAAGAGAAGGAAGCAGGCTCCCCGCCGAGCAGAGAGCCCGATGCGGGACCCTGAGATCATGACCTGAGCCCAAGGCAGAGGCTTTAACCCACTGAGCCACCCAGGCGTCCCATCTTGATATATTTTTCTTAAACTCGTACTTTATTTCTTTTATTGTTATTTAAGCATATCTATGATTATAAGCATGTTTATTATAACCGCATTTGGTTATAATTTTTATTTGATCCAGGGAAACATTTCTCTCATGAGTAACTTTTTTAGTCCCCCCCCCTATTATTTTTCTCATTTACTATCTTTGTAAATATCCTGTGCTGTATCCTTTCCCCCTGGTCATCTTGGAATAAACGACATTCTTCCTGGATCAGGTACTTACAGAATTTTTATGTAGGTAATATGACAAAGCTGGATTGTAGACTAATAGGAACTTTCTTTATTGCCTAGGGATTTGTATGTGGCTTACTTTGGCTTTGATGTTTTTCCAGCCAAAGGGGAGACAAAGGTATGGGGCTATTAATACTCTTTCTTTTTTCCCTTAATGCTCACCAAAGGTAAATTCCTGCAAAACGTGTCTTGTTTATGTGTTTCCTTTCTTAGAACTGTCTGTTAGTTCTCAAAACCAAGTTGCTTTCTTGAAAACTCATACTGCCAGTCTATTCAGCCTTTCCATTGTTTGATATAGGGATTTTAGGTTTTTAGCTGAAAAGAAGAGCCTTTCATCTTGAATATCTTGGTTTTCTGAGATCAGCAGCACCATGTAGTCATTGTTATGAACTCCTATATGATCCTTAATGTTGTTAATAATGATATAATCTATTTTTTAATTTGCAAATTTTAGTTGTCTTTGATTTTTATTGAATATCAATATGCATTTCTATTTCTTATTTTTCTTATTTCTTTTAAGTGACTTGTAAGAGGTAAAGAAAGAAGTTCTAAATTTATCCTGTTTTTTGAAATTGGAAGGTTCTCAAACTGTCTTATAAATGAACTGGCTCTGTTTACAACTATTGTTGAAGATCATGTTTTGTAGCACATTTTATTTTGGCCATAACTGGTTGGATATGGAACAAACTTTCCCAAGGAAAATTAATCAATTATAATGTGTTGAACCAATCATATTTTCAAAGAATTTGAACTAAGACTTTGCAGTTAGTTTTTCACAGGCACTTGAGATGAAAGGTCATAGAGATTCAGCTGAGGTAGCCATAGTAAACTATAACTTGGATAAGTAAGTTGAAAGAAGAGAAGAATGGAACATAGGCATAGAACAAAGTGGAGAAGCCATGAAAAAGAGGGGCAAAGATGAAAGAAACCCTGTGATTTCTAAGAAATAGAAAAAGGATCCTATCTCTAGTCCCTTTTCTGTTTCCATGAGCCTTGGCTAGAGAATATCTTATTTGTCAATTCCGTGAGATCTCTGTTTTTCTACTATACCACCCTTGATATAGATAGTAGGTTTGGTATGTCTTTACTTCTTGCAAACAAAAAATACAAGTAAAAAAGAGAGGTTCCAAACATAGGACTGATAGCACTGAAATTAGACATGCTAAAATTAAATGGTATCACACAGACTGAAATAAGGGTTCATATAATGGAAATTTTTGCACCATAGATAAATTCTTGGAAATGCCTGTCTGTATGTTGAAGAATATTTTTATGAAGAGTTAAGGCAGGTCATATATAGTCCATGTTAATATAAGTTCATCCCAGAGAGGGCATGTTGATTTGGTGTGAGATAGTAAGTTAATTAGTGCAGTAAATTAATATAGCACACAAGTGACAATACTGTATCCAAAGCAATTTATTGGTGTTAATTTCTTCATTTGCAAATGCACAAAGTTCACCTGTTGAAATAGATGTTTTAATATATACTATAAATTGTTTCTGAACTTGCACATTTTTAAAATTATCTATAGTTTAGTTAAATTTGTATGTGGGTACTGGAGAGGACCTTACTCTCTTAACCCTGCATAATTGAGTATTTGTGTTTTATATATAGGGAAATAGGCACTGCTAGGGCCATAGGCAGAACTGTGAAGGATTTCCTATCTTCTGGCATCTTTAGACTTCCTTTTCCTCGCATTTTCTTTACTGTAGAGCTTACTTTCCTTTTCCCTATCTTACATGTTCAGGACCCAGGCTCTTTCTACTTCCAAAGCTACTCTAGTGTAGGATCTGAAACCTGTTCATACTAAGATTTAAGGAACTGATAAAAATGTTTTATTCTCAACTGTAGTATTAACAACATGTCTGATATTTATGTAGCGTTTTATACCTTAGAAAACACTTTTATATACCCTATATCATTTAATCACCACTACAACTCTGTAAAGTAGATGGTATCTTAGATGTATGAATGATGAAACCAAGACTCAGATATTAAAACAGAAATTTGAATTTAGGTCTTTAAACTCTGATTTAAGATAATAAAAACTTGGGTGCCTGGGTGGCTCAGTTGGTTAAGTGGCTGCCTTCAGCTCAGGTCATGATCTTAGAGTCCTAGGATAAGGCCCCGTGTCAGGCTCCCTGCTCAGTGGGGAGTCTGCTTCTCCCTCTCCCTCTGCCTGCTGTTCCCCCCTTGTTGTGCTCTCTCTCTCTCTCCTTCTCTCTGTCAAGTAAATAAATAACATCTTAAAAAAAAAATAAAAGAACACTTCCTTGTGTTATGTACAGAGAGTGAGAGGCCTTCTAGTTCCTTTGGGATTCCTACAGTAGGATAATGTAAGCTGGAAGCTGAACAAGAACTGATAATGTAAGCCACTTCATGCTTCCTCCATGGTCATGGCGGAAGTCATCTCTAGGAAGAGAAATGAGGTCAGACAGAAACTAAATGAGGAATGCAGAAAAGGTCTTGATAATAGAGAGAAAAAGTTTTCTTATCAATATTTTGCATAGTCCAGTGAGTCAATACAACTGCCTCATTTGTATGGACTAATTTGGGTTGGATTTCTGTTATTTACAACTGAAAGTAATAGAGTAAAAAATGTCAACTATTATTTCTTTTAGAAATCCAGGGAGGGAAACAGTGTTCTTTATTGTAATGGGTTTCCAATACAGGGGTTTACAATAATATAATTTTGTGCTTAAAGAGGAAAACGTTAATTGTATGAAAATTTTCAGTTATAATGTCTCAGAGAGGCTGAAAAATGAAGTACCAGTTTAAGGATTTCTCAAAAAATATGACAGTAGATAGTGATAGTCATGATTCACTATTTATTAAATTTATCTAAAACACAAAGGAGAATAATTTTTTGACTGAGTAATTTGACATCTTTATAAAAACATATTATTTTCATTGCTTCTGCTTGCAAAGCTCTTCACTCAAATACTCAAACAGCTCCTTCTCATGCTTCATTCAAGTGTCTGCTCCACATCACCATGAGGCTCTCCCTGACTCTTCTCTCTAAATAGTACCCTATATACTTTTTACCCTTTTCCTGACTTAGTTTTTATTTCATGGATTGTATAATTACCTGACACTGTACTTTTTATATATTTGTTTATTATTACTTCCCACACTAGAATATAAGTTCTATAGCACAAGGATTTTTTTTTTAAATTAACATATAATGTATTATTTGTTTCAAGGGTACAGGTCTGTGATTCATCAGTCTTACACAATTCACAATGCTCACCATAGCACATACCCTCCCCAGTGTCCATCACCCAGCCACCCCATCCCTCGCACCCCCTCTCCTCCAGCAACCCTCAGTTTGTTTCCTGAGATTAAGAGTCTCTTATGGTTTGTCTCCCTCTCTGGTTTTATCTTGTTTTATTTTCCTCCCTTCCCCTATGATCCTCTGTATAGGACAATGATTTTGTCTCAACACTATGGAATGAATGAATCTTTTTAGGTAGAACATTTGCTTATGGACTTAAGTATGGGGGAAAAAAAGAAAAAAAGAGTAGCAAAGACAAGCTGGCTGATTAGCTTTGATCTAGCCTACATCCTTCTCTCCCTGCAGACTTGCCAAGTCCATATTTTTCAGTCTACCTTGCAGTTTGGAGTGGTCTTGTGATAAATTAGGATGTGAGCAGGAGTGAAGTACATCACTCCAGGCCTAGTACATAAAATCTCCCATACGTGGGGTTATCATCATCTCAGTGTGTCTGGGACACTTATGGGTTACACTTATCAAGTGGTGTTTCCACTCTCTAAAATATCCTGGTTTCAGCAATTTTAGAGACACTATAGCTATGCATGACACTCTAGGCCTTTTCCTCCTCTGTAGCACATTGCAGACAAGCCCTGTGACTCTGAAAGCCACACATTATAGATTGCATAGCCACAAGAAGGAAGGATACTGGATCTTTAAGTCATCATTTGGGAGAGAGCTGCCCATCTGCTCACTTTGTACTTTGAGCAAGAAAAAATTTATTTTGTGCTTGAGCTGTTATACATATGTGAATTTGAAATTTATAACAATTAGCCTACCCTAACTAATATAGGAATCTAAAAGTCAAATAGTTAATATTCAGAATATATTAATTAGGAAATGTAGATGCTTATTTTTTTTAGAATTTATTTGTTTATTGACAGAGAGGGAACAAGCAGGGGGAGCATCAGAAGGAGAGGGAGAAGCGCACTTCCCGCTGAGCAGGGAGCCTGATGTGGGGCTCGATCCTAGGACCCTGAGATCATGACCTGAGCTGAAGGCAGCCGCTTAATGACTGAGCCACCCAGGCACCCTGTAGATGCTTATTTTTAACTGATACAAATACAATTAACTTTCTAATTATAAATTACTATTGATCCTTGAACAATGCAGGGGTTAGGGGTGCTGACACTCTGCATAGTAAAAAATCCATGTATGATTTTTGTCTCCCCAAAACCTAACTAGTCTGTGTTGACTGGACACCTTACTGAAAATGAAACAGTTGATTAGCAAAATTTTTTGTGTTATATATATTACATACTTCTTTTTTTTTTTTTAAAGATTTTATTTATTTATTTATTAGGAAAGAGAGAGAGTGAGAGAGAGCATGAGAAGTGAGAAGGTCAGAGTGAGAAGTGGACTCCCCATGGAGCTGGGAGCCCGATGTGGGACTCGATCCCGGGACTCCGGGATCATGACCTGAGCTGAAGGCAGTTGCTTAACCAACTGCGCCACCCAGGCGCCCTATATTACATACTTCTATCCTTATAATAAAGTAAGCTAGAGAAAAGAAAATGTTATGAAGAAAACCATAAGGAAGAGAAAATATATTTACAGTATTGTAATGTTAAAAAAAAACCCTGCATATACCACACTGTCTAAACCTGTGTTGTTCAAGGGCCAACTGTATTTTAAAAGGCTTACTGAATCAGATCAGATATAATATTCCAAAATTTTATGATTTGTTTTATGTCAGCATTGTTAGTAAAAATCAACTCAAGAGTCATAATAAATTGAGCATAGGCTGCCTGTTCCCACGGGGATGGTTAATCTGGCTATTCTACTGTGGAACATTCCATGTGCATGTAGGAAAATACTATATGACTGGTTGGAATAATTTGATTACTGTATGTTCACCAACTGGAAAGTCTAGTCATAATATCCTTTTTGTCTTCATTTTGTCCCTTGATAACCAATTCATGAAGCTAATCAAGCTGAATCAAATGTTTCTGGAAGGCAGAAGTCTTGCAAACTGTCTCTGACACCATCTGCTGCACAATGAAAGAAAATATGATATACTAATTGGTATGTTATGAAATAGCCAAGGGACTGAATTGTGGTGGTTTTGGAGTCAGTGGATTTCTGTAAGATCTCAAATTCTGACAGATGCTAGAGAGTGCACAGTGTCTGCCCCTAGAAATATGTAGAAAACGTCTTTCCTGAAGCTTGACTTGCCTCTTTCTGCCTTTGTGGTCATCCAGACAAAAGAACAAAAGCAGATTTCTTTCAGGCAGTTACATACATCTCAAATTTTAAAATAAACAAATATACATTCACTGAAACCATATCCAAAGAATACAGAATTCCATATTGAGGGATTTTCTGGTTCTTTGCTGAAAGCCACTATGAAAAATTACTTGTTTGGGTCTCTGCTTTTAATTTTGAAAGATTGTCACAAAAATCTGGTGATATTTGTTCTTTGTTTATTTTTAAAAAATATTTTATCTATTTGTTTGAGAGAGAGAGATCACAAGTAGGCAGAGAGGCAGGCAGAGAGAGAGAGAGGGAAGCAGGCTCCCTGCCGAGCAGAGAGCCTGATGTGGGGCTCGATCCCAGGACCCTGAGACCATGACCTGAGCTGAAGGCAGAGGCTTTAACCCACTGAGGCACCCAGGTGCCCCTGTTCTTTGTTTATCTTTAGGAATGTTACTAAAATATTGGTTGGGAGCTCTGTGTGAGAAAGCAGGTCCTTTTGACAAATGAGTTTAACCATAGGGTGATTATGTATGACAAGCTGGCATTTTCACTTTGGCAAACTCCAGTATCAATATCTGGAGAATGTTTTTTTCCTGAAGTCATTTGGGCCCTTGCCTAAAGAGTGTAATTCTGTATAACAGCCTCCTTGAAGTTGGACTAGAGGAATGGAGTCAGGGTCTTAGCATTCAGTGTGCAGATTTCTCTTAAATCCCCAGATTTCAATCTTGAGACTCAACCCCTTGTTCAAGCCAAATGTTCTTAAGATCCCAAGTTTAGATCCTCTCAGTTTAATTCGTTCAGGGTAAACCTCTCACCTCTGAGGTGATGTTGGGCATTCTGACTGTGGGGTAGCTTCTGGGCTATGTAGGGGGAGGCAGATTTCTGAAACTTTGAATTTTCCCCTTGTGCCTCACCCTTACCTTCTATGGTGACTTGTGGCTCTGTGACACTTCAAGTGTAGTGGAAGTTTAAGGAGTTTGCTCCCAAATTTCTCTGAAAAATCATGTTTTGTGGACTGAAGAAATTGCAAATTATTTTACATGATGTAACCAATATAGACAAATGTATAAACAAAAAACCAAAAAAATGTGGATAAAATCCTGTAACATTTATCATGTACTAGTGGCACACTTGTTAATATTAACCTCTGACTGTCGAGTGTGTATTTTAAAGAAATATTTTCACTTAGCGATGATCACCAGTATTTGGGTATCTTGCTGTTATCCAAGTTACTCCTTCTTCAGCAGAAATTTTCTTTAATTTGATTTGAGTAGAAAATTGTATAACACTTGACACTTTGCTATTGAACTTATAATATCTGGCTCAGGTTTTTCTTATGATGACATTATCAGAAGAAGGTACAACTTCAATGGTATTTTATTCTCAACAAAATATTATAATATTGCTTGGGAACTTGGTATTACTAGAACAACAAAATGATCCCTTTTATAGACTAATTATAAAATTGTCATGATAG
The DNA here is from genome assembly GCA_028533885.1 of Nasua narica. Taxonomy (NCBI): domain Eukaryota; kingdom Metazoa; phylum Chordata; class Mammalia; order Carnivora; family Procyonidae; genus Nasua; species Nasua narica. The sequence continues at coordinate 80,093,479 of CM052797.1, forward strand.
TACATAAGTACATAAGAGTAGGCTGAGATTACACACCACACTGGCACTCTATCTAAATCAGCACACATCCAGCAGAAGATGTAAGGAGAAGATGGAAAATTCTAATTTGAGCCAGGGTAATAGTCAAGTTATATTACTTTGTGTATATTAGTAATATGTATTATCCATTCTAAAAGCAACAGAAATATCATGTAGTTTATAGAAGGAAGATGGATCAATATATTTTGTATTCTACTAAATCTTTGAGCAAGCTTAAACAATTTAATTTTTTTCTCTTTTAAAAATTTATTATTGAAATAAATTTACATACAATGTTATACTAGTGTCAAGTATACAACATACTGATTTGACAATTCTATGCAGTGTTCACCATGATAAGTGTAGTCACCATCTGTCACCATCCCTTGTTATTACAATACCATTGACTATATTCCCTATGTTTTACTTATCATCTTTTGACTTACTGATTTTATAACATAATTATTTTTTCAGTCTGAATGAATCTTCCGCTAAGGTAAGTAGATGAGCAAATATAAGTAAAGCTATCTTATTTTGAGAGAAAGTCTTTAGTCATTATTTGAATTTGTTGTTTACCAAGATGTTTACCAAAATAATCAGTACTTATATTGATGTGCTCATTTTGGTTGTCATTAAAAAACTTTCGAAGTCAACACAAACAACACCACATATGTCTAGGGATGCAGCTGCTGAAAAGGTAGCTTCAGGCTCTGTATTTTTTTTTCTATTGCTGCCATAGTAAATTATTTCAAATTTAGAGGCTTGAAACAACCCAAATTTATTATTTTACAGTTCTGTAAAAGTCCTACACTGGTCTCTCTGAGCTAAAATCTAGGTGTCTCCAGGGCTGAATTCCTTTCTTGAGGGTTAGTTGAGAATCCATTTCCCTTTCTTTTTCAAATTCTCAAGACTGCCTGAATTTCTTGGTTAGGAAGGTTAGGTTCTCCATTTTTAAAGCCAGCAGTGCAGCATCTCCCGAATCTTGCTTCTATTGCTGCATCTTTTTGTGACAGGAAAGATTCTCTCCTTTTAAAGATTATATAGTTAGTTTGGGCCAAGCTGAATAATTCAGGGTAATACTCCATTGTCAGGGTCCTTAAACTTAACCACACCTCAAAGACACTTTGCCATGTAAAGGAACACATTAAAAATTTCTGAGGATTAAGGTGTGAATATCTTTAGGGATCATTATTTTCCCTATCCCATACTATCACCTTGAGTTCTCTGGCAAAACAGGGATGCAGACCCAGTTCTGGATATAATCTCATTTCTGTAGCATAGTTCCTACACTATTTTGCTGGGGACATTGTCACCATACCATAAGTGCTACTGTATTTTTTTTCATGAATTTGGCAAATATACAATTTCTGTTGTGTTCCAGACACTATAGTAAGTACTGAGGTAATAAAAGCAAAAGACAGAGCCTCTGTTTTCAAGGATCTTATAATGGATTAAAAGGCAGTTGCCCAATGTCATAGGGGTAAGCACTGGGCGCTGTGGGATACCTGAAATTTCAGGCAAGATGTCCTACATAGGATTACATCTAAGCTATAACAAACCCTTTGTGAAGAATGACCATGCATGGAATTGGAGAGGTTATAAGACCTTTACATTTTTATTTATTTTACTGCTATATTCCGAAGATAATGGTAGTACAAGAAACAGATGAGATTTCTGCCTTCATGGAGCTCTAAAGAAATGGATAATCCAAGACCCAAGGAGTTTAGTGTTCTAATCTAATATACTTAGTAGAGGTGAGAACCTTTATACATCAAAGGTAGAGCAAGCAAGGACAGAGAAAGAGCAGAAAAGAACTTAGGTGGTTAAGAAGATTGAAAGTCAAAAATATAAATATTAGGAAGTGCCCACTTGAAAGACTTATTTTATATTATAAGAGAGCAAAGATGTTCCAAACTTGAGGAAGTTCATCTTTTAGAAGTTATTGTTTTTTTAATCTCAGGAAAAATGTGCAGTTTTTGATCATTTTGAGAGTTTTCAACCTCCGTTGATCCTTTAAAATGGACTTCATATCCAGTAAAGGAGTTACTTTGTGTAGACAGAGTAGAAAATGTTCTGAGGAAGAGAAAATACCTTTTACTGAACCTAGTTATCACTTACTTGGGCGTAAGGACTAATTTACAAAGTTGATTCATTAGTCTGGTCTTATTTATTTATTTATTTATTTATTTATTTATTTATTTAGAATTATGGTGCTAAACCGTTCACCTGACTGCAATGATCACTTATCACTGAAATTCCCAGCAGATGTATGCAGTTGTCCTCAAGAACCCCTTTCCCTTCTTTTTAAAAGAATTGGCAAGGGGGCGCCTGGGTGGCTCAGTTGGTTGAGCAACTGCCTTCGGCTCAGGTCATGATCCCGGACTCCCGGGATCGAGTCCCATATCGGACTCCTGGCTCTGCGGGAAGTCTGCTTCTCCCTCTGACTTTCTCCCCTCTCATTCTCAGTCTCTCGCTCTCTAATAAATAAGTAAAAATAAAAATTAAAAAAAAAAAAAGAATCGGCAAGTTTCCATTTGCAACAACATGAATGGATTTAGAGTCTTTTATGCTAAGTGCAATAAGACAGAGAAGGACAAATATCATATGGCTTCTCTTATATGTGGAATCTAAAAAAATCCCACAAATGAATAAACAGATGAACAAAAAGCAGAAACAGACCCATAAATACAGAGAACAAAGTGATGGTTACCAGGGGGCAAGGGGTGTGGGGATGGATAATATGGGTGAAGGGAGTGGGAACTATAGGCTTCCAGTTATGGAATGAATAAGGCATGGAGATAAAATGCACAATGTAGGCAATATAGTCACTGGTATTGTAATAGGATTGTATGGTGACAGATGGTAGCCATGGTGAGAATGGCATAATGTATAAACTTGTGTCATTACTATGTTGTACACCTGAAACTAATGTGTTAAAGCAATAAATGAAACTAATTATATGTCAACTATACTTCAAATGAAAAAAAAACTTGCAGGTTTGTATGATACTACTATCTTGCAAACTCCCAAAGGGACTGTGTGAATTCTGGATATGTTAGGAGAATGTTACCAAAATTCATGTAGGGTGAAGGAAAGCGTAACAGCATCTGTGAAGTACTGTCTGGAAAGAGAACCCCTATTTTTAGTCCCACTACTCCATGTCCTGCTATATTATATTTTGTACTGTGTATTTCTTCAAGTCTGGACTTTTGAGTTATTTGTACTCTACAACTTCTTCTGGAAAGTATGGATTGGTTTAAAAAATCTAGTTTAACAGCAGTGTTATTGCTTCATCTTATCACAAGATATTTGTCACTTTCAAATAAAAAAACCTCAGTCCTTTTGTATGTTGTGTTAATTATATAAATCCAAATATCAATGACAAAAATAAATAGATGAGTAAGTACCTTTTAACTTAGAGTGTTAGCAGACAAAAAATGATAGATGTGCTTATTAGTAGATTTGTCATAAGAACTTGGAATTATTAAATTTTATTCTCATATTGCAATTTAAGAGGATAAGAACTCCAGAATTTTTAAGTGGAATGGGGAGTTCTTGTAATAAAATATGAAGAACATGCATGTTATTATAGTATAAAGATTTGCAATTATGCCTTGATCGCAGCTAAGGGATTACATGTTTTTAATGAAGTGCACATTGTCAGTGTGCAAAGCAATAAATGAAAAAAGTTACAGAATGGAAAATTTAATATATATGATAATACACATAAATCTACTAGAGAAAGAAAAGCAGAATTAATTATAATTCAGTACCCAGAGGGTGAATAAAAATGGTAAAGAATTATGAAATAAAAAATTCATTTTGTAATTAGTTTAGCAGAGTGAAGTTAGAAAAGAAGTAAGTTTTTTTTAAAGGTCCTGATAACTTATAAAATATTTCATGAAAGGAGAGCAGGAAAAATGTTAATTATAAGCAGTACCTAAAAGGGGAAAAATCTATTCTATCTTGAAATAACAATGATTAAGTTTCTAATTAATTCATGGTTTCATTCTGAAAACTAATCACAACAATGTTTTGAATATTCTAAATATTCAAGTAAAATGCAAAGATATGCTTAAAGCATTTGTGAAGTCAAGTGGTTTTGAGCACCAATAATTCTTTCCAAGGCATTTTGGAAAAGCAACATGAAGTTAAACTTTTTCTTTCTTTGGGATTGTTCAATATAGTTATTAATATTTGTGAGAGTTCTGGTGGCCTATTTGTCTATATATTGATTTGGTTGTTCTTGATATATTAGGAAATACATTTTTAAATTACTTTTTCCTAGTAGGGTTTTTATGAAAAAAGTGTCTTAGTGGAATGAAGTAAAGATACAACAGCCAGAACTAATTCATTCAGTCTTTATATGTAGTGAGTACCTACAACATTCTTAAAGTCACCTAGTTAATAGCTTAGGCTTGATATATGCATATCGTTTCTGAACCATCGTAAAATGATGGAGTACACAATTTTAGGTGAGCTATTACCTTAGCCAGTGCAGGCTTCAGAGAGATTGAAAGTTGTTTTTTGTGAATGAGCATCGTTGATTGATGTGACCAAAAGTAATTCTTAGACTGTTTAACTGTTCTGCCCCTGATGGAGTAGATGTGTCTCAAACAAACAAACAAAAAACCTCTGAGAAAAAATTATTTTAGTATGTTGTATTATTTTTCAAGGCAATTGATCCTGACATTTAGTTGACTAGTTCAACTGAGGTTGTCAACTAAAAGTTCTGATTCAATTCAAAAGTTCTGACCAGTTTGTTAGATAGAAGGCCAGTGTGTTTGGTTAGTATTTTTAGAAGCCTCTCAAAGGCAAAGGTTTCCTGGATTCTTGTTTGCCAGATTTTTACATTTAGTATATTATTTTAATGTAACTGAAATTCCTTGTTGGTGTAGATTTCCTGCCATGAGCTGAATTGTGTTCCTCTAAAATTCGTATATTGAACCCCTAGCCCCCAAGTGACTGTATTTGGAGATAGGGCCATTAAGCAGATAATTAAGGTTAAATTAGGTCAAATGGTCGGACCCTAAAACCCTAAACCCTTATAAGGATGCTACGACTAGCATCCTTATAAGAAAAGAAAGAGACTCCAGAAATCATTCCTACTCTCTCCCCCTCTCTAGTTCTCTCTCTCTCTGCATGAACACAGAGGCCATGTGAGGACATGAGAAGGTGACCATCCACAAAAAGGAAGACAACATCTCACCAGAAGCCAACCCTGAAGGTACTTAGATCTTGGCCTTCTAACCTCCAAAACTGTAAGAAGATAAATTTCTCTTATTTAAACCACCCACTCTTTGGCATTCTCTTATGGCAGCCCCAACAGACTAATTAAGTACCCAAGTGGGAGGGTTGATTGGATTACATTAAATATTTTGTGATCATACATTTTTATGTCCTTGTGTGAGGAACCTGGAGATTAGATTATAAATGCCTTAGAGGTCCGGGCCATGTTACTTTGATGTGATTTTGCGGCTTGCTTTCTTATGGATACTATGTAATACTCAGGGAAAACAATACAGAGATCTATAGAGCCATCTCTTGTTTTTCTAAACTTTAGTTTTATATGAATTATCATCATATATGAATTATCACACATATATCCATATATATATGTTCATACATTTTATGGCCATTTCAGTGGAATGATCACCATATTATATCACATTCTCTTAAGCTAGTGTTTCTAATGATTTCAGAGCAGTGTAACCTAACACAAATCTCTATATAGGCCTATCTCTTAGTTTAGATTTTTGTGCCTTTTTCATCTTTGAAGAAAGTTCATAAGCAGTAAATATATTTTAATGTGTATAATTCTATACAGAAGGCATGGGAGGAGTATTGATTTCTTCTTCATATAAAATCTATCCATTTAACTGTTAATTTTTATTAAGAGAAATAAAAGCTTCATACATTCTCTTTTCTAGTACTTTTTTGGTTAAGACCTAAACAGATGTTAGTAATCATGTCTTCATAAATTAAAAACACTACTTTCATCTCCTCTACTCCATTTCATTGAAATAGGTATTTTTTTTTCTTCCCACATAAGTCAGCTAAGATGGAATAGTTTTTAATTTGAGTATAATTCTCTCAAAAAGAAAAAAAATGTTTTGGTTATACATACCATCACAAAAAATACTGCTATTTTCCAACTTTGCAAAAAATGAAAATGTTTATTTCCCATCTTGTGACTTTGAAAATAAGTACTATTGTTTTATAGCATTACATCTTTTATTTGTAACAGTGTGGTATTATGGAAAAATATGAGCAGCCTAGGGCTCAAATTCTGGCTCTATCTTGTGATCTTATTAAAGTCATTTTACTTTTTGGCTTGGTTTTATCAGCAAAATATAGATAATAATTTATGTCTCGGGGTTGTTATAAAGGCTAAGTAAAAAATTTATCTACATTATACTTAGCATAGTGATGGACACATAGATAATGAAAATTATTTCCCTAAAGAATAAACTTTTGAAGAACTTGTACTAATTCACTTCATTCAAGATTGCTAGAAGCTGGGCCCGAGGTCAGTGTGGATATTTCTCCAGACTGTTCTGTTTTTCAAGTGGTACTGGGGTCAGTACATAGCCATGGGCTAATCTTTTATTTTGTGCTTGCTTTTTAGAGTCTGTGAAAGGGTTAGTTGTGGTGATACATATCTGCAGAGCAATTTTCATAGCCCCTGAGATGCAGTATATGGCCACCGCAGTGACGTCATGATCATTAACCTTCAGAGATCAATATTGCTCATTTCCCATTCTGGCTCTCTGGGTGGTGGTTTTTGGCAATGACATGGTGATTTGGGGACTGGCTGCATCTGTTATTCCTGGGTTTTATTTGTAGGAGAGTCTACACTGAATTAACCTGTACTGATAGAAAGAGGAGGAAGGCTCCTCAGTATATTCTGTCATTATTCCATCTAATTTTTGACATGATTTAAAAGGTGAACACAGACAGATATTTGAAGACAGATAAATGAAAAGTGCAGGTCTGTTATGTAGACTTCTCTCTCTCTCTCTTGCACACTTGTTTGCAGCCAGGAAAATATTCCAGTCATATATAAAAGTGACAAAATATCCTCTACTGGATAATGATTGATAAACTATGTGGTAACATTTGAGAAATAAGTATATTGGAACTAGTCCAAGTGGTGAGAGCAATTTATTCATACAGCATTTGAAACAAATAAATTACCAAATTGAGTTTTTCAGGACCCTGTGACTATTATTTAGATGCTTGAACATGTAGATATCTGATGTACTTCTAGATGTATATATAAAATATATAAAGGGCAATGAATGTTTCTCTATTTTTTTAAAAAAATATTTATTTATTCTTATTAGGGAGAGTGAGAGAGAGATTAGTGAGAGCAAGAGTGAGCACGAGTGGAGGGAAGGTAAGAAGGAGAGAGAGAGAATCTCAATCAGACTCCCCGCTGAGTGTGACCTGACATGGGACTCAGTCCCACAACCTTGAGATCATGACTTGAACCACAATCAAAAGTCCAACACTCAACCGACTAAGCCACTCAGGTGCCTCAATAAAAGTTTTCTTAAACAACTATTGTTTTTACTAAGGTTGTTAGCAGATATGAGTAAATTACACATATAGAAAGAACTCCAGGGTCAGAAAATATGACATGTGGTGGATGGATGAAATTAAAGTACCAAATCATCATAATGATCATATTTGGTACTAGAAGGCAATAAAAATTAGCACAGGTCATAGACACTGAATATATGATTATTATTAAATGAATAATTACTGGGTGAATCAAAGCTTATGTATCTTAAGGATAACTCCTTAGGTATGACATGCTTTTATTTCATGAGTGTATTACTACGTGCATATGTTTTTTAGTATTAGTTTATGATGTGACATAAATAATAGGAAAGGAATTGAAAAATCTTTTTTTTTTTTAAATCCAGAAACAGTAAAGAACTGTTAAATGGACTAGACTTGTCTTTCTTTAATCCATATCACCAAACTCCACAGTTCTTTCCTGTCCTTTGACAGGACTTCATCGAGGTTTCTTGTGTCCCCTCAATTCTAGTATCAGTCCTGTCTTCTTTAGGCAGTGTTTTTACCCTCCTTTTGCTCCACCTATCACCATCTTGGATATCTTGATTGTTGGGGGGTCAGGGGGAACATTCCTTTTAAAAGAAAGGGTGGAAAGATCTGAGAACTTCTTAGCCTATGTACACACCGATATTGACTTACTGTATTACTCTTTCGCTTGGCATTACTCCTGGCATTCACTGAATAGCAATGAATAGTTGCTGAATTAATTTATGGACAGAGGTTACCCAGGTGAAGAAAGAAAGGCAGGGAAAGGGGAGGGTGTTTCTGCATATGAAATAGAATGGAGCAGTTGTAAAACAAGCCATGCATAGAATATTTTTCATGGCGTTATGAAAGAGAATGACTGTGTAGCAGAGTAGAGGGTATACTATAAGGAAAGAACCGAGCCTGGAGATCAACCCTGGATTACCAAGAGTTGGGTAACACATTTTATCTCCTGTCCTTCCCTCTTGATTCATTTCCAGAATGTGTATTTTGGACCTGGTTGCCCCTAAATGGCTGTTTCACAGCTTGGCTTTTACAGTGTGAGTAATGATAGAATTGCTGTCGTTTCCATTGAATTATAGGTAACAAAATTTGGTTAAGTTTCTAATACCTTGGGAAAGAGGTATAGAATTCCACATGTCACAGGATAAATCAGAGCAATGTTTCACCAGATTGAGAGTATTTTTTAAGGGAACAGTATGATTTAATGTATCAGAGATATTTAAAATTTATGCTGATATGAAATTTTTAAAAAACTGGATAAAACAAGTACATCATTTAACCAGAATCATAAATTCATAATGAATAATTAACAGTATTGATTTTTTTAAGAGATTTAATTAATTTATTTATTTGAGAGAGAGAGAGAGCACTTGAGTTGGGGAGGAACAGAGGGAAAGGGACAAGCAGACTGTGCTGAGCATGGAGCCCCATGTGGGGCTTGATCCCATGACCCTGAGACCATGACCTGAGCTGAAATCAAGAGTCAGATGCTCAACTGGCTGAGCTACCCAGGTGCCCCAAACAGTATTGATTTTTGAAAGCTATCAGAAATAGTTGGTATTAGAGAGCTAGGAATAATTGTTTTAGGATATTTATTATTATTCAAGGTTTTATAAGGGAATTGTTCTAATTTGCCATTTGGATTTTAGTAAATTTCTAAAGAAGTAAGAATCAAAAAGATAAAATACAGTAATACACATTTTGAAAAGAGATTGTAGGAGTCAAAATAGTAGGATTTTTTTTTTTTAAATTAGGATAGAGAAGATTCCTGTTTTCAGGCACTTGAAAGGAAATTATGAAAAGGATTGTGTTCAGTTATCCTTCATCTCCACTGGGGAGTGTAAGAGAAGCAGGGTGCTTAATTTGCAGCAAGAGGAAAAATTCGTTTAGCTAGAGATTTTTTGGGGGGGAGGCTTAAGTTGTGATTAAACATTATAGCGGTTGACCAAGAACTGTTGGGAGTTCATACTTTTCTTTGTTTTTCGAATGAATAGAGACAAACTTAAATCTTTATTCATGTGAATGTACATTTTCACTTCATGTTTCTTTGATGATCCTATATGGATTTTCGCATTTCTGCAGAGTTAAAGGCATCAAGGGGGAATATATGTGTTGGAAGATTTTTTTTCCCTCCAAACATATTATTTTTGTTTTATCTTTTAAGATCAAACCCATCACACATTGCTTTGATATCTAAACAATCTTCTGAATGTTCATGCTAGAAAGAAATGGGAGAGGCCAGGTAAAGGCCATTTAATTCTTTTTTTGCCTTTGTTCTTTCTCCCTGGTCCCAGGGTAAATGTAAAATTCATTTGAGAAGCTGCTGTGAGGTTGTATGGGCTGCTGCATTCTCCGGCAGCCCATGCCTGCCAGTGCTTCTGAAGGGAGACAGGCTGGACGTGTGGCACTTTTCACGTTTGTCTTTTAAACTAACCTCATGTGTAAACAGCTTTGGTGAGCTTTTCAAGTAAGTCCCAGGAGGTGGATCACCTCCCTAGTGTTCTGCATTAAAGTAAAATTTAGCGGGCTTTAAAAGCATTTCACAATCTCAGAACAGAAACAAAATAAATTGAAGTATTTGGATTTTTGCCAAGCCCTTCAGTGAAAACTCAGACATACTCTCCTTTTCCAGTAGGCACATCTTGAAATTTCCTTTGAGGTTTTAGTTAAACGGAGGGATCCGTGGCTCTTATCTTTCCATTCAGACATAGGAAATGATTACCCTCCTAGGGTGTTCGCCTGGCATCAGTAGAGCCCAGGGTTGGGAACTGGTTTATAGTTGCATGGTGTGCGTGCGTGCGTGCGTGTGTGTGTGTGTGTGTGTGTGTGTGTGTGTGTTGTTTTACCTTTGTAGCTGACAGAGAGAGAGTAGTACCCTAAAAGGAAGGACAAGAAGACAAAAATTAAATATTTGGAAATTAAACGGAGGTTGTAGAAAAATTTAGTGACTATTATGATTTTGAAGGCATGTTTTAGAGATCCAAGGTTCTACTTCTGGCTCTGCTGCTTACTTTCCACCTTGTAAATCCTTGGGCAAGTTACTTAATCTCTCTAGTCTGTTACTTCATCCATAAATAAGGAATTATAAAATAACTATCTCATAGAATTGTTATGAGAATTAAACCAGACAATGAATGCAAAATGTTTATTACATGAGAAGCATTCAGTGTTAGCTATGATTGCTAATACTGAGGATGAAAGGTCAAAGAACACTATGAATGACAAAAATCTGTGGCTGACAGATTTTCACAAACTTTTCACAAAGTTTGTGACCTCTTGGCCTTCTGCAGAACCATCTGGGATAAATGCAATTTCCTAGTAGGCCAGATATTACTGTTTGCCACTTTGCCCTTTATTGGCTTCCAGAGAACTTTTCTTATAGACTCGCTGCTTTGCAAAGTAGCTCGTGCACCTGTTGGCAGTCTCTTGAGGATGTGTAGTTTGGGGCCAGGGCTTTGGCTTAGCTTTGCCAGAACAAGTGGGACAGAATCTCCTGTCCCCATGAATATGCAACACTCAGGGGCTTCCAGCTGCTTCTTGCCATTAGCTCTTGGCTTCATCCCTGTGAGATAGATGGGTAATTAGCAGGAATCTCATAGCCACCTTAGGAGAGAAAAGCAAGTAACTAAGCAAATATGAATGTGGTGGAGAATTTGTCTGGTGGTTCCTTCTTAGCAACCTAGATGCATTGTGCAAATATTTTTCAGCTCCTACAGTTCCCCTGTGGTGGAATTCAAATTCTTCCTCTTTAAAATAATCATTTATCCCAATGGAAGTTATCTCATTAACAATAACAAAAGCACACAAACATGTCCCTTGTCTATGATGATATTTATACTTTTATATTTAAGTAGTTGTAGTTGGAGAAGAAAATAAGAACTATCAAGTCTTGGTTTTCTGTGTTTCAAGCTGCATAAAGGTTTCTCTTTGACCTTTTGGGAAAGTTAACATAAAGGTGCCAGTACTCAAATAATTATATTATTAAGTGTTCACCTACCCCTTTTTCTGTCTGCCTCCCTCAATCCCTGTGCACTTCCAGAATATGTATTTTTTATTCAGGTGAAATGAGGCTCTTTCCAAAGCCCTTGTACATATAGACTTATGGGAGACATCAGGAGGAACAAGAAGGGTGAAGCTGCATGCTTTTGATATTTCTTAAAGTGAAAGCTCAGTGTCCCACTTGATCTTTTTTGGTGCAGAGAGCCAGACTTGTGAATTTAGTTATGGTCAAGTGAGAGTCTTCCTGGTCTGGATGTGTGTTGATTCTGCTTTGAAATAGTTTATCAGATCAGTCAATTATTTTTTTTTCAGTCAATTATTTTTATAAGTGCCTAGGTCTTTGGTGGCTAATTTTAAGTCTTGCTCAAGCTTCTCTTCCACCTTGGGGCTCCTCTTTTAGATTCAGATCACATAGGATAAAATGATTATTAGTTTGACTAATGTACGTTTTGAAAATTTATCTCATTAAATAACTGACATGTGTTTCAAAGACCAACGTAAATTGACTTTAGGATTGTCTAAAGGTTTTTTTGAGGACAATCAACTATAACCCTAAAGTGAAGGGAAAGAATACTACATTCAGCAAATATTATATATTTTTTAACTTTTAAACTTTATTTTATTTGTGGCAACCAAGAGGAACAAAACACTACTTAGAATCTGAAAGAAGGTATAATATAAGCCCTTCTCTTTGTCACGAATGCCGTTTTAAAGTTCAGTTGTTCTGCTCCATTCGGCGATACCTCTTTAGGGATCTGTATTCCATCCCTCATCACCTTTATGCCCTCATTGGACAGTTTATGTTCACGTTGAAGCTACTACTTCTACCAACTGAATTCAACCTGAAGAGGATTTTATCCACAACTGAGTTTCATGGAAACACTGCACAGGAAATTGCCTGCATAGGAAGCCACAAATAACCATATTTTAATTTGAGAAGGCACATCAAAAAAAATTTTTTTAAGTATACTTTGGAGTGTCTCCCTACACTAGAGAGTGAAGTCTGAACTGGTAGGGTTCACACTGCATGCTTCCCTTCCCCGCAGTGCCATAAATAGGGAACTTGCCATTGTCATGCTCACTGCCTTATCTTCAGACTCTGGAAAAACATCTGTAGTGATTTTGTTTTGTATATAATAAGCAGATATTTAATTTTCACTGTTTTCTATCCCCAAACATATGACTTGAATCTCAAAAAATACTCAGGTAGAAAAATAATAGATTTATATAAGGTATAATACCTCGGGAAGAAGATAAGAATAATAGTAAAATGGTTATTTAAATTCATTAAAGTATGAGAAAGAGGAAGAGAGTGAAAAAGAATAAAATGTTCAATTAAGTGTAATAAAAATGGACTGTATTATTTTTGAGTTTTATATGATAGGAAAACTAAAAAATCTCGTTAGTAAATGGAAGCAATCAACTTAAAATAGGCCTTCATTATTCTACATATGAGAAGAATAGAAGGAAAATGTTACAACTTATTTCAAGTTTCTACCAATTATTTCAAATTATGGGTTTACTTCATTCAGATCAATGAGACGAAGGGTTACTTGAATATCCCCCCTGAGCTCTGTGTTTCTCAGAAATAAATAAAAAAAAAGAAAGACTAAACCCCAATATCTTACATGACTTTGTTATATATATGATAAGTAGATATTTAATTTTTACTGTTTTTATCCCTAAACATATAATGACGCGGAGTTCCATCTGTTCCATCCACATCCATAAAATATGGATCCCAAATAATACTTAGCTAGAAAAAAAACAGATTATACATAAAGTATAATACCAAGGTAAAAAGAAGAAGATGATGACTAAGTTCACTTAAGTATGAGGAGAAGAGAGAACTTGTATTTATTTTTATATGAAATATGGAATAAAAGGAAGTAAAATTCTCTTTGGTATGTTAGATGCTATTATGAACAGTATATTCATTCATGCTTACAATTGCACAGGAATTTTAAATTATGTAAAGCATGAAAATTTGAATCTAGCCATTTGTCATATTTCCAAATTCCCACAAGATGGCAGAATTTCAGAGCATTTAGAATATATGCTTGGATAAGTAGCTAGAATTATTTTAAATCTTGTAACTAGGTTAAGCGCAAATCCTGTTTTCTGATCAGTGGTGCAAATAATACACAGAGCAGGGTCTAATTCTTCCTCTTGTTATTTACAGATTCTAGTAAATTGAACTAATGAAACACTGGATTGTGAGTATACAGTACTCCTCAGGTGGAGGACCACTTTCTTATTTTTAAACTCTAATTTGAAGTCATTAGTAATCACCCAGGAATGTACAGCCTCATCTGTGTTTCATTTATTTTATTCATGAGGGTCAGAGATGAGCAGGGATGTAGTCCTTAACAGATGGAACTCCACGTCTTGGTATGTTAGAGGTTCTGGCCACAAGGCAGTGTGGTTCTGCAAGCAGTGAGGAGCAGTCAGTCCTGTCTATGATGGAGCTTGTGCCTATGAATATTTAAATGATTAAGTTTAATATTCACTGGGTGATACAGGCTTGTTGGTGGAATCCTTGGGGAAACAAACTCTTTCTCTCTCTCTCTCTGTCTCTCCTTTTCTCTATCTCTCATTCTGTCTGTCTCTCTTTTGCTAGAAGTGATTGTCACCGTTAGCGAATCGTCAGAGACAAGTCCCTAAGCAGCCATGAATTCTTCCATAGCCTAGGAAAAGAAAGGGGTTTCTGGAACCAAATTGGAGTAAAATACACTAACAACATAAGAGGTGTTTGAAATTAGCACCAAACTTCAAAGTTTGCCTGAGTTTATATTTGTCTTTTTTTATTCCACAAGGTGGGGCGTTTACATTCTTCAGTGTCTTTCATTTCTCTGTCTATGGATTGGGTTATCTGGGGATAGGTGACATTTCTTTTTTGAAGTTACCTTTTTAAACTAGAGTGTTAGACAACTTAATTGGTTAGACAGCTAGATGGTTCCTTCATTTGATAAATAGGATATATGTACTTGTGAAAATAATTTTATTTAAGTGATAATCTTGGGGCTAACATTGTAATTCTGCTGGAATGCACCTGGTACTTACCCCGTGCTAATGGTGGGTGCCAAAGCTCATGAGAAGAAATTACTAATGGCAAACATATCTAAACTAAGGATGAAGAATTTGTTATCTCTTAATGTCAGAATTATTAATGATGGGATTTGTTTTTTATGGTGTTATATGAGGGCATCTGAACTTGAGAGGTGATTGTGTTAGTTGGTTAGGTGGAGGCTTGTGTGGAGGCTGATAAATACTTGAGGTAAAGTTGATTTATGTGAGCTGAATTTGAGTTGTTGCACAAACTGCTCCCCAAATGCTTATGGCATTGTATGGATATTTCTTGAGATTTTGAAAACCAATTATTTTGACTCCCCAGTGACTATATGCATAGTCATGGCAAAGGGGCACCCCAGTAGCCATAGTAAACAACAACTTGGAAATCTGCCTAATTGTGTATTCATAATGCCAGAGACCACCTTGAGGAAATCCCAGGTTCTTCTGCATTCTACTTCCCAACCTCTGA
This sequence comes from Nasua narica, assembly GCA_028533885.1. Taxonomy (NCBI): domain Eukaryota; kingdom Metazoa; phylum Chordata; class Mammalia; order Carnivora; family Procyonidae; genus Nasua; species Nasua narica. The sequence goes on from CM052797.1 coordinate 80,108,609, forward strand.
TGTGCAGGCTGACTGGTACCTTTCCTGTTCCATCTCAACATGTACTTGAAGAAAATGCAGGGTGATTTTGTTTATAAGAGGGAGCTCTCAGTATGAAATGGATATCTTCTGGAAAGAAAATTCAAAGGTCTGGAAGTAGATTTCTACAGGTTTTTTTTTTTCCATTTTGAATTTTATAAAAGCAACTAGTAACATAAAGAATTAACTACATTTAAAAGTATTTCAGAGATGATCTTTATATTCTACTCTACTGGTGAAATATACGGGTAAAAACATTCAAGATAACAACAAGGAGCCTAACTGACGATGGGTTTAGCTAAAAACAACAAAACCTAAAACATTCCCCACTCCAAATTCATTCAGGTACAGAGAACAGAATCAACTCTATTTTAAATATAAAATGCTAAAAAAAATGCCAAATATTAAATAGCTTATAAAATCACTGGGAGGAACTGACTCCCAAAGTCACACCACAGAGATGAACTACAAAATTACTGCTTCTTCTGCCTCAGTCAAGAGGTTTCCTGTTGAACAGAAAATCACTGCAATAGCTACTGACTTTAGAACAATGTCACCTCTATTACAATCCACACCAGCAAATAGATGTGTTGTGCTTGCCTTTCTAAAACTTACCTCAGAATCAGAAGTCAAGTCTTTCATAAGCACATCTAATGAAAAAAATGATATCATATCTGGAACATTGTTGTAAGGGAGTTAGGCATATTTTTCACAATGCAAATTATGGTGAAAAGATAATTGAATTTTAGGATTACTTTTATCTTTCTTGAGCAAAATAGCTTATTGAACACTTGGGATGCTGAACTACCTTCTGTCTCAAATATTTACTCAAAATGGTTTTAAGATTTTTCTTTTCCTTTTCTTTTCTTTTTTGTTTCAAGTTTTTATTTAAATTGCTTTCATATAACACCCAGTACTCATCACAAGTGCCCTCCTTAATACTGTACATCACCCATTTAGTCCGTCCCCCGACCTACCTCCTCTCTATTTACCTTCAGTTTGTTCTGTATCATTAAGAGTCTCTTTGTGGTTTGCTTTCCTCTTTCTTTTTACTTTTTCCTTCCCATATATTCATCTGTTTTCTTTCTTAAATTCCACATATGAGTGAAATAATATGGTATTTCTTTCTCTGACTGACTTATTTCACTTAGCATAATACACTCTAGTTTCATCCACATCATTGCAAATGGAGAGATTTCATTCTTTTGATGGCTGAGTAATATTCTATTGATCGAGTGATATACACACACCTCTTCTTTATTCATTCATCAGTTGATGGATATTTGGACTCTTTCTGTTAATTTGACTATTGTTGATAATGCTGCTATAAACACCAGGGTACATGTACCCATTCAATCTGTATTTTGGCATACTTTGGGTAAATACCTAATAGTGTGATTGCTTGACTAGAGGGTAGTTCTATTTTTAACTTTTTTTTAAAAGATTTTTATTTATCTATTTGACAGAGAGGGAGATCACAAGTAGGCAGAGAGGCAGAGAGAGAGAGGAGGAACAGGCTCCCCACTGATCAGAAAGCCCGATATGGGGCTCGATCCCAGGACTCTGAGATCATGACCTGAGCCAAAGACAGAGGCTTTAACCCAATGAGCTACCTAGGCGCCCCTCTATTTTTAACTTTTTGAGGAACTTCCATACTGTTTTCCAGTGGCTGCACCAGTTTGCATTCCAACAGAAGTAAGAGGGTTCCCATTTCTCTGCATCCTCGCCAATGTTTGTTGTTTCTTGTGTTGTTATTTTTAGCCATTCTGACAGGTGTGAGGTGGTAGTTTTGATTTGTTTTTCCCTGATAATGAGTGACATTGAGCATTTTTCCATGTATCTATTAGCCATCTGGATGTCTTCTTTGGAAAAATGTCTATTTGTGTCTTCTGCCCATTTCTTAACTGGATTATTTGTTTTTTAGATGTTGAGTTTGATAAGTTTTTTATAGATTTGGGGCACTTTAGGAATTTTCTTATACCTGCATTTTTTTAGGTTTGCCCTTATAAAATGTGACCAACTGTATGAAGTTCTCCTCCTAAAATATTATAAAAGGCAGACGAAGCTTATGAAGGAAAATACACTGAAAAGAATCAAGATAACAGAGCAGTTTTTGATAAGGCTGTGTTGAAAATCTAGGACTCCTCAGTTTGGGGAGGGTAAATAGAATTTATATCAACTGTAAACTTAAAGGAATGGATAGGAAGTAAAGGCAAAACTAGGATTTGGTTTGAATCTTGAATAGGTGATATTAAGGCAAGTACAAGGAGGTGCTACTCCCCGAACCAACATGTATCCTTTCATTCCTTCTATGTATACAGAAATAGCTAGATCCTGTGGGGATTTTTACCAGTAGAAAGTGAATTTGAGTACCCTGAGGAACATGGACATTGTATGTGCTCAAGTGTTTTTTCAATATTACTACATTAATGAAAATATAAAATAAGAAAACATTCAAGACTTATTATATTAATTCATGAAAGACAAATTATCAAAGGAAGTCAGGAGGTCAATATCTCAGGAAATCAGACTATCGATATCTCTAAGCCTTTGGGCTAGGTCATGGGAAGGCAATGTAGCACAATGGAAGGGCTTTGAGTTTAAGCTGAATTTTAATCCAACTTTGCCATTTGCTAGTTGTGTGATCTTCAGCAAATAACTCTAGTAGCATCAACTTCTTTCTCTGTAAATTGGAGATAATATATCTAGCATTTAAGGCTGTTGTAAACATTAGAGATAGAAAAGGTAAAATGGCTAGCTACATGCTCTGGTACATAACAGATGGAAGAAAATGATTTATTTATTTATTTATTTATTTATTTATTTATTTATTTATTTAAAGATTTATTTATTTGAAAGAAGTTGTTGTAGCCCATGTAGAAGAGATTACTGCCTATGTTCTCCTCTAGGATTTTGATAGATTCCTGCCTGAGCCTGGTGGTGGGTATTGGGGAGGGCACATATTACATGGAGCACTGGGTGTGGTGCATGAACAATGAATCTTGGAATACTGAAAAATTAAAATTAAATTTAAAAAAAAGATTTATTTATTTGAGAGAGTGCATGAATGGGGGAAGGGGCAGAGGGAGAGAATCCCAAGCAGCCTCTCCACTGAATGTGGAACCTGATGCAGGGCTTGATCTCACGACCCTAAGATCATGACCTGAGCCAAAACCAAGAGTCAAGTGCTCAACTGACTGAGCTCCGTAGGCACCCCAGAAAGTGATTATTTTTTTACTACTGCTTAGTTAGAGGCAGAATGCCAGTGAGGTGGACACTTGATACAAACCTGTGTGGCAATGTTCATCTTATGCATGAGTGTAACCCCTTGTGGTATTCCTCATATCTTTGTGTATGTGGACCATACCTAGGCTTTGAATTCTTGCATGTCAGTGTATTATGCTTAACTGATGGCAGTCAGTCACCTCAGGACAGATTTTTTTTGTCTCTCCCCTTCCAACTCCTGTCCTTATTTTAACCCACATACTCGTCACATACTAATTTTTATCTTTCATAGCCCCTGCCAGATATCTGCAATGGCTTTATATCATGTTTATAATTGTTTTTACAATACACAATTCTATTTTACCAAAACTTTAAAGTCTTACTTTGTGGAGGTTGGTGAGGATAGAAGAGAGTTGGGGCAGAATGAAGACGGGTGGGGAAATGTCCATAGGTAAGTTAGTAAATAGGTAAAAAGCCAGATAGATGGTCTGCAGGCAGATTAGTAGGTAAATAGATGATAGGGTAAATGAATTAGGGAGAATAGGAACTGGGGAGGTTAGACAGGATTGTGGTGAAGCAGAGAATGTGTGGTGCAGAATTGGGAGACCCAGGTTTTGTGTCTTGTAAACTGACATGCCTCAAGTCTCTCTCTGGTCAGATATGCGCTGTTTGGTTCATGTGATTTCATGTCATATGTTTCTAAATGAAGAAAGGCTATATACATTTTTGAAGACATATTGACAAATATCATGCCTTAGTAACAAATCTAGGAATTTATGCAAGATTATTTTTGCCTCCCTCCCTTTCCTCTCTTCTTCCCCTCTCCCTCCCTCCTCCCCTTCCTCCCTCCCTTTCTTCCTTTCACTTCCTTCTGTTGTAATTTTTTGTGTTATCGCAGTATTTCCTTCATACTTTCCCAAAGAAATCATTTTTTTCTAGGTAGGAAAATAACACATTCTCGTTCCAAAAATAAGTACTAAGAATAAAAAGAAGCCCATATTTTCACTTTAGGCATATATGTTTATGATTTTTTATTATTATAATAACAAATCTTCAAACATCAGACATTGGAACATGTGAATGATCATTTCCTTTAGATAAAATCCTAGAAATGAAATTCTTGAGGAAGAGTGCACATATCTTTAAGGGTTTTGACATGAATTTCCCACTTTTGCCTCCCTTCCCCCTTCCCTCAGGTCAGATACAGGGTATGAGAACATGTATCTTCCCACACCCTCACCAACACTGGATATTATTGCTCTTTAAAGTGTTTTCCAATCTATCTGGGTGAAAAAGAGCATCTAATGGATGTTTCGTTTGCTGTTCATTGGTTAATAGTGGTTTTAAAAATGTTTCCTTATGATTATTGGTTATTTGGAGCAGACAATATTATACCATAACTTATCATCATTTTCTTTCTTCAAGAAATGCCATTATTGACTCCTTTGTAGCTAAAAGTAGTGAGTATATGCTAAGCAAGTTTCTGTGTGTTATTTTACACACAGTAAAATAGGAGTTCTTAAGGAGAAAAGAAATAAAACTATGTTCTTTAGTAGCCTAATACATGATATCCAAAATGAGGATTTAGAATTCACGCTTTATAACCTTGTGCAAAATTAGTCAGATTTTGGACTTTTTGTTGTATTCTGTCTTACCAGTACGGGCATTATACAGAAATACATGCGGCATGTGCTGTTTCTAGTGATCTGACCATTTTCACTTTGCCATAGCTGTTTTTCCCAGCAGTGGCATTAACTAGTAGGCATCTTTATAATCCTTCTTTATAGAACTGGGCTTCTAAGGTTTGAAATGAACAGGCAAAGACAAGTTAAACATTTTTCATAATAATGTTGAAGGGAATGAGAAAAGAATGCAGGGCCTTTATCTATGTTTCCTTTTTAATCTCAAATTTCTGATATTCATTTAAAGCCATTTTTTTTAACTGATAAGTTCTGCATGCATAGTCTGCTAATGTGTGACTAATACACTAAGTACTTCTTCCCCAGTGGAGAGAACAAGATCATTTGGAAGAGATTCAATTCCAAGCGTCCTCTTATCAGGTTTGCTTTATTAGCTTTGGTGTCTGGATATACACAGTACACCTTATTCCTGCTGCAAGTGGAATTGTTTGCTAGGAGAGAAAAACATTCTTTGCCCTTGAGAAACCTTCAAAGTGAGTGAAAATTGCTGTGATGCAAACTCTGGAAAGCAATTTGTAAACCTTTGGGCCATTGGCATTGCTATTACACATCTTAGTGTCTGTCCTCCCTATTTCATCACATTTTTTATCTGCCTCGTTATGTCAGAAGAAATATTTTGTTTGCTATAGTAGGCTCAGGGATATAATCTGGGGGGAATATCAAAGTGTCAAGGCAATATAATCCAGCAAGTGAGGATAATGTTGGAATTTAAGGAAAATTCTGTAGAAATTATATTTCACTGCTAAGCTTTTGTCCCTTCCCCCCCTCACCTTTTCCTTCAGTCATTTTTCTAGTAACCTACTGACTAATATCTTTTTTTTACTGCTACATTTCAAGTAACTACCATCCCACACTATTATTCTGCTAAAGATTACCTGTCCCTTCTTCAAAAACGTATGTAGTTTAAGGACAACATTCTGTGTCTGTTAAATACTGTTGAGTAAATGTTTAATGAATTGAACTGAGTGAAAAAAAATCCCTAAAGATTCCTGGGCACAGACTATTTAGTCTTAGAGTTTTCAGTCAGTGTCCTAATACAAATGCTCTGTCCAAGTTCATCACATCAGGGTAGAGTCTTTTTTATTTTTATTGGGGGAAGAGGGGTAAATACCCAGTGCATTGACTTAAAGAATACAAATATTCTGCATTACAAAGTATTCTAAGATACAAAGGAAAGTAACATACTTTGAGAGATAAAATATTAAAAATAGGAAGTTGGAATTGTCTTCCAAAATATAAAGAACAAGGGAAAGGAAGCTAGTTACTAAAATACACAGAAGACTTAAATTTTCCAAGTTCTCCACACTATTACAAGGAAAATGCAGCATTCAACATGCAAAATAGTAACCAGTGGGTAAGATTAAATTTGGGAAACAACTTGAATATTCCAATAGATCATGATTTACTTGATACCTGGTTATTTTCCCTTTGTCCCTCCCCATCGCCTCGATCTATATCCCTTTTCTCTGCTTAGCTCTGTGCCCCACAAGAATGACCTTTATGGATTCCTTCCCTTTTTGGGTTTCCCTATTGGCTGCTCCCAGTCATTTTTCATTGATGAAAGACATTAGCAGGGGATTAAAGAGCAGAGGGAGAGAGGCTAGGATATTTCTTTCCTCTGGCTCCCATCCTGACCATCTCTGGCAATTTCTGTGTTTCTCTGTTGCTACAGCTTCCTCATGTGGCCTTCCTCTAGAATTCAGCTCTCTAGCATTTGTTAATGCTTTTTTTTCTTCAGTCTCTCCAGCCCTTATAGTGGTGATGACTTTTCACTAATGCTGGCCTCTGAGTGCCTCTCCATTCAATGTTTATTCTCTTATCTCTGCCTACCTTTCTCACATTTTTAAGGACTTCCTTCACCAAAGTCTCTTTATTTGAATCACCTGCAGGTGTATTCTACGTCCTGCTGGGGAACCTGACTGATACAGTCCTGTATCAGTCAGGTTCCCCAGCAGGACATAGACTTCCAAAGTCTTTTATTCTTTAGTTTCTATATGAAGAAAGGACAAGAATTTCTCAATATTCTAATCACACCCTTGTTTATGGGAGCCTGTATCATGGAAGTATATTTTTTAATTCGATTAAGTGAGTAGAAAAGGAAAAAAGAAAGAGGAATGGGGCAGACTCTAGATCTTCTTAAACCATTCTGACATAATGTGATGTGTTCAGCAATAAATGGGCTGAAAAACAAAATTGGAATGTTTTTGACCCCACTAAGTTCGCAAATATTTAGTTGTGGACCCTTTGCTATTAATGATAATAATCATTAAACCAAGAGTATGTAAGAGATCAGAGTCACAGAAGTAAATACTTCTGAAATCATGATACGGGAATGAGAGGTGAACTATAAATACTTGTTGTTGGGATACATGCTTTTAATGACATGGGAAAAGGTTGTCACATGACATTAGTGATTGTGCTATAGCTATTGCTAGTTAGTTTAGTTATTTTGTGAGTTTGAAACACTTTGCATGTGTCAGGAAGAATTATAGTGTTTGAAATGGGCCTTCAACATAAAAGCTAAAAACCTCTGAAAAGCTTCTAAGTGCCTGGAAACCAGCTCCGTTTAGTTCTTTGTATGATATTTTGCTTGGGATGGTGTACCCTTAAGTACTTTTGGAGGCAAGTAATTAAATATGGCCATAAAACTGAAAGAAACAGGTGACTATGGTTTTTTATTATACTATGAACTAATTTGTTGGGTTTCTCCCTACATTTCCATTTAATTTGCTATTGGAGCTGTAATTTTCTATTGTAACTATAGGATTTAAAAAAAGAAATTAATGACATGGTATCTTTTCCTTAAAGGTATTACCTAAAGGTAATCAGAAGGAATGTGTGTATGAAAAGCTAAAGAACATTTATAAGGTGACATGCAACTACTGATCAAATGTGTTACTTAGGACTCTTAGTTGCAAATGACAAAAATCCTAGTCTAATTAGTTTAGAGAAAATGGATTTATTGGCTTACATAACTCTGAAGCATAGGAAATAGAACTACCTTTTGGCTAAATGAATGCCTTGAGGTCACTTATTCTCTCCGCATCCAACATCTCTTCTTTCTTCTGTAATAGCTTTAATCTCAGGCAATGTCTTCCTGATTGGTGGTAGAGTTGGTTATTGGAGGGAAGTTATAAATTCATACCATCTTTATAGACAACAGTTCCAATCAAAAGAATATGCCTTGAAAGCATACAAATGACCAACAGACTCATGAAAAGATGCTTAGCATCACTTTTCATCAGGGAAATGCAAATCAAAACCACAAATGAGATATTACTTCCTACCAGTCAGGTATGGCCAGCATCAAAAAGGTAGGAAACAACAAGTATTGGTGAGGAGATGGAGAAAAGGAAACTCTTTTACACTGGTAGTGAGAATATAAACTGGTGCAGCCACTATAGAAAAACAGCATGGAGGTTCCTCAAAAAACTGAAAATAGAATTACCATACGATCCAGTAATTCCACTACTGCGTATTTGCCCAAAGAAAATGAAAGCACTAATTTGAAAAGCTAT
>CM052797.1:80117569-80157491 GCA_028533885.1 Nasua narica
AAAAGCTTCTGCACAGCAAAGGAAACAGTCAACAAAACAAACAGGCAACCCACAGAATGGGAGAAGATATTCGCAAATGACACTACAGACAAAGGTCTGATATCTAAGATCTACAAAGAACTCCTCAAACTCAACACTCACAAAACAGATAATCATGTCAAAAAATGGGCAGAAGACATGAAAAAAAAATACCCTATCATTTTAGTTTCAAGGAATATTGTATTCTAGCTGTACACCTAATTTCTCTTTTGTGGTCTTTGTCACCGTTTGGCCCTGTTCATCTATGTTGTGTGTGTGTCCTGAGGAACTCAGCACCATTTAGGAGTGTAAGACAGTTGTGAGGCTAGGCTGTGGAATGAGGAACTTATATTGGAACACCTCTCCCAGGACTTTTGCAGTTTTGTGATTTGAGCCCATCCCATTCCATAATCCCTCTCTATTTCAGTTTTCTATTCTGTAAAATAGGGGTAGTATCACTGACTTTACAGGGTTGATGTAATGATTAAATAACATCTATAAAGCACTTAGCAAATTGCGTATCAATAGTAAACCCACATCACTTAAAAAATAAATCAAATAATAATATTACTCTTCTGTTTAGAAGTTTCTAATTCCTTTCCATTGTACTTAGAATCAAAGCTGCCCGTTATCACTTAAGAAGGTCCACAATGCCCATCTGTCCTCCACTTGTCCTAGTGCCTTCTCATATAACTCTTTCCTTACGTTCCATACTTCTCAGCCGCCTTGGGCTTCTTGCTGTAACTAGGTGAGGCTAACTCTCCTCCCTTTAGGGATCTCTAAATGTGCTTTCTCTTTTCTCTACAAAAACTTTTTGACAAGATTGTTGTGTGACAAGGTCACTCCCATTTTCACATGGAATGCTTTCAATGGAGTTTCAGTAGCTAGTACTATTTCCTCAGGTGTGCCTTACTCGATGATCTTATCTAGCAGTTATTCCTTTTAATACTGTCCCTTTCTCTTCAGAATTGTCCCAGTCACTCTATATCCTCCTTATACTACTTGGCACTTAAATTCTTTGTTACTTATTTTTTCCATCTCTTTCTAGAGTATAAGTTACAGGAACTACAAGGAATTATAAAGGAAGAACTTTGTCTTTCTACCCAACTGTTATATCCTGAGACCCTATAACAGTGCCTCACACATCGAGGTACTTGAAAATTTTTGAATGACCGAAAGCATTTATTTCTATGGATAATAAGTGCTGAACTTCCAAACTTTTATTTCTAGAGAAAAAGGATACTATTTGGAGTTTTTTATTGATGGTTTCTTAATTGATAGTAACCTCTTTAAATGCATAACATAAAGCTTTGAATTTTAAATGGTATTTCTTAAAATGGTATTTTAAGAAAAAATAGCAAATTCAAGAAAGAGCTACTCAGACTCATTTGTTGTACCTCAATTATAAACTTTAATTCTTAATTCTAAATGTGTATCTTAATTATTACCTAGTGGCTATTAAAATTAAAAATGCATCTGGGGTTTGAAAATCATGAACCTGCACTTCATGTTAACAAACAAGGTGGGTTACTACTACTAATCCAGATATTATTTACTTTTAAATCCAAAGATTAAGTCAGAGTTTATAGTCAGTAGCCCACAATGTCCATTAGAGCCTTTCTTGTTGTGTCTTGTTTTCTAATTGCTTTATGTACACACATCTTTGTAATTCCTCCAGTGCAAGATACATTTCTTTGATACCCCGAGTAGTTGGTGCAGTGTAAGAAAATAAAAATTTTTCCAAAATAATTTCTGTAGAATAGGATTGAAGGATTTAAAAAATGTTTATCTGTTGGTATTTAGCTGGGAGACTTTAGAAGATATATACAACTTTTTACTTTCAGGGTTGAATAATTCAATAATAGAGTCTTTCAACCTAACTTTTGAACTTCTTACTATAAATTAGACACTCTGCATGAAAAAATGAATGTGGGAGAAGTTTAAAAGGTATAAAATTTACGATAGCAAAACTATTCCCATTTCCTGTTATTTTAGATACTAAGTTCAATGAGGTCAAGAAATGATTGAAGATAAAATAAAATGATAAAAAAAAGAAAAGGTTATGAAGATTTTTATATAATAGAGTGTTAATTAAGCATTTGTAGTACATACTGTTTGCAATATAAATTACCTTCTTATGGTATCCTCCGTTAATTTTAACAAAATTATTCATTCATTCATTCAGCTAATATTGGCATGCTTACAACGTGCCAGGCATTGGAGATACCTGAATGGACAAAATAGACAAAAATCCCTGCCTATAGTAATTATTAGTTCCTATTTTAAATGATGTTTAACTTGGGAAAATTTGAAGTTTCTCCAGTGACCTCTACCAAATTTCCCACTTTATAAATCTACTGTGGACAAATTTAAATATATTGATTTTTTTTCCAGTTTGTATTTTGCAAGCATCTGCTGCTTTTAAAGCATAGAATTGGCTGCTTAAATAAATAAAGACAATGAAGACTTTACTCTTAAGGAACAGTACTAATTGAAAGGAAGAGTACCTGCCTAGGAAAAAAATTAAGTAAATACACAAATATACATATCAAAGTAGAGATTCAAGATACTGATAAACACCTTTGATGTTTAGAGACAGGCCACTAGATATAAAATCAAGTGGATTGGGCTACCAGGTAAATCCAATGCTCATTAGTGCTTCCTATGTATATTTTCATTTGCCTTGCTTTTTCTTTGGAGGTGAAGCATTAGATAACGTTTTTACTGAACTTAGGCAAAGGATTCATATTTAAAAGAAGTTTATATGATGATGGTAGCCTTCTCTGCATAACAAATAATAGATACAGTAGATTCTAAGTATTTACAGATTTAGGATTCCTGGTTTCAACTGTTTGCCAGCTATATGAAAAATTCTTACTATTTTTACTGGAAGAAATTTGAGTCAGTTTTCTTGTAATACTAGTATCCAAGAGAATCACTCAGTGAGTCTGTCTAGAAATCACTCAGAATCTCTTAGTCTTTTGTTGTTCTAACTCTCCTAAAATGATACCAACTTGCCTATTTTGTGAATATTTTTCGTCAACTGAGAGAGAAAATTATATCAAAATTTGAATAGACAAATTATGATGTGAAATATGTCTACCAATACAGGAATGGTTGGAAACCAAGATTCAAAAATAAAAGGAAGCTGTAGAAATGCTATATAATTAAACTTGGAGATTTCTTAAGGATAAGCATATTTTTATAACATTACCCCACATTCTTTGGAGCCCACTCTTTTCACCTTGTTAATATTAAATCTTAAGTGATTTGGATTTAGATAAGTATTTTTGTATTTATATTTTTTGGCATATTTATGGCTATTAAAAGTATTAAACTCTATGAAGTGCTGGTTGGCTATTTTATTGATGTGACTTATTTGAAGTAAAGGGACATGATGAAATTTTATTACAAGCATTTTGACTGTGTTTACATTTCAGTCAATAAAACTGTTTCAAAACCTTTCCATTTCTACTTCTGGTCACATCAATAGTGTCAGGTTTCACAACTGTGGTAGCTTGTGCTGCAGGAGACTTCATTGGTAGTTTAGGAAGATAACTCTAAATAAAGAAGTATATATTGAATTTTTACTAGACTGCATCTTAGTGTGCTCTACATGGGATATTTTATAATTGCCTTCCAGAATGTTATGATCTTGTTCAAGAGGAAGAATTTGTATACATCAGACAGTAAGATATAGTCCAAGAAGAATGACCAGTTGAATATAACCAGGCACCAACATGTACAATAAGTACAGTAAAAGCCCTGTGTTCAGAGAAGGTGAGCCTGAGAACAGGTCTCCAAGGCATGGCTCTTCTCCAGAGCTTGATAAAGTGGAATAGAGCAAAATCATAATCATAATCATAAGTGAAACCATGAGGACAGAACAAGTATCCTTGTTTTAAGAAACTCAAAAAGTCTGTTGGGCTGGAGAGAAGGCATAGGGGGAGGAAGGTTCAACAGATTATATGGGGTGTGAAGATTCCTGACTTGCAATGAATATCCAAATCCAGAAAGGAGTTTGGACTCTATCCATTATGCAATGGGAGGTTGTTAAGGCTTGTAACAGTATAGTTACTGTCCTGAGGATTTTTTTCCCATAATGTGTGTGTAAATAACTCAAAATAAATACACATGTGGGTTTACCTAATCTGAATATTTAGAGATAGACAAGAAATTCCAAGTTTGGATACTATTTAACTAGATTTTCTTCTTAGTTTAACATTTTATAAAACTTCTGAGTTAAGATATAGCCTTCACCCAGGTCTTATAATCCTTTTCTTTTTAAAGGAATATATGCTAAAATTAGAACTTCTGACTATTTATAATTTGGATAAAAAAATGCAGTTTTTCAGGATGTTTGAAGATCACATGTTGAACTCAGTGCTATAAAATATATTCTGCATCAGCCTCTGTATTAGGATTGGGAAATTTGTTTTCTTGTCAGTGTTTATATATATATTTAATAGTTTGATATATATTATATATATAATAATTTAATATTTGATATATATTAATTATATATTAATATTTAATGTATATCTTGTCAGCGTGATATATATATTTAATAGTATGCATGCTCTGGTCAGAACTCTATAAGTAAAAATTAACTGGAGGTTTTGGCTAACATCCACATAATTAATAAGGGTTTTTTAAAAATCTGGTTAAGAAAATGCTCATAATTGACTATATTTAATTTATGAAATTTTTATTTTTCTGGAATCACAAAGAAGGGACTCTGAAGACAATATGTTAAATAACAGAAATCTGCATAGGTAGTGTGACATTTACTCAGAAAAAAAAGAAATCTAGGACAAAAGTTGAGAAAAACAGTTATCAGTTGGCAAGAGTATATAAAGCTTGGGGAAGTATTTTAGAGGACAAGTCTTTGTCTCTACTCCCTACAGGGAATCCCTTATGTTCTAAAATCTGTGTGTGATAGAAAGTCATTTGAATATTGCTTTAGAATACTTCCTAAATATTCCCTAAAGGACTTGTTTATTTTAATATGTCTATAGGATATTTTCAAGGAATGTTTAATGACATGAGAAAATGATCACAATGTGAATGGAAAATGGAAACAAAATCGTAAATATAATTTAATTTCCATTCTGTAATTAAATTAATTAAGTAAATTTTTAAGAAATGAATTTTAGGAAATATAATGCTTTTGGGGGTTCTTAAGTTGTAATTCATTGAAAATTTTCTCTGTATATATATGGATTTTTCAGATTCTTAACATTGAATAGTTACTTTTGTATACTTGTAGGGGAGGGGACAGTCTACTTAAGAGGTTGTGGTTCTTTTTTTTTTTTTTTTAATCAAAGCTTCAGTTTTTTTCTCAGAGATTTGTATGAATTTTCTGCATATCAAGAAAAGTAATCCTTGAATTTTATATTAGTTGCATACATTAATTTTGCATTACAGTGTTATGAATAATATCAAATCACTGAATGATGAATCTTTTTCAAGTTCAGGAGTTTGTTGTGTCCAGACTGATTGCAGTATAGAAGGTGACAAATTTTCATTCTTAGTTGATCTTAATGAAAACGTAGATCTGGTTTAGTTCATTTATGATTTATAACTGAAAATAGAGCATGATGAATGTGTTAAAATTATAAGGCAACAGACAGCTGCCAACCCAGCAACACATACTAAGGATGAGAAGTGTATGTTGCTTCGCTTAAGCTACAAATGCTGTTAGCGTTTAGCATGTAATCATCAGTATTCAATGGGAGGATGGAAAAAGTTTGAAATCCAGGTTACTGTTTGCTGTATCAAAATGTTAAAGACCTGGTTATGGTTTATTTTGATAAGTGAATGCTAGGAGCTGGCTGGCTAGGCAATTTTATTTTTCTTAAAGGCCTAGATATTTATTCCCTGAGGCTTAGTTGGCTCTCAGCATAGTGTTTATGAAACATGTAAGAGCTTGTTCACAGAAAACAGAGCAGAGTTTAAAGGTGTGAACTCTATGTACGTTGCTGAACAATTCTGTGAATGTTTTAAAGACCCCAAGGATGAAAAAGAGTAGCTCATTGTTTAAAATTAAAAAAAACAACCAAACAAACAAACCTACTGTTGAATGACTGCTGAATTTTTACAGTGAACTTGAAATGACTTCAAAAGCATTTTTAATGTCTATAATTTATATTTGTTCTGAAAATTTGGGGAATAGTGGAGAAATACCTAAAAAATACAGTAACCTAATTAATATGCTTTAAATACTCTCTTAAAAGTTGAGGATAGAAAATTGGACCTATTGTGAGTTCCAGTGTAGTCTATTTTATGAGAACAGATATGCCTTGAAGAAGAATTTGGTGCTGCTGTGTAATTGAGGTAAAGGAAAAACAAAAAACAAAGCAAGGGGGTCTGAGTTCAGATCATGGTTCTAGGTTAATGTTTTACATGACCCTAGAAAAGCTGTAGCAGAATATAATGATGGAAGGAGCATCTACTTTTATCTTTTCAGGTTGTGTGACACTGCCTATGTGATTTACTCTCTTAAGTTTATTTTTGTTGTCTATAAATTGGTGATACTACTGTATATTTTACAGAGATTATTGTGAGGATTAAATAAAATATATAAAGTGCTTAGGACAGTACCTGGTATTTTTCACAGATTCGGTAAATAGTATTCTATGCAAATATTTACATGTCTTTTTTCTGTTTAACTATGGGTTTAACCTGGGGTCCATGGAATCTAGGGGCTAATGAAGGTTCTCCATTTAGAGATTGTCCTAAATTCTGTGCAAAATTTTGTGGGTGTGTTTATATCTCGAAAGGGTATATAGTTTTCATCAGATCTAAAACCTCTCTGTTTAAAGCCCTTGATTACAAACAACACATACATGTTTAACTCTGTTCAGTTTTACAGCCAATTTATTTTATAGTCTGGATAAACAATTTAATTGTAGATAATTTAATAGAACAATTAAATGAGGTAGAAGCCAGATCTGTGAATGTAGGCCTGATTGTGGCGAAAAATTGCAAAAGACATTAATTTAAAAGTGGAAACATTTAGGGTATTCCAGGTTTTTTTAATGTCAAGAGTAAAATATATTTTCATAAAGTTTTCTCAATTCTGAATTGATGACTGGTTGTTTGTATAAAATCATACAAAATGAGACCTTTGCTATGGCTATAAGAAAACTTAATCAACATTTCTTTTGAAATGTATAATGTAAATTTATTTACAAATTTTTTTTTATTTACACATTTTATCTTGCATGATTTTAACATAAAAAGAAAGGCTTTTATTTTTGTAAACTCTTTAAATAGGGATCCTGAGTCTTTGATTTTTAGATATTATATTTAAGTATTTGCAATATAAAGCCCTGTTATGTTAAGGCTAATAACTTTGAGACTCAGATATCTACTAAATAATAAGGTGTTTTGAGTACTGTAGATTTGTATTATGGTTCAAAATCGGGAAGTTTGATGCCTCCAGCTTTGTTTTTTTATCAAGAGTGCTTTGGCTATTTGGTGTCTTTTGTGCTTTCACATGAATTTTAGGATTGTTTATTCTGTTTCTGTGAAAAGTATTATTAGAATTTTGATAGAGACTGTACAGAATATATAGATAACTTTAGATAGTATGGACATTTTTAATAACATTCCTTCTTCCATACTATGAACTCAGGATATTCTTTCATTTATTTGTGTCATCTTTAGTTTCTTTCATCAAAGTCACATAAATTTCAGTGTACAGCTCTTTCACCTACTTAATTAAATTTATTCCTAAGTATTTTATTGTTTTTGATGCTATTGTAAATAGAATTGTTTTATTTCTTTTTCAGATAATTCATTGTTAGGGTATAGAAACACAACTGATTTCTGTATATTGATTTTTGTATCCTACAACTTTACTTGGACAGTTTTTAGTGAGCTTCAGGGTTTTCTATCATATAAGATTATAGAACCTGCAAACAAACAATTCTAGCTTATCCTTTCTGATTTGGATGCCTTTTACTTCTTTTTCTTGCCTGATTGCTCTAGCTAGGACTTCCTACATAGAATAAATATAGAGAGAGTGAGCAACCTTGTCTTGTTACTGATCTTGAAGGAAAAGCTTTCAGTCTTTCACCACTGAGTATATTAGTATGGGCTTGTAATATATGGCATTTACTATGAGGAAATATATTCCTTTTATACCCAGTTTGTTGAGAGGTTTTTTTATCATGAATGATGTTGAATTTTGTCAAATGCTTTTTCTGCACTTATTGAAATGATCATATTTTTTATATCTTCCATTCTTTTAACGTGGTGTATCACATTTATTGATTTGTGCATATTAAACCATCCTTGCATCTCAGGGATAAATCCTACTTGATCCTTTTAATGTGCTCTTGAATTCAGTTAGGTAGTATTTTTTCATCTATATTCATCAGGCATATTGACCTGTAACTCTCTTTTTTTGTAGTGTCTTTATCAGACTCTGGAAGAGTTTGAGAAGGATTGGTGTTAATTCTTTAAATGTTTGGTAGAATTCACAAAGAAATCATCTAGTCCTAGACTTCTCTTTGTTGAGAGGTTTTGATTACTGATTTAATTTCCTTAAAATTAATTGATCTATTCAGGTTTTCTATTTCTTCATGATTTAGTCTTGCTTTGTTGTATGTTTCTAGGAGTTTATGCATTTCTTCTAGGTTATCCAATCTGTTGAAGTATAATTATTCATATTAGTCTTTTATGCTCCTTTGTATTTCTGTGGTATCATTTGTAATGTCTCCTGTTTCTGATTTTATTTATTCGAGTTTTTCTTTCTTTTTCTCTCAGTGAGGCTAGCTAAAATTTTGTCAATTTTGTTTATTTTTTCAAAAAACAAGCTCTTTTTTTATTTCTTTGTTTTTCTGGTCTCTAATTATTTCTCCTCTGATCTTCATTATTTTCTTCCTTATGTTAAATATGGTATGGTCTTAGTTTGTTCTTCCTTTTCTAGTTTCTTGAGGTCTAACGTTAGGTTATTTAACTGAGATCTTTCTTTTTTCTTAATGTAGGTGTTTATTGCTATAACTTCACTCTTAGAATTGTTTTGTTGCATTCCCTAAGTTTTGATATATTGTGTTTTGATTTTGGCTTATTTCAAGATTTTTTTTTTAATTTCCCCTTTTATTTCTTTTTTGACCTATTGGTTGTTCAGGAGTGTAATATTGTTTCCACACATCTGTGAATTTTTCAGTTTTCTTCCTATTATTGATTTCCAGCTTTATACCATTGTGGTTGGAAAATATACTTGGTATATTTCAATCTTAAGTCTGCTGAGACTTGTATTATGATGTAACATGATGGTCTATCCTGAAGAATGTTCTGTGTGTTCTTGAGAGAATATATTTTCTGCTGCAGATAAAGTGTTCTGTACATGTCTGTTAAGTCTATTTATTCTAGAATGTGGTTTAAGTCCAATATTTTCTTACTGATTTTATGTCTGGAATATTTATCTATTGTTGAAAGTGAGGTATTGAAGTCCCCTATTATTATTGTATTGCCAGTTCTCACTTAAGATCTGTTAGTATTTGCTTATTATATGTAGGTGTTCTGATATTGGGTGCATATGTATTTATGATTGCTTTATCCTTGTGAATTGACACTTTATCATTATGTAATGACCTTCTTTGTCTCTTTTTGTAGGTTTGATTTAAAGTCTATTTGTCTAATATAGGTATACCTACCTCTGCTCTCTTTGTTTCTACTTGCTGATAATATTTTTTCATCCTTTCACTTTGAGTCTATATGTGTAGAGTAAGTCTCTTGCAGGCAACAGATAGTTGGGTCTTTCTTTTGTTTTTCATTTTTTTAATCCATTCAGCTACTCTGTATTTTGGTTGGGTATTCAACCCATTTACATTTAAAGTGATTATTAATCACTGTTAATAATTAAGACTTATTAATGCCTTTTTTATTTTTTTTTGCTGTTTTGTAGTTCCCATGTTCTTATCTTCCTCTCTTCAGGTCTTCATTTCCAAATTGATGATTTTCTATAATACTATGCTTTGATTCCCTTTTCTCTATCTTTTGTGTTTCTACTATAAGTGTTTGCTTTTTGGTTACCATGAGGCTTATGTAAAACATCTTTGTTTTTTATTTAAATTCAATTAGCCAACATAGAGTACATCATTAGTTTCAGATGTAGCGTTCAGTAATTCATCAGTTGTGTATAACACCTAGTGCTTATCATATCACGTGCCCTCCTTAATAGCCATCCCCCTGTTACCTTATTCCCCCCCACCATCCCTCCAGCAACCTTCATTTTCCTCCCCATAGTTAAGAATCTCTCATGGTTTGTCTTCTTCTCTGGTTTCTTACCATTTCAAAGTTTTCCCTCCCTTCCCCTATGATCCTCTGCGCTGTTTCTTATATTTCTCATATGAGTGAAATGCATAGGATAATTATTTTTCTCAGATTGACTTATGTCGCTTAGCATAATATCCTCCAGTTCCTTCTATGTCAATGTAAATGGTAAGATTTCATCCTTAGTGATGGCTGAGTAATATTCCCTTGAATATATATATCACATTTTCTTTATCCATTCATCTGTCAATAGACATCTCCACTCTTTCCAGTTTGGCTATTGTGGACATTGCTGCTATGAACGTTGGGGTGCACCCCTTCGGATCACTACATTTGTATCTTTGGGGTAAATACCTAGTAGTGCAATTGCTGGGTCATAGGGTACCTCTATTTTTAACTTCTTTTTTATTTTATTTTATTTTTTTTAATTTTTAACTTCTTGAGGAACTTCCATACTGTTTTCCAGAGTGGCTGCACCAGCTTGCATTCCAAGCAACAGTTCCTAATTAGTGTTGTTTCACTTCAGCTTGAAGACCTCCTTCTAGCATTTCTTGTAAGGCAGATTTAGTGGTGATAAACTCCCTGAGCTTCTCTTTGGGAAAGGTTTTATATCTCCTTCATTTCTGAAAGACTACTTTGTTGGGTGAAGTATTCTTGGTTTGCAGTTTTTTGGTTTTTGTCCTCCCCTAGTCCCAGCACATTGAATATAGCATCCTGCTATCTCCTGTCCTGCAAGGATTCTGTTGAGAAATCCACTGATAGCCTTACGGGGGTTCCCAATACAAGACAATTATTTTTTTTTCTTTTGCTGCTTTTAAAATTCTATTCTTGCTTTGTTTAGACAGTTTTATTTTAATGTATCTCAAAGAACACTGTCTCGGATTAAAATCTTGAGGTGATCCACTAGCTTCATGAACTTGGATATGGAAATCTTTCCCCAGATTTGGGTAGTTCTCAGTCATTTTTTCTTTTTATAAGCTTTTTGTCTGCTTTTCCCTCTCTTCTTCTGGTACTCTAATAATTTATAGATTGCTTCTCTTAATGTATCCCATAATTCATGTAGGCTTTTTTTTTTTTTACCTCTGACTATATAATTTTAAAGGTTCTGTTTTCTGTTACATGGATTTTTTCTTTTGCTTGTTCATTCTCCTATTAATGCTCTATATTGCATTTTTCTTTTTGTTCACTGTATTTTTCAGCTCCAGAATTTCTGTTTGGTTCCTTCTGTGACTTCTCTTTGTTAAACTTCTCATTTTGTTTGTGTATATTTTTCTGATTTCATTGAATTGTCTTTCTGTGTTTTCTTGTAGCTCATTGAACTTCCTTAAAACAGCTAATTTGAATTATTTATTGGGAAAAGTCACAGAGTTCCATGTCTTTGGAGTTGGTGGTTGCTATAGAACCAAAACCACATAGGTCTATAGCTAATTTCTCAGGTGTACAGATCTCAGGTGTACAGTTTTGGGGACTATAGCTAGAACCATGGTTGGCCATTTAGCTGATGTGGTGTTGGCTTGTCCTCTCAAAATGTCTCTTCTTGTTCTTGGACTGCACTAAGGTTTCACAATCTCCTACCTAGATTCCATGGCTCCCATAAAGACATTTTAGTCTGTGGGTTGATGCCAAGTTATTGGTGTCAAGGGGGGAGGATATAAACAAGGAATGTCTTATTTGGCCATTGTGGTGATGTCGCTCAAATATTTGCAATTTTAAATGTATGAATTTGGTAATTTAAACTTTTCTGTTAGTCTCATTGGCTTATTTACTTAAAAAATGTAAACATTAAAAAATGTAAACATTGAAGGGATAAAACACGAGATGAGAAGTAACTAAATTTTTCTTTTTAATTTTAAAGAGAGGTACTCCATGATTTTTATTTTTCTAAATAATTTCTGAGATACTCATAAAGGGGAATTATTAGTCTAGAGAGATGACACTGAAATGTAAGGCAGGAATTCAACTGCAAACTGAAGTCACATCAAATTCCATAGGATAATTTTATTTTAAGCTGAATAACATAATAGTCATCTTTGTCACAAAGTAGCATATTCCTGGCCAAATTTTTATTTTTACTTTATCAAGATCTTGTTATCTGACAAGTGTTTTGCATACATAAATGTATTTAATCTTCATAATAATCATGTATTAATTTGCATTTTATAAATGAGAAAATTAAAAGATACTGCATCTTCTGCTTTTCAATATTATTTTTTAAAAGATTTTATTTATTTATTTGACAAAGAGAGAGATCACAAGTAGGCAGAGAGGCAAGCAGAGAGAGAGGGGGAAGCAGGCTCCCTACTGAGCAGAGAGCCCGATGTGGGGCTCAATCCCAGGACCCTGAGATCATGACCTGAGCCAAAGGCAGAGGCTTAACCCACTGAGCCACCCAGGTGCCCCTGCTTTTCATTATTATTAAGAACATACTATGATTCAAGCACTATTTTTGCCTCAGAGGATAAAATAATGAATAAATCAAAAAGAGAATATCCTGCTATCATGGAGCTTATATTAAATTGGGGGAGGAAGACAGGAAATAAATGAATAAGTATGGCCTTAGGGCTATAAAGACTGTAAATAAAGCAAGGTGGGGATATAGATCTTGGGATTCCTTTGCGTAGTATAATTGGGGAAGCCCTCTCTGCGTATGTGGCATTTCAACCTGAATGAAGAGAGCAAGACAGCCAGGATGGTATTTGAGGAAAAAGTATTTGAGTAAGAGAGAACAAAATAAAATGGAAAAAAAAAATACTGAAGTAGGAGTTTGCTTGGGATGCAAAGAAAAGTTGGAAAAGTGTGACTGTGGTTAAGGGTGAGAGTGGTAAGAAGCAACTCCAAGAGGGGACAGAGCATTTGTAAGTCACAGGAAGGGGTTAATTCTGTCAGATCTCTGTAGGTGAAGATTCTGAAAGGGATAATTCTGAATGGGGTGGAAGCCACTGGAGGATTTTGAGCAGAGTAGTGAAGTGTTCTGTTTACATTTGAAAAATAGCACTCTCTTTGTCCTTATTAGAACAAAGGTGGAAATAGGTAGCCTGCTAAGAAGACTCTCAATAGTATGACAAGAAACTAAGTTGATAATATTGGATAATATGAAAAGCTATTGGGTGCTAGGTTTATTTTAAATACAGAGAACAAGATAAGAATTAAGGCGAAGTCCAGTGTTTTTGATCTGGACATTGGGAAAAATGAAAGTTCCGTCTTATTAAGAAGTTTAGGGAAAGAGCATATTTTGGAGTATAATTAGATCAATATCTTTGTTTATAATATGTTAAGTATGAGATTTGTTAAATATTTAAGATATGTTATAAGTAAGCAATTAGAAACAGAGTCTATAGTTCAGGGAAGAGATCACACTTAAAGACATGGATAGGATAAAGTACCTGCCAACGTGTATAAATATGGAAGAGAAGAGGTCTGCAAAAGATGAGGAAAATCCTACAAGATCCTGAAAAGTTACAGCTATTGAGAGAGTAGGAACTGAGAGGAAAGGTGTTTTCTAGAGGCCAAATGAAGAAAGCATTAAATGTTTCAGGAAGAGGGAAGTAATTAAGAGATGGAATCCAAAGAAAACTGAGCACTGACATTTGGATTTGCAATGTGGAGGTCATTGCTGACCTTGATAAGATGGTGGAAGGATAAGAAATTGATCTTTATAGTTCCTGTTTTCCCTATAGAATCACCAGGAAAGACATTAGGTCGATGTGGGTGGGGGGGAAGATGTAGTTTTGAATGTTATCAGAGAAAGGTGATTTGTCATCTAGGAGAATGGGAGAGTAATTTTATTATGGCACTTTCATGGAATTTCAGGCAACATTACCTCTCCCCTTGAGGTCTATGGTCACGTACTTGAGACCAGCATGGCTCTGAAATTTTCTTTAGCAATGTTCAGCTGCTCTGGTAAAGGTAGTAAGAGGTGAGGATTAGAAGTTAACCAGAGTTGAGATCTTGCCAAGTTAGTTTGCCAGGTGGAGATATAGAGAAAGTTAGTATCATAACAGACTGTGGAATCTAAATAGGATAAGGATTTTTTTTTTTAATTATGAAGGAGATGATGGAGGAAAAAAAATCAATAGATTAGAGATCTCAGTAAGGCAAGGGATTGTTGAAGTTGAGATACAGAACATCCAACAATGTCTTAGTTGTGGAGAGTGGGATATTAGAAACTGAAACATTCCAGAGTGTAGTGATTGGTAATAACAAATTGTAGTTACTGAGGTAATTTTGCTGATGACAGATTGTGATCTTTCCAGGGCAAAATGGAAAAGCATGTGGATATGAAAGAGGAGTTGGAAAATGTATTAGATGAGGGGCTTATGGAGATGTATTACAGGGATCATGGTTTAGAGGGGCTTAGAGTCAGGCTTTGTGTGGTTTCTGAAGCAACTGGGACCTGAGGAACTAAGAACTTAAAAGTATCTTAGAAGGTAATAATCAGATCTAATTAAATCTTCCTGAGTCAGTTGTTCTCAGCCTTGGCTGCACATTTAGAACTACCTGGGGGAACTTAAAAACTCTCCAGTGCTCAAGCCTCTCCCCAGACCAATTAAATCAAAATCTCTGGGGGTGGGACGCAGACATCAGCATTTTTTAAAGTTCCCCTAGTGATTCCTATATGCAGTCAAGGCTGAAAGCCAGTTTTCTAATTGGTGAAGCCAGAAATAGCAGCAAGAAATTTTGACTCTGGAACCTGGGCTCTGTGTGCTCTGGAAGACCACCTCCAGCACTGTCTGCATATAAGGTAGGAGTCAGATTTGCCCTCCTCCTGGGTCTGACCATCTAAGGAGCTAAGGTTTCTGAGAAAAGTATACCAAATGACTCAAAACAGTCCAGTAGATATGTTTCTGTATATTAGCCAATAAAAAGTAAAAAGAAAGTTTCCTCCCCAAGAGCTGAACAATCACAGTTTGAGGCTCTGTTTTGCAGGACAGCAGGTCACTGCTGAAATGGCAATTGATTGTATATACATTGCTCTGAGCACTCCTTAGGAACTGTTTCAGAAGAATGTCAGGTGAAAGGTTCACAGCACAACTTTTCACGATTAATTAGCAGTTAGAATCGCTTCAAAAAATCGAATAGGGAGGAGCAGATGGGCTCACAGCTCACTTGGGACAATAATTTGTATGTCCCAGCCATTAGTCTTGGTTGCTAACAACATCTAGAGGTAATACAATCTTACATTTTTTGCTTATTTTCCATTTGGTTGCTAAATAATTTAACTCCAAAATCTAATTTATGTTCAAAACCAAAATTAAATGAAATGTTTGTATCAGAGCTATTTAATTTGTAACATGTTGCCATAATAATCTGATATTGGTGTAACACCGTGAAACACACCTGATTACTTTAAGTGCTCAGATGACACTGATAAGCTCTGGTAGGTGAAAGAAATCCTACTTCTAAATTACAAAGAAGATTATATTTTAGGGGCGCCTGGGTGGCTTAGTGGGTTAAAGCCTCTGCTTTTGGCTCGGGTCATGATCTCAGGGTCCTGGGATCGAGCCCCACATCGGGCTCTCTGCTCAGCAGTGAGCCTGTTTCCCCCCCTCTCTCTCTGTTTGCCTCTCTGCCTCCTTGTGATCTCTCTCCTCTCTGCCAAATAAATAAATAAATAAACCTTTAAAAAAGATTATATTTTATTGGCATCGCAATAAAATAAGTTATAGAGGAGTAAAGATTTGCTTTGGGGTTTAAAGCTTTTATTTTAAACCTATCTCTTTATTTTTATTTTTTATTTTTTAAATTAACATATAATGTATTTGTTTCAGGGGTACATATCTCTTTAAATGGTTCCTTTTCTTGAATGAAACCAGTCATAATATTTTAGAAAGCCAATATGTTCTTTTTGTTGGGGAAGCAGTTTAGCATTGCTATGTTTTTAAAATAAATCTTTACTCCACAAACATTTATAGCACTCTGAAGAGGTTTTAAATCTTATTTACTAGTGCCATAGCTTTTGAGATTAAGGCATGGAAGTGAGGTCTGCCATAAACTCTTGCATTTTGTTAAATCTGTATATATGAGTGGCAAATTGACCTAAGAGAGGATGATGATTCTTGTCACCTTTCTCCACCTGGAAATGTATGTTTATTTCTCTTTGAAAAGAAGGCATTACTTAAGTTTAACTTGTTATTTTCCCAGCTGGAATGACAGAAATTGTTGGGTGACCTTCGTAGGGTCACTTATTGTCTCCGTGAAAATTTCCTCCATCCTAAGTAGAAAAAATACCTGCTGAGCTAAGGACTATGGTGAGACAATGCTTGTCAAACATTTTTGTGCTACTCCTTAGAAAGAAGTCAACCATGATAAATAGACTTCAGGACAAGTTTTCTAAAATTCGCCTTGTGCCAAACTTTTCCAAGTCCATCTACTCTTCTTCAGGCTTTTGCACTCCCATTAAGCTAGGATGATGAGCCAGAATTGGTTCTTGGCAAAATATTGCAGTTAAGAGTTCAAATTTTTACCTTGTCTTTTTGTTCCTTTCTCTTCTATTAGTCTACAATGTGTCTATGGGTTTCATCTTCTATTTACTCTAACGTAGCACCAGATACAGTTTCACTTTCCTACAAAAGAACTGCATCTGGCCAAAGCAGCCCCATTTTAAGTCTTCTTTTGTTACTTAAAAAAAAAAAAAAAAAGTCTTGTTTGGACTCTACCCCAAACCAATTAAATCAGAAACTCTGAGGTTGTAGCTTGGAGACTCTTTAGGTTTAAAAGTTCCCAGGTGACTCTAATGTACCGACTTGGCTAAGTATCACTGTCTTAAAGCCAAAACTATAGATATAGATACTTAAGGTTCTAATTCTAAAGAGTTAGCAGGTGAGTAAAGAAGATATTTGTAGACCAGAAATCCTTACGGGCTATTTATGAGCCCAAAACTAAGAGAGGACACTGTCTTATCAGCCTAAAGGATGACAGCAACTAAGCCAACAATAATTTTTCTTGCTATGAAATTCCCCAGCAGCTGTGACCTTTATTTTCTTTTGTCTGAGGCACTGGGGTTACCTGGAATAATCTATGACACACTGAATGTATTATTATTCTCATTTTATCTGATAGTAAAATACCTACTAAGAAGTGACTAACTTTCTAATTTTGTGAGGGTGGCAAAAATTCTGAATTTATTTGACATTATGTCACAGTGAATCTCTGGCTCTGAGAAACATTCTACAATCACTCCAATGTCAGTAGTTATCTGTTCTTGCATGCTTTAGTTAACTTAGTGAATCTCTGCTTGCTTGCAGTTGTCTGTCTCTCTGTTCAGAATGATTAGGAGGATGTCCTCAGAATTGTAAGAGTACTGCAATGTTCATGGTCATGGTAACTTTGGGTTCAAAACCATAGTTTTCTAAACTTTTTTGAACGTTGGACCAGGTACTAGAAAATAACTAAAACTGAGAGCTCCTTGTATTCTCGAAGTAAGAATTTACATATATGGTGAACGTAGAAGCCTTTGGTCGAAAGTTATGTGATAAGGATCAATATGCTCATTTTTAATTTCAGTTTTTGAGTTCTTTTGAACTTGTACCCTGAACTTGATTATAGCAATACTGAATTAGTTGCTGTTTAATCAGTGTAGTAAAATGAAGAAAACTGTAACATCTGCCTTCATTCAAGCCCTTATCTCTTCCACTAAGTTTTGGTTTAGAAGACCTGTCTTTTAAATGCATTTTAGGGGCATTCATCCTGCCTCACTCTCACTGTAACCTTTGAGAAGAGTGCTAAAACGTCAAAGTCAAGGATACTATTTTTTTTTTGTTTAATATGAAATGCTTCACGAATTTGCATATTATCCTTGCTCAGAGGCCATGATAATCTCTGTATCTTTCCAATTTTAGTACATGTGCTGCTGAAGCAAGCACAGGGATACTATTGATTAACAGCAGTAGGAGTTAAGTTTTCTTGTATAATGCTGGAAAAGATTAAAATCTATTTTAAGGCTTCCAGTCTCTGGTTTGCATATAAGTAGCTTGGAAGTTGTCACTCTATCTTAACAAATAAAAAGCTAAACAGACTAAAAAAATCAACAATTCTTGGATCTGTAGGTGAAGGGAGGTGAAGGGAGACACAGGACGAACTACTGTCCCCAAGATTAAGAGTAGGGCAAATACAGGGTATAGATTTCCAGAGAGTAGAAACTCAGTAGTAGAAACCAGGTAACCTGTGCCAGGGTAGGAAAACCTGAACTATAATTGACAAATTGCTAGAGGTTCAGGGTGGACAATTCTGAGTGTTAAAAATCCTATGGTCCCCAGTCATACACCTGCAATATGTGAAATTTACCTTCAGAAACTTGAGCAGATTCCTACGGTAAATATGGAAGAATAATTCCCTCAGGAATGGGGCAAAGGAAACATTTTGAAATACTCAGAAGCATTTTTTGAAACACTCAAGAGCATTCTGTCCTTCTTAAGAAGGTGTGCCCTCAGGAGAAACTAGCTTAATAGGGGTCTAACTTGACAGGGAATCATCAGAGCCCAGCTTAACTGGGGGAAGGGAAATATCTAACTCCGGCATCCTCTAACTATCCTCCACCACCTAAGTGGTGAGAAAAAACCTAAGAAATTTTTGAAGTTTGCTGTGCAGAGGCATAAGCTCACTAAAAGCCTGAGACTTAAACAAAGGACTAAAAAAATGCTTTCCCTCGCCACCATATTACTAAAGGTCTTTTTACAGCAGTCCCTTTTACCCAGCTCCTCATATCTGGCTATCAGGAAAAGAATTGAAGGCGTATTAAAAAGCAAAACAAGATTGATTGTTCATGCACCACACCCAGTGCTCCATCTTGTAACACTGAAAAATTAAAATAAACAAATTTGTGGAGGAAAAAAAAAAGAAAGAGATACGTAAAATAGCTAGTGCATTGGGGTGCCTGTTTGGCTTAGTCTGTTAAGCATCTAAATCTTTAGCTCAGGTCTTCTTCTTGGGGTTGTAATAAAATAAAATAAAATAAAAAAGAAAACAAAATGCCTAAAAAAAAAAAATAAAAAATAAAAAATAAAAAACAAAACAAACAAACACAATTTAAAGGAATGGAATAAGTATCAGACCCAGACATGGTAGGGATATTTGAATGAAAATATATTTTATCCTTTTGGTGGTTCTTTGGTTGTTCTATGATGTATATATCTGGAATATTATTTCTTAATTGTTTTTGATAAGACCATCTTATGGATGTTTCTTACTTGCTCTAGGCTTTAAAAGTTTTAGTCAAATGCTTTATGCTTTTAGGAGAAACTAGTTTTCTCCTTGATGTGTTATCACCATGAGCAAGATGAAATACTGATGACCAAAGAACAACTGTAGCTTTAGGGATTGGCTTCTTTGGCCTGCTGTAAACAAAATGATCTATGACTTACAGGTGTTTTAGTCCACTTGTCAAAGCTAAGGTTTGGGGAAAAGTTCTTTTTAATCATAAGTATTGGTTCAGTTGGATATTTAGCATATGTTATTTATTTGTAATCAAAGCACAATTTATTTCTGTGTTCTGTGACATTGCAAACTTACTCAAAGAGCATGGAGCCTGATTCAGGACTCTATCTCACAACCCTGAGGTCATGACCTGAGCTGATATCAAAGAACTAGATGCTTAACCAACTGAGCCACCCAGATGCCCCTGTAGTGTCTCCTCTTAATATTTTCTTCAAAAACCAGGGATACTAATAGGCAAGTGAAACAGAATCCAGATACTATTTGGAATCCTCCCATTTCATTATGATCAACCCTCTTATTAATTAGGTCTACCTTGCCAAGTTCAGTTTCTCTTAAATTTCAATTTACTAGAGTAAGAAAAAAGCTATTTGAAATAACTACTATAAAAAGACAAAATTCTAGTGAGAAATGTTGAGCGCTCATATAGGAATAGTTTTCTATGAATTGAGTCATAAGAACCTGCATTTATTTTTTATAAGTTCTCGGGTAGGTTGGAAGATTTAGATAAGCTTTAGGAACCAAATGGTGACAGAGTGTACTGGGTCTGTCTTCATTCATGAGGCTGGAAAAATACTTCCCAACTCATCTTTAATTGGACTTTTGTACCCTAGCTTCATAGTTGACATTAAATGGACACTTGTGAGTTAAAGTACTGCTGTGCTATCTGGACATTCACTTTAGTGTATCAGACCTTTACTAGCTTCATAGGATTTAGCAGGATAGGGCATGGACATTTGAGGTATTAATAACTGATAATATTTTACATGGTTTGTTATTTTTAGTCTCTATAGTATAGTGAAATAATGTTTTGTTCCTTTCCTGCAAGGTGTGCAAGTTTTTGAGCTATAGATTGTAGCCTTCTTTTGTCCCTTAAAGGTGAATTACTATCAAAATTTAAACTACATTTTTATACGTTGATGCCTATGTTTACCATATTTGCTGGAAAATTACAATTATAAGAAGGTTTTTCTATTAAAGATTTTCTGGTTTATTTAGATTCAGTGATTTCTTTTTGAGAAAAACACAATCTTAATAGTTTGTATGCAATGGAAGTAGAATCTGAGGCTTTTAGGGAATCATTTAAAGGAGTGTTATGCATAAACTACTTTTATAAAAAGAGAATCCTAGAAGATGGTTGAACCACTAGATGGAAAGCTCCTGGGTCCTGAAATGATGATATGAAGCAGATCAGCATCACACCTCTTCCCCAACATACTGTAAATGAACACATGACATGTATATGTCTATTAACTATGACATGAGGAGAAATAAACTAATATATTAAGCTACCAATATTTTGAGGTTATTTTAATTTTATTTAACTTAGTGAATCTCTGCTTGTTTAAAATTGGTTGACTCTGTGTTTAGAATTATTAGAAAGAATTTTCTTGGAAGTGAGAACATTATAATCTAATTATAATATGAAACCAATATCACTTATCAGATATATTTTAAATTAAAAATCCAGAGTTTTAAAATATATAGGAATATATGGACAGTGTTGCATTATCCATCGTAATGTAGCTCAACTGACTAGTACACTTATGAGTTGCCAAAGCAATTCTATTCTAGTGAACTGAAAGGGCCGAAAAAACTGATGATGACAGAGCACAGAATTTTCACAGTGGGGAAAGATTGCAGTTGTAAAGAAAACTAGAAATTGACATATTTAGAGAGAGAGAGAGAGAGATGAATCATGAATTAACACAGTGATACCAGGAATTCAAACTTAATGGCATATTAAAGAGATATATATATAAAATAGTGAGTCTAATGTCCTAAATGCATCAAAACACTTAAGTGTTTGTTAAAAATATAGACTCTTGGGTCTCAAAACAGATGTACTATATCAAAATTTCTATTTTTAGTATGCTTACATGAGAATGACTTTTTTTGTGATTCTTATATGAAATAATTGTGGGATGTTCTTATACTAGTGCTTAGCATATAATAAGCATCCAATAAATATTAGTCACTGATATTGAAATTACTGTGTACACTAAAGCTTGCAAAACTTTTAGTTCTTTTAGAAATGGGTCACAGGGTATAATTACCATTTTTATAAAAATTGGTATAGTAAAAAACAGTTGATTAACCTAATAGAGGATTAAAATACATGGAAAATGGTCTTACTTATCCTTGGAAATGTGGCAATGGGCAAAAGAATAACAAAGTTCACCTCTGCTTTTTCATTTCTACACATAGCTTAAGTCGACAGTGGACCAAGTGGTCTGATATTAATCAGTATAAGGAATACAAGAAGAACAACATGTTTTGTTAATAAGTTAAATTCTGTTTTTAGTTAAAACTTGAGTGGTTAATGAGCTGTCTCCCTGGAGATAATTGAAGGTATTAGTCTCGAGCTCATGGCGAGATAGGTAGGCAGATTTGAGTATCAAAGACAGAGAAGTGACTATAGACATATAGCCAGAGAGAATTTATAAAATTATGATGCTAAGAAATAGAGTCTAAGATTAAACATTGAGACACCTACTTTAGAGGGAAGAGAAAGATAACAGAATTAGCCTAGTCTGAGACTAAAGCAGGGAAAAGTTAGAATGATGTGTCCTGGAATCCAAGAAAGTAAGTTTTGAAAGAGAGATTAGCCAGTGGTAAGAAATTTTACAGATACTGAGCATGAGAGTTTTGATCTGTTCACTTGAGCTGAAAAGTTCTCTCCTTGGATTTGTGTAGTCCCTATCCTGTGCATGACTTAATTTATTTGGCATTTTCTGTGTCTAGAACAATATCTTGTATTATTTAATTCCTTCAGGACTCACTGAGGCTCTGTTGAGAGCCAGAAACTGTAAGTCTTTGGGAAGCTGGGATGATTTATAGTATTTATTTTTACAAGGTGTCTCCCAAGTCTCTGTATCTTGGCAGAACTAACATTTAAACTCTTTTCCTGCAGATCTTCCATGCTTGGTTTTAAGATTTGTCTTGGCTGTCCAAAAGCGGACTCTGCACTGTGGTATGGTTGTTACTCTTGAGGCCAAGCTTTCTGACATCTTGTCTGTATGTTCAAGGTGTTAATGAACTGTTTACCTGGTCTGTCATTATGGCTGGATTGAACTCCAGTGTCCCCTTGCACTGCTTGATATCTCATATCTCTCTTCACTTTTAACCCATGGCAGATGCTCTCTAACTTTAGTCTTTCCTTGTGTATATGCAGCCCTTTTCTTAGCCAAGGAACCCTATATGGGAGCCCTGCATGGAATTCTGTGTCCCATTCTGTGAACAGGTCCCTTCTCATAGGTGTTTTGCTCCACAATTTCCAGTGGGTCCCCAGCGGCTATGAACTGATCTTTGCTTTCTTAGCTCAATAGAACTGCTGTACTCTGCTTGGTATACAGCTCATTGTGTTGTGATTGGGAAACTGTCCCTGGAGAGAAATGGAAATTGTAGGGTTTACTTCATGAGTATCTTATCTCTCAGGAATCATAGGATTTCACTGATTATTGTCCAATGCCTGAAAAGAGTTGTACATATTTTTCTAATTTTATGATGATTTATAGGAGGAGGGCTAGTTTGCTAATATTTATTACATCTTAACCAGAAGCAAAAAATCCGTAAGTTTATTCAGTCTTGAAATCTCAAAATCTTCTTTGATTCCTTTCTCATTTTTAGGCTTTCGCCCAAAAATAAATCCTTTCATTCTTTTTTCTGAATACTATTTATGACTATTCCCTCATTTTTGTGATCATTGCCACCATCCTGAGACCATCATTTCCCCAAACCTCTATGACTGCTATACCTAAGCAGTCTTTCACAGCTGATATAATGATACTTTAATCATATTATTTATTATCATAGTTCTTTAATTACTCAGCCTGTACTATTTTAATCAGAAAACTCAGTTCTTCCTTAATTTATCTTTAGATTATAGTTTTATCTCTTACTGTACCTCTTATTTATATTAGTTGCTAGAATAGCTATGTGATCCCTAGACTTTGCTTATATTATTTTGCATAGAATGCTTTGATTCTTCAAAACTAGTTTTTCAACAAATATTTAAGTGCCTACCATGGGCGAGATATCATTTTAGATTATAGCATTTCAGTAATGAACAAGATAAAACAGGACCCATCACATTATAGAACTTACATTGTAGTGGAGGACATAGAAATTAAAGAACTATTCACGTATAACATAATATTAATTATGCTTGTGTTAGGAGCTACAGCACAGAAGCACACTGCATTTTAAGAGTATTTACCATGCAGCCCTATCTTGGATTTAGAGTGCATTTCTCTGGGGAATTAGATTTGAGTATCTAAGTAGTGGCAGAAGTTAGCTGGATAAAATACTGGTGGAGGACAGTTTTCTAGGCAGATGGAATAGCAGAAAGAAAACTCCAAGGAAGGAACATGATCCCGGAAGAACTGAAAGGAGTCGTGAACCTAGAGTACACTAACCAGTCAGTGGTGAGCAATGGAACTGGTAAACTACCACATAGTCAGATGATGCAATCACTTCAGGTTACAATGACACTTTTGGATTTTATCCTAAGAATAAAGAGAAGCCTGCAGGTCACTTCAAAATGGTCACCAAACTTGTCCACAGGTACTAGCCATCCCCTTTTTCTACTCTCCAAGAAGTTCCTCCTGGAGGTGGCAGGTTACAGTAAAGACAGATGTGCCATTTGGAAGCAGGTAACTCAATTTATTGAACGTGGTAGCAGCTGTGATTTTGGCAGTATGTAGCCTAGCACTGTAGTCCAGAGCCACCACAAGGGTATTAATTGATTCTTCATCTGTCCCACTTCTCCCTATTTGAAAGCTCAGCCTTTTGTTTGCTGTATTGTGCTTTTATTAAGACTATATTACATTATAGTATTCCTCACTAAAAAAAATGTAGTTTGTATTGGAGTCATCACTTCCATGAGGATACAGTGAGGATTTGCCTCTATGACCCTTTATTTTTCAAAATATTTATTCTAAAAATTTTAATTCTAGTGTAGTTAACATAGTGTTATATAGTTTCATGTGTAAAATATAGTCTCAAGTAGACTCCACGCTGAGTGCAGAGTCTGATGCTGAGCTCCATCTCATAAGCCTGAGGTCATGACCCAAGCCAAAACCAAGAGTCAGATACTTAACCAACTGTGCCAGCCAGGCACCGCCCCACCCCCCCAACTCCCTCTATCCATTCATCTATCAATAGACACTTGAGTTGCTTCCATAATTTGGCTATTATAAAAAATTTGCAATAAATATAAGGGTGTATGTATCTTTTGGAATTCGTGTTTTCGTAGTCTTTGGGTAAATACCAGAAGTAGAATTATTAGATCATATGGTAATTCTATTTTTAATATTCTGAGGAAACACCATACTGTTTAGAGCATCTAGTACGTTTATGTTCAAAGTAATTATTGATAGGTATGTACTTACTGACATTTTGTTTTATGTTGTGTTTGTAGTTCTCTGTTCCTTTATTCTCTTGCTATCTTTTCTTATGGTTTGCGGGCTTTCTTCAGTGATATATTTGGATTCTTTTCTCTTCATCGTTTTGGATATCTATTACTGGTTTTTGATTTGTGGTTACTATTAGGTTTGTATATAATGTCTTATGCATATAGCAGTTGATATTAAGCTAATGGTCACTTAAGTTTGAACCCATGCTTTACTCCTGCCCCCTTCCACCAGTGTTTTA
Organism: Nasua narica; assembly: GCA_028533885.1. Lineage (NCBI taxonomy): Eukaryota > Metazoa > Chordata > Mammalia > Carnivora > Procyonidae > Nasua > Nasua narica. Next base: position 80,142,959 of record CM052797.1, read on the forward strand.
GGTTTTTAGTGTCATACTTTACATCCTTTTATTTTGTGAATCCCTTGACTGATTCTTATATATGTATTTAATTTTACTGCTTTTGTGCTTCCTACTCTTCTTACTTTTACTTATGGTCTTTCCTTTTTACTCAGAGTCCCCTTTAACATTTTCTGTAGGACTAGGTTAGTGGTTATGAATTCCTTTAACTTCTGTTTCTCTGGGAAACTATCTCTCTTTCTATTCTGAATGATAGCCTCGCTGTATAGAGTTTTCTTGGTTGCAGGGTGTTTGTTGTTGTTGTTGTTTTTCCTTTTAGCACTTTGAATATATCATGTCACTCCCTTCTGGTCTGGAAATTTCTACTGAAAAAAACAGCTGATAGCCTTAGGGGGTTTCCCTTGTATATAACTGTTTTCTTTTCTCTTGCAGCTTTTAAAATTCTCTCTTTATCACTACTTTTTGTAACTTATTGTATCTTGGTGTGGACCTCCTTGGGCTGATTTTGTTGGGAACTTTCTGTGCCTCCTGAGTCTGGATTTCTGTTTCCTCAGAAATTTGGGACATATTTCTGTGTCCTCATTTAGTATGCCTCTCTGCCTGTTTCTCTGTTAGAAAGGTCAGTTATATCCTTTGCTCTTGAAAGTAGTGACCTTATGAAGAAAAGGTTCTGTAGTGCCCTGCAGTACAATGTCCCCTGCTCACCAGTACCTGGTACTTCACAGGTATCTCCTATCTGTATTTCATGTACTCTGCTATTGTGGCTGAACCATGTTTGCCTTCAGCCCAGTTATCTACAATGGCTCCATTGTGGGCAAGGTTTGGTTACTCTGTTTTTAGTGGGCCAGTCTGGGGCTGCCTTGGGCTTGAGTTGAGTCAGACTAGGCGTTTGCCAGAGATGAAGTAGCACCAAACTGCAGGGTACTTTCCCTCTGTTGTCCTTTGAGAAGCTTTTGTTGATAAGTGGGGCTATCATCAGACCAGGTGTCTGCCCCTAGCCTGCCACTAAGGTCTCAGTCGGAGTGGTCTATATGGTTATCTACCTCTGTCTCCAGTGCAAGAATCACATTGGAGTGGTGCTGGCGCTTGTCAGGGCCGGTTGCACACTTCCAGGTTTGTGGTACTGCTTTAGATGGGCTCTGGTCAAGGGTGTGTTGAGGGGGGCAATTTCACAGGAGAATGCAGGGGCAGGGTGTGTGGTGTTAGCAAGGTCTGTGCTGGTCAGCTGCAGAAGGGTCCTGCAGCTGCCTGGGAAAAATTCTGCGGAAGCCTGTGGGGTTGAGAGTGGCGAGTCCATAGAAGAATGCAGGGGCAGGGTATGAGCTATTAGCAAGCTTGTTGGAGGTTGTTCCTGTTGCACTGGTTCCACAGGTGTTCGTGTATCTAGTCTGGGAGGTTGGGGAGAGAAATGATGCCCATCAGCTCTTTTGTTCTGGGAGAGCCCTCCTAATGATCCCTGTCCCTCCAGCACAAACTCTGAGATTAGTAAATAAATCTTTGTGGAGGGGTGCTCGGGTGGCTCACCTGGTTAAGTGTCTGGCTTTGGCTCAGGTCATGGTCCCAGGGTCCTGGGATCAAACCCCACATTGTTGGGCTCCCTGCTCAGCAAGGAGTTTGCTTCTTCCTCTGCCTCTGCCTTCCCCTCAAGTTGTGGTCTCTCTTGCTCACTCTCTCTCTCTCTCAAATAAATAAGTGAAATCTTTAAAAAATCGTCTTTGTATATACCCTAGTCATTTTTTAAATTGTGACTTCTACGTTGTATCTCAGTGGGGCTCTTTGTTTTACTGTCTCTTTATGGGTGGAGACTCCACCCTCCTGGCTCTCTCAGAGCTAAGCCTGCTGATTTTTTTTTTTAAGATTTTATTTATTTATTTATTTATTTATTTATTTATTTATTTGAGAGAGAGAGAGAGAGAGAGAGAGTGCATGAGTAAGTACAAGTAGGGTGAGGGGCAGAGGGAGAAGTAGGTTCTCTGCTGAGAGGGGTACCTGATACAGGGCTCGATCCTGGGACTCAGGGTTCATGACCTGAGATGAAGGCAGTCTCTTAACTGACTGAGCCACCCAGGTGCACCAGACTGCTTATTTTTAAGATTCCAGGTTTTAAGCCCTGCTCATTTCTGGTTCCTCTTGTTTTCAGAGCCACTGTTACGGGGATTCATCTTCTCCATGTGAGTCACTCCTGCCTGGGGTGCCTGGCTTAGGGATCTGCTCCTTTCCCCTCTCCTTGCCCTCTGTGTCCCTCCTTTCTAGAGATAGACTTGAGGATCTATTTAGCCCCTGACCAAATCTCTGCCCTTTTCCCTTTTCGATGTGGCCTCTTCTCTATGTTTAGCTGTGGAGAGTCTGTTCCTCCAGGTTTCAGATTATTTTCTGGGTTATTTACATTGATATGGGTGTTATCTAGCTGTCTCTATTGATGACATGATCTTCCTACTTTGCCATTTTACCCAGAAGTTAATCCTCTACAACACTTTATTTACTTAAAGAGCTAGTTAAAGTTTGTTGGAGTACAGGAGCTTTAATGGTACAACAAAGCTTGAAAGGGCCTATAAATTCTGCTCATATTGCTCTTGCCCTTATAATTGATAATCTTGCCTCCAGCATTTGTGGAGTTGAACATGTAACATTGCAAGAATGTGGAATTGTGCTGATCTTTCTTTTAATTCTCACCTACTTAACAGAGTCATACAAACTTATTCACTCCCAGGGCCATAAAGCTGTTAATTGTTTTAAGAAGGGAGCTACCATTAGAATCATATTTTATTAATGAATATTTTATTCATTAAATAAAAATCATATTTTTATTTATAATAATCATATTTTATTAAATCATATCATTTACATTTATTTTATCAAATCATATCATATTCTTTTACTGAACTTTGGGAAAATTTTTGAAGGGGCAGGAAGTAAGAATAGAAGATAGAGTTTAGTTAAGATGTTTGAATCTAGATCATTTTGGCACACTCTGCTTAGACTGTACCAAATTTCTAGATTCCCAGAAGGAAAGTAGATGTTCAGAATAAACCACATAGTTTTTATAGCATTGAGGCACAGTGAGTGACTTCTCCATTCTAGGAACACTGGAAAAATGTCCTCTTTATATCCAAGTTTTCAGATGCTAGCCAGAGGCCAGCCTTGCCAGCAGAGCTTTCTAAGGACATATCAACTCTTCTGCATAGTGACAATAACAGAACTTGCAGATTATTCTTTGCTTTCTAGTTCTTTGTGCTGTCATACTTTGTGTATATTCTGAAGCAAACCATCATTTTTAAGATGACTGTCCTTTGTTTATACATGATGCCATAGACTCCTGACTTCTGTGCTTTTGAGTCATCAGATTTTTTGCTTGTTTTACAAACGGTGCATATTTGGGCAAGCTTGGGGGTTGTGGAATTCTATCTTCTGCTTCTTTCTTGTAATCTCTTCACGTTGAAATGTCTTTTTTTTTAGGTTGCAATTTACCTTTTTCACAACTCACAAATCTACCTAGGATCTACGTATTCCTGATTGGAATGAAATAGTATTTATGGGAAATTTTAAAATTTAATGAAAGCTCATAAAGATTTAGTATTAGTCAAAATAGTTCCTTGTAGAAATGCATTATCCAATAATGGTTTTTCTTGTGGAGGAATGTATATAGTTTTTGTTTTGTTTTGTTTTTTGTTACATTTATTGGGTGTTGGGCTGCCCATATTAATAGGCTTGCTAAGAAGGTTGTAGTGGCCAGAATTGTGGTGTATCAGATTGTTGTTTGGCTATGGTCTTGCTGTGTTTTAACATAATAGTTTGTATGTTGTTTTCTCTTTTGTATTACTCAATACCCAATGCCAAGAGTTTTTAAACCTTTTTTCGGCTTAGAAATTGTTCCCATTCTCTAATTCCTCATTATTCAAAGTGTATCTCATGGACCAATAACATTGGAATAACCAGGGAGTTTATTAGAAACACAAAATTGAGGACTGTCCCCAGACTTACCACGTAAGAATCCGCAACTTAACAAGATTGCTAGTTGATTCATATGCATATTAAAATTTAAGAATTGCTGCTCTAAATCCTGCCACCAGCCTTGCCTCTTCATTCTCCATTATCAACCTGTGCCTCATTCATGTTACACATCTGGTCATGCTGGGAATTATTAGCTTGTCAAGAGTCAGGGATTAAAAAAGTGCTATAAAATAATGAATTGATTATACCTGGGATCTGTGGGGAACAGTCATAACTAACAAAACTTCTCTAAATTGTTTTAATTTGGTGAGTGTTGCTGCAGCATCAACTATTAATAAATCCACTGTTTCTCTCATGGTGCTGTTTGCTTTCTTAGTTTCTAGCCATTGCCTCAGTAGAGGGCCACTTTCCTGAGTGTTCCAGGCTATTGCCTGAAGGATGTCCTTAGCACAGTATCATCAATCCCACCGCTGATGCACCTAGCTGAAAATCTGCCTGTTTGATCTCTTCAGTGCTGTTTCTAGGCAGTCAGCCACTGAGTTGAGCCATGGTTAAGGCTGTAGTCAGCCAAATTTCTCTTTTTCTAATATTTTTCTTCCTCGTTCTTCATTAGTAGCTGCTGTGCCCAGATTTTAGGACAGACCAAAGAAGACCCATAGACTTAGGCAATTTAATAATTCTCTTGGCTCTGTCCAAAGAGTATATTGTGGTCAGGAAGAAATTATTTATTTGTTTGTTTGTTTATTTATTTATTTAGAATTTAATACTTTTTTCCCCTCTCTCAGTCCCACAGTTGGGCAACCTGCCTGTATCACTGGTTCTTTTTACCTCTTTCCAAACTCCTTTCTCTTTTTCTCTTTCTTTAGTCTTTAATTTACTTCTAGCCACTCATTTTCTCCCCTTAGTTAATTCATCATAAACCTGACACTTCTTTTGTATTTTAAGTTTTAGTGACTCAAAGATTCCACAACTAAAAATTTTGGTTACATAAAATCATTACCCTTCCTATTAAAATGCGAGTTATTATGAGAAAATAATTTATCAAAGTAGAAATCAGTGTTCATATAAATTATAATTTAAACTCTGTTTGAATTTTATTATTCAGGATTTTCTGGAAAGATGTTAATTAACATGGAATTTGATCTGCATATTGAACAAATTTACTTACTAAAATGGAGTTCATATGTACTAAGCTGCATTTCACTGGATGAAATAGGCTCTTTAGTAATTTGAATTCTATTTCTAAGATAAATACTTTTATAGTTTTCTAAGTCTAGGTGAATATGCAAAGTGGTAGAATTAAACCAACTGAAAAAATGAGTGGATATAATTTCTTTCTACTCTGAAGCTGTGCTGTTCTCTAAATAGCAGGGTACGTTTTGGTATTTCTTTCTCTTAAAATTCTATTTTAATAAGTCAGAGTGAACTGGATCTACTTAGTATGATTTTGTTGAAGTCATTAGTCCTAACCCTAGACTTACTATTATTTGTAATTATGTGTGTTTGGCAAAATTGGACAAAAATATGTTTAACTGTTTCATTCTGGATTTATCTTGAGCACTTACCATGAGAACAAGAAATTTCATTAAAAGTAGCAATTCTGAGATTTGTCAAAGTAATTTTTAAAAAACTTTAAAACAAACTATACTCTTTTTCTTAGTATGATTATTTATACGGAACATTTATACCTGTTCTTGTTATTCTTTGTGTGTGTGTGTGTGTGTTCTTGCTATTCTAAACCATTCTAAGTTTAAATGTACAAGATAGTGATATCATTAGGTATAGCAAATGCTTGTTTAAAAAGAAAAAAAAAAGAAGGAAAGAAAAGCTTTCTTTTATTTTTTATTTAAATCCAATTAATTAACATATGGTATATTATTTGTTTCAGAGGTAAAGTTCAGTGATTCGTCAGCCTTATACCCAGTGCTCATTACATCACGTGCCCTCCTTAATGTTCATCACCCAGTAACCACAGCCTCCAGACCCCTCCCCTCCAGCTACCCTCGGTTTGTTTACCATGATTAAGAATCTCTTATGGTTTGTCTCCTTTTTTTTTTTTAAAGATTTTATTTTTGATTTCATTGTTTCATTTTCCCCTCCTTTCTTTTTTTTCTTAAATTCCACATATGAGTGAGATCATATAATAATTATCTTTCTCTTATTTTGCTTAGCACAATATCTTCTAGTTCCATCCATGTCATTGCAAATGGCAGGATTTCAATTTTTTGATGGCTGCCTACTATTCTGTTATATATATATCTATATATACCACATCTTCTTTATCCATTCATCTGTTAATGGACATCTAGGCTCTTTCCGTAGTTTGGCTACTGTGGACATTGCTGCTGTAAACATTGGGGCACAGGTGCCCCTTCAGATCACTACATTTGTATCTTTGGGGTAAAAACCCAGTAGTAGTGCAATTGCTAGGTCATAGCGTAGCTCTCTTAAACTTTTTGAGGAACCTCTATACTGTTTTCCAGAGTGGCTGTACCAGTTTGCATTCCCACCAACAACGTAAGAGGGTTCCCCTTTCTCTGCATACTTGCCAACATTTGTTGTTTCCTATGTTTCCTCACACCAGTCAGCCACCCTGACTGGTGTGAGGTGGTATCTCATTGTAGTTTTGGTTTGTATTTTCCTGATGCTGAGTGATGTTGAGCACTTATTAATGTGTCTCTTGGCCATTTGGATGTCTTCTTTGCAGAAATGTCTGTTCATGTTTTCCACCCATTTCTTGATTGGATTATTCTTTGGGTGTTGAGTTTGGTAAGTTCTTTATAGATTTTGGATACTAGCCCTTTATCTGATAAGACATTTGTAGATATCTTTTCCTGTTCTGTAGGTTGTCATTTGGTTTTGTTGACTATATCTTGATGAAGTCCTAATAGTTCATTTTTGCCTTTGTTTCCCTTGCCCTTGGAGATGTGTCTAGCAAGAAGTTGCTGTGGCTGAGGTCACAGACGTTGCTGCCTGTGTTCTCTAGGATTTTGATGGGTTCCTGTCTCACATTTAGGACTTACATCTATTTTGAGTCTATTTTTGTGTATGGTGTAGGGAAATAGTCCAGTTTCATTTTTCTGCACGTGGTTGTCCAATTTTGCCAACATCATTTGTTGAAGAGACTGAAGAGTTTTCTTTGGAAAAATTTTTTTCTTGGAGTCCAGTTTTTTGATGAGGTGCTTCACTAAGGCTGTCTGCAACTTCAAGTCTGATAACAAAATTCCTCCTAGGGATGGAAGACTATTAGGAATTTCAAACTCAAATGCCTCCAGGGTTGGGGCATACTGTAGACCAGATGGGGACTCTGGTCTGAAAAATGCATGTAACACATTTGACATGCCTAATTATGAGAATCAGTACATGCCATAAGTTGTGACTTTCCAAAAAGTATTTATAGTTCATATAGTCCAAATGTAATCTACCAGAGATCATTTTTACTACAAGTGAAGTTGCCTAATAACAAAATTGATATTCTGTCTTTATCAGTTTTTCAGAAAAGCTAGAGCGAAAAAGTTAGCCAGAGTTCAAGTTTTCATGTGGAAGGGAGATGAAGTAATCACACTTAATTGAAAGTAACCATAATGGCAATGAAGCAGTGATCGCAATAGTTGTAGAAACTTTTCTTAGTAAGAATTGAAAGCCTTACCCTTTCCTAATCTGACAGTGAGCAATCACAGAGATCTGAAAGTGCCTGTTGACTAACATCAAAAATTAGTATGTGGCCCAATAAGCAGTCAGTATGAGTTAGAGACTGAAGGAATAGATAGATTGAAAAAGAGTGGATCTTAAACAAAAACTCTACTTCTGTCCACACTGACTAGATGTGTTCCTTAATCTTTAGTGAAGAAAGGTTTACTTTGTGGTGAAACAAGGCTGTTTCTGAGTTGTATTTAGTAAAAATTAATTGCCTCTGTACCTAAGTTAATTGTTAGGTATATAACATTTGTTAATAAGTATGTGTATAAGTTGAGGTCACATCTTCTTAAGAGTATGAGTCCTTGGATTCAGACTTCCTGACCCTGTTGGACTTTAGCTATGTGACCTTTGGGCAGTTACTTAACCTCTCATACCTCAGTTTTCTACCTGTAATGTGAAGATTATAAATATATCCTAGTTATAGGGTTGTGTGAAATTTAAGTAAGCTAATGTAAGTAAAGCTCTTAATAAAGTGCCCTGAGTATAGTAAAATCATTAAACAAATGAAAGTAATTCTTAGTAAATAGTTAGACAAATGTAGCTTGCCCATAATATGGTTTAGATTATTTTACATTTATTCTCATTAATAATGCCTAGAATTAATGACTCCTTTAAAATAATAAGAAATATATTTGGTATCTGCTCCCAGTTCCTGGTATAGAGCTCCTAAAACCTTAAAAATAGAAGTACCAGGAAGATCTTCTGTTTTAATATTTGATCTATGAACCCTGACATAGAGGTCCTAGGACCCTCGTAACTTCTTAAGCAATGAAGACAGCATCTGACAAAGAATTCCTAATTCCTTTAGAATTTCCTGAGTGATAGGAGTGTATTTTGTTCTAATGAGACAGCTCTTGGTGGGCTCTTGGATAGGGGCTGATCACCAGGAAGATCAAGCCATGATTAAGCTTCATCTGGGATGTTCAAACCAGGTAGAAGTGAATGAAGTGAGTCCAAATGGCCACAGTGATTTCCCAGGCCAGTGATATAAAAACATGGCTGTATATGTGAGTCATTTAGAAAATGTTTGCAAATACATAACCCTGTGTACCACTCCACACACTCCAACTGGATGTCTGAGAATGGTTCCATTCGAGACTGCCAGATGTGCATCCACAGATGTAGTCTTTGAGAACTGGTAGTCAAAGCCACCAGTTAGCACCTGCTGTATCACAGGTTTTTTAACTGGAACTGCACCAAATTAGAATTTGACATATACTGTGTGTTACCATTGAATATATGTCATGACTTATTTCTTCCAAGCATTATTTTCATAATTCAGAGTAGGCATATCAAGGTTACAAATGTCCAAACTTCCCAAAAGTGTAGGTAACTGAGGCACTGACTGCAGGTTAAGTCTCCACAGCCACTTGGAAGATTTTCCCATGATTCAAATAAGCATGCAAAATGCTATCAATTTCCAATGTATGGTGGTGTGGTGTGCATGCGTGCATGTGAATGCACACATGGATATTTATTGTATCAGATATGTCAACAGTGCCGAGTAACTCTTCCTCATGAATGGACTGTCTTCTCAGAAAAGCAGTCCTACACTATGATTTGGGCAGTAGTGGCCATTGGATGGGCTGGGAATAGGCACTTCACCTTAAAGCAGATCATATATTAGTCAGTAATTTGTGAGGTAGCTTGGTTTAACAGGTTCTGGACATATGACATTGGTTGAAAGCTTTCCACATGTGAGAAAAAAAAATGGTTCATATATAGAATCCTTATAAAAATGTAGTTGACGGTATTTCTTCTTATTTTAGAAATACTACCTAACCTATCCAGAATTTGTGTTCCTTCAAGTAGTGTGGAAAACATTTAGTCAAATCAGTCTATTTTTCTCTGGAATTAGGACTGGGAAGTACAGAGAAAACTGGCTGGTTGGTGAGAAGTGAACAACGGCGCAGAGTGTAGAGAGAAACATTCAAGAGCTTAGTGGAATCAGTTAATGGTAAATTCAGAGATTACCCCATAGCTTTTCTCAGTTCGTGCATTGGCCAGTCAGTCCAAAGAAACCCAAGGCCTGATAGCAACTGAACCAAGAGTGGAAAAAAAAAACCCAAAACCAAAAACCAACTATCTATTGATATTGAGGGGAGAGACAGCCCTACTATGAGTGTCACTAACCAGAGCTCCATGAAAGTCATAGGTACAGAAGGAGATACCAAGATGGCCAAGCATAAGAACAGAGTTGCCCTTTCATTAACCCCTATTGCTTAGCCAATCTTTCTTTTCCTTATAAGTCAAAAGGTCAAAAGATTTATAAACACATGTACTCTCTCCAGTGTAAAGCGAGATTTAAAAAACATAAAGCTTTAGACTAAGATTATACATTTTCCACTAATGTTAAACCATTAGCAGTCTGCATGCTATTTACCATGGGGCATGGTCAGGGTAGGTAGTTGACTTAAAGGGGCAGAGGAAATGTTTTCGGGTGATGGAATTGTTCTGTCTTGGTGGGTGGTAGTAATGGTTACATAATTGTGTACAATTCCCCAAATCCATCAGTTTATATACTTATAATGGGTGAATTTTGTCTAATATAAATTATACCTCAATAAAACTATAAACAAATAAAAAAAGTGGCTTGAGGGTTGGGAGTTTAGGAGGTAGAGGAGACTGCTTCAGTTGTAGAAAAGTAAAAGTTTAGGTCAGGTGCTTGTGTCTCTGTGGAAGGGCTAATTATCCTAAACTTTTGAAGTAGAGGGACCTTCAAATTATGGCTTAAAAAGATTGGACACAACCTAATAGCCTAAGTGTCTTAGAGAATTAATAATACTGTAGGAAATTTGTAAGATTTAAATTCTTTACGGGGTACATTGAGGAATTAACTCAGAGTGATAAGCAGTCAGCTTGAGGTTACAGAAAGAAACAATAAAATAAGAAAACAAAAAATTTTTGCTGTGAGTTGAGTAATTTGGGGAAAATGTAAATTTTTTTTTCCCCAGTTTCCTGGTAGGTTAGATAGAATGAGCTGTTTACCTTTCATTAATTGGAGATAAGTAGAGTTCCCAAACTTTAATATTTCAAAACCACATATTCCATTTGTTATGGAATATCCATTTCACAGTTAACTTACAGTTTCTGTTTTGTGATTCCCTCCTTTCTCACCAGCACTCAAAATTAGTTGTATAGTTGCCACAAATTTTAGGCTAGCTGATAGATAGTCTTAGGCATTTAAAAATAGCAAATGGTCAAATCTGACCTTCGGATTCTGACAACTGAGGGGTAATTGCTTTGAAATCATTACCCTTCCAGGGAGGAAAAGCTTGCTGAACATTGACCCCCTGCTTAAATAAAATGGGGTTATTTATTCCATATCAGGTAGATCTTTTGACACTTTGACGCCAAGTGTCATGACCTCTATTTGGCATGTGGATTGCTGAATGCTCTCTAAGTGTGATTCAACAGCCTGAATCTGTCATGAAATATTTATAGCTTTTTTTTTGCACTTTGAAGGTTTTGAATTTTACTTATAACCATATTAATGAAATGACTTATATAGAAGATGCCACAATGTATCATATTTACCTTGTGCAAGTACAATTATTCTAACACAAGTGTGTATTTTGGATCATTTTATGAAATTTAGGTAATTTACAGTGAAAAGTCAAATATTTGGTCAACCATTTAGTCATCATCTTTTATAAACTTTTAAAAGGCTGATTCAATTTAAATAATTTTAAGTCAAGCTAACATTCTAAATAAAAATTTTAGACTAAAATTTAAAGCAGAACTGAGTCAGATTCTGAGAAATATATACAATCATTGATTCTGTTGAATTGAATTGAATCATTGAGTCTGTTCTTTTAGATTTTTAGCTGTAAAAGTTAGTTATTTAAGTTTTTAGCAAATGGGTTTGTAATTACTGAGATTATTCTCCTGGTGTTAAGATGGAAATTTTGGAAAATCAAGATATGCTCGTAAAACACAAACACAACTTACACATAAAACCTATTAAAGCAAAAACTTAAACTATAAATATTCATGAAAATGCAAATTGATCTTAAAACATTGCGTCTTGCATCACATAGTTTGAAGCATGTTCCATGTATTTTAAGTCTGGTTTTACTAAAGAATAAAAATTAAAGGGACACTGTATTGGAAAATATTTACTTTTAATTTTGCTAAGGAAAGGATAAAATAAAAGTAGCAAACTAAATTGAACTAGTACTAAAATTATTTCTACAATGTGGAACTAAAATTAAGAGCAATTAGTCATGAAACAGAATGTAATGATGTTCTTTGAGATTTGGTTTTTACACATTGCTTCAATCTGTTTCCAAGTAGCAAGGTTAAAATATTTTCAAATAAGTCTTAATCAAATAATCTGATTAGTATATAGTGATTAAGTTACCTAAATGGAAAATATACTGCAGTTTTAAGAAATTTTTCATGAAACAGTCAAGAGCAAAGGAATTGATTCATGCCACAACATTGAAATGAGAAACAGAACATTTTTTTAAGAAAGCAAGACAAGACCCTCTTGAAATAAGCAGAATATTAGCTTATATGAATATTAAACTTGCAGATTACAACTTCTCCAGTATCTGAAACCATGTTTTACTTATCTCAGTACTTAATACTTCAGATAGCTCCCGACAGTCAATAAATTTGTGTGGGATGATTGAAATAAAATTGTATCACAGTGCTGTACTAACCATTACTTTAAAAAGAGAAATATGATAATGGGAAGTTACTCCTGGAAATTTCTCACCTTTGAAAAGTACATTAACTCTTGCATTCCCTTAAGAGTTTGACTCAACTGGCAACAAGAGACAAAAGTTAATCAGTTTAAGAAGCATATAAAAAATGTATCTTATTATGCCTGAATACATGTTTTCCTTGCTCATGAACCTGTGGACTTTTGCAGTGGCTTAGATCTTTTTTTCCTACTTATTTTAAGTTGGTTCATATGATAAGTGTGTATACTTTTTGTGTGTGTGTGTGCATACTTTTTTAACTCTGAAAGATACTGCTATACTGATTTCCAAAGTGGCTGTACCACTTTACATTCCTAGTCATCTCTTATTTACTACCATCCATATATCTTTTGGTAAAATGTCTATTCAGATCATTTGCCCATTTAAAAAGTTGGGTTGTTTGTTTCTTGATTCTTGAATTGTAATTGTTGTTTATAAATTTTTGACAGAAGTTCTGGTTCAAATACAGTTGACCCTTGAAGAAGATAGGTTTGAACTGAGTTGGTCATCTTATACATGGATTTAAAACATATATACACACATACACACACACACACACACACACACACAGTACACTACTGTAAGTTTATTTTCTCTTCCTTATGATTTTCTTAAAAACATTTTTTCTTTAACTTTATTGTAAGAATATAGTATATGATACATACAGCATACAAATTATGTGTTAAACAGTTATATATGTTATTGGTAAGGCTACTGGCCAACAGTAAGCTATTAGTAGGTAAGTTTTTGGGGAATCAAAAGTTATACATGAATTTTTCTTTTTTCTTTTTTCTTTTTTAAGATTCTATGCATTCACTTGACAGAGAGCGATCACAAAAGAATCTTTTTTAAAGATTCTATTCATTCACTTGACAGAGATTCACTTGGCAGAAAGAGAGATAGAGAAACAGGCCCCCCACTGAGCAGGGAGCCCATGCAGGGCCTGATCCCAGGACCCTGAGACCATGACCTGAGCCAAAGGCAGAGGCTTAAACCCACTGAGCCACCTAGGCGCCCCGTATACATGAATTTTTGACTGCGCGATTGTCAGCACCCCTAATTTCCCTCATTGTTGAAGGGTCAACAATATGTGATTTGCAAATAAACCTAGTCTTTGGCTTATCTTTTCTTTTTCTTAATGGAGTTTTTTGAAATGTAGAGGTTTTTAATTTTTCTAAGAGCTATTTATCAATTTTTCTTTTATGATTGTGCTTTTGGTGTCTTATCTAGGAACTTTTCTCAACCAAAATTTATAAGGTTTGTTTTCTTTCTATGTTTTTTTTCTTAAAATTTTTTTGTTTTAGGTACTTACACTGAGGTAATTATTTATTTTGAATTAACATTTACAATGTGAAGCATAAGGGTTTAAATTCACTTTTTTTTTGCATATGGCCATCCAATGGTCTCAGCACTGTTTGTTGGAAAGAGTATCATTTCCCCTATTGAACTGACTTTACATCTTTGTCAAAAATCAATTGATCATAAATGTAAGTGTTTATTTCTGGGCTCATTTCTGTGCCCTCATTTTTGTTCTATTGATTTATATACCAATTCTTTATTTTTAAAGATTTTATTTATTTATTTGAGAGAGAGTGAGGGAGAGAGAGAGAGCAAGAAAGTGAGCACAAGTAGGGGGAGGAGCAGAGGGAGAAGCAGGCTCCCTGCTAAGCAAGGAGCCCAATGCAGAACTCAATCCTAGCACCCTGGGATCATGACCTGAGCTGAAGGCAGACACTTAAAACCCACTGAGCCACCCAGGCGCCCTGATCTATACACCTATTCTTATACTGTTAGGCTGGCGTGCCCAGGGACACTGAGGACAGACAAGATGGCCACCGAGTTTCACAAGATGGTGGCTTGGGACTTTCCACCATAGGGCTTCCTGTCTCAGAGACATTCAAGATCACCCCACAATGACGATGAACAATCTGACTAGTTGATCTTGCATTCCTTTTTCTGTATAATAAGCTGACCATTGGTGTATTCTGTATCCCTCATATACACAAACCGCAGCCAATAAGATACCCAGCAAACCCTCCACACCCTAAGGTCTTTAATCAAAAACCTCTCAGCCCTATCCTTGGGCGTAACTTCCTTGGCCCTGTCCTAACCTAACCAAGGAACCTCGCCCAAGAGTGCCTCCATTAAAACTCACTCAAACCACTTGCTGTGTCTGGGTCTCTCCATTATCCTTC
>CM052797.1:80157991-80173518 GCA_028533885.1 Nasua narica
GGGTTTGTCTTCTGTTGGGTGTTCCTCCTCCTAGTCATTTTGATGAGAAATGGATGAGAGGGTGTGTAGCTGGATATACCACCCCCGATCCAGGCAGGGTGTACTCCGTAGGGTTTTGGAGCAATTGGGCTCTCCACTGCTGTCTTCTGCTCTTGGAGAGATCCCGGGGTTAGAAATCTTTCTCCTCAGGGTGATTTCATGGGTGTTCAGCGTGTTCTGGTAGATTTCCAGCTCACTTTTGGGGACCGGTTGCTGCAGGATCTCTTACTTCTCCGCCATCTTGCCCGCTTTGTAGTAATTTTTGAAGTCCTTCAATTTTACTATACTTTTTAAAAATTGCTTTGGCTATACATTCTTTGCATTTCTACTTAAATTTTAGGATTATCTTGTCAGTTGTCACAAAAAAAAGCTTTGTATTTTGATTGGGATTACATTGATTTTTATGGATCAATTTTGGGAGAATTGCCATTTTTACTATATTGAGTTTTCCAATCTATGAACATGAAATGTGACTTATTTTATACAGGCATATCTCAGAGATATTGCAGGTTTAGTTCCAGACCACTGCAATAAAGAGACTATTATAACAAAGCAAATACCACAATAAAGTAAGTTAAATGAACTTTTAGTTTCTCATTGTATATAAAAATTATTTTGACCCTATGTTATGGTCTGTTAACTGTATAATAGTGTTATATCTAAAAAAAAAGTACATACCTTAATTAAAAAATACTTCATTACTAAAAAATGCTAGCCAACATCTGAGGTTTCAGAGAGTTATAATCTTTTTGTTGGTGGAGAGTCCTGCCTTGATGTTGATGGCTGATGACCGGTCAGGGTAGTGATTACTGAAGATTGGGGTGGCTGTGGCAATTTCTTAAAATAAGACAACAAAGTTTCCTCCATCAGTTGACTCTTCCTTTCCTGAATCATTTCTCTGTAACATACACTACTGTTTGATAGTGTTTTACCCACAGTAGAATTTCTTTTAAAATTAGGGTCCATCCTCTTAAACCCTGTTGCTACTTTATCAACTAAATTTGTGTCATAATGTAAATCCTTTGTTACCATTTCAACAATCTTCACGGCATCTTCAGCAGCGGTAGATTCCATCTAAAGAAAACACTTTCTTTGCTCTTCTAGAAGAAGCAACTCTTCAGCTGTTCCACATTTATCCTGAGATGGCAGCAATTCAGTCCCACCTTCAGACTCCATTTCTAACTCTAGTTCTAACTCTAGTTCTTTTGCTGTTTTGTTACCATGAATTCCATGAATGATGGAATCAATTTCTTCCAAGCTCTTGTTCATGTTGACATATTGAACTCTTCCCATTACTCATGAATGTTCCTAATGACATCTAGAATGGTGATTCCTTTCTAGAAGATTTTTAATTTACTTTGCCTAGACCCATCAGAGGAATGACTCTCTATGGCAACTATAGCTTTACAATATGTATTTCTTAAATAATAAAAGTGGAAAGTTTAAATGACTGATCCATGAACTGAAGAATGAATGTTGTATTAGTAGGCATGAAAACAACATTAATCTTATTGTACATCTCCATCAGAGCTCTTGGGTAACAAAGTGCATTGTCAATTAGCAGTCATTTTCTTGAAAGTATTTTTTCTCAGTAGTAGAACCCAACAATGGACTTAAAATATTCACTAAACAGTGCTATAAACAGATGTATTGTCATTTAGGCATTTTTGTTCCATTTATAGAGTACAGGGAGAGTAGTAGATTTCGCATAATTCAGAAGGGTCCTAGGATGTTTGGGATGGTAAAAGAGCATTGACTTCAATTTAGAGTCATCATTAGCATTAGCCCCTAACAAGAGTCAGCCTGTCCTTTGAAGCCAGGAAATGACTTCTCCTCTCTAGTTATGAAGGTCCTAGATGGCATCTTCTTCCAATATAAATACTTTCTCCATATTAGTAATAAGGCTGTTTGACTTTCTTATTATTCATGTGTTCACTGGAGTAGCACTTAATTTCAGGAACACTTCCTTTGCATTCACAACTTGTCAAACTTTTTGGCTCAAGAGGCCTAGCTTTTGGCTTATCTCAGTTTTTAACATGTCTTCCTCACTAGGCTTAATCATTTCTATCTTTGATTTAAAGTGAGAGATGTGCAACTCTTCCTTTCACTTGAACACTTAGAGGCCATTGTAGGGTTGTTAATTGGCTTAATTTTAATGTTGTTGTGTTCCAGGGAATAGGGAGTCCCAAGAGAGGGAAGGAGATGGGGGAATGGCTGATTGGTAGAGTAATCAGAACACACACATTCTAGCCCTCTAGCCTTCCTCTCACATCTGAGAGAGAGGAAGCTATATAAGAAATACTTGTGAAGGTTTCTCACCAGAAACACAGGCCAATGAAAAGACAGATCTGAATGGAAAATTATAGAATACCCACTTTCCCCATAACCACACCAAGAAGGCTCCAGTATAATAACCAATTATATATGAAAGAGCTGAGAGACCCAGACTTTTTCTGATAAAGAATACTTAGGGAATCCCAAAGACAGTAGATAAAACCAAAAATACTAGAGAACTTGAAACTTCTGGCTCCTAAACTCAATCACAAATTAACCAAAGTCCAATTATTAACCGGATTAACATAAATCTTCACACTATAGGTCTATTTCCTCAATTTTGATTGCCCAATATAATATGTCTGGCTTTCAGCAAAAGGTACCCTGAAAGGTAAGAAAAAACAGAGACAAAACAGCATAAATCAGGCTCAGATATGACACAAATGTTAGAATTAAGAGAAAATTTTAAAAATCATGATTACATTAAGCAATTTAATGGAAAAAAAGGTAAAATGCAAGAACAGATCATATAATCAGAGAAATTGAAATTCTCAGAAAGGATTGGAAGGAAAATGTAAGAATAAAAGCATATGTAACAAGTGAAAAATGCCTTTGATGAGCTCATTAGAATACCTGATACAACTGAGGGGGGAAAATCAGGTTAATGATGGGTCTAAGGAAATTTCCCAAATGAAATGCAAAGAGAAAGAAGAATTAAAAAAGGAAATAGAACACAAATGAAGGAATAGTGGGAAAATTCCGAAAACATAATATATACATATAAGCAAGAAAGAAAAGAGCAGAAGAAATATTGTCTGAGAACTTTCCAAAATTAATGATAGACATTAAAATCACTGATCTAAGTCAGAGAACAGCAAGAAGAATGTATACCTAGAAAACAAATCAAAAATTACACCTAGGCATATCTTATAAGAACTATAGAAAAACCAACAACAAAGAGAAGATCTTGAGAGCACTCAGAGAAACATAACACCTTATCTATAGAGGAACAAGAAATAATTGTATTATTAACTGCTCTTAATTAATTGTATTAATAATTGCTCTTCAGAAGCCATGCAAACAAAAGGAGAGTGGAGTGAAATATTTAAAGCAATGAAACAAAAATATTAACTACCTCAGAGTCTATATCTACTGAAATTATACTTCAGAACTGAAGGAAGATTGACTTTGTCAGATAAGTGAAAACTGAGCAGACTTGTCCCTGCAAGAGATGTTAACAGAAGTTCTTAAAGGAGAAGGAAAAAGCAACATCAAAAACTTGGATCTTAAAACAAGCCTCAGAGAAGAAATAAATGAAGATAAAATAAAATCTTTTGTTTTTTTAATTCTGAATTGATTTAAAAGATAACTATTAATAATAGTAACATTGTCTTGGGTGATTAGTGCATACAGAAAAGTGAAAAGAGTGACAGCAGTATCACAGGGAATGGGAGGGAGGAATTGGAACACTCTGTATTAGGCATGTGCATTTCACATGGGGGAGAGTAGCATTCTTTGAAAGTAGACTTTGTCAATTAAAAATGTGTATTGCAAAGTCTAGGATAACCACTAAAATAATTTTTAAAGAAGTATAATTGAAAATCTGAGAGGCCATTCTCAGTTCCTTAACAAGTGAGCCTCTCCATTGGGCAGTTCACCACATTGCAGCTTGCTTCATTGATGTCAACAAGGGAGAGGGATGGCTAGAATGATGCAAGTTACAATATTGTGTGACATAATCACAGAAGTCACATCCCATCACTTTTTATTATATTCATTAGAAACAAGTCATAGGTCCCACCCACTCTCAAAGGGAGGGGATTACACAAAGCTATGAATACCATGACATGAGGATCATTGGGGAATATCTTTGAATCTCTCTGCCATAGTCCTTGTTTTTTATATTTGAGGAGTTTTCTCCACGGAAAAAGTTACTGAGTATGGTGTGACATACCAGGTCGGGTTGAGAAGAAAGTGCCCAATGTGTATCAATATTTCAAAGTGTTTTTACTCTCTCTAATTCTGCTTTCCTGTCTTTATTTTTCTTGACTTTAAAGATTCTGTACTTGCTTTCTCAGAGAAAATAGAAATCACCAGCCTTGAACCATTCAAGCTGAGTTTCTCTCCATACTGGATGCAGTAGACTCTATCATTTATTTCTCTGGCTTAGATGGAAAGGAATCTCTTTTTTCTTTCCAGATGACATGTACTATCATCCACCCACTTTGCTTTGTGTTGTCAAGCTCTCTCTCTACTAGCCTGCCAACATGATCATATTTCCATACATGAAAACTTCTCTACCTTCCAGCTATTTTCCTATTTTCACTTTAATTTTTAGAAAGTTTTGAGCACTTTTCTGTGGTCACTGATTTCATTTTTGTACTTTCCATACACTCCCCTTCCCAACACCACAGTTTCTGCTCCTAATACTCTAAGGAATCCTTTCTTTGGAACATTTATTTGCCTGATTGAGTAATTTTATTAATTCCTAAACTAAGTCACCATAGTTTTTCCTTAATTATATTTTTCTATATTATTGTATCTTCCCAGTTGGCTTCTCATTTCCCATCTGTTCTCATTCCAACCTAGCCTATACACTGAATATTGATAAATCATATACAGTTCTTTTTTTCTTTTTTTTAATTTAATTTTATTTTTCAGTGTTCCAAAATTCATTGTTCACGCACCACACCCAGTGCTCCATGCAATATGTGCCCTCCTCAATACCCACCACCAGGTTCACCCAACCACCCACTTTTCTCCCCTCCAAAACCCTCAGTTTGTTTCTCAGAGTCCACAGTCTCTCATGGTTCATTTCCCCCTCCAACTTCCCCCAATTCACCCTTCTTTTCCTTCTCCAGATATCCTCCATGTTTTTCCTTATGTTCCACACGTAAGTATACAGTTCTAATCATGTTGCATGACACCCCCAAATATTTTAAGTTGTGTTAGAAATCTTAACTCTAAGGTTTTAATACTGTCACACAATTGTTAAATGTAATATTTAAAAAACGATAATCAAAAAATATTTCCATAATTGTAGGTATAGGATTGTAGTATGCATTGGCTTTTTTGGATGCTCTAAAATTATATCTATCTATCTATCTTAGTATATCATCAAACTTTTTATTCATTTAACTCTGAAATTAACTAGCTATATGACTTTAGATAATTCTCTTTACTTCCCTGCTTCTCATCTAGTTTCTTACATGTAAAATAAAGCAATTTCTTTATTTGATCTTAAAGGGTCTGTGCCACTTTTTAAAAATACATTTTTATGACTGAAACTACATTTTTATGACTGTAATTGCTATTTTATTGCATCTGGTCCAAATCAGTTATGAGTCTATAAGGTAAAAACTCAACTGTGTAAGTACATAAACTATAACCCGGTTTTGTCAGTTTGCCCTGGTATTATATGTAACTAAGCTATACTTTTTTTCCCCCTCCAAATTAGAGGTAATGTTTTCCCAAAGAAATACATTTGAAGTTCCAAAACTCAGTTTTAAATACAGGGCATTCTCCCATTCTTTAGACTACTGTCGAGAGTTTAAAGTAGCTGTACAGACATGATCTTCTGTCAGTTTGAACAGAATCTGACTAATCCACCTGACTTTAATTCATTTAAGTCCTTTTCTTATGAGCAATAGAGAGGAAAGCTGTTAGAAAGTTCCTATTGTAGCTGAAATGCAGCTGCCAAGGTTTATTTTTCATATTGTCAGATGTAAAGAGAGGCTTATTCTTAGTGTGCCAAATATACTTTCATTATTCTTGACTTTACAAGCATAGACTGGTGTTTGCTTTCATGAAAGTGGGGTAGATTCTTGTAGCCTACAGAAGTGTCAGTGTGTAGTACTCTCAGAATTGGGAGTATTTGCAATTTCAGTATTAGCAAGTTTTTGATATTTTTCTTTGTAGATAATAAAAATTTAATTTTTAGATAATCAGAATGAAAATAATACCCCCAGAAAAGCACAATTTAAGAGTAGCCTTATGAGAGCAAGGCAGAATACTTTTTATTTAATTAATTATTTGTTTGAGGCAAAGTGAAAGAGAGAGAACAAGCAGTGGGGAGGAGAAGAGGGAGAAGCAGACTCCTCAGTGAGTGGGGAGAACTTCATGGGGCTCAATCCCAGGATCCTGAGATCATGACCTGAGCCAAAGGCAGATACAATCAACTGAGCTGCCCAGGTTCTTCACAAGATGGAATTCTTAAGTCTACTATATAACATGTTGATCACCTACATACTTTTGTTCTTTTTACTGAATTAATTAAATATTACAGTTTAGGCCTCATATTCTTAAGTATCAAAAATGATTGGTGTTTCATCCAATATTTTTGTATGTTAAATTATTGACCTTGAGCCAAGTACCACAAAGATTCTGTGATTGTGCTTCCTTTACTAATCTTCTGTGGTAAACATCAGGGCAACAGTGAGTTCTAGAAAACTGTAGAGAGAAAGAAGACATGAAAATCACTGGTGTTGGGAAACCAATAAGTTATAATATGATTTCATTCATTCATTCAATAGCTATTTATTGGGAGAGTCTCTCAAAGTTAATATTTAGTGAGATTTAAAAAAGAAACCCCTTCCTCAAGATACTTTAGGCCATCTTCTATAATTAATATACAAATCCATAACTACAATATGATTGTTCCTCCAACATATCTGCAGTGCACAACCTGTCCAATGCTGAAAGTGATCAAGAAAAATCATGTCCTTGCCCTCAGGGTGAGAGACACAAACATAAAGATATATAAATAAATAGTTATGTTGTCCGATAAATATTATTTAGGGGAAAGAAAAGAGCACCTGAGAAAGAATAATAATTTAGAAAGAGCTATTAGAGAATATCTCTTTTGCCAGGAGTTACTGACATTGATATCTCAAAGAAGAGAAGATACTGGCCATGTGAAAAGTGTGAGAAAGAACATGGTGAACTGTATGTACACAGGTCATGATGCATGAAAGAAACAGTTATATGTGAGGAAATGAAAGAAGAGTGAGAACAGAATAATTGGAAACAGCTACATGTCTCACACTGAGAAATGGCTTTATAAATTATGGTCCATCTGTACAAAAGAACAACATTTGGCCATTGGTGAACATGTTTCTGAGGACTATTTTATAGTCTGTGAAATTATTCATCATAAATAAAAAGTAGGATATAAAACCACCATATGTGTATATGTGAAATACATATGAAATTTTCCAATTTCATCGTGTCTGAAACAATTGGCTATATAAAGGTTTTTAAAACAATTATCTCTAGTGGTGAGGTTATGAGTGGTTTAAATTTTAGTGTCTGTATATTTTTTTAATTTTTAAGATACTCTAACATATGCAAGAGACTTTTATATAAAATTTGATGTTGCATTCTTCATCACAGCAAACAAGTAGAATAAAATTAATTGTCCCTCAGTAAGGGAATGGGTTAATAAATTGTGTTTTATTGGTACAACAGAATACCCTGCCACAGTTAAAATGTAAAAAAAATAGGAGATTCATCAACATATGTGAGTATCAAGCATAGTTTTGAAGCAAATGAGTTAATTGCAAAAAATGTAGCTGTGATGTGATATAGTTTATGCAAATTTTAAAATCAGTTTTTGATATTATTTATAGTTATATTTATATTTATGAATTTTAAAAATACAAACAGATGTATTAGAAAAATATTAGTATTTTATCCAATTAATTAATTTATTTAATATCTAGTATCAGTACTAGAAAAATAAAAAATTATTATCTCAGAGGAAAAAAGGAAGGGAAGAAGATAAGGGAATAACTTTAGCTATGTTGATAATTTTTACTTTTTAAAGAATAGATCAAACTGAAGCAAATATGACAAAAAATGAACTCTAATCTTTAAACTATCCTTTCTGTTAAAACATTAAGAAAAAATATAATTTAAAAATCCTTATATTTAGGGGATCCTGGGTGGCTCAGTGGGTTAAAGCCTCTGCCTTCGGCTCAGGTCATGATCTCAGGGTCCTGAGATCAAGCCTTGCATGGGGCTCTCTGCTCAGCGGGGAGCCTGCTTCCCCCTCACTCTATGCCTGCCTTTCTGCCTACTTGTGATCTCTCTCTCTCTCTCTCTCTCTGTCAAATAAATAAAATCTTTTAAAAAAATTCTTATATTTAAAATGTTAAGACTCATAAATACATATACACATTATCACTTAAGGAATAACAAGAGAAGACATCTATTAGAGCATCTGAAGTAAACTTAACTTAAAAATGTAACTGTGAAATAAAATATGCTTGTTGAAGAGAACATAAAATACAAATACACAGTTTAACAAGTAGTGATTAAGTAAATGGCCACATAATCATCACTCAGGTCAAGAAATACAGCATAGTAGCTAAACTAAAATGGGCTCCTACTTTTGAACTTTTTATTAATGAAATTATAGTATGTTCTTTTGCTTGTTCCTGTGTTAGCTCAATTCTGTGTTTGTAAGATTATCCATGATGTTGTATGTATATGTCGTCATCTCATATATAGCCATATGGTATTTATCCAATCACCTGCTAATGAGCATTTGGGTTGCTTCCATTTTTGGCTGAGGAATGCTGGTCAGCACACTTGCACAGTGTGCATTCATACATATGTATACGTGTGTCATAGTACACACACGGACAAGTTTCTCTAAGGCAAATGCTGAGGAGTGAAATTAAAGAGTCATAAAGAATGTATCTTTAACTCTATGATTATACAAACTGTCTTCCAAGCTGATGGTACCAGTTTGCACTCTACCTGGAGGTTTTCAAAGCCCCGTTGCTCTACATCTTTACTAACATTTGCTATTATAGTTTAAATTTTTCACCAATTGAATGAGTATCTAGTAGTGTCTCTTTACAAACAAAATTGTTGCTTCCCTGATTATTAATGAGATTGAACCCAATTTCATGTATTTATAGGTCACTTGGATTTCAACTTTTTAAATATTTTTGTTCATGTCTTCTGCTCAGTTTTCTTTTGGGGTGTTTTGAATTTTTTTGGGCTGATGAACTATATATTTTCTGAACACTAGGATATTTGTGAGATATATGCCTTGCAACATTCTTTTCCAACTATGGTACTTGCTTTTAATTTTTCTTTAAGTGCCTTTGAATGAGAAGAGGCTCTTAATTTTTATTTGACCAAATGTATTAGCCTTTTCATTTATAACTTTTGTGTTTTACCTAGAAATCCTTCCCTACACTGATGTTATAAAGATACTCTCCTATTATCGTCTAATAACTTTGTAGTTTTGACCTACTCATTTGGTTCTATGTTTTAACCCTTTGGATTTGATCTATTTCAGATATAGTTTTTCCTTTTCCTATTCCTTATTTACCCAAGAGTGTGATGGAAAAAAACCCAGCATTTCTGAGAAATGATCTTTGAGGAAATGCTGAATATAATCTTGTTAGGAATGGGGATTTAATATAGGTGTACCAGAAAGTTAGATTTACAATGAAGTATAAATTCAAGTTCATTTCATTTTGGCATTGTGCTGATCTGTATAGTTCAGAGAGAAATAGGTGAATAAATCAAAGACAATTTAGAAATCAATAAGAAAAGGATGTTTGATTGAGTTTATTGGGGGTGTAGGTGTGTTTTAATGGCTAATATTTAATTCACAATTTAAGGCTGCAAATAAAACACCCCAAGAAAGAATAGATAGATGAGGATGTGGAGATGCTGGGAATGGAAAAAGTGTACACACAGAGAGTTTAATTAAATTTGTGTTTTCCTTGATGATAGAGAGGAACAAGAGAAATATGGCCAATTATATAAGGTGGATACATTTTAAATATTTATATTTAGCTTTGAAAGTGTGTATGTGTATGCTTTAAGTTGTATGAATTTTATATGGTTGTGCTTAGTGTCTGGAATTCCAATCAAGGAAACATGTAAATGTTATAAAAAATCTGATTCAGGAATTTATTCCATTTTCCTCTCCTGAATCTTTGTCAATCTCTCCTTTAGCTTATCCCGTAACTGAATTGTCAGTAGAACTAATGCAAATTCAGGCTGAACATTCTTACTCCCCTCCTATCCCTCTGAAAGGACAAATGCTGTGTAAAAGTTTAGATTTTCAAGGATTTTTTTATTAGGATTATGACTACATTCAAAATAAGCAGAAAACAATACGTGAACTGCCAGTAAGTCAATTGAGGCAGAATATTCCAGTTTCTACAGTAAACCGGAAAGTAGAATTTATCATCAATGTTGTTTATTTTGGCTTTTATTTATGAGTGAAATGATATGTCTGACATTTGTTTAGTATAAAAATGGTGATGATAGAGATAATAGAGACTGGTAGCAAGTTAATGTTTTCGAGCTGGGTGATGGGCATGTGTACCTTTTTTATTGTGTTTGAAAATTTCTGACAAAAAAAGTTCAAAACAAAGATGTACATGAGGACATTATGTGTAAAAGATAAAAAGTAAAGGCTAAGTTAATATACCTGGGTGAAAAAAACTACTTTGTAAATAAATATATGTATTCATCTGTATTCATCTGTTTTTACGTTCAGATATTAATTCGTCACTCTAAGAGTGTGCAGATCACTAGAGAATATGTATGTAAGGCAAGGTCACAAAACATAGAATTGTGGAACTTGAAGAAACCTGAAGCTCATTTACTCTAATCTACTGTTTATAAATGATTACCCTGAGTCTCAAGAGATTAGGTGATTTATCTGAGACCATACAAAGTTCTTAGTGACAGAGAAACCTATCCAATATTGTAGAGTTTTCTTATGTTATATGTGATGAGTCAGACAGAATTGATATAACAAAAATACTTGTTGGGCTCTATCTACTGTAATTGGGAATGTTGCCATGTGAATGATAACAGAATTGTGTTTTCCTATATTCTTTTATAAACACTCATTTTCTAGACACAGTGGACTAAATCCATTGTGGTTTTCAGTAACATCCAATTGTGCTGCATTGTGCTCCATTCTCTAGTTCCATGAGAAAAGTTTTCACAGATGTCGGAATCGTAGGAAAGTATATATTACCAACCTAAGTAACTTTGGCAGATTCACCTTGGGGATTTTGCTAGGAAAGGCAGTTTCTGTGGGATAAAAAGTATTTTGACATGGAAATATCTTAATAACTCTGTAAGGTTGTCAGTTTTTCTTTGGGGAATTTTCTCTATCAAGATAAATTACAATTTTACCTTTTTGAGGTTTCAAAGTGAACATTTTAAGGCAGCAAATAGCTAGTGACTAGAAAGGCAATAAGCGTGCTTTGCCTTAGTTATAAGTGTATGAAAAATACTCAGAATTTCTACAGTGACACAGAAAAATGTGTCTAATTTGAAAGTAAGGGAAGCTGTGTAGTTTGATGGCTATCTGAGGCCCTGACCTCTAAGAATTACTGTATGTGTGATCTGGGACAAGTTATTAAACCTCTGTCTCTTTACTCATCAGGTAAATGAGGCTACTAATAGAACCTATTTCATAGGCTTGGGTGAAGATTAAAAGATGTATCATGTAAAGTGCTTAGAATGGTATCTGACACACTAAGTTTAATACTAGTTAGTATTGTTTGATTCCACTATATAAAGTCTATGGACTTTCTAGAACACTTAATTTTTTTCAGTTTTATTGAGGTATAATTGACAAATACAATTGTAATGTAAGGTGTATATTGTGATGATTTGTTGTTATATGTATACACTGGGAAAGGATACCTCCTATCTAGTTAATACATCTATCACCTCACATATTAATCTTTTTTTTTGAGAATTTTCAAGTTTTATCAGAAAATTTCATTTATACAATTTAGTGTTATCAACTGTAGTCTATTAGATCTTCAGACCATACATATATTATAACTGAAAGTTTGTACTCTTTTACCAACTTCCCTATAATCCTCCTCAACCTCAACCCCTGGTAATTACCAATCTACTCTCTTTTGCTGAGTTTGGCTTTTCCTCCTGATTCTACCTATAAGTGATACCATGTACTATTTGTCTTTCTTTGTCTTATGTCTCTTTGCATGGTGCTCTCCAGTCCTATGTATGTTGTCCCAAATGGCAGGATTTTCTTCTTTCTTGTGGCTGAAAAATATTTCTTTGTATATAAATATCTCTTCTTTATCCATTCATTTATTGATGGACATTTATTGATACATAGATATATATATATGGGCTATTGTGAATAATGTTGCAATAAACATAGAAGTGTAGATATCTCTTCAACACCCTATTTTCATTTCCTTTTGATATATACCCAGCAGTGGGATTACTGAATCATATGGTAGTTCTATTTAAAAATTTCTAAGAAACCACCATACTCTTTTCCATTGTGGCTGCACCAGTTTACATTCCCACTGAGAGTGCACAAATGTTCCTTTTTCTACACATCCTCACCAACGCCTGTTAGTTCATGTCTTTGACGACAGCCATTCTAACATGTAAAGTGATATCTCTTTGTGGTTTGGTTTGGATTTTCCTGATGATTAGTGATGCTGAGCACCTTTTCATGTATCAGGTTTTTTTTTAAGATTTTATTTATTTATTTGACAGAGAGAAAGAGATAACAAGTAGGCAGAGAGGCAGACAGAGAGAGGGGGAAAGCAGGTTCCCTTCTGAGCAGAGAGCCCAATGCGGGGCTCAATCCCAGGACCCCTGAGACCATGACCTTAGCCGAAGGCAGAGGCTTAACCCACTGAACCACCCAGGAGCCCCTCATGTATCAATTTTTATGTCTTCTTTGGAAAATACCTATTTAGTCCCTCTGCCCACTTTTAATTGAATTATATTTTTGGTATTGATTTGTGTGAGTTCTTTAAATTTTGTATGTTAACCCCTTGTCAGATATGATTTACAAATATTTTTTCCTATTCCACAGATTGTCCTTTCATTTTGCTGATAATTTTGTTTGCTGTGAAGAGCATTTTGTTGGTCCACTTATTTATTTTTGCTTTTATTTATTTTATTTATTATTTGGTTATTATCCTTTGCTTTTGGTATCAAATCCAAAAACTCATCACCAAATCAACATGAATGAGCTTACTGCCTACCTTTTCTTCTAAGAGTTTTATGGTTTCAGATTTGACCTTAAAGTTTTTAATTCATTTTTGAAAGATTTTTGTGTATGGTGTAAGGTAGAGGTCCAGATTCGTTCTTTTGCATATAGCTATCCAGTTCTATCAACACAATTTTATGAAGAGCTGTCCATTCCCTGTTGAATATTCTTGGCTCCTTTGTCATAAAAAATTGACAGTATATGTATGGTCTTATTTCTGGGATATTTTATTCTATTCTTATGTCTGTTTTTATGCCAATGCCATGATATTTTGATTATTATAGCTTTGTATTGTTTGAAATCAGGAAGGGTGATGCCTCCAGCTTTCTTCTTCTTTCTCAAAAGATTTTGATTCCATATGAGTTTTAGGTTTATTTCTTCTGTGAAAAATGCCATTGGAATTTTGATAGGGATTATATTGAATCATAGATTGCTTTGGGTAGTATGGATATTTTAACAATATTAGTTCTTCCAATCCATAATCATGGAATATCCTTTCATTTATTTGTGTCTTCCTCAATTTCTTTCATCAATGTCTTACAGATTTTGTGTACAGATTTTGCAATTCCTTGGTTAAATTTATTTCTGCGTATTTTATTCTTTTTGATGTACTCATAAGTAGAATTGTGTTTTTAATTTTTCTGAACTTTGTTGTTAGTGAACAGAAATGCATTGATTTTTGTATATTGATTTAGTATTCTGCAACTTCACTGTGTTTGGTGATTAGTTCTAACAGCTTTTTAGGATACTCTTTAAGGTTTCCTATAATAATATTTCATCTACAAATAGAGAGTAAATTTACTACTTTTCTAATTTAGATGTCTTTTATTTCTTTTTTGTGCCTAATTGTTCTAGCTAAGATTTTTACTACTCTGTTGAATAGAAGTGGCAAGAAGGGCCATCCTTGTCTTGTTCCTGATCTTAAAAGAAAGGTTTTCAGCTTTTCACCATTGAGTATAATGTTACCTATTGGTAACATTTCATATATGGCCTTTTGAGGTGCATTCTTTCTATATTCTCTATATGTTGAGAGTGTTTAATCATAAAAGGATGTTGAATTTTGTCAAATGCTTTTCCTGAATCTATTAAGCTGATTTTATGATTCTTATCTTTCATTTCAGTAGTGTGGTATATCACACCAGTTTGTGGATATTGAACCATCCTTTCATCCCTGGGGGAAAAAAATCTCATTTGATCATGGCTTATGATCCTTATATGTACTGTTGAATTTGGTTTGCTAATATTTTTTGAGAATTTTTGCATCTATATTTGTCAGGGATATTGACCTGTAGTGTTCTCTTCATGTGATGGTCTTGTTTTGTTTTGGCATCAGGGTCTTGGCCTGGTAAAGTGAGTTATGAAGTATTCCTTTCCCTTCTTTTTTTTTTTTTTTAGAAGAGTTTGAGAAGGATTGGTATGAATTCTTTAAATTTTTGTAGAATTCTCCAGAGAAGCCATCTATCTGGTCCTGAACTTTTGTTGGAAGGTCTTTAATTACTGATTCAATTTTTTTACTAGTAATTAGTCTGTTCAGATTTTCTATTTCTTTCCGATTCAGTCTTGGAAGATTATGTTTCCAGGAATTAATATATTTGTTCTAAGTTTGTCCTTCTTATTGGCATATAATTGTTAATAGTAGTCACTTATGATCCTTTGTCCTTCTGTATTATCAGTTGTAATGTCTCCTTTTAAATTTGTAATTATATTTTGGCTAACAGACACATGAAAAAATGTTCATCATCTTTAGCCATCAGAGAGATTCAAATCAAAACCACACTGAGATACCACCTTACACCAGTTAGAATGGCCAAAATCAACAAGACAGTAAACAACAAATGCTGGAGAGGATGTGGAGAAAGGGGAACCTTCCTCCACTGTTGGTGGAGATGCAAGTTGGTGCAGCCACTTTGGAAAACAGTATGGAGATTCCTCAGGAAATTAAATATATAACTACCCTGTGACCCTGCAATTGCACTACTTGGTGTTTACCCCAAAGAAGCAGATGCAGTACAAAGAAGGGCCACATGTACCCCAATGTTCATAGCCACAATGGCCACAATAGCCAAACTGTGGAAAGAACCAAAATGCCCTTCAACAGATGAGTGGATAAGGAAGATGTGGTACATCTATACAATGGAATATTATGCCTCCATCAGAAAGGATGAATATCCAACTTTTG
>CM052797.1:80174018-80228988 GCA_028533885.1 Nasua narica
GCTTATTTTCTGTCCATATATTGCTTTTGCGAAATGTTTCTAAATATATTTTGTCCATTTTTAATTTGGATTGTTTTCTTATTGAGTGAAGAATTCCATATATATTCAGGATACAAGTTCTTTACTTTTGTGTATATGGTGTGTATATACTTTCTCCAAAGGTTTGACTTGTATTTTCAATCTTTTAATAGTATTTTTTGATGACTGAAAGTTTTAAATTTTGATTAATTCCAATTTTCAATTTGTACATGAATCATGCTTATATCTTAAGAACAATTTGCATAACCCAAAGTCGCAATGGTTGTTCCAAATATTTTTTTCTAGAAGTTTTTAGTTTTAGATATACTTTTTGAATTATATGATTTGTTTCAAGTTAATTTTATATTTGATAATTAAGTTGCATCATTTTGCAAACTGATTATCTGGGTGTGCTAGCACCATGTGTTGAAAGGCTCTCAATTTACTGTTGAATTACCTTTGTAAAAAATCAGTTTTTTAAAAAATTCAGTTTTTTATAGATGTTTGGATTTATTTTTGAACATTATTATATACCACTGATTATTGTGCTTATAACCCTGCAAATACTACACTATCTGGATTATCGTACTATTATAATAAATCTTAAAACGAAGTAAGGTTAGTCTTTCAAAAATATTCTTATTTTTATATTTGTTTTGCTTAATCTAGTCCTTCACATTTCCATGTAAATTTTAAAATCAGTTTTGACAATTTTTATTAAAAGACAACAGCTAAGATTTTGACTAGGATTGTATTTGAGGAGAAATAACATCAATTTGAGTAAAAATGACATCTTTTTAAAAAAGATTTTATTTATTTGAGAGAGAAAGAGAGAGAGAAAGGGAGAGAGAGAGCATGAGCAGGGGAGGGGCAGAAGGAGAAGCAGACTCTCTGCTGAGTGCAGAGCCTCCAAAGGGCTCCATACCACTGGGTTCAGTCCCAGGACCCTGAGATAGTGGCCTGAGCCAACTCAGATGAAACTGACTGAGCCACTAAGGCTCCCTTAAAATTGACATCAAAACAATATTGTGTCTTCCAAACCATGAATGTAGTATATCCCTTCATTTACTTTAACTTCTCTAAGCAGTGTTTTGTGATTTTTTTTAATAATTATTTTTTATTTAAATTTATTATTCAGGAAGCTATAAAAATGAGTACATTAGACTTTTTTATTATGCTATGTTAGTTACTATACAGTACTTGATTAGTTTTTGATGTAGTGTGATTTTCAATTAATATTTTAATTGTGGTTTTGAATTTTGCTCTTTCACATTTTCTGTCCTATTTATACTCAAATATTTCACATATTTGATGCTATTGTAAATAGTATTATGTTTTTAATTTCATTTCTAGGTATCACTAGTATATGCAATTAATTTTTGCATATTGATCTTGTATTATGCTAAAGTCACATATTAATTCTAGTAGCTTTTTTTGACTATTCCATTGGATTTTCTGCATAGATGTTCATGTTATCTGTGCAAGATACTTTGGCTGCATTTCAAATCTGGTTGCCTTTATTTCTTTGTATTGCCCTTTTACATGTGTTAGAACCTACTGTAAAAATCTTGAAAAGAAGTGGAGATAGCAGACATCTTTATTTTGTTCTCAGTCTTAAGAGGGAAAGAATTTGTTCTTTTGCTATTAAGTTTAGTTAGCTGTAGGATTTTAGTAGATGCTTCATATCACGTTGAAGAAGTTTCTTTCTGTTCCTACTTTACTGAGAGTTCTTATTTTAAATATATGTTGGACTTTGTCATTTTTGTAAAATAAATTTGATGAATTACACTGCTTGATTTTTGAATGCTAAACCAACTCTGCATTTCTAGGATAAATTGAATTCAAATATTATGTTTTATCCTTATGTATTGTTAAATTAAACTTTTAAATTTTGTTTGTAATTTTTGAATTTAGGTTTGTGAGAGGTATTTACCTGTAGATTTCTTTCCTTTTCTTTTTTTTTTTTTTCTTTTTATTGGGGGGGTAATATCTCTGTCTCGTTTTGGTACTAGGATCATTCTGACCATAAAGAAGGAGTTGAAAAGTGTTCCTTCTAAAATTTTCTGGAAAGTTTGTGTAGGTTAGGTATTCTTCATTAAATGGTAGGGAGACTTTACTAATGAAGCTATCTGCTCCTCCAGTCTTTCTGGTGAGGTTTTAAACTATAAATTCAATTTCTTTAATGAATAATAGTCTAAAATTATCTTTTTAAAGATAATTTTAAGATAATTTAAGATAAGAATAAGATAAAGATAATTTAAGATAAGAAAGTTATCTTTTTCTTTCTGATCAGATTTAGTATCTTTGGTTCTTTTGATACATTTATCTATTTCACCTAAAGTTTTCAAACTTAACTGGCATAAAATTTTTCATAATTTTCCTTTATTATTATTCTAATATTTATAGAATCTATAGTAAATGATGCCCTATCTTCCATTCCTGATATTATTATTAGTTTTGTCTCCTTTTTCTCCTAATCAATTTTGATAGACTGATTTATAATTTTTATATATTATTCTTTTTAATATACCAGCTATGGTTGCCTTGGTTTTTCTCATTTGTTCTTCTGTTTTACATTTCATTAATTTCCACTCTGATCTTTACTATTTCCATTCTTCTACTTATTTTGTAAACTTCTTCTTGTTTTCTAGTTTCTCAAAGCAGAAGCTGAGATCATTGATTTGAGATCTATCTTCATTTCTAATGTAGGAATTTAGTAGAACTATAAAATTTTTCATAAGTAATGATTTAGCTGTATTCCAGTAATCGAATGTCAATTTGGATAGGCTACAGTTCCACCACTGTGACTTACAGACAAGATCCTGTAGGGAGTGATAGTGATAGTGAATAATGCAAAAGTCATTCTCTTTTAGGGAAAATTAGAATAAAGAAAATATTAGTTTTACACGTTTTTCATTTTGTGTGTTTTGTTTTGCATCCCATAAATTTTATGTTTACCACATTGTTAAATACTAACTAGAACTTCTTGAAAATTTGCCATACAAGTATGTGAGCATCAGTAATAAAGTGTTCCGTTTTATTATACAAATATTTTTACATGTTTCTACAAAATATCAATATAATACTTTATTTCATGCTTTATTACTGTTAGGAATGTATTTCATGAAAATATCAAAGAGGATTATTCTCAATACGACTTAGATAAAAGAATATTGAAAGATAAAGCTATCTAGTTGATTGCATATTGCTGTCTAAATTAGGTGTCAGTGGGTTTCATTTCACATAGAGAAAACCTTTATGTTAAAAAAAAATCTCTTTAGAGTCATTAAATTTTAGCACCGGAAAAACTGTTTAAAATGCATCAGAATACTCTTTTATTTCTTCTTTGCTGAAATGATAGGGTCATCAGTGTCCAGAGGTATTAAAGTATTCATATTGCCTTAAATCTTAGTTTCTTTTGAATAAGGATACATTGATAATTCATGCTCTACAGAACGAATACCCACTAATTCTAATTTATATTTAGTCATCCATAGTGACTCATTAGTGACTCATTCCAGAATTAAAATTTGAGAATATCAAGCTATTTTTAAATCAGCCCTGTTCTTCTTATCCTGGAAAGGATATTGTTGAATAGGATTGCAGGAAGGAACCAACAAAAATATACAAGTTTTTAGGTCTTATCTGAAGTTTTGAGTAGGTTTAAAGTAGCAAGAAACATTGCCTCCAGGAAAACATGAACTTCTGAGGTAATTGATTGAATCAGCCACTTTAAAAATTAAGCATGTGACTTTATAATGCAAATTGATCAATTTCAGCCCTGACCTTGCCCCACATTCCATTAGCATCTTTCTTCTGCCTAATGAATTTATTCACTGCTGTCACTAAAAATTAAGCATGTCTTAAACTGAAACATTATTTTACTCCTAGTTCCTCTACCAGGCTTCTTTGATTTGGTCAAATTGTATTATTATTTTCCTTATCAGTCAGGTTTAACATTTTTTAGCTAGTCGACTTCATCCCATTTCTTTGCTTCCACTTTCAGTAATTCCTCAAATTCCATGCTGAGTGCAGTTGCTACATGAACTATCTCCCCCTGCCTCTTCTCCATTTATACTACAGCTATTCTTCAAGCTCAGCTGATATCTACCTCCTTCATAAAGTCTAACCCCTGAAAATTCCAGAAGAAAGGAATCATGTCTTTCCCTCATCTTTTGGGCACATATTGTGTTTCTCATTGATGTGGTATTTATTTGAAATGTTTTGTGATATATTTTAAAAGCTACTATAATGATACAATTTTTTCCCTACTCTTTAGCATTCATGACAAAGGTCCAGAGCTGAGGCTAAAGAGACACTAAGGACCTCATATTTTAAAGAAACCTATCAATAAAATAATTCAGGTTAAATATTCTCAGACTTATGAACAGGCAAAAACTGTGGTTAATATTAATTTATATTTATCCTGTATTACCCTTTCTGGTGTTCTTTATTCCTCTCTGCATTCCATATTTCTAACTGTGATGATTTTTGCCTTACTGAAGTGTAGAAGTTCTATTCCATCAGCTTTTGTTTTCCTGAAAACATCTTTAATCTACCTTCATTTTCAAAAGATACTCTTGCTAGATATGGAATTATAGATCAGAAATTATTTTCTTTCAGCAATTTAAAGATGTATTCTTTCATCTTCCAGCTTTTATCATTTGTGTTATGAATTCAGCTGTTTGTCTTATTTCCTGTAAAGGCAACATGTTGCTTATCCACTTCTTTAGAGAGTTTTCTCTTTGTTTTTGGTTCACCTGTTTTAATATTATATACACTGTGTAATTTCTTTGCATTTATTTTCCATGGGGTTTATTGAATTTTCCAATCTGTAGGTTGATTACTTTTCATCAATTTTGGAAAATTCTTAGCCTTTATCTCTTTACATGTTAGTTCCATCCCATTATCTTTATCTTTTCTCCTTTTAAAATTATGTATATTAAGCCTTTCAGGATGCCCCACATTTTTCTTATATATATTTTTCCCATTCTTTTTTCCTCTGTGCTTCATTTTGTATATTTTATATTGACATGTCTTTCATTCTGCCAATTCTGTGTCTGCTTTTAAAAATATCAATTTTCAGAAAATATATATTTTTAGTTCTAGGTTAGTGAATTGATTCATTTTTTAGGTGTCAAATTTTAGTTGAAATTCTCTAAATTTTACCTATTTTATCCATATTTTCCAATATATTTTTTAACACATGATTGCTAATTTCAAGTTTTTGCCTATTAACCCAAATATCTGGATTATCTTAGTTTGTTTCTATTGTTTATTTTGACTCCTATCAGTCATATAACTTTCCTTCTCAGTGTAGTTATTTTTTTTGTATGCTGACAATTTTGTATCAAAGAACTAAAGGTACTCTTGATGCTGATATCTTTTACCAGAGAGCTATTTTCCTTTTTTAATGGTAGCTAATAAACTAAGAGGTTGATTATGTCATTTCAGTCAGGGATTGAGATGTGTTAGGGTTAAATTGCCATTTAAGACTCAGTTTCTCTCTGGATTGTACCTATTCCTATGTTGCAATCTACATGGGCTATTGATTAAGAGCCTGGTAAGTCTTTGTCTCTTCAATCTCTTCAAGAGATTGTCTCTACAATCTCTTCGAGAGATTGTGGATGATTTGGTTTTTTCCCCCCGCCTAGGATTTTCAACTTTTTTTTTAACCTCTGCCTCATGCAGCTTCGAAATTTGCCAAATGGATGAGGGGGAAGATGGTTAAGTATTTAATAATGGCCCCTTCTAGCTATTGGGTTTTGTTTCCTCAACACTGAGACCTTAATCTACCTTTTACATCCTCTTGGCATATCTTGCCAGCCTCCCATACAACTCTATAAATTAGCAAATATTTTGTGTGTGTATGTGTGTGTGTGTGTGTATGGGTCAGATGTATTTGAGGCTCTTCAATTTTTCTAATTTGTTACTCTATCCCCAAGTTAATTCTTTGCTGATTTTTCTTGTCCAAACAGAAACCTTCTGCCTACAGCAATCAAGATTTTCAGGCTTTGCCTAAAATAGCAAATACTTTTGGGAAAAGATATAGTTGGCAGTCACCAACTCACTTTAGAACACAGTTCTACCATTTATGTAGTTTTATTATATCTAGCCCTTGTTTCCAAGGGCTATGACTAAAATAGGATTTTTTAAATTTTTCTTTGTTGTGGCAAAAATCAGCCTGTAGCAAACTGTCCTATTCTATCTAGAAGTAGAAGTTCCTGAGAATATCACTATTATTCTCTCATATTTGACTGCCATATTGATATAATATAAAATTGTAATTTAAATTTTAGTTTTCTTCAGTATTAAAAAATAACTTCATTGTTTGAATACGTTCACATTTTTATTGAAGAGTCATATATAAACCTAATTTTTTATTGTTGACTTTTTCTTTAGAGACTTTCAGAATCTTCCCTTATCTTTGATATTCTTAACATCCTGCTCTTATGTTCATATTTGTTTTTTTTTTCATTTTTGTCTTTATTAAAACATTGTTAGAACTTTTAATCTGAGATCTTTTAACTTTCTTTAATTCTGTACAATTTATCTCTATTACATCAATTTCTTTCCTCCTCTCCATTTTTACTCTTCTTACTTGTATCTCTTATTATCCTGATTTTAGCATTTCCATTTCTATCATCCATGTTTTAAAATTGCCTTTACGTATGCTATTTCTCTGTAGGGAAATAACTGTGATAGTACCCTAGCAGCCTTGCAATATTTACATAGACATGTAGGAAAGGTTTAAATCACAGCCGATCTGAACCTTGATAGCATACCCTGTAATCCTTCTATAACATGAGACCATGAGAGGCTTGTGAAGAGCTTCTAAAATGCTGTTTCCCACTTTTGTCTTTATTTACCAAAGAGGCTGTCATGAGATAGTTTCTCATCACCTCCATGGTTCTGATGAAGTATGAGAATGTGTACTTCCCCCATCTTAAGGTATATAAGAGGCTATAAAACTAATTAGGTATAACAAGACATTGGTTCTTTAGAAACAGTGTGTCCTGTCAGGTGTGTTACAACCACTTACCCTTTTCGTTCAGTGCTGTCCCATTTATCATGGGATAAATGATGCAGGAAGGTAGTGCCTTTGACTACTCTTACTTTTACTGTGTATATAAATTAATAAACCATCTGATTCTTAAAAGGGCTTGTTTCTTAACCAACAAAATCTGCCAGTGTGTATCTTTGGCTGTGTGTATTGTACCATTTGTCTTCTCTATACCTTTCTCTTAGTTCAACTATGTTTTTATATTTAATAATCTCTTATTCTTTTTATATGCTAATATCTTTCCTTATCTTCTAAGGTAAGTTTATCATTCTTATTTTAATTCTTGGTCCATATTTTCTAATAATTATACTCCAGACTGAATTTTCCAAATATCAAACTTCACAAAGTTGGTTTCTTTTGAGGAACTGTACTCATTAATTGTTTAGTAATTTTTCCTATAAGCTCATGTTTCTTTGGGTATGTTAGCTCTTCTTTCTGATAATCCAAACTATGAAAGGGCTAAAGACAAGACCCTAGTTTGTATCAGTCCTATTGAGCTCAAGGAGAGTGAGGTTTTGGGCACTGGAATACATGTTTTCAATACATAAAACTACTATTAGTGGCTTTTGTTTGCTTCCACCTTGCCAGATAATTCCTCTATTCAGGGTTTTACCTTAAAACTAGTAGGTATAGGCAGCACTCAGGGAAGATATCCCTGCTCTGGGAGTTTGAAGTAAAAACAGTGGATGAGTAATGCCTGAGGGCAGTTTGTGGTACCTCTTCTCTTCCCTTCAGAACTTTTGTTATGCCTTAAACACCTTCACCAGTAGTCTGGGCTATTGCTAGTAATACCAATGGAAATGTTTGCGGTTTTATTTAGGTGCAAAAATAACACAAGAGTGAGGCAGGAACTGAACTGAAATTGCTTTTCTCCAATCTGTTTTTCAAGTACTATGACCATCTTACCTTTATTCCTTACAAAATTGTTCAAGAAGCTTCTCTTCTTTTTTTTTTTTAATTATGTTAGTCACCATACAGTACATCATTAGTTTATGATGTAATGTTCCATGACTCATTGTTTGCATATAACCCCCAGTGCTCCATGCAATCTGCACCCGCCTTAATACCCATCACCAGGCTCACTCATCCCTTCATCTCCCTCCCTTTTAAAACCCTCAGTTTATTTCTTGGAATCGATAGTCTCTCATGGTTTGACCCCTACTCCTCTATCCCCTCCTTGATTTTTCCCTTCCTTCTCCTAATGTCCTCCATGCTGTTCCTTATGATCCACAAATAAGTGAAACCATATGACAATTGACTTTCTCAGCTTGACTTAGTTCACTTAGCCTAATCTCCTCCAGTCCCAACCATGTTGATGCAAAATTAGGTATTCATCCTTTCTGATCGCTGAGTAATATTCCATTGTGTATATGGACCACATCTTTTCCATTCATCTGTTGAAGGACATCTTGGCTCTTTCCACAATATGGCTATTGTGGACATTGCTGCTATGAACATTGGGGTACAGATGGCCCTTCTTTCCACTACATCTTTATCTTTGGGGTAAATACCCAATAGTACAATTGCTGGGTCATAGAGTAGCTCTATTTTTAATTTTTTGAGGAATCTCCACACTGTTTTCCAAAGTGGCTGCACCAACTTGCATTCCGACCAACAGTGTGAGAGGGTTCTCCTTTCTCCACAACTTCTCCAACATTTGTTGTTTCTTGCCTTGTCAATTTTTGCCATTCTAACTGGTGTAAGGTGGTATCTCAATGTGGTTTTGATTTGAATTTCCCTGATGGCTAACGATGATGAACAGTTTTTCATGTGTCTGTTAGTCATTTTTATGTGTTCATTGGAGAAATATCTGTTCATGTCCTCTGCCCATTTTTTTTGACTTGATTTGTATTTTGGGTGTTGAGTTTGAGAAGTTCGTTATAGATCTTGGATATCAGCCCTTTGTCTCTAGTGTCATTTGCAAATATCTTCTCCCATTCCGTGGGTTGCCTCTTTGTATTGTTGACTATTTCCTTTACTGTGGTTTTTTACTGGTATCTCTCTGTCTCTGTCTCTTTCTCTTTCTAGTTCTTTGAATTTATATTTCCTTGTGGAAGCTATAGTTTCTCCAGGGTTGGTTTTGGGGATGGAGCCAGCCAGCTATGTTAGTTTGCCATCTTGCTGAGAATTATATATTACAGAATATTAGAATTTAATCAAACCTTAAAGATTATATAGACTTTTTTTCTCCATAGAATAGTTTAGAAATAGTAGACTTTGAGTAAACAATGACCTTTCCATGGTTATATAGTCAGTTCATTGTAGGGTAGGAAGTATAATCCAACTTTCCAGATTCCTAAAACACTTTTCCCACTAAACATTTCTACATTTCCTTGAGCCCTCTGAGCCTTAGCTAGATTAACTATATTTTCGTATGGGCTGTGCAAAGGAAACTCTTCCTGACCTTCTTTGCCTAAATGGCTATTCCTATTATCTTATTGAGAGCCAGGCTTCTAGAAGCCCCCAGTGTGAGGACCATCAAGTCTACAAAGAATTCACTTTGATTAGTAGAATTAGCATGATTGAAAGAGATGTCTGACAATAGTTACCTTAGAGAAGTACAATAGGCTGGTGCTATAGTCTGAATGTTTATAACCTCTTCAGAATTCATAAGTTGAAATCATAATGTTCAATATGATGGTATTATGAAGTGAAGACTTTGGGACATAGGTCATGAGGGTGAACCTCACATGAATGAAATTAGTGTTCTTGAAAAGGAGACCCGACAGAGGTCTCTCAGCCTCATCTCTTCCACCACTGGAAGATAGTGAGTACTTGGTAGTCTGCAACCTGGGAATCTTTACCAGAACCAAATCTTGATGGAACCAGGATCTTGGAATTTCCAGCTTCCATAACTATGAGAAATGACTTTCTGTTGTTTATATACTAC
This sequence comes from Nasua narica, assembly GCA_028533885.1. Taxonomy (NCBI): domain Eukaryota; kingdom Metazoa; phylum Chordata; class Mammalia; order Carnivora; family Procyonidae; genus Nasua; species Nasua narica. The sequence continues at coordinate 80,183,990 of CM052797.1, forward strand.
TCAGTTTATGGTATTTGGTTAGATTAGCCCAAATAGATTAAGACAAATGATATCTTCATCTGTAAAATGGGGATAATGCTACCTTATGGAATTGTCATGAGGATGAAATGAGGTATGTTTGTAGAATACCTAATATAATGCCTAGACATAGTAAAGATTCAGTAACCGTCTTTTTTTTTTTTTTAAAGATTTTTTTATTTATTTATTAGAGAGCGAGAGACTGAGAATGAGAGGGGAGAAGGTCAGAGGGAGAAGCAGACTTCCCGTAGAGCCGGGAGTCCGATATGGGACTCGATCCCTGGACTCCAGGATCATGACCTGAGCCAAAGGCAGTTGCTCAACCAACTGAGCCACCCAGGCGCCCCAGTAACCGTCTTTAATACTGTGTAAAGTTGCTAAGAACTGCCATAAAGTAGATACTCATGTTTTTTTCTAATTTTTCTGAGTTGGGAATTTAACTCATTTTCATTCTATTTTTCAACTTTATTGGTATAAGGACCTAAGGATAAAAACTTGATCATTGAAATGAGATATATTCATTCTTGTCATATTTTAGAAATGCTGTAATTTGAGTTCCTACTTTAACCCAGGTTCTTCAGTGTAATAGTTTTAATATTAATGATCATGGTCTTCCAAGAACTGAAATAGACAGGCAGTGTTTAAAGCTTACTTTCTTTGTATAAGTGGAAAAGTCCTAAGTCTGATAAAAAAAAAAAAAAAGTCAGACCTGAATCACTCAGATTGCTAGTAAAGCCTTCTCAACCAATTTTCAGACCTGAGTCCTATTTACTGAGCAAAATCTGAGTCCTCTTTCTTCTCAGGAAAGGTCCTTAATTTATACCTGAAGTACATTGGTATAGGAAAATTTCCTGGTGGACAGAACTTTGAAAAGTTTGCCAGGGTATTTATTTTGACTGTAGGGATAAATAACTAGAGATCCAAATCTACATTGGATTTATACAAATCAAGGTAATTATTTGTTTGATGATAATCAGACTAACTTCCAGAATGGTTGTAGCATCCTACATCCGCACTTTCAGTGCAGACATCAAGTTTCTCTGCATCCTCATCTCCTTATTTAGTAGTATTTTTCTGTTATTCTAATAGCTATGTTATAGGATCTCATAATGTTTTAATTTGCATTCACCTAATAGTTAATGGTGTTATACATCGTTCATGTGTTTAGTTGCCACTGTGTCTATTGAAGTGTCCAGTTCCTTTAATTTTCTAATTGGATTATTTATTTTCTTACTTTGGGTGTAGAGTTTTTTAGAGATTTTAGATATGAGTCCTTTGTTAGATATGATATTTGTGGGGTGCCTGGGTGGCTCAGTGGGTTAATGCCTCTGTCTTTGGCTCAGGTTATGATCTCATGGTCCTGGGATCTAGCCCTGCATTAGGCTCTCTGCTTAGTAGGGAGCCTGCTTCTCCCTCTCTCTCTGGCTGCCTCTCTGCCTACTTGTGATCTCTTTCTCTATGTCAAATAAATAAATAAAATCTTTTAGATATGTGATTTGTAAATGTTTTTGGTCAAATCTTCTCTCCCTTTGTAACTTTCTAATTTCTTCTTTTTTCTTCTTTCTAATTTCTTCTTTTTCTTAAATCTGAGATAATTTTGATTTTTTTTCTTCAGTTTTCTTCTGGCTTCAAATGCTATAAATTTCACATCTTCCATTTTTATCTGCTTTTCTCCTGAGCTTTTTTTGAGGGTTTTTTGTTGTTGTTGTTTTAGTTTTTCTCCTATTCGTAAATGCTCATTTAATGATATTTAATTCAGTGTGCAGTGTTGTATTATGTTTATTCTTTTGTTTCATGATTGATTTTGAGAAGAGAATTTTTATCCATTAAAATATGTTGATTCTCATTTTTATCTTCTTTTTATAGTGAATTTGGATATTACCTGCCATTTTCTGTCCTTTTCAATGTCATATTTCCTGGAACAGTAACAGGTGATGCTATCTAGGCAGGAGTGAGGAGCTGGAGGGTCTTTCCATGCATATTTTTGTTCAGAACTGTCTACATCTGTTACTATGATGCTCAGGTTTTAAAAAATATGGTCCTTTTTGGATGTCTTTGATCTTCTGATTTTCTTTCTTTTTTAGGATCTTTAAATTCTACTGCTTGCTTTTTTCTTTTGTTTCACCATCAAATAAATACACTTCTTTTAAAGACTCTTCCCACTCCTCCTTAGGAAATAATGCCTTCCAAAAACTGCTATTTGATGTGGGAAACAAAGGCAGAAGAAAAATTATTAAATTCTCTTACTACTTAAAGCCCACTGATAAGACCTTGAAGCAGGCAGGGTGACATTTCTCTAGGAACTCAACTTCCTGGATGTTGACATTTTGCTAAGGGCAAAAGGCAATTCTAGCCTGACCCCCTACTCTTACTCCCCCATCCTATAAGCTTACTTTAACATATAAAAATTCCTTTGGAAACTTCCTTTATCTCTAACCCTCAAGATAGTGTTGGCAATCATCCCCCAAGCATGTGGCTCACTGATACACATCTGAAGGGTCTCATGACTAAGGTTTTATCAGGTGTAATAAATGACCTTTTTCCAACAATAGCTAGCCCCCTCAAGGTGGAAAACTTGCTTCCAAATTGCTTAGAGATTTATGCTATCCCTAGCCCCCTCCTAACTTGAAAGTATATAATGGGCCACTCCTCATGACCCCAGTGCAGCTCTTTTTGCCCATGGGTCCTATCCCCGTGCTTTAATAAAATCACCTTTTTAGTGTATTAGTATATAAAGAGATTCTATTTCAGGTAGCCACTTATTTTCACCAGGAACCTAGGACTTTCTCCCCCACATACATTTTTTTTTTTAATGAAGAACACTAAAGCATGAAGATTTCCAGCATTAAGGATGTAAGCAAGATGGGTCAAACAGTGCCAAATACCACCAGAAGCAACTGCAGCTTTCATTGTCAAATTTAAAGAACATGACTTTTTTATTTTATACACAACAAAGGGGAAGGATTGTCTTCAAATAGAAGGATTTGGCATCTCAAGTACATCACAGGAAATTTCACTTAGCGCATATACTGTCCTCTGTGAAGATCACCAATACAAATCATGATTTAGAATTATTGAAATATATAAAACATTAATGAAAGATCAATCTTGTAAAATGTTTCTGGATCTGAAGCAGCCTACAAAGTGAAGTAGGTTTGTCATGCAAAGAGAACTAATGAGCAAGTAATTTATTTTTGTTAACAATGGAGGGATACTATATGCACATGTGAGCTTGATGTCCCTGTGGATTTTATTTTGTACTGATCTGTTAAGAAGAAAGAACATTTTTCTCATGGGTTCAATCAAACTAAGAATAAAGTTTTAAATTCTCTCAGTTCTGAGTAGCCCAGCAGGGAAAAACTAAGATTATGTCTCATTAACACACATTTTAATTTGGAATAAAATTATCAGAGGAAATTGAAATACTTGAGCATTGAAAGGGATATGTGATGTAGCTTTTCTTGAAAGAATAATAGAACTTGTGGTGCACATAATAATTTTACTGCCTAAAAACAAAACACTGTATTTTTTTAGCTTTTTAAGTGACTTTTAAAATATCACTAAACTTTAACTCCTCATTTTTCTTGGTTATATCAGTTGAAAATACAACATTGTAATTTGTGTAACTATGAGATTTGAGGAATGAAATAGTTTAGGATAGTGAGAGAGTTCCTGTTTGATATATATTTGATATTCCATAAAAAACTCCACAGCTAACAATATGCTCAGATAATATCTAACACTTCCCCCTACAAATAAGAATAAGGTGAGTATATCCAATATCACTACTTGTATAACATTGTACTGAAATTTCCATCTGGTATAATAGACAAGTAAAATAATTCAAATGTGAAGAATTTATATATAGAAAAGAAGCGTATTAAAGTTAAACAGCTTATTAGTGGTCACACGAATTGTAAATAAATTGTAGAGCAATATTCAAACACAGGTTTTTATCTTGGGAGGTGGTTACCTATAGAGTGTTGGGACCAACAGGAAAGAAAAAACTTATTTACTTTCTTTTTTACTATTATCTAGATGATGTTGAATTGCCAGTAATAATCTGTGTTTCAAACTAAAAACTGAAATTGTTTTCTAGAATACTAAGAGCATAAGTAGCTTTTTTTGGTATAATTTATATTCAATGGACTTTTTGAAAATATAGTGTTAGATTTTAGAATATATGAAAAATACCATTCAGACAAGTGTATTAAGGCACCAAAAAGGCAATAAGGGGTGACTGTATTAGCAAACATTAAATAGAACCTAAGAAAGAGTTAGGTACCATAAATACAAATGGTCAATCTTGAATGCCTCTAAATTAATTACATATGGACAGCCAGCACAAAGGGAGGCACTTTGTTTTCAAATAAACATTGCAAGTGATGACTATGAATCTGATTCATCTAAGCACATAAAAATCAGGTAGAGGCAGGCTATAAATTAACCCCTATGAGAAATATCATAGGTGAGTGTGAATTACCTTTATATGTATGAATCTATGTTGCATTCTATGAGAAACATAACTAGGTCAGACTAAGAGCAAGAGTGGTGCTTCTTAGAGGCAGGTCTTAAAACTTCATTCTTCCCTATGGGTAGGGACTCAAGGTTTAAACAGGAGATAAGGTTTCATAATGGGTAGAAAACGTTTTGGTTCTTTTAAATAGAGATTTTGAACCTGGAAAGGCTAGATTACATTAGGCAAAGCACTATTCACAATATTTTTTCATATTAATATTATATATGATATGTATTATATATATTTCATATTAATAGGGCTATGAGAGAATAGGAATGGAATATGAAAGCTTTATCTGTATTTTCTCATTTTCCCAAAATTACTATTTCCCAGTATTACTATTACAGAAAGATAGGAGGATTGCTGAGAGATACTCCCTTTAAGAAAAGCTTTTCTATAAACTTCTGAAATATTTTTAGAAGAAATGTTCTGATTTTTTTGTGTTTATCTTAAGTATGAGTCTTTACTCATTTCAGGGATGCTTTTTACAGGGTGTGGGATTAAATTCAGATTTTTGACAAGATGCAAGAAAAGGCTGTTGGGAAAAAAGAAGAAAATAAAAAATATAATTTTGTGTCAAAAATTTCTGATATTTTAAAAGATTGTGACGGAGTTGCACTGTGATAAAAAAAATAGTCTAACCCATAAAGATTGGGACTATTTTGAAGGAAGAGAAACAGTTTTGAAAAGATTATAACCTTTCATGTGGCCGTGGTAGCCACATTGTCATGGAACCTGGACTGGATCCTGATGGAAGGACCAAGTAGCACTCAGAGACTTTGGAGGATCAGAGGTTTTTTTTTAACACTGGTGGGCTCAGAGGAGACTATTCTCCAAAGGTCTGACCCTGAACACAAGCAGGGAGGGTAATTTATACCCTTCTACTTACTCAAGCTTATTACTTTTGGCATGCGTGGGAAACGGGGTAGGAAAGAAGAATCTGGTAGGGTTTTGAGTCAGGGACTGAAATTTCCTTGCTGGTTTGGTTGGCCATTTTAGAGTACAGTTTTTTCCTTATCAGCATTAATGTGATTAATTTATTCAAAGAGAGAATTAAAATAAGATATACATTGGCTTTTGTTTTGGTGAGAATGTTAATACCATTACAATAGAATAGAATTATGTTAGATTTTAGTTCTTTTTAGCCTTCATTTATTCATTTAATCTTTTTGCTAGAGTACTTAATAATTAATAAGGCTAATATTTTAATTGCTATTTGTTCATTTCTCTGTGATTTATATTGTACTTTATGTTTGTCTTATATCTTTGAAACAATCCAACAATATCATGTATATAGTTATTCAAATATAATAAAAACAAGTATTTTATGTTTCTAAAGAGAAAAAGACCTTGGTAGGTGACAACACTAGTTCTATGAAATCTTTAAAAAATCATTAATTCAGGAGAAATTTGCTTTAAAGAAAATGAAATCAGAGCACAAAAAATTGAAAATGAAATGTATAGAGTTAAATAGGCTCACAAATTCATGACCTTATTTTTCAGTTTTTGATAATGATATTAATTTTGAACCTCAATCATACTGATCTTCAATGTGCTATTTTAATTAATAGACATTTCTATCTATCACACTGCATTATATAAGACCCATTTCCTATAAGTGAGATTATCCCTTTGGGGCTGATTTGAAATTTTATGCAGCCATGTGGGAAGATGGACTCTGAGTTCTTAACATTATGATATACAGTAAACATATTTCCTATGATTCAGTATATAATGTTGAAAGGGGTTACATTACTATTTTACATTAAAGATGAAAATATCTACAAAAATTATTTCAAAACAGACTTTCAAAGCCATAAGACATTTAGTGTCTATTTATTTGGAGGAAGTAAAACTTTATCTTGATATTTTATAAAGAAACTAGTCCTTATTATTCTATTCTTCTGAATAGTTGAATAGCCCTACTCAACTAAAATAAACAAACAAACAAACATAATATTGAAACAAAAAACCAAGGAAGACTAAACGCCATTCTAAACCAAGTAAGTAAACAAAATTAAAAAAAAAAAAACCACGTAAGTATATGTATCTATTGATGTTAAATAGTACTGTTAATATTTTTAATAATAAAATTTTAAATTATAAATATAATACATATACATGAAAATTTGCTACATTATTATTACTACACAATAATTTTTACTGGATAATTCTTTTCAATTTTCAAGAAATAAAATGATTCTAATTTGGCACAGAGTCCTCTAGAGAAAAGAAAGAGAAACACTCTCCAATTTGTTTTAAAGAACTTAATATTAACTCAGATTCCAAAACCTGAGGATAGTTGCTCCATACAATAGCACAGATAAATCTCTCAAACATAATGTTGAGCAATTTTGCAATTCTCAGAAGGAAATGTAGAATAGGTTCCATTTACATGAGAAAAATGGGAGGCAAAATGAATTATATATTTTAGGGGGTTATAATAATAGTAAAATCATAATGAAAGCCAAGGAACTGTTTATCATAGAAGTTAGGACAGTGGTTAACCCTGGGCTACAGTAAGAAGTTATAGCTAGGACGGATGGAGGAATGCTTTGACAGTGCAACAAAGGTTCTATTTCTTAAACTTGGAAGTGGTTCTATTGTCTTAATAATTATTTTAAATTGAGCATATATGTTTTACATATTCTTCTATATGTTTATATCTCAAAGTATTTTTTTAAAGATTTATTTATTTATTTATTTATTTATTTATTTGAGAGAGAGTGAGAGTAAGAAGGAGAGATCATGAGCAGGGTGAGGAACAGAGGGAGAAGCAGACTCCCACTGAGCAGAGAGTCTGCCATGGGGCTCTATTGCAAGACCCTGAGATCATGACCTGAGCCAAAGGCATATGGTTAACTGATTGAGCCACCCAAGCACCCCAATGGAAAGCATAACTCGTGAAAAAAAAGGACATTTGGGAATAAAAATTCATTCTCCAAAGGAGAACATTTTAAAATGTAAAGAAACATATGGTGTAAATTAATATCTTGGATAGAGCAACTTATCAGTAATATCTTGACTGCATGGGTAGTATTTTCTAATAACAGCTATGTATTAATTATCCAGCATATATGTCTAGCTATAACTTTTTTCTAGAATAGTAGTACATAAAGTAGTTATGCTGTGTTCTCAATTCATGTGGCTATTACAAGCCTTACTGAAACTAGAAGCAAAGCATTAATGTTGGAAATATCATTCCTACTGTTTTTAACAGCATTGTCTATTTGACCTTTAAACCATCCTACTTTAGATTAGAAATGTAAACTCTAGCTTGCTATTAGAAAAGTGAATATATTATCGAAGACTAGTGGAGATACATACTTCTTTGGTCAGTTGTGTGGGTTGAGTTTTTCTTTTTGCCTTAATTTATTCAGGATGATTCTCCAATAGATGGAGTCTACTTTTAAAGTTGTTTCAGATAAGGAAATAAAAATCTTAAAAAATTTTCCCTGATTACAATCTACATGCCTTACCATATCTATGCTTCTGATTCGAGTACTTACTACCCACTACCCAGTTTTTTATTTGAAAAAAGATTCAGGGAGTTTGTGATTTGTGGTTTTATTTTACATTATTAAACTTCTGTATGGCTTTCATAGTTTGCATATCATATTATCTTTAAAAATCATGTAGGGGTTATATTTAAGAAAAATAAATGTGCCTGTCAAATTGCTCTAGTGGGGATCTTCAAAATCTTTCCATTATTTTCTGATGAAGCTCTTTTTTGACTTAGAATTATTAATCTTTGTAATATCGGTGGAAATACATTGAGTTCATATAATGGTACTGATTTGCTATAAAATTTCTTTTTCCAGTTCATGTATTCATGTTATTTGAACAGATTTGTATTTCAAACATATACTTGAGAACTTCATATTATAAGGAAACTGAGTCATGATGTGCATATCCAAATTAGTGGTATCTGCACATGTAGAAGCACCTTCCAATTTGTCTTCCTAAGGAAATGGTATTCACCATACACACTTCCTTTTATGCTCTTTTGGGAGAGAAATCATTAGAATGAAACACAATACTTGTATGAAGAACCTCATTTACCAAACCTTGATCATAACCTTGGTGTGAGAAGGCTTATTTGTTAGCCATTGTGATAGATATAAAATAACATTCCCTCACTTAATTTTATGGCAAATCTATGAGCTTAAACATTATTACTGTTATTTACAGACAACTAGTGGAGACAGTGTGATTAAATTACTGATCCAAGGTTACACAGATAGTGAATCAAAGATCTGAGGGTGAACCCCTGTCTACCCAATCCAAAATGTTTCTTTCTCTTAAGGATTTCTTCTCCACAGAGGACCTCATTATCTCAATGGCATGGCTTTGACAATCTAGTCCAACCCTGTCTAGTCCACTATCTATCCCCTCTTTCTAAAATGTAGTGCAGTATGGTCATGATGGTTAAAAGCATGAATTCCAGAACCAGATTAAGATTAAAATCCTAGTCTGCTTTTTGTCTGTCATGTTCTCTTGAGCGAATTATTTGCAATATGAAGATATTCTTTAACTTGCTACATGTATCCTTCATGAAGTGGTTCTGGCTTGTTACTCATCTCTTGTCATTTGACCGTATGAAATCACTCTCCTGTTCTGAAGAGCTTTTTGCAGTCATCTTGCTGTTTTAGGGTCAGGCTTGTATAAAAGTTGGGAATCATTCTTAAGCCTTCTTAAACTTAATCTCACTCAATTATCAGGGTAATCAGAAAGATTTATGGTCTGGGCCTAGTTATATGCCTAGCTGAAATCTTCCCTATCTCCCTTAGTTGATTAGTTATTCCCATTCTTCTTCTCCCCTTCACACACAAATTTGCTAAAAACCTTGTCTGAAGGTAATTTGTCCTGTGTAGATCTTCAAAAACGTGGAAGTCTATATTTTCCTTCGTGATCTTATCAGTACACCAAAGTGCTTTGCATATTTCTTCCATATGTCTTATACTTTGCTACAGTTGTTGATCTATTTGTTCATTGGGGGGCATCGTTATTTCTAATTTCACTTTGTATAATTGGAACCTATTTTAGTGCTTGCTTCCTGGCAACCTGTCCATAAGTATATATTGACCGAGTATGTTAAATTAACTGACATATTGAATGCAAACGAAGACCAATACAGACTTAGGAATCATAATTGTTCATTACCTATGAAATGGGTAATAAAGGAAATATTAAATGCTACGGATATTATCTTTTCTGTTTGCTATAACACATCTCTAATAGTAGAAGGTAAGGTATAATATTGTAAATTTTTCTTCAAATGTAGATATTTATTAACAGTTAAAATCTTTTAGTTAATTTAAATTATTATAAGCCACTTGGCAAGTTTGCTTGGTAAGGAGCAAAAAGAACTGAACAAATTGAAAATAATAGAAATGTGTGTCTGGTGGATTACAATTGATTGTACTTTCAAGGTGGAAGTGTGTGTGCTTTTGCATATGTATCATAGATATTTCAGGGATGTGCTGGGATGAATGTGTTGTTAGAGGAGAGTAAATACCAAATTTGATAATGCCAAAATTTTCCTTAGCCAACTGAAATTTCACGAATTTATTCTTATGTCAGGACAAATACTTTAAAAATGATATTTATTCCATGATAGGAATTATGACTACATATTGTGAGAAAGGTTTTATTTAATGCAAATCTTATTGAGATATAACATCTGCCTCCCCAAATACATGTAAATGTACATCTCAAGGTTTTTTTATAAAAGTGAACTCATATAACCAGCATCCAGATAAAGAAGAAAGAGATTATTACCGAAACAGGAAGCCCCTTCCTCTTTATAGTTATTCCTTTCACCAATTCCTTTTATATCCCATATGAAGGAGAACCTCTATCTTGGCTTCTAATATCATGGATTACTTTGACTTGCCTTTGACCTTTGTGTGTTGAAGTTATTCACTTTTTTTTTGAGTGGGGGCAAAGGGAGTCAGACTTCTTTCATTCAAGCTTGTGTTTGTGAGGTTTATTCCTGTTGTTGTATTTAATTCTACTTCACTCATTGCTATATAGTATTTTATTGTATGAAAACATCAACTGTTTTGTTTTCTATTATAGATGAAAATTTGGATTGTTTCATATTTGGGACTATTACAAATACTGATTCCCTAAACATTTGTGTTCATGTCTTTTGGTGAACATATGTTCACATTTCTGTTGGATATATACCTGAAAGCAGAATTTTCTGGGTCATAGAATTTGCATATGTTCATCTTTAATAGCGTCTATCAAAGAATTTTCCCAAGTGATTATGTCAATATATACTTCATCTAGGTGAGAGGTAATTAAGCTATCTTTTTCTTTACTTTAGCAGTATATGTTTCAGAGAGAAATTTCAAATATAATACCCTTAATTAAAAACCGTTCATTGTTTCTATAGTTTAAGAATCTATAACATATCTTAGTATATTTTTCTTATGAGATACATGTTAAAAATCTGTTATTCTTATTTGTTTGAATGTATACATATAAAAAAATTTAAAAATTATAAAACACAACAATAGAGGAATATTTTTCTCCAAGTATGACTAAGACAATTATATCCTAATGCTACAAGTGCTACAAGTCTCTGCCATATTCCAATGGTGTCATTTGTTGCAAATAGATACAACTTAGTACAGCTTTTTAACTTAATTTCTTTTAAAATCTTGGTTGTTATAAACTTTGAAGCTCTTTATTCCACACTAAACAGAATATGGAGTCAGATTACATTAATGCTAGATTCCTGGCTATCTGGTCTCCTTGCTGTGTTACACATAAAACCTTTAAGAAGCTTTACTTTAACATGAAAAGAAAGCTTGAATAATTTTTTTTTTCTTATTTGATAAGTTTGACATGTTACAGTTGGTAAATTTAAGGGGTAAATCCAATTTCTTTAATACATTTATATATTGTAGTATTATTGCCATTGAAGCAATATTTATCATTTTACATCATTATAGTATAGTGTTACTATACTATATTCATTGTATAGTGCATTAGATCTATATGGCTTACTTACTACTCATTGCAAAAGTTTGTACCCTTAAACACAATCAGTCTTATCTCTCCGCCCCCTCGAAATTCCCAATATCCACTATTTTACTGCTTGTTTTTTTCTTTTTTTTATGGATTTGATTTTTTTTTTTTTTAGTTAGCACATAAAAGTGGAATCATATGGTATTTGTCTTTCTCTGACTTATTTCCCTTACACCTAATGCCCTCAAGGTCCATCCATGTTGTCACAAATGGCAGAATATCTTCCTCATGATTGAATAATATTCCATTGTGTATTTATACCACATCTTTTTAATTCATTCATCTTTTGATGGGCATTTGGGTTGTTTCCATATCTTGGCTATTATGAATAATGCTGGAATAAATATGGTTGGGTATATATATCTAATTGAAATCCTGTTTTCAATTCCTTTGGGATAGAAATAGGAATTGCTGGATCACATGGCAGATCTATTTTTAATTTTTTGAGGCACCTCCATATTGTTTTCCATAGTGATGGGACTGATTTGCATTCCCATCAACAGTGTATAAGGGTTCCTTCTCACCACATCTTTGCCAGTACCTGCTGTTTCTTGTGTTCTTGATGATAAGATATAAGGTTATATCTCATTATGATTTTGGTTGTATTTCCCCAATGATTAGTGATGAGCATCTTTTCATGTACCTGTTAGCCATCTTAATATCCTATTTGGAAAAATGATTTTATTCTTCTGCCCATTTTTAAATCAGACAGTTCCTTTTTTATTATTAGGTTGTTCTTTATATATTTTGGGTATTAACCTCTTATCTGACATAGGGCTTTAAAATATTTCTCCCATTTTGTAAGCTTTTCATTTTGTTAGTTATTTCTTTTGTGGTGCAGAAGTTTTTGAGTTTATGTAGTCCTATTTGTTGACTTTTACTATTATTGGTACTTTTTTTTTTTAAAGATTTTATTTATTTGTCAGAGAGAGAGAGAACACAAGCAGGCAGAGAGGCAGGCAGAGACAGAGAGAGAAGCAGGCTCCCTGCCGAGCAAGGAGCCCAATGCGGGACTCGATCCCAGGACGCTGGGATCATGACCTGAGCTGAAGGCAGCTGGTTAACCAACTGAGCCACCCAGGCGTCCCCTATTATTGGTACTTTTGACATTATGTCCAAAAAAATTGTTGCCCTGATAACTATTAATGAGTTTCTTCCCTATGTTTTCTTCTAGGAGTTTTATGGTATCAGGTTATGCTTAAATTTTTATTCATTTTTCATTAATTTGTATGAGGGGTGTGAGATAGGAGTACAATTTCATTATTGTGCATGTGTTTCTATAGTTTCCCCCAGTCCTACCTGTTGAAAAGACTATCCTTGCCTCATTGGATATTCTTGGCTCCTTTGTCAAATATTACTTGACTGTAAATTATGAGACTTAATTCTGGGCTTCTGATTCTGTTCTATTGGTTTATGTGTCTATTGCTGTGACACTGTTTTTGTTACTATGGCTTGAAATCAGGAAGTGTGATACCTTAAGCTTTCTTCTTTTGGTCTCAGAATTGCTTTGGCTCTTCAGTGTCTGTATGGTTCCATACACATTTCAGGATTGTTCCTTCTATTTCTGAGAAGAATGCCTTTGATATTTTGATGGGGATTGTACTGAATCTGTTGATAGGTTTGGGTAGTATGCACTTTTCAATGATTAAGTCTTCTGATCCATCCTGAACACAGGTTGTTTCTTCATTTGTGTATTCTTTCAGTTCTTTCAGCAAAGTCTTGTAGTTTTCATTGTACAGATTTTCACTTCCTTGGTTAAATTTATTCCGAAGTATTTTATTGTTTTTGATGCTATTGCGAATAGGATAGTTTTTTTTATTTACCACTGATACTTCACCATTAATGTGGGAATGCTATTGATTTCTGTAATTTTATTTTGTAACCTGCCATTTTACTGAAATCATTGATTAATTACAGTAGCTTTTTGATTGACTATTTGGGATTTACCCTATATAAAATATATCTCTGGCAAATAATGACAGTTTACTTCTTCCCTTCTAATTTGGATGCCTTTTATTTCTTTATCTTTTTTTTTTCTTTATCTTGCCTAATTTCTCTAGTTAGGACTTCCAGTACTATACTGAATAGGAGTGATGAGGGTGGGCCACCTTGTCTTGTACTGATCTCGGAGGAAACTTTTACAATTTTTCTCCATTGATTGTATTGTTGGCAGTGAGTTAACTGTATATGGCTAACATTATGTTGAGGTATGTTCCTTCTATACCCAATTTATTTAGAGTTTTTATCATGAAAAGATGTTACATTTGTCAAAATTTTCTGCATTAATTGAGATAATTACGTATTTTTTGGCTTTCATTTTATTGATGTCATGAATTGCTGTTATTTATTTGCATAAATTGAACTATCTTTGCATCCCAGGGATAAATCTCACCTACTCTTGATGTATAATTCTTTTAATATGTTCTCAAATTTAGTTGAGAATTTTTGCATTTATATTCATCAGGGATATGGCTTTATAGTTTTCTTGTGGTATCCTTATCTGGTTTTGGTATCAAGTTAATGCTGGCTTCATGGAATGAGTTTGAAAATGTTCCCTCTTCCTCAGTATTTTTGAAGAGTTTGAGGAGAATTGGCATTAATTCTTCTTAAAATGTTTAGTAGAATTCACCAGTGAAGTTGCCTGGCCCTAGAGTTTTCTATGTTGGGAGTTTCTTGATTACTGACTGAATATATTGAATTATAATTGGTCTGTTCAAATTTTCTATTTCTTCCTGATTCAGTCTTGCTACATTGTGTGTTTCTAGGAATGTATCTATTTCTTCTAGGTTATGTAATTTATTTGTAGTAGTCTCTTAAAATTATCTGTATTTATATAATATCAGTTGATAATATGGCAGGTCAGATGGAAGAAAGAATAAGTGAGATGAAAGACAGGAATCTAAGACAGGTAGAAGAGAGAAAAAAGAACTAAGATTTTGAAAGGTGAACAAACCCTATGAGAGTATCAGAGTGCATTAAGAGAGACAACATAAGACTCATGGTTACCAGAAGCTGATAGGTCACCTTAAAATCTCAATGCAAAAAGACTCTACAAGAAACATTATAATGAAGTTGTCTAAAGTTAATGATAAAGAAAGAATCTTAAAGGAGCCAAGGGGGGGTGGGGAAAGTAACCTGTAAAGGAACCCCCATTAGACTCTCAGGAGATTTCTCAATAGAAACTACAGGCCAGGTGAGAGTGGTATATTCAAAGTATTAAAAGATAAAAATTTCCAGCCAAGAATACTCATCCAGCAAAGTTATCCTTCAGATAGGAAGGAGAAATAAAGGCTTTCTCATATAAACAGGTGAGAGAGTTCACCACCATTAGACCTATTTTACAAGAAATATTGAAAGAAGTTCTTCTACCTGAAACAAAATGACAAAAATATGAAAACTTTGAGTAAGGTTTTAAATAGACAGAATCAGGAAATTGTAACTCTATTTTAGAATAGGTTGTGAAATTTTATAGCATAAAAGTTAAAGGGAAAAAACATCAAAAATAATTTCATTTCCTTTGGGTGTATACACAGCTACTACAATTTGGTAAATGCACACAATAAAAAGGAATAGTTTATGACAAGAAATAAGGGGAGGAAAAAATGACAGAACCTGTATAGGCAAATGAGGATAAGTTACTATCAGCAGAAAAAGGACTATTTTATCTGTGAGGCATTTTATACAAACCTACTAGTAGCCACAAAACAAAAATCTAGAACAAAGACATGGAACAAAAAAGGGGAAATCCAGCAAATCATCATAGAGAACCACCAACTTAAAAGGTACCTTAAAAGTTAAACAGAAACACAAGCAAAAAAAAACAATGGAGATACAAAACATCCAGAAAACAAAAGATAAAATTGCAGTGGTAAGTTCTCATATATCAATAACTTACCAATGAAAAGGCACAGAGTGGCTAGGATTAAGAAATAAGACCTAACATATGTTGCCTTTATGAGACTCATCTCAGTTCCAAAGACAAGCAGAGCCTCAAAGTAAAGGGGTGGAAGGTGATAGTTAAGCAATGGTTACCAAAAGAAAGTGGGTATAGCCATACTTCTATTAGACAACATAGACTTCAAGCCAAAAATGGTAACAAGAGATAAAGAAGGCTATTATATAACAATAAAGGGGTCAATATATCAAAAAGGTCTAACGGTCTTAAATGTATATACTCCCAACATCTGAACACCAAAATATATTAAAGAAATACTTATAGATCTTGAAAGAGAAATAGACAATAATACAATAATAGTAGGGTATTTCAGTAGCCCCCATAAGCAATAGATAGAGTATCCAGACAGAAAATAAATGAGTAAATTTTGGAATTGAAACATACTTTAAAACAAATGGACATAATAGACATACATAGAATATCCTACTCAAAGCAGTAGAATACATATTCTTTTCAAGTGCACATGGAACATTTTCCAGAGTAGATTATATGGTAGGCAGCAAAATGAATCTTAGTACATTTAAGAAGATTGAAATAATACCAGCTATCTTCCCTGAGCACAATGGTATGAAATTAGAAATCAAAAGAAAAGGAAAGAGATGGTTGAATATGTGGAAACTAAACAACACATGTTAACTAAACAACACGTGTTAACTAAACATGTGTTAAACAATGAATGGGTCAAAGAAGAAATCAAAGGAAAATAAAAAATTATCTTGAAACAAGTGAAAATGAAAATACAACTTATTAACTTTGTGGGATGCAGCAAAAGCAGTTCTGAAAGGAAAGTTTATAGCAATAAATGCATGTAATAAGATGTTAGATAGTTCCCAAATAACTTTATACTTCAAGGAACTGGAAAAAGAGGAACAAATTATACCCAAAGTTAGCAGAAGGAAGGAAATAATAAAAATCAGAGCAAAAATAAACAGAATAGAGACCAGAAAAATAGAAAGGATCAATGAAACTAAAAGCTGGTTCTTTGAGAAGATAAAAATTAATGAGCCTTTAGCTAGACTAAGAAAGAGATAAGACTCAAATAAGTGAAATTAGAAATAAGAGGCGATATTGAACAATTCTTATAATTTCCCTGGACAGAAATGAAACACATTCAAATAGATGCTGAAGGAATGGATTCCATACAAAAGAATAGAGCTAAGTGAGAAGAATCAGTATTCTTAGTGTTTTATCCCTCAGAAGGATCTCAAAAAGTAGTTATTTCTCTGTTGCTTCTGCCTAGTTTTTAGATGCAGAATACATGGACCTTTCTAACCACAGTAGCATCCGTGAACAGCTGAGGTAGGTTCCTTTATAAGTCATGAGCTCTCTCAGGGCCAATAAAGCAATCCAATGAGTCAAGAGTGACTAAGATTAAAGTTACAAAAATGAAAAAGAATAGGAGATTTTAAAATAGACTTATACTTATGGCAAAGTCAAATATAGTGTCAATTCCTGCCATACTGCATCCATAACAATCTCTTGTTAGATGAAGATTCATGTTGTTAATTATACATTTGGCCCTTATCCTTTTTTAATGATATTCATTAAAATTCCTATATAGATACTCAAGGAAGAGGTGAAACATGGGTATGAATTACAACATGTCATTTATCATCTCTTTAATTTTATTCTATCACACCTTCCTTGCGTGCCTTGGAAGGAGATAGAACAGTGAGCACATTGATTGAGACAAGCTTTTAACAAATGAGCAGTCAAAAGACATAGGATATTGCCCAGCTTCTGATGGAGACATGGCTACCATAGATTTTAAGAACACCTATTCTTAAACTTCTCACTAGCTTATTAGATTTTCTCTAGTTCTTTGGGGAATTCTGAAACTGAAAACCATGAAAATATGTACCTAAAATCTGTATCCCAGTAAAGCCTGATGAACTCTCTCTAAAACTCAGCTCTAAAGACCAGATTTTCATTTCTATCCATTACTATGTTTCTCTCATCCTGAGAATGGCCAGCAATCCCTGTACCAACAAATGAAAGATTACTCCAAACTTTGCTGTGAAAAAGAGAAGACAAGGGGGTCAATGCTCGGAAGAAGACCCTTTGCTCTTCTTTGCTCCCAATTTTATTGGTCCTTCAGGATAATCACAAGTCCTTATCACTCTTTCTCGAGCATGTGATGTGTGATAAAGGGTCTTACTGGAACTAGGAGGGTTTGTTTACTGGAAAGATAACCCATATACTAATCTGTGTGTTCTATGAGTTCTTAAATATAGCCTAAGGGACAATGCATACATCTCTTAGATACAGGGTGGCTGTTCAGGCTGAGAAAGTTTTGGGAAGGCAACTCCCTGCTATTCCTACAGCAGGCAGAGTGGTCAGCAGGCCCCCCCACATTCCAGAGGCCTTTGCCCTTCTCTGAAATCATCCCTCGCCCGCCAGTGGCCTGTGTTAAATTTCAGCAAGCCAGGTATTGTGGATGATTTCATGCTCTACATTAACCTTAACAATCTCATATCTTAAACACTGAGAAATTTATATTCTCTTAACTCATACATTCAATGAGTACTAATGCCTTCCCTTTGAAATTGTGAATTGTGAGTGTATTAAATTTTTGTCCACATTACAATTACATCAACATTATTTGATTAAATCTGTATCCATTTCATGGTGTAATTTTGAGTTTTAGTTAAAAATATTCAGACCCCAAATTATATATGGTCTATATGACAGTTTAGGAAACATATATTTTGTGTTTAGTAAAAGAAACAATTACCAACACAAAACTTTATCTTAATTAGTTTTTATTACTTTTCTTAAAGTTTAGAAATATTTTATGGTTGTTTAGGCTAATCTGGCTAAAATTTTTATAGGATAGTCATGTTGGGATACTTAAGAGTTGCTTCCCCCCCCTCTTCCTCAAGGATTGTCATATACTTGGCTTTAGATTATAAATGTTTCATAGGCTATAATTAATTCAAAATGGGAAATGTGATATCCATTTTTTTCTGGGAAAAGATTTGTTAAGCAATATCTAGTAAAGAAAGTTAAAAGAGGTTTTGTGTGCATGTGTTCTGTAGACTTTTTTAGGGAAAACTAGGATGTTAAGTGGTGTGAACCAAATGTTCACTCTTGGCCTTTGGGTTCCCATTGCTTAGAAATTGCATGCAAATTCTAACCCTAGGAAACCATACTAATCTCTTCTGGGCTACCATGTGTTCTCTTTGCTTCACTAAGAAGTGCTTTCTTGTCCCTTGGATGCTTCATATACATGACAACCAAAGCTATGACTGAGTCTAAAACAAAGATCATCCCCTACAAAAACTCTCCCTAAACCAACTCATAACCAAAACAACTTTAATTATTCATTTATTGAGAGACATGCCACCTTTTTTTGTCTTATTCCTTTTATTTCTTTGTATTAAGAAAAACTGTTTGGACTCCTAAGTGAGAATACATTTGGCCTTTTGATAGTGTGGATAAGACCAACTTCCATATATTTTAGTACAATTGCTTTTCAGTCAAAGGAAGTATAATGGGATCATATTTTTATGAACACTAATATCAAGAAAGATGTGGTTTTTCTATTTTCTATATCTGATTTAATTATTAATAAAATCCCCTACTCAGCTGGATGGAGGTATAGAAATATACAAATATACTTTCAACTGAAATTTTGAAGTATGTTAGTCTCTTTGAGCTTTAAGCACCCTTACTGTGATTATTCAGTATTTATTGATGAAACAATCAGACTTTCAGATATTCATTTCCTCTCTCTGCTCCTCCCTCTGTTGTACCTCGGTGTGTTGAAGTGGAATGATCTGACCTCATGGTTGCAAGAGTTAGCGCCTCCTGTTTATTTACTCTGGCCCTAGTCCATCTTGGAAGGCTGGATCAGTCAGCTCTCTCTCTCTGAACTTGCTCTGCTGGGCTATGCCTGTCACTGCCTTTTGGAATGTAATGGCCTATAATAGCTAATTTGGCCAGCATTCGGTCTTTAGTACTTAGAGGCTTTCAGATGTTGCATGTTTGCCATTGGCTGCTCTTCTTCCTAACTGTAGGCTTCTGTGCCACCACTGGCACCTCTGCATATTCTCTATAGCACGTGTGAGAACTGCTATCCCTCCTGGGTCATAATAGATGTTATGCTGAGGAGCCTGGAGTGGGTCTTTTAAGAGCTTGTAGACTCCTCCAGGCTATGTCCAGGAAAGTGCCTCCCTAGACGCCTTGTTCTCTTATTCCTATCTAGATACATCTACATTTTGCCTCCTCCTTCTTATAGCACACATCAGATTTGAACTAGGAATAGGAGATAGAGGCAGAGGCATGCTCTACTCACCTTCTCTCCATTTTACTTATTCCTTCTAAAAGCCATAGGGTTGAAAGATGAGGGGATACATTGCTTCCTACTTCCTCTTCATATCTGGTAGATTTCCAACTAAGTCATACCTTCCTGTTTCCCCATCTGCTCTGCTCTATTATTTTAGACTATAATGGTGGGTGGGGCAACAGGGAGAAACTAGCTTGCTAATAAACACAGTTATTTTAGGAGATGTTCCACAAATATTCTGCATATCAGGCTAGTTCTCTGCTTATAATTACTTGTTATTTTTTTTGCCTGTTGATAATGTGAGAGATAAGAGGAATATCAGATAAGAATTTGGCATCTTTAAATATATATATATATTTCTATTTATGGGACATTGGGCTATAAGTTTACATGAATTTTGCATTTCTGATTTACTATACATTTAGAATTAGGAACAGAAAGTCTCAGAAATAGCAGGAAAACAATATTACCATGGCTTTTGTAATAACAAATTTATCCTTAAGATCTTGGTGAAATGTCCTGTAGCCAGCTCAATAGATCAGTCTTTCAGTACAAACAATAGTCTTTAGTATTTTTATATTTTGTAAATGCCTTTCCTTTCAGACTCTGGATACATTTCTTGAATTCTGGATTATCAAGTAAAAATTTGATAAAAACATCAACTGAAGCACAGTTGACAGTACTATTATCCCATCATAATATGTTATATTTATCCTTATAGGTAAGGGATGTTCGGCATGGGCCATGTAGAGTTCTATGCACTTTTTATGTAATCATTTATTTCTCACAAAATCCCATTAACTAGCTACTAATATCCCCACTTCACAAAGAAAACGAGCATAGAGAGAAAGTAATTTGTTCAAGATCACAGAGCAAGTAAGTGACAGAGCTGAGATTTGGGCCATGGAGTATGGTTTCTGAGTCCTAACTGCCTTACCATACTATTTCACTGATAAGAGGAGACATTTGTGAATTATGATTGTTCCTATGTACAATTGGTTTGTCACCTCCTCTTGCTATTATTTGCCAGAATGCTAACAACTAAAACTACTTCAGAAGTTTACATAATCATAGATACCCACAAAAACACAACTGTTAAATTAATTAAAAAGGAGACCATTATACTGAAGTGGCTATAATGCCATGGTGGCCTACCTGAACAAACCACAGTCTAAGTCTTTAAATGCTTCTAGGTTACGGAACTTGAAACCTAAAGACAGCCAATCACAAACCATCCAATTAAACTTTATAGCCCCTCAATTTTCTTGATTTGCTTCTGCCTTTTCTCTATAAAATCTCTCCCCAAGTTCCTGCCCGTGGAGCACTCCTAATTACTTCTGGTTTGGTGCTCACCAAATAGAATCAATTTTTGTTCAAACTGTTATAATTTTTATGATGCCTCAGTTTATCTCTTAACACATGCAAACAACAAAATCTCCTTTGATTTTTAAATAACAAATCAAAAAATAATTTAAATGATCAAATAGTTTAAATACATGAACACAATCTAGAAAAGAGTTTTGCATCTTAAAATTAACCCTGTCAGTAAGGGTTTCTGGAACTTACCCACCCAAACACAAAGCTTCTATCAGTATGGTTGTCATACTTGTGATAATAATACCGTAATGAAGAAGCAGGCATCATTTGCTAAGCGATGTTTAGCAATATGCATCCTATATTTTCCTTCTGTAGGCCAGTATTCTCACTGATTTTTATTTTGCTTTTAAGTGTAATATGCACATATGCAAATTCTCTTTTGTTTACCATTTTTATCATTCATGTTTCCCAGGTTGAGCCTCTTAAGGACAACTAATGACTCAGAATGCTTCTTTGTTTTCTGTTCATTTATCCATTCTAATTATACTTAAAAGTGGCATTATATTTTCTTATTTGAAACTTCAGAGGAGAGGGACTAATGGAGCAATCAGACAAAAGGATACAAGCAGGTAGAAATGAAAGATTGCCTGTTATTAACTGATGACTATGTGAACTTATTTGTATTCATTTTCAAGGGGGATTTGCACTAACAAAGTTCTAATTTATGCCAAGATATAAGTGAGACTGTTCATAATCTCAAGGAGTTTATGGCCCAGTGGAGACAGAAAAGTAAACAGACATTAGTAGTATAGCTTATAGCTTGTACAAAGCAGCCATTAAGTGCATGAGAGGAAAACGACAGACAAAATGTGATAATTGAACTGGCCGAACTATGTTATCATCATCCCAAAGCCAACCAGTAGGATCCTAATAAAAAAGGACCTAGCTGAGTGAAGACCAAAAAAAAAAAGAAAAAAAGAAACAAAAAAAAAAATCTCCTGCAGCTAATAGCTTAAAAGATGTGAGAAGTTTCAAGTTTCATTCAGTTATGTAATCTCCTTAAAACTTTAAATTAGAAAGAGCATCACAGTTGGATGTAGACATAGACATTCTTAGAATATTCAAGCAGAGACCATGGAAACATTAAAAGTCTATGTATGACTTTCATGCTTTCCCTTCCTAGTTGTATCCCCCTTCCTAGAATGTCTTGTGGAGTTTGAGAAATGAGTCATTCCAGAATATTTTTTTTTGCTTCTCAGAGATAATGAGTTTTATCAGCTTGAGTTCTATAGGTCTAAATAGTACAGCTGGTCACATTAGTGAATAGTGAGTTCAATCAAAATGGTTGAGCCACATATGAGACATCATTTAGAGTTGAGTAGTTTTGATCATCTCAAGTGAAGTATCACATAACTGGTCATTTCTCAGTTTTCTTCCCATTGTAGCTAAAATTATCCTTGTCGGATCTCATGGTTTTTAAATAGAAAATAAGGCAAAAGAAACATAATCTAGCAAGTTTATCCACATTATTGAAGATGTATATATTGACATATCTGCCAACATGTAATTAGGTATGCAAGAGGTATTAATGTTTTTAATTGTAGGCATCAGTTGGTTTTTGTCATAAAGTGATAGCAATGGCTATTTTTAGACCTATTTTAAAAAGTATACCTAGAAAATATCAAAATATGTAATACATTTATTGTAATGTTTTTAGATTTGTTTTCCTAATTCTCCTTTACTCAAATACTATTATGCATTTTCCCCATTTTTGGCATTCCTGAGCCTTTAAATTTTGCTTTAGCTTCATTATTTCAGCTGAAATAGGTATCATGTTTAGCTGGCAAAGAAAATATATGATTTGTTTAATTAAGAAATGTTGTAAAATCATTGTGTAATTAGTAATTTTTAACATAAATATTTTGATATACCCTGGCTCTAAAATCAGTTTTTAGAATGCCGTGTTAAAACCCTAAATTTTTGGAGAACTTTATAAAAAATAAAAAATAGGTTAATTTACTCTTCTATATCTATGTGATCATGGGTATTTCTATTTTTATATGTCATCAGATTTAGGTACATCATTACTATCAGAATCTCTCTTCCTTTTAAAGGGAATAATATGACTGCATTTATAAGGTCAGCTTACAATGTTAATGGAAGACAGGATTTCATAGTTTGGAAAGGTTAAAGTCACATAAGAATTTTTCTTATAATCCTCAATACCTATTTAGATTCTGGCAGGCGTCAGCTATCAATATGGTCCACCTGCTGGAACTCACAGGCTAGCCGCAGAAATGGGCAGGTGGCAGAACTCTCATTGGAAGTTTTCTTTCTCCCTTTGAATCATCCAGAAGGCACTGAGTATTTTGTAGTACCCCTCTTCCAAATCCATAAAACTTTATAAGGCTTTAATAAGAAATAGATATGTTATTAAAGATTTATTGGGGAAGAGAACTCACATTACACAATACATACCAGAAACAATAAAATTCTACAGGTTTATTTGTTCTTCTCCCCACAGTTTCTCACCTCCTTTCTCTCCTTTTTCATCTTCTACACAGACTGTAAATCTCCTTTATTACCCTGAGCAGTTTTGCCTGGTCGCTTCAATCAGTAAAACAAAAGTTCAATAATTAATGAACTGTGAATACTTGTTGTTCCTTAAGCAATCCCATTTAAAGAGTCTCACGCTGGCCACTTGAATAGTAACTGGGTTACTATTCAAATAGAATTACTTGAATACTATTATTATACTATTCGAATAGTAATCCAACAAATTAATCTTTTTATATTATATATATTAAATATTATATTAACTAATCATAAAGAGATAGGAACTCAAATGAATAAACAATTAGATCTGCTCTGAGTAAGAAAGATTTCATACAAATAGTGACTTATGATCTGGATCTTGAAGAATACATGGGGATCTATGCCAATAAAACTTATAATTTAGGTTTTTATTTATAATATAATCTTAATTGGTAATAGTTATTGAGTGTTTTAATGTACACTGTGGTAATGATTAGCATGAAGTAGCTCAAAAATTAATTGAAATTATGAATAGTATTATAAACCCCACTTTATAACCAAGAAAACCTAGAAGCTGAGGAATTTGTTTAAATTTATATAGCTAATAATTGCTACAATATAGAACTAGAACTGAGATTTGAGTCCAGGAATGTTGACCTTAGCATCTGATCTACTGTATTCTTCTGTTAAATAGAGCACGTTTTTAGTTTGCTACAATGAGTTTAACATGCTTTTAGGCTTGTATATATTATTAAAGGTTACAAATAAACCCAATTTCATTTTGTTGTCACCTATCAGGCTAAGAGACTGACAAATAAATATGGCATTGATTTTCTTCATTGTAAATTTTGAAATATTTTTTCCAAGGTGAGAAAAGGCCTTTACATAAATGTTTTCCATCTTTATAGTTCATCTTCAAGGTTGTACATTTTTTACCCTTGAGGATTCACTAGAATAGCTTGTACAGCCACATCAACATCAAGTCACATCTGCCTCCCATCACAAGCCTGTGTTATTCTCAGGAACCCAGAAGCAAAGGTTGAATGCATTTGGAAGACTGAACAGGTGCTGAGAGGTACCACTAGTTATTTGGCATAACTGGATTCAGTCTTATTCAAGCCTGTGAACTAAAAGGTCATTCAACTGAAAATGTCTTCCATCTGTTTTTATTATTCTCCTGTCCAGCTTTTTACTTCACTGTTTATACATACAATGAGTTCATGACAAAAATAAAATAAGACAATTCATTGGCAACTTGAAGTAAAACGCTTTAGCTATAAACTGTTTGATAGCATGCCATTGATGGTTATTTTAAAATTTAAATATTATATGCTCCTTGAGTTATTTCAATACGATGTAATGATGAAAGCAGAAATCAACCTAAAAATCTCCTTCCTGGTCTTTTCTATCATGCAGTTTTTCCTATTATAATATGGATAGAAATACTAAAATATTTTAAATTGTTTTCAAGAAAGTCGGAGCAGTAGAGATATATTTTGTCTAGAGATCCTTGGATATAAGGTTATATATTATTTATTGGTTCATTTATAATTCTTGATTATATTTTCTACACAATAGTTAAATATAATGGTGATCCAATAATGTACAAAACAGACTTGATTTTTCTCTAGAGAAGCAACAAATATTAATCAAAAAATTGCAGAACTATGAGTATTATAATTATGATATCTGTTTTGAAGAAGAGCATGATATTAAGAACTCATATAACTGAAAATTTATACCAATAAAACTGGGTTAGTACAATATGCCAGTAAGTTCAGTTATAGGATATAAGTGCCTATATGACAGAAACTGAGACAACTAATTTAACAAAGTTCTAATTTATGCTAAGATATAAGTGAGACTGTTCATAATCTCAAGGAGTTTATGGCCCAGTGGAGACAGAAAAGTAAACAGACATTAGTAGTATAGCTTATTAAATGTTATGATGGGAAAGCAGTGGTGCCTTGGGGGCATAAAGGCCCTCCCACTGTGGGAGCTGAGGAACATAAACTTTGAATCTAAAGCTCTAGGAGACTTGGAGTTCCCCACTATATATTTGTCATCTTAGCATAAGGGAAAATTTAATGATAAAACCATAACAAAATTGATATTTATTATTTAAAAGCATCCACATTTCAAAAACTATAATAAGTAAACTTAAGGGGGGATAAACATTGAGAAAACATTTGTAACATATGTATAGGTAAAAGCTTATCAACATTAACACATAAAAATTTCTTTATTATGCAATACAAAGAAAACTACTCAACAAAAAAAATGAGCAAGGTATGAGAAATGGCATTTCATATACTGGGAACAAACAGTGGCCAAGTAAGATACGTGTAAATATGAACCTTAGTAGTAATAAAAGACATATGAGTAAAGCAAGATATTCCATACACAGAAAACTTTTTTAAAATTAAAATTCAATATAGAAAGAGGATATAGAAAGAGACATTTTTCAATCCAAAATCCTTTGGAGGATTTTGTCAATGTATAATGAAAAGTAAACAGGTATATAGCCTTTGACATAAGAAATTCTAATGTTAGAAATTTATCCTAAGGGAAGTAACAGAACAGTTGTACAAAGATCCAGATGTCTTTATCATGAGACTGATTATGTAAAAATAAAGCAATGCAAATGTCCCATTAAATAGGATTGATAAATAAAATTTGGTTTATGCAATAGAATACCCTGATCATTATAATTATTACATACATACATGATTATTGTCATGAAGAGATGTTTATCACATATAAGTGAATTAAAGTAATTATAAAACTAAAAATAATAGTCTACTTTTAAAAGTGTGGTTTATTCATGTGCATAAAATATAAGCAGTGTGACAGAATTATAGGTGATTCTTTTTAACTTCTCTTTATTTTCTACTGTTTTTCCAACAATGCATGCATATTGCTTATGTAATAGTAAAATATATACAAGTAAAACTTTTAAAAAATCTGACTATTCCAAAACAAGTTTTCTCCCTTAAGTTTGATCTGGAATTGTCACTATAAGCCCAAATGAGAATTGAGTGTTCAAGAAATCAAGATTAAGAGTCTATTTTTTTAATTTGGAAAGCCTATGAAGATAATTTGAATATCTACCTAAGATATGTGCTTCATTTACTAAATAAATTCCAAGAGGAATTTATTTTTTAGAACACTGAAATTACTTGAAACATATTAGAATAATGAGGAGTCACAAAATAAAATATAGTCATTAATAAGAGGAGCAAAGCAAACATAAATATAAAAACATAAGTGAAAGACTTATGTAATCAAAATCAGCTACAGTTTTGGATAAATAAGTAAACATGTTTATATGCACACACATATACATAAAGAGACTGAAAAGAGTCTATGGAAACTGTTGTAGATAGATTGATAAGTTTTGACACTTAGTAGTGAATCTTACAGAATTTTAAATTGGAACATTTTAGTGAGTATAAGGAAAGTTGTTTCGGTAGAAGAGATATCCTGTGTTAGGTTTATAATAAAACTAATGCATGAGTTTCCCTCATCATGACACTCACCACTCTAACATGATTGTCTGGAATTCCTCATTAAAATCTGAGCTTTGGGGCGCCTGGGTGGCGCAGTTGGTTAGGCAACTGCCTTTGGCTCAGGTCATGATCCCGGAGTCCCGGGATCGAGTCCCACATCGGGCTCCCAGCTCCATGGGCAGTCCGCGTCTCACTCTGACCTTCTCCCTTCTCATGCTCTCTCTCACTCTCTCTCTTTCCTAATAAATAAATAAAATCTTAAAAAAAAAAAAAAATCTGAGCTTTGTCTTAAAGTGTTTCACTGTTGCATCTTTAATGTCTTTTACCTGCCCCATCAAATGACATAGGCAGGGTAGTTATTTTATTATTATTATTATTATTATTATTTTAATAAATGTATAACCTGCTCAGGAATAGTGCTGGAACCAAGACTTAAAATTAAGTATTTTCATTCTAAATCTATGCTTTCTTGGTTTTGTCATGCTGTTAAGAGATAACCAAGAACAAGTAATTAATATAAAAGGATCCACTATCTTGAATCATAAGCTAAAGAGATAAACATAATGAAGATTGAGCAATAGTGAAGGATTTTGAAGCTCACACCATGAATTTTAATTTGAATCAATAGCTCTGCATTTCTCTGGGAAGAGAAGCTCTTTTATTCCACTCTTTTATTCATTAAGCAAGATGCTTCTAGCTATTAAACCATTTTTGGAAGCAATAGGAGATTGAGGGTCGATAAAGAGGCAATTGAGTCTGTTGAGATCAAGGTTCATAGCCTATTGAAAAACAATTTATCTATTTTGGGAAGATACTCTCAGAAAGATATTTTATAAGATACTTTGTTACCTTAATAGTCTTATAGTCATAATTTATTTACTTATTTTACTTTTATATGTAATACTAAGCCTGTTGATGAAGAGAAAATCTAACACATATTGTTTACTCTGGGTCAGGTAGTTGCTTAACTCTTTATATTTGTGTTTTCAAATAATCCTTCCCTACAATATTGTGAAATAGGTACATATTATTTCTACTTTACAGATGAGATATTTATCCTTGATAATTTACATAATTTGCCCAAGATTATTTAGCTGAGACAGGACAAATGGGAATTTGAATATAGAATTAATTCCAAAGCCAACTGACACTGGGCATTTCTTTGTATAAAATTATCAAATAATTTACCACATTTACATCCAGATAGTTGCTGGTAGGTTTCATCACCTCTGACTGATTTTTCCACAGACTTGTGATTTGAACACTGTAACTAGTTACCAAAATATATTTGAAGTATTTATAGATCATTTATATATACTTAATATTGAAAACTTAAAGTCTTTTGGTTGCTTTTCCTGAGTAAGTAAAAACTTTGTGTCAAAGAAGGAAGAAAGATTAAAAATAAAAGTTGAAAATGGTGAAAAGAATAACTTTTTAAAATATATAGTGTTTTATTTTCTAATTTACTTGAAAGTTTAAACTTAGCCTTCATAGTAGTACTGAGCTTCTATAGGTACTCAAAGTAGACTTCAAAGAAATCTGAATGTGTCAAACACAAATTAACAGTCCAGATGATTGAACATCTGTGTCTTTAAATCAAGTGTGACTATAAACAAGTATAATAATGGTTACAATTCTATACTATATAGAACTCTTATCCACCATATATAATGCAGATATTATAAGCTGTGTATTAACACAAAGCACATTTATTTTCATTTAGAACTATAATTCCATTAAAAGTAAACATTTTGGTACTTTCATCAGGGTGCATTTTATTGCCTGCATTTGAAGATAAGGCACTGTGAATTTATCACAATTCAAAGAAGGCAAAATTTTCAAAAGCATGATTTAGAGTTACATAATGGTGTATAGGTACTTTGCCAATTTAAAAAAACCTGGGTTGTTTATCATGTGGCACTTTCCATATCCTTTTTAAGAATATGCTTTTGATGTTGCATCTTGGTCTTATAAGTTATTTCAGAATTTAAAAATATATATCAGACTTTCTCCCCAAAATTATCAAATATTATACAAGATGTACCAAAATCCTTTTATGTATTCCTGCATTACATTCTCAAATAGATTAAGTTCTAACACCTTTCATAGGCTAATCCCTACTGTAAATACATTATCTTGTCCTGAATATAATGAATATGTTAAATATATTAATTAAAGTCTGGCTTGGATTTGGTAGTTTTTCTGTATACACTGTGTGTATGCTAAATGTATAATGTTGATATAGTCTCAGATATCTGTAGGGCCCATGGCATAAATCCATGAACCTGTCTGGAAATGAGTAAGTTTCCTTGAATATGTCAATGGGTAAGAAGTTTAGTATAGAATATGCTAAAGGGACTGAAATATTAGATTCTGCAGAAATATTTATTCAAAAGTAAACCATGCGCATATGTACCAAATCCAGCAATTTTTAAATGATAGACACAAACCTGATTGCATTAACATTGTTTACAACCTCAACTCCATGTCTAGTCTCTATGGGTGATATTTTACCCCACTGCTTATACCTGGCTTAAAAGTATTTAAACTATTTTAGTGTATTGATTTTGCATGACCATGGAAAATGCCCTTTACAGAGTAATGACACTACATTGATGAAGGCCTGGCCATTGTGTAGTATAAAAAATATAGTGGTAAATAAAAGTAAGTGAACAACCACTGGAAGGGATAATTCACAGTAAGAAACAGCACTATCTATGGCTATCACCTAGAAAGTACCATCTGCTGATACTAAAATTATATTGGGCCCGGAAACATAACCTCAGTGATCTCTACCCCTTTATTTCAGCAGCCAAGGTGCTGTTAAATAAATCATGTTTCATTAATACGAAATGTGCTCATAGAGGTACAGGCATAGTTGTTTCTGAGTGTATGAAATGTCTCCAAGATCAAATAAGCATGCAAGATTACAGCACTGATCTTCCTTTACATTCTCCTTTCTCCTATTTCTCCTATTTTCCCTTCCTCTCCATATTGAAAGAGGGTGCAGAGATGACCTGAAGAATTTCAGGAAAGTGGTGGCAATTTTGGGGAGATCAAAATATTTTACTTGAGAAAAAGCTAAAATTTCTGTCTATGTTTACCTTGGATAATAAAATCAGGAAAATTATAAATGATTTAGAAATTGTCAAATGCATTTGGAAAATATTTGTAATATAGGCCAAAATTTCATTTATATAAAACATGAATAAAATATTCAATTTTCAAATTTCTAGGTTATTTACTCTAATTTAAAAAGATATCTGTATGTTAACCTATTACATAGTTCCTAAGATATATCCAGTCATTGTGTCTTCCTAAACCAAATGTAAAGAAATAATATAACTTTATCTCATAGTCATGTTACTGGCTTTATTTCCATAGCATCAATGCAACTGATACTGACTGGTTACCCTATAGTCCCTGTATTCAGTTGTGAAAATTTGAATGTAGAAACCTAAAAAATAATCACATTGTAAAAACTCTGGGTTTACCCAAAGATTCAGGAACACATTAAAAAGTATTTTGAATTGGATCTGTTTAGATAACTCTAAATTAAATTTGTATTTAAAAATGGATACTTCAAACATCTACAATATAGATACTATAACAGAGTTAAATCTAAAAGGTAAAAAAAAAAAAAAGGAAAAAAGATAAGATCAATATTTAATGACTATACTGTGTTCTGGGGGCTTATCTTCTTTGCACCTCAGTCTCCTCATCTATAAACAGCAGTAATGAAAATCATGATCACTGATTTACTTTTAAACTGTGCATTCATTGAGATAAGGGTCTTGTACATAGTAAATATATGTATATACACACACATATATATACACATACATATTGAGCAAATGAATGTATATATAGTAAATGAATAACGTTCTAAATTTGGTCATAGTTCTATCTTTTCCATTAAGCGGTCAATACTAAACAATGAATTTGGAAATTTATAATATTTCCAAATGCCATAATATGCAGTGGAAAGTATAGTTCTACTGAATAAGACATGCAGTAATATCCATGATCTAAAATGAGGTATATTAGAGATGCCTGGGTGGCTCAGTTGGTTGAGTGACTGACTTTTGATTTCAACTCAGGTCATTGTCTCAAGGTCCTGGGATTGAGCCCCAGCCCTGTGTTGGCCTCTGCACTCAGTAGAGAGTCTGCTTAAGGATATCTGTCCTTCTCTCTCTGCCCCTTCCCTGGTCTCATGTGCATGCTCTTTCTCTAAAATAAATAAATCTTTAATTTAAAAATACATAAATACATAAATAAAATGAGGTATATCAATGTTTGTACTTTTTTCTTATTTATACTTTATTTCTGGTTCTCTATCTAAAGATGATTACTATAGGGACAACTCTGATAACTATTACCATTTGTTACCATTTGTTAAGAAGTAAATAAAATATCACAGACTTCCCTTGGTAGTGGGAAATTTATAACAATGATGCAAGGCTCAAGAAAGCTTGATAGAATGCAGAGGTTGTCAATCACTGATTCTGAGGAGCTTTTTTTTTTTTTTTTTAAGTCCTGTGACTGGAGAGTGAAAAGGAGACATTACACAGTTTGGCAGGATTTTGTAATAAAGCACAAGAGATGCCCTAGATTTAATCAGACTTTTTTTTTTTTTTTTTTTTAACAGTCCTGAAGGGTGCTTTTATTACTGGCTGGAGATGGGACCCAGGGGCCGAAAGAGCTGCACTGTGATTGTGAAGTGCAATTGATTATTTACTTTTAAGTTGGAAAGGGGGTACTTTTAAGTTGGTACTTTTAAGTTGGTTAAGGGATTTTCATATGTTAAAGAAGACTTGCAAGATCCTGGAGGTCTGGGTATTGTCAAGCTAAAGCTGCTTTTAGTCTCTAGTGAGATATCAACATTAAGGTAGCTTTGAGTTCCTTGAGGAATGTCACATTCTGCATATCTCAGGTATTTATCAATGCTTTGCAACTTGTAAGGAAATTTAATTTTATCTACATTTCTCTTACCTTTGTTCTCCTCATCATTTTCCCCTTTGAAAAGTTTTGACTCTTAAATCTTTAAGTTTCCTGAGGGTGGAAGGTCTTATCTTCTGTAACTTCTTCCTGCTGAATAGGGGCATAGAGATGTCCCTACATAGGAATCAACATTGGTCAGCCGGGCAATTTATATCTATAGGAGTTAGGAAAGGCAGAGGCACCCAAATCCAAGGTAGATAACATATATGAGTCTCTTTGAGTAGAAAGGATCATCTGTCAGACGGAAGTTATGGCAGTGAAGGAATCTTGGCACCAGGCAGAGAGATAGCAGAATAGACTTCTGAGAGGAAAGATACATTCTGAGGAGCTGTGATATCATTATTGACTCATGCCTTTACTCTAGATGGCACAATCTGTTGGTTACCACCCCAATATCCATTCTGCCCTTCATCTTACTAACAAAGCCACGATTTTGTTGGGAGTGCCAATTTTGCCTTGGTAGAAAATATTTCCCATCCCCTCTTGCAGTTCAGATGGCCATATAACATAATTAGAATAAATGAGCTGAATGTAGAAGTTGTTGAGTTGAAGTTGTTTACTGTTTCAAAATATACCATCAAGAAAGTGGAAAAAAAATCTGCAGGATGGCAAAAATATTTGCAAATTAATATCTGATAAGGAATTTGTATCCAAAATATATAAAAAAAACTCCACAACATAAAGACACCCTGGTATAAAAATGGGCAAAGGGTTGGAATAGACATTTGTTCAAAGAAGGCATACAAATTCCTAATAAACTCATGAAAAGATAGCAACATTAGGCATTAAGGAAATACAAATCGAAAACCACAATGGGATACCATGTTACCCACACTAGCATAGCTATAGTGAAAAAGACTATGTGTTGTCAGGAATATAGAATAATTAGAACTCTCTTACATTGCTGGTGGGAATGCAAAAAAACAGTGCAGCCACTTTGGAAAGCATTTTGTTAGGTCCTAAAAACATACGTAGAGTTACTATATAACCCAACAATTCTACTCTCAAGTATATACTACAGATAATTGAAAATCTATTCCCACATTAAAACTTCCACACAGTGGGGTGCCTGGGTGGCTCAGTTGGCTAGGTGTCTGCCATGGGCTCCTGTCATGATCCCAGAGTCCTGGGATCTAACCCTACTTCAGGCTCACCACTCAGCAGGGAGTCTGCTTCTCCTTCTCCTTCTCCTTCCCCTCCCCTCAGCTTGTGTTCTCTCTCTCTCTCTCAGATAAATAAATAAAAAAGCTTTTTTAAAAAAGCTGCACACAAATGTTCATAGCAGTATGTCTTGTAACCAGCCTGCAGAAGCAGATGGACCCCCCACCCAAAATTACAGTCAAATTTGAAACTGATGATGCTACACACACAAACACTGAAAGTGTATGTAAGGGTTTGCTACTAACATGAGCTTTTGAGGGAGAACAGGACAGTTCCCAAGTAGGTCTAAAATGGCTTGAAAGAGCAGGGAAAGGCGACTGGCTGATGATTTTCATGGTACTTAAGGGGTAATTAAGGGTTTCTGTCCCTGGTTTAATCTTTCCATTCGTGCCAAAGGAAGGAATATCTGTATTTTCTGATCAGTTTTGCCTAATGTGGAGCAGAATTGTAAAAGGGAAAGGTGAATCGTAAAAGCTGTCAAATCAAACATCAAAAAATGGAGTCATAATCTTTATTATACAGTAGTGTTTATTATTGCCAAAAAGTGGAAACAACCCAAATCTTCATCAATGGATGAATGGATAAACAAACAATGGTTTATTTATATAATGGAATATTATTAGTCAATAAAAAGGGAATGGAATACTGATGCATGCTATAACATGAAATCATTATGCTAAGTGAAAAAAGATAGTCACATCCAAAAAACACATATGCGTACATTTATGTGAAATGACTAGTAAAGGGAGCTCTAGAGACAGAAAGTAGATAAACATTTGCTTAGAAGAGTGCCTGGGTCTCTCAGTCGATTAGTTCTGACTCCTGATTTCGGCTCAGGCCATGACCTCATGTCCCGGCTCAGCAGGGAGTCTGCTTCTCTCCTTTTGCCTCTCCCTCTGCCCCTCCATGTGCTCTTCCTCGCTCTCTCTTAAATAAAGAAATAAATCTTAAAATGTTTGTTTAGAGATGGGGGGAGGATTGGAAAGAAATGAAGAATGATTGATGATGTGTATGGGGTTTCTTTCTGGCTTTTGAAATGTTCTAAAAAGACTAAATTTTAATAACTATTATCTCATTAATCCTGTTCTCAGTTTAGGTAAATTTTCTCATTGTTCCTCATTGTTCTTTTTGAAAATGTGAAAGTGCTCTTTCATCATTGTACTGTTATAAAATTTATTTGAAAAATTTAAAGGATGTTTATTATGATTTGTATTTTTAGGTTCTGTAGATTCATGATTGCTAGAGCTCTTTGTCAGAGAATCTGTTTCCACTCTATGCCAGTTACTGGTTATGCACTTTATATATGTTATCTTATTAAGGCCTTGCTACAACTTTGCAAAATCAAGTTATTATGTTTTTACAGCTAAAAGGATTGGCATTTGGGGAGGGTAACTATTCAAGATGGTGTTGAAACCTTTACCAATCTAAAGCCCATATTTTTTCATATATCACACTGCTTCTTACACAAAGGTTAATAGAGTATTTTTTCAGACTTTCCTTCATCTACAAACAAGCAAATCTCAAAATGTGGCATATGATTGCTCTGAGTGAAATATGAGATATATAAATAGCTTAATTGAATAGCACATCAACAAGTTGTTTATATTTTTATACCGCTGGGTTTCATATTTTATCTGTTTTTAATTCACACCAAATGAAAACATGACTTCAATGGCCCCTGTAAAACATGTCATGTGCAAAAATGAAATGGGAGAGCACCTGAAATGAATTTACTTTGAGGTATTTTATGAACCATCAACTCAGCTTTCAATTCACTCGCCATGAGAGATGGATGTTATAGGTAAAAAAAGTAAGAACTTAGAGTGGTTCTTTCTGACATATAATGTATGGGCAAATATAGGGCTAACAGTATAGCAAATTTCATAGAAACTCAAATAGTATAGAAAGCAGTTTTTGATGCTTAGGGCATTTATCTCTTAGATGTTTAGCAAATATTGAACTAATAAAAAATTGCAAACATGTAACTGGTTATTAAAGAAAAATTAAGAATATCTATAAAATATCACCCTAATGTGAGTTAGTAATAAATCAAAATATCTTTTATACAGAATATCTTGTGTACAGAAACACATTTGGAGTGATACAATATGAATGATCCAATGGTATCTAAAAAAATGCTTATTCTTTCTCTATAAATTAACTGTTAAATAAGTGAGTTGAAAGCAATTGTATATAAAATAAATTCAAGGCTTTTGAAATTTTCTGAAATTTTATGTGATATGTCAAGTGCTTTGGAGTCTGAAGACCTCTACGTGAATCTCAGCTCTCCCCTTTCTTACAGTGCAACCTAGACAAGCTACTTCATATCTCTGAGCCTTAGTCTAAGGGTGAAATGGGAAAAATAATATACATCTTGAATAGATTTAATGCAAACTAAGTCAGCATTGTATGCAAAACATTTTGAATATGTCTGGCATAGGGTAAGCACTTGATATATGGAAGACCTAGCAGTATAAATTTAATAGTGAAATATTCACAGTGAAAAATGAAATTGAAATATTGACAAGTTAGTAAATTAGGTCTGTGTAGGTGAGCAAATATGATCATTCAGAATGAAAATACATTTTGGCTTATGTATAAAATATTTTTCTCAAGTGCTTTCTTTCCTGGCTGAAGAAATAATGCATTCACTTCATATTTAAGATACACAAAATGAAAAATTAACTGCTCTTTATAATTATGTAAACTGAGGCCAAAAGTTCTTTTTTCCTAAATAATCTGTTTCAGCTGCTAACCTAGCTAGACTTTACTGGATAATAGCTATTTTTACCAACTTGTTTAAATGAGGTGTGATTTAAAAAGTAATGTTATACCTCCTCAAGTCTCCACAATTTATTTTAAATTGTATACTGTATTTGAGTTGGAGAAATTTGGGAAAATTAAATTATATGAATAAATGTCTATATTAGATCCTCTAGGAAAGTAAAAGAAACATGTAGGTTGATATAAAAAGCATAACTAGAAAACTCATGAAAACCCAATAAAATCATCTTTTTATCAACTTAGCTAAAAACTGCCTTATGTTATAACCCATTACCTTCAAAATTCTTAAGAGAAGAAAATTTAACACAAAATTGAACTCACTGGATTTGTATTGCCACATTTTGCAGTTTGAAGGAAGAAAATTAAGTATTAAATATTCTTCCAATGGACCAGAAAGTAAGTTTTTGGATTGGTATGATTATATCCATCTATTAATATTCTTAAGGTATATGCCTAGGAATGGCTGATTGGAATTAAAATAATATCTTGACTCAGGCAACTTCAATGAGACTAGTTACCATCATGACATTCAATTATCAGAACAACAAAGAGCAATAGGCTCATTAAAAGATGTGTATAACATAAAATGTAACAATTTCATAACTTTAATTTAAAAATTTTCCTGAAAGTTGAAAAAGATCTGTATACTAAAAGTCCAAAATCAAGGTGTCAGCAGAGCAATGCTCTTTCTGATGACTGAAGGGGAGAATACTTCTTTGCCTCTTATAGCTTCTGGTGTTTGCCAGCAATCCTTGGTGGTCCTTGACTTCTAAGTATATCATTCCAGTCTGATAGCTCTCTTCTCCCCATGTGTCTTCACATCATCTTCCCTCTGTTCGTGTCTGTCTCTGTGTCCAAATTTTCCCTTTTTATAAGGATACTAGTCATATTGGATTATGGCCCATCTTAATGACCTATTTTTAATTTGGTTATTCTGTTAAGACCGTTTCTAAATAAGGTCACATTTTCAGAATCCCGGGTTAGGACATCAAAGCATCTTTTATGAGATGGGGAACAACTGACCTTTAACTAGCGTGGAAATGGGTACCCAAGTCTTACAATAGCAAGGAACTGGATCTTGCGAATGACCCTAGTTTTCTTAGAAGCAGTCTTCATAGAGCTTCTTAATAAGCGCCTACTCAAACAACACCTTGATTCAGCCTTGTTAAACCTAGAGTAGAGAAACCAACCCAGACCCTGACCTAAAGAACTGTAAGATAATAGATTTATGTTGTTATAAGTTTGTGGTTATTTGTTACAGCAGCAGTAGAAAACTACTAGTTGTTTTTTTTTTTCCTTTTCATTACTGAGTGGCATTCCACTTTATGGATATGCCACAGTTTTATCCATTTGGTTGCTAATCAACACTGGGTTATATTTAATGTTTGGAGTATTACCAAAAAAAGTTGTTATATTCATTTATATAAAGGACTTTGTGTAGACATATATTTTCATTTTGGAAATTCTTTAGGTATAAAGGCAGTATAAAATTAATTATTTTAGAAATTGCTAAACACTTTTTCAAAATAATGATAGCATTTTGTGCAAGTGACAGGATGAGATTTTTAGTTGCCTTATATCATAACCAATACTTAGTTTTGTCTATCTATTTTAGGCATTCTTATATGTGCATATTGGTAGTATCTGGTAATTTTAATTATTTCCTTGAAAGCTAATGAGCATCTTTCTATGTACTTGTTGGCTTTCCATGTATCTTCATATTCAAAGTATCTGTTCAAATTTTTTGACCATTAAAAAAATGATCTGCCTTCTGACTTTTAATCTTTATATATTCCTGATATGAATCTCTTATCAGATATGTATAATATATATCATATATAGGTATCTATGTATAGATATATATCTCATACATAGATATCTCATATATCTGATATATAGAGATATATAGATATCTTAGGATAGCTATGTACATAGATATACCTATCATATATATCAGATATATATATATATGATCAGATATATGTATAATACATATATATAGCAAATGTTTTTTTCCCACTCTGTCATTTGCTTTTTCATTTTTTTACGCTAAATTTAGAAGACCAGAAAGACTTAATATTTTTGAAGTAGAATTTATCAGTTTTTTAACTGATATCAGATATATTAGACTCCTAATTTGCTCACTTTTCAAAATTGTTTTATTCTATATTTTTGAATTCCCTTTAAATTTTAGAATATATTTCTCAATTTCTAAAATAAACCTCACATTTTCATTTGGGTTGTATTATACAACATTCAGGGTTCATCAGAGAAATAGAACCAATATAATATAAATATTGATATAGATATAAATATGTAAGGAATTGGCTTAGATGATGATGGAAACAGAAGTCCTAAGTTCTGCAATCAGCAAGTCCCATATCCAGGAGAGCTGTTGGTGTTAGTTCAAGTTCAAGTCAAAATGCAGAAGACCAGTGCTCAGCTGAAAACCATCAGACAGAGAGAGCAAATTTCTCTCTTCTTTAGCCTTTTGTTCTATTTAGGCCTCAAAGAATTAGATGAGGCCTACCCACACTGGGGAGGATAATCTGCTGTATATAGTCTACCAACTCAGAAGTTCATCTCATTCAGAAATACTCTCATAGAAACACCCAGAATAATGTTAGCGATTATCTGGATACTTTGTGGCCCAGTCAAGCTGACACACAAAATTAACCATCACATGTATCTGTAGATAAATTTTGATAAAATAAAACTTTTATCAATATTAAGTCTCCTCATTCCTAAGCATAATATATTTATTTTAAAGTTTCCTGCTAATTATTTTTAAAATGTTTTGTAGTTTCCATTGAAACATATCTTCTTCATATTTTG
This sequence comes from Nasua narica, assembly GCA_028533885.1. Classification (NCBI taxonomy): domain Eukaryota; kingdom Metazoa; phylum Chordata; class Mammalia; order Carnivora; family Procyonidae; genus Nasua; species Nasua narica. Next base: position 80,222,953 of record CM052797.1, read on the forward strand.
TTAAATATATCCCTAACTACTGAATATTTCTTGGATATTTTGGTAAAAAGCATGGATTTTAACTTTAAATTTCTAATTATTCTTTGCTAATAATGCATAGAACTAAAATTGTCTTTTGTATATTTTTGTATATTCAGTGAGCTGGATATTAAACTCATTTATTAGTTTAATAGCTTTTTGAAAATTCTTAAGATTTTCTAAGTAGACCATTAAATCATCAAGAAATAGAGCCATTAATACTAGGTTTGTGCCATTTTTAGTCATATTCAAATTGGGGAGTGTACATAGGCAAAAAGCCAGAAACTTGCAAATGTCAACTGCTTTAGTTCCTTTTTTCAAGTGTTGATACTTTTCTAATTTCTGTCTACTTTTAATTGTTTTCCAAGTTCTTTAAATAGTTGTGTGTGTGTGTGTGCTTAAGATATTATAATTGTTTTCTGTGGTAAGGTTAATGTATGTGCAAGCTATTTGGCCATTGCCAGAGCTTTTCTAGTTCATTTTTGATCGCTGACTTCAGTTCTACCTGTATTTGATTTTAAATCTACCATTTTACATAAAGTTGTTATTTGACTCACCCATTCTATCTTTTATCTGTCTTTTCTTGCATTCATTTTGATTATCTAATTATTTACTGTTTTTCTCCTATTAGCTCATAGTTATAAACTTACTGACTGTATTTTGGTAATTATCGTACAGCTTAAAAATACATTCTTGACTTATCAAGGTCTAGTGTTACTTGTACTTTTATTGCCCTCTGGGACAATGCAGTGATGGATTTAGTACTCTTTCACATAGCAGTATTTTCACATTTTTTCATATATAATTGGTTTTTGTTTATTTATTTTTACTTTACATTTCTTCCTGAATCTGAACATTTTCTTTTTGCCTAAAGAAAATACTCTAGGTTTTCCTTTAATAGGATATCCTGATAATTCTTCACTGTCTTGTGTGTTTGGCTGTGCCTTCAAACAAAGTAATGGTATGTATTTGTAAAGCTTGACAATATTGTACAGAAATTGTTTAGATCTCATTCATCTTGCTTAACTGAAACTCTATGTCTGTTGGTTAGTAGCTTCCCATTTCTTCCAGCTCCCAGCCCCTGGAAACCACCATTCTGCTCTTTGATTCTATGAATTTGACTGTTTTAGATGCCTGAGTACAATCATGCAATATTTGTCTTTTGGTGACTGGCTTATTTCACTTATCACAATGTCCCCAAGGTTTATCCATGTTGTCACATACTTAAGAATTTCCTTCTTTTTAAAGGCTGAATAATACTCTATTGTATGTGTATACCACATTTCTTCACCTATTCATCTGGGAACAGACATTTAAGTTGTTTCCGTATCTTGGCTATTTTGAAAAGTGCTACAATGAACATGAGAGTGCTAATATTTCTTTAAGGACCTGATTTCAATTTTTTTAAATAAATACCCAGAAGTGAGATTGCTGGATCCTATGATAGTTCTGTTTTTAATTTTTTGAGGAACCTCCATACTGTTTCTGTAATGGATACTCCATTCTGTATTCACACCAATTTGCAACGGTTCCAATTTCCCTACATCTTTGCTAACATTTGTGGGTTTTTGTTGTTGTTTTGTTTTGATAACAGCTATCCTGAGAGATGTGAGCTGACTTTGGTTTTGATTTTCATTCCCCTGATAATTAGTGACCTGATCATAATTTTTTCATATAGCTGTTGGCTTTTCTTTCTGTTCGTGAATTTTATTAAGTGGCTATGATATGCCAGGTTAAGGTTCATCTTACTTGTGGGGATAGAGAAGTAACAAGAAAAGTCTGTGCCCTCGGGGAGTTTACATTCTGGTGGGGTTAGAAAATGTGAGGCATGCAAAAAAAAATGAAGACAACCAGTGACAATGTTGTATAGAAAATAAAGCCGGTGGGCAAAGACAGGGTGTGAGCTTGGGTGGCAGGGAGGGCCTCTCTTTGAGGTCACTGTGGAATGATAGGGCAGAGCTGGTTAGGAAACAACTAGGAGAAAAGCATCCAGATGGATCTTCCTTTCCCCCCCAGCTCCCCTCAACCAGGCTTTGGTCCAAGAGTATCTCAAAGGAAACCAAGTCCTGGAGAGTGAAGCCTCCCCCTATTACGGAGGTTTTCAGATATCTAGCTAGGATAGACTGGACACAGGAGACTGGGATGGGAAAGGATCTGCATGCACCCTCCTCTCCTGGCCATGGTACGCCAGGCTTCCTGGGTCCAGGATCATAGCTCTGACTCCCTGCCTTTTGAGAAAGATGGAAGCCCTGGCCATTGCAGGAGGAGGAGGGGAGCCACTAGGCCCAGGGACACTCCCCACAGCAAGTGGGCTGCTAGGGGCCAGAGGTTCCAGGGTCACTTCTTCCAGGATCTGTCTGCTGCATCCAGGGCAGCCATGTTGCCCGTGGCTGTGACCTGGTGGACGACACTGATGAGAGACTTGAGTACCATGTTGTATGTCTTCTTTGGAGAATTGTTTATGCAAGTCCTTCACCTATTTTTTACTTAGCTCATTATTTTTTTGCTATTGCATTGTGGGAGTGTCTTACATATTTTGAATATTAACCTCTTATTGGATATATAGTTTGTAAATATTTTCTTCTGGTTTATTTGTTGCCTTTTCACTCTGTTAATTGTTTTCTTTTCTGTGAGGAAGCTTTTTAGTTTGACATAATATCATTTGTCTATTTTGGCTTATGTTGCTTGTGTTTTTGGTATCATATCAATGAAATAATTGCCAAGACCAATGTCATGAAGTTTTCCTCTATATTTTATTATTTTTTTTGAGATTTTATTTTTTTGTTGAGATACCTGGGTGCTCAGTTGTTAATGTCTGCATTGGGCTCAGGTCATGACCAGGGTCCTGGGACTGAGCTCTGTGTAGGGGTCCCTGCTCTGTGGGTAGCCTACTTCTCCCTCTCCCACTCTCCCTGCTTGTGTTCCCTCTCTTGCTGTCTCTATCTTTGTCAAATAAATAAATAAAATATTTAAAAAAATAAAATAAAGCTTTTATTTATTTGTTTGAGAGAGAGAACAAGTGATGGGGGGCAGAGGGAGAGGGAGAAGCAGGCTCCCCACTGAGCTGGAAGCTGATGTGGGACATCTAAAGACATTTATGTCTTTAACCCATTTGGAGTTCATTTTTGTGTGTGGTGTAAAATAGAGTTCCAATTTCATTCTTTTGCATGTAGATATTCAATTTCATTTTATGAGTACTATTTGTGGGGAAAAGACATTCTTTCCCCCATTGTGTATTCTCAGCACCTTTGTTGAAGATCAGTTGATGATATATGTATGTATTTCAGCATTTCTATTCTGTTCCGTTGTCAAAATGTCCATACTACCTAAAGTAAACTACAGATTCAGTGCAATCCTTTTCAAAATTTCAACAGCATTTTCTTATAGTAATAGCAAAGAAATTTAAAAATTTATATGGAACTGCAAAAGATTATGAATTGCCTAAACAATCTTGAGAAAGAACAAAGCTAAAGGCATCATGTTTCCTAATTCCAAAATAGCCTGCACAGCTGCAGTAGTTAAAACATATGATGCAAGCAAATATTTTAAGAGTGGCACAATATTCAGTACTGTACTTTTACCAGGATTTTTTAACCAGTTCCTTTTTGGGGGGTTATTTACAGATTTCATTTAAATAAAAAATACTGAGAAAAACATTCCTTTCATAAATCTTCATGATAACATCAAATTTTTCCTCAGAATAAGTTAGAATAAATGTCTAGTAAAAAAATTTGAGCTTGTGAATATTTTAATGTTTTTTTTATTTTTTAAAAGATATTATTTATTTATTTTAGAGAGAGAGGGAGAGAAAGAGATTGATTGTGGAAGGGCAGAGGGAGAGGGAGAGATAATATCTCAGACTCCCCGCTGAGCTTGGAGCCAGACTCTGGGCTCCTTTCCAGGACCCTGAGGTCCTGACCTGAGTCAAAACAAAAGTCAGATGCTTAACCAGTTGAACCACCCAGGTGCCCCAATATTTAAAGATTTTTAATAACACTACAAAAGGCAGAAAGTAACTTATCTTTCCACCTACTATATAAAAAGATTTTTATATATGCTTACAAAATACCATATCTTATTTTATCTTTTTGAGTTATATATGATTGTTTTGCTTCTCAGGTAATTAACTAACAAAGAGTTTGAATATTTTAGTCCTGTTAATTCTATATATGAATTCTATAATTCTATATATGAATGTTAACATTCATATATATTTTTCTGGTTTTTTATATTTTATTTCTTTTAGCGTTGACTTTTCACTCATCTAAAATTTAATTTGTTGTTTCCTGGCATCTTTGCATTCTGAATTTTTCTAATTTTCAGGTCTCAGCTCATCAAATAAGCTTTACTTGACCTGTTCCTTTGTTGCTCAAGGTTCTTTTTACTGCATTGCCTTGTGTATTTCCTTCTAAATACTTTTTACATGCAGAAATGTTCTTAATTATTTGTCTCTTGACTTAAATACTGTCTCTCTTCATTAGAATGTAAGTTCAATGAAGTAAGGACATTTTATGATTTACTTTCCTCTGTATTCTTTCAGCCTGATAACTATCCTGTACATAATAGAAATTCAAATATATTTGTTCAATGAAAAATGTACCATTCATTATTGCCCCAGTTTTTTTTCATTATGTGGAGTATAAGATCCTTTTCGTTTGAAAAGTCACTTTTCTTATGAGATTATTACTCGACTACTTTATAATCAACTACTTTGTCAATTTTTCAAAACAATAAAAATTGTATTCAAACTGCCAAATTATCTTAAAAACAAAACAAAAACACATGTCTAAAGTGAGACTTAGAGATAAATACATCTAGAAGAAAAAGTACTTCCATAGATGCTTATCAAGAGAAACATTTTTTAGATGACATTGTTCTAAAATAACCACAATTTTTCTCACCTGTGAATTCAGTCCTTTTTATTATTTCTTGTCCTGTTAGATCCTGGTTTAGCACTGTTCTTTAATAATATCATCTGCTTTTGAACTAAAAAGAGTTCTGGGAAATCTGATTCATTTCCTGTTGCTATCTCACTGTGGTCTACTTATGGTAATGATGTCAGTTTACACTGGAATCCCAAATATGCAAAATTCTACTCATTGTAGAATAGTTAAGAATAGGCTTTTCTGTCAAATCTTTGAAATGGTCTTTCTTTGTTGAAGATCCAATTTCTTGCCAAATTCTCATAGGAGAACCTTGAGAAAAGCATGCAAGGGATTGCTGATAATATTGAATGGTCAAGTTAATTTATTATAGTAGCTATCAACATCAGAATCAAGAAGAGTCAATATTCTCTCCTGGGATTTAATACCTCCTATTCAATAAAGACTTGACCAGTGTTTCTCCTATGAAGAAAAACATATTATGAAGAGTAGGGACATTGAAGAATATTAAACAGATATTAATGAGATTGAGAAAATCTTTGATTTAAGAAGATTTAAATTCTTCCATCACTTAAAACAATATGTAGTTTACAATTTATTTTTGCACAGAAGCAAATATATGCTCTCTTTCATGAAAAAAAGAATGGGTCAAAGGGTAGAACCAAGAGCCTGGAAGGTGGAACTGGGAACCACTAGAAAATTTTTCCAGACCTTGAAACCTAATCCAGAAAAATGCAACATATGCCCAGCTAGACCTCAGAATTTGTAACCCCCCCCCCCCGCCTCACTTGTTTTATTGAGAAATAGTTGACATGCATCACTGTGCAAGTTTAAGGCATAAAGCATGAGAGTTTGATTCGCATGTATTGTGAAATGGCTACCACAATAGGTTCAGCTAACATCTACCGTATAGAGATACAATAAAGAGAAAAGAGAGTAGGAAATTTTAAAAAGAAAACAAAATGTCTCTTTGTGATAAGAACTCTTAGCATTTACTCTTAACTTTTTTGTATAGTGTGCATCATCCTTGGTATTTATTTATCTTACAACTGGAAGTTTGTACCTATTATGTTCTTTTTACATTCATTTCCCCTATTTTTGAACTGTTCTATAACTGTTATACTTGCCCCCCTAT
>CM052797.1:80229488-80267601 GCA_028533885.1 Nasua narica
CACCTCTGATTAGTATGAGCTCCCTTATTTTACACTGGGTGGAGCAATGGCAGAGTGGTAACTTAATTGCCCAAAACCATGCTAAAAGTTAATGGAATTAGAGACAGGAATCTCTCTGCTGTCCTTGGTTCACCTACAGTGAATTCTCCACTCTTTTATGCCTTTAGGAAGAATTTTCTTTAATGATATTGTTTTAAGGGCATAGTAGGATTCACTTAGCAAAATATTATTAATAAGATATTAATAAATATCTTTTAAGGTGTGTGTGTGCTTGTGTATACGAGACATATATATCTTCAACATTTATGTATTGACTCATGGAAGATAATTCAAACAAAACTGGGCCAGATTGTTTTTTCTATTTCATGTAGAAAACATATATCCAGGAAAGAGTTACGATGGCAGAGAATTAGAGGGGCCCTAAGCGTGTCTCGTCCTTTGAACACAGCTAGCTAGTTATCAAATCATTCCTAACACCCAAGAAATGAAATGGAGGTCTGACAAAACAAAAACTACAAGTCTACAAGTGGGGAAATATGAATCAAAACCACAATGAGATAACACCTCACTCCAGTCAGAATAGCTAAAAGTAACAACACAAGAAACAATAGGTGTTGGTGAGGATGCAGAGAAAGAGGAACCCTCTTTCACTGTGGTGGGAATTCAAACTGGTACAGCTACTCTGGAGAACAGTATGAAGATTCCTAAGAAAAACCCTAAAAATAGAATTTCCCTTCGGTCCAGCAATAACAGTACTAGGTTGCTTTCTGACAGCCACTTTTTGACGCCACACAGGAAAAGTATGAGGCACAAACAAGTCAGCTGCAAGAGAAAGGGAGCAGTGGTTGGCAGTTCAGAAGACTACTGCCCTGAGCAACTCCTCTGTCCCTTATTTATTAGATACAAGATAACAAGGAACAAAGGAAAAGAAGAAGGTTGTACATTAGCCATAGGTCTTGTAGGTAAATGAGAAGGAATGTGTGTCATATATCTGTCATAAGTCTTATAGATAAACAAGAAGAAAAGTAGGGTATGTCCGGTCAAGCAGCATGGAACTTGTAATTGAGCAAGGGATTATTTTAACAGCAGGCTTTCTCTGAGGCAGGGGAGACAAGGAAAAAAGGAAGCAGGCGGTGTTCCACTCTGAGTGGGCTGGGTGTTCCCAGCTGCTCGCTTCAAGGACTTTTATCATCCTCTTCCCCAGAGACCTGTTGGTAGTACATGTTTTTCTTAAGGTCATCTTTAAGCATCCTTGTGTGACCAGTACAATTTCTCATTAGTTATATTTTAAGCAGCGTATTATTCCGAGGGATGGTTGCACTAGGTAATTACCAAAAAGATACCAAAATACAGATTTGAAGGAGTACATGCACCCTGATGTTTATAGCAGTATTATAAACAACAGCCAAACTATGAGGAAAGCCCAAACATCCGTCGACTGATGAATGGATAAAGAAGATGTGGTGTGTATATTACAATGGTATATTAGTCATAAAAAAAGAAGAAGGGTGCCTGGGTGGCTCAGTCATTAAGCATCTGCCTTTCAGTTCTGGTCATGATCACAGGGTCCTGGGATGGAGGCCCACATGGGGCTCCCTGCCCAGCAGGAAGCCTGCTTCTCCCTCTCCTACTCCCCCTGCTTGTGTTCCCTCTCTCACTGTGTCTCTCTCTGTGAAATAAATAAATAAAATCTTAAGGGAAAAAAAAGAAATCTTACCATTTTCAATGACATAGATAAAGCTAGAATGTATTATGCTAAGTGAAATAACTCAATCATAGAAAGACAAATACCATATGATTTCACTCATATGTGGAATATGAGTGAAATATTGTCTCTTAAATATTTAAGAGACAAAACAGATGATGGGAAGGGGAGAAAAAGGAAAAAGGGAAACAAACCATAAGACTCTCTTCAGAGGGTGTGTGCTATGATAAGTGCTGTGAAATGTGTAAGCCTGACGAATCACAGACATGTACCCTGGGGCAAATAATACATTATACGTTAATAAAAAAATTAAAAAAAAAAGACTCTCTTCAGAATAGAGAACAAACTGAAGGTTGATGGATGGAGGTGTGTGAGGGATGGGCTAGATGGGTGAGGGTCATTAAAGGGGGCACTTGTGATGAGCACTGGGTATTGTAGTGATTGATGAATCACTGAATTCTACTCCTGAAATCAATATTGCACTTGTATGTTAACTAAAATTTAAATAAAAAATTTTAAAAAAGAAAATATGTATCCATTTTAGTACACAGTGGGTATTTTTTTGAGGAATAGAAGTGCTTCTATAGCTTAATGTCATTTTTAAGTGATGGTTAAGAAAATAGATGAACAAATTATAATATAATTCCTTTTGTCCTCATATGTTAACATTTCCCGAGTGAGAGATCCTGCTTTATAAATGTGTTGCTTCATTATCAAGTGCTGAATTTTATTAGAATTGCAATAATAGGCGGAAGCATGTGCCATTAGGGTCAGTAAAAGGGAAGATGATGGAATTTTAGGGGAATGGTTTGTTCTTGTGAAGGTCTAAACTTGAAGCCATTGAAAGCTCTTATTTTACAAAGTGATTCCAAGCCAAAACAATACATTTTCTATTTTATTTCCTAAAGGCTTTGACAGAAATTTAAAGACTTACAGCTCTCACTGAACTTTACTTTGGTCTTTAAATGTAATGTCCTAATGTGAATAATCTTGGGAACATAAATATGTTGACAGCTTAATGCTCTGACATTTTATTCTCATTGTCTGATTTTATTTTCTTCTTTTCCACTGTTGTTTGAGCATAATTACAAGCACTGCCTTAGAAAGGCATTATTCAAAACCCACAAAAGGCTATTTTGCATTAGGGAATTAAAAAGTCATTCACTTTGGAACACAAGGAAACAACTTTGATTTTAAAATGATTCTCCCAAAGTCCCCATCACATTTAAGAAAAGAATTTCTGTAGGAAATGTTTGGCAAATTTTCACATAAAATATATACAGAATCAGCAGGTTCCCTCTATTTGATAGTGCATTCAGTAGTATAAGACTAATACAGACTTTACTTAGAAACTTATACAAAGAGTGAAAAAGGTAGATTTTGAGTATTCACAAGGGAATAGTACAACGTCAATGATTTGATGAATAGCTTGACTATCAGCTCTTGAAATAATTATAGATATTTTTTATTTTTTTATTTTAATTTTATTTTTCAGTGTTCCAAGATTCATTGTTTATGCACCATACCACACCTGGTGCTCCATGCAATATGTGCCCCTCCTGAAATAATTATATTTTGTAAATGGAATACATAAGGAACTCATCAGTAATTTTGTGATACAGCAATGCATACAGAAAAGCTAATGCAGTGAGTTTGGGCATAAAAACTTATTTTCTACAGTATTATTAAAAAGACCCTATACTATTTGGAAAATTATAATAAATATATTACACAGTCATTAGACCCTCCTTACAGATGTTTGTTTTGTTTTGTTTTTTTGGCAGTTAAATAAGAATTGTGAGATTTTTATGAATTCCCAATTGTAATAGTTTCTTTCTAAGCAGTGTTGTAAAAGTAACCATTATTATAAAAGTGCTACATAATTTAATTAGTGCAATGATACAGGGAAAATTCCAAAATTTTCGGGAAAATTACTTGAGGAAAAGTACTCAGTATGCTTAGACCTTTACTTTTTTCTAATCCATGAGTAGGGCGTCAGGAACAATTTCCATCTCTCTCATGTAACAGAATAGTATTCATCTTGATGACAGCACAGAGTCAGAACAGTAGAAGGAATTGCTCCATGAACTGTTCTCATTTCAATCTCTCTTTAGGGCTAGTTTATAACAATAATAGAGGAAGGCATTACACTTGTACTTTTTCCAAATGCAAGAATTAATGAATTAATAGCAATTAAGAGATGATTTGACATTTAAAGAAGTTCATGTTAACTCTTTTAAAAAATTTATTTCATTTGCAGCCTCTGAAAAGTTATGTTCTCAGAAATTCTTTTTAATAAAAGATTTATTTGCTTATTTGGGGGAAGGGGCAGAGGGCTCAAGCAGTCTCCTTGCTGACCATGGAGCCCGATGAGGGTCTCAATCTCATGACCCTGAAATCATGACCTGAGCTGAAACCAAAAGTTGGACATTTAACTGACAGAGCCACCCAGCAGACATTATTTTCATAAGGAATCTTGAAATTATTTGTTGAATGGAATATAACTAGTTTATTTCTAAGAGAAAACATGCTATTGTAGTAAGAGATATGTAAAATACAGGTTAGTGCAGTATTTTTGCCAGAAGAAGTAAAAAATTGACTTTAGAGTAAGACATTTGATTCCAGTTTGAATTCTAGTTCCATAACTTTAACTGTGAGTCCTGTGTAATATATTTATTCTTTCTAAATCTATATTTTTATCTCTATAATTGAGATTAATACTATATGTAATAGGTTGTTTATATGGCTGTTTTTGGATAATAATCTAGTATCCCATTTTCTCTTTAGTGAAGGCATCCAGTAAATGGTAATTCCAATTGCCATTGCTATTATTAATTATTTTCATAAAATCATGCTGAGTTACTTGATCCTTCCTTCCACTGGGATGGAGTTTGAGCTTATCTACTTTTGTATTGTTATATATATGTATAATATACAATATATACTATTTCCATATCATTAAATATGTAGTGGTCCATGTCCTATGAAATGTTAATAATATAAAAAAGGATATTTATGGGGCACCTGGGTGGCTCAGTTGTTAAGAATCTGCCTTCAGCTCAGGTCATGATCCCAGGGTCCTGGGATCGAGCCCCACATTGGGCTCCCTGCTCAGCGGGAAGCCTGCTTCTCCCTCTCCCACTCCCCCTACTTGTATTCTCTCTCTCACTGTGTCTTTCTCTGTTAAACAAACAAACAAACAAACAAACAAACAAACAAATAAATAAATAAATTAAAATCTTTAAAAAAAAAAAGGAGGGGGGTCACCTGGGTGGCTCAGTGGGTTAAAGCCTCTGCCTTCCGCCCAGGTCATGATCTCAGGGTCCTGGGATGGAACCCTGCATCAGGCTCCCTGCTCAGTGGGGAGCCTGCTTCCTCCTCTCTCTCTGCCTGACTCTCTGCCTACTTGATCTCTTTCTATCAAATAAATAAATAAAATCTTTAAAAAAAGGATCTTTATGAGACGTGGATAGGTAGTGAATACAAAAGTGACGGTAAAGATAAACTCACGATAGTCATGGCACTAACCTGCTTTACACGTCATTGGCTCCTAATTACCTACGAATAAATTCAAACACCTTTCAGACCCCATAAAGCTTTTGTCAATATGGTCCTGTATCAACTTTCTATTCATGTTTTTTTATATAAACTATTCATTCATAAATAGTTTCTAAAATGAAAATAGGTTTACTGAAATTCATGTTTCTTCAATCATTTATTCAATTATTTATCTGTTCATTTAATAACTGAACATTTTTTTACTTCTATTCTGTATTGGATGCCATAGTAGGTATTGAGAAAACATCAAGACTAAAACAGAATTACTGCTGAAACTGATCATGTGGTCTCACAGAGTCTGGAATTCAGAGAGATAAATGTAACACAAAATGATAAATGCCGTAGCAAAGTCATGAACAAATTCATATAGAAGACTGAAAGAGAATAATTGCACTTACAAAAACAGTTTATAAATGGTCAAAACTGACAGTTGAGCTGCATATTTAAGGGTGAGTGGGAGATTTTCAGGGAGGAAAATCTGGATACATAGGGCAGAGAATAGTATAAGCAAAAGTGGAATCTAGAAAGATAGAATAATTCTATAAAATTGGTTTATAATAGGAAAAAGTGGTTGTTATCTAGATGTCCAATAATAGAATTTTTTTAAAGATTATTTATTTATTTAATTGACAGAGAGAGAGGGATCACAAGTAGGCAGAGAGGCAGGCAGAGAGAGCGGAGGAAGCAGGTTCCCTGCTGAGCGGAGAGCCCGATGCAGGACTTGATCTCAGACCCTGAGATCATGACCTGAGCTGAAGGCAGAGACTTTAACCCACTGAGCCACCCAGGTGTCCCTCAATAATAGAATTTTAAAATAAATTCTGAAATATCTATATAATGCAATATTTAATAATTGCTAAAGTCATACCAAAATGAGAAATTAAAGAAAATATAATGTTCTATTGAGCAAGTAAGAAAAACTGATTATATACTGAAACTCAAATAGAGTACAATTTTATAAATATATACACTGAGAAAAACTAGAAAGAACCACATTATAATTTAATATTTATCTAGATGGTGGAATCGTAGATTTTGAAGACAAATTCAAATGGCTAATAGTTACATGAAAAGACACTTAACATCACTAATTGTCAGGGATATGCAAATCAAAGTCACAATGAAATATTATTTTTTACCTGTTAGAATGGCTGTCATCAAGAAATCAAGAGATAAGTGTTAGTGAAAGAGAACCTTTATATACTTTGGTGGGAATGTTGATTGGTTCAGAAACTGGAAAACAGTTTAGTTTCTTCAAAAAAATACAAAATAGATCTACCACATGATCCAGCAATTCCACTTCTGCATATATAATCAAAGAAAATGAAAACAAGCTATCCAAGAGATGTATGCACTCCCATCTTTATTGCAACATTATTCACAGTAGTCAAGATATAGAAACAACCCAAGTTCACATAAGTGGATTAATGTATATAGAAGATGTAGTATAGATAGATGTAAATAAGATAAAAAAAGGATCTTTAAGAGACATGGATAGGTAGTATATATATAATGCATATATGTATATACATACACAGTGAAATATTATTCAGCTATGAGAAGGAAGGAAATCCTTCCATTTGTGACAACATGGATAGACCTTGAGTACAATATGCTAAGTAAGATAAGTCAGAGAAAGACAAATATCATGTTATCATTTATATATGGAATCTGAAAAAGCCAAACTTGTAAAAACAGAATAAAATGGTGGTTTCAAGGGGCTAGGAGGAAGGAAGTGGCGAGATGTTTAAGGATATAAACTTGCAACTAGTAGATAAATGAGTCCTAAGATCTAATGCATAGCATAGCAAATATAACCACAATATTGCCTTCATAGCAAATATAACCACAAACTCGCTGAGACTAGATTTTATTTATTTCCACCACAAAAAAAGAAATGATAATTATGTGACATGATAACACAATGCTGACTATTGCTGCAAGGCAATCATATTACAATATATAAATACATCAAACATGTTGTACACCTTAAATTTACACCATGTTACTTCAATAAAATTGCTCTTATTCTTTAAAATTATTTTGTAGTTTCAAGTTTTTGTTTAAATTCCAGTTAACGTATAGTATAATATTAATTTCAGGAATAGAATTTAGTGATTCATTACTTCCATACAACACCCAGTACTCATCACAACCAGAGCCCTCTGTAATACCCAGTTATCTATATTGACATTGAGTTAACCACTATAATGACTGATTATTTGTGACTTAATTTTATAATTCAAGAATAAACATAAAATTGTTGTATTGAGTTAGAGGAAGATATAAGATGGGAAATTTAAGTTTGATAACTTCATCTCACAGGTAACTCACGAAATTGAAGAGATGGGTTTAGAAAATAAAACTAAGCATATTTTATGGCAAGAGAGAATGGTCTTTTTGGCTGATTTAGCTGAAGAAGAGAAGTAACAGTTTGTGTTGCTAGGTCTGAAGTCAGACTGCCTGGATTTGAATCCCTTCTCTGTCAACTATTGGCTATTTTACCTTGAATTATTTAAGGTCTCTGCTACACCATAGAGTTTTAAGGATTTAATAAACTGTTATTTGCAAAGCACTTTGTGATTAAGCTAGTACTATATAAATATTTAAAATTACTATATAATATATAATAAGAAATAAAATTACAATATAAATAAAATATTTAAATAATTTTAATATTCTGTGTACCTCTCTACTTTTATTTTTTAACATAAGCTAATTAGAAAAAAGCCTATCTGAATAATTTTAATACCTATATCATTACTTTATTATACAACATTTATTGGATTTCAGTTTTTCACTATTATAAACAATGTTTATTTTAGATTCTTCATGGAATGCAAAGATGATGCAATTATAGAAATGTATCTGGGTACTTTATAATATTAATGGGTGAAAAATAATTATCTCTACAAATGATAATAAAGTATTTAAGAAACAATTACATTTATTTTTGTTAAAATTTTTTTGTAAAAATAAACTGATGGATTCAGACTATATATTGAAATGTATATTGAGTTAAAAGACAAAAGACAATGGTTAAAAGAATTTTCATTACAATAAGGATTAAAAAGGATGACTGTTATTTCCATAATCATTTAACATTATTCCAGAATTACTATGCCATGCAATTAGTTTGTAGAAAAATTTAAGAACTATAATTACTGGTAAAAAGAACCAAAATTTTAATTATTTCTAAATGGTATGTTTTATATTTTTTACCTCAGGAGAACCCATTGAACAAACTATGAGAAATAATAAAATAATTAAAGGAATGCATTTATAATTACTATTAAAAATATATAGACCTACTAGGAAATAATAATCAGTTAAAATATAATAAAAAGCGCCATTTTGCAATAGCAAAAATAACATGTCACTAAATCCTCAAAACAAAACTATAAAGGAAAATAATAATATATTTAATTATATAAAAATTCTACGTTTTATGTGTTTAAAGCCACAAATAATATGAAGAAAGAAATAAAATGTCAATGGAGGGAATATTGAACCATAGGTCATGAAAAGGGGAAAATCTTTTTAATTTTCAAACTGTTATGAAAAAGACAAATAACAAAGGAGAAAAAGGAGAAAGATATATTAAAAAGAAGTCTTGGGGTTGCCCGGTGGCTCAGTCAGTAGAACATATGACTCTTGATCACAGAGTTGTTAGTTCAAGCCCCATGCTGAGCATGGAGCCTAAACAAACAAACAAACAAACAAACAAACAGGAAAATTTTTTAAAAATCTAAGTAAAAAAAAAAAAAAAAAAAGAAGTCCCTAGGGGGAAAAATAATCAATGCCCCAAAACCTTGATATGCCAATATCCATCTCATAGTTAAGTACATGCATATTAAGAGAAAATCATGATACCATTTAAATTTATAAGACTGACATAATTTTTTTTTAAGTGGTAGTATTCAAGGATGGCAATCAGAAAGATTGGGAGGGAAATTTGCAGTATCCATCACAATTTCAAATGAATACAATCTGATTTTGTAAGTCCAAATCTATGAGTTTAACTTAGAGACACATACAGGTGTATAGCTGTGTATGCAAAAATATTCAACAAGAGGCATATAGCATGGTAGGTAAAATGTGGGTCCATAATGTCTGAATGGGAATCCTAAGTGAGTTATTTGTCCTAAGATGGTTTTCTTATCTGTAAAAATGGTATTATGTACAACATATGTGTGCTGTGAGAATTATAAAGAATATTGCATAAAAATGAGGGAGGAAAAACAATATAGAGGTAAAGATAAGTTTAAGGATATAAAAATCTAATCTTTCCATGGATCAAAAGAAACCACAAAGAGAATAAAAGGGTAAGCCACAAACTGAGAGAAGATAAAAAATTTATATCCTGCAAAGCAACAAGAAAAAGACAACCCAATTAGAATTAGATAAAAGAAACTCATTGTGTAGAAGTTTGTTTATCCCTCTAAATATACTTACCTTCTTTATCCATAATGTTCTCTGACCCAGAAAGCTGAGGACTTCCCATGGTCTCTGTCTTCATCTTGACTTTGGCTGAGTAAGAATGGAAGATAGTAAGGAGGGAGTAGTGTTTATTCCCTTGGTTTCCTCCCTGGGAAGTCACTTCAGGCTCTATTTTTGGTAAAAGGTCAATGAATTTTTCAAGGTTGCCCAAATTATATAGCTCCTTTTTTGGGGGCCTGGGTGGCTCAGTCAGTTAAGCATCTGCCTTTGGCTTAGGTCATGATCCCAGGGTCCTGGGATGGAGTCCCATACCTGGTTCCCTGCTCAGCAGGGGAGCCTGTTTCTCCCTCTCCCTCTGCCTGCAGCTTCCCCTGCTTGTGTGCTCTCTCTGTCTCTTTCTGTCAAATAAATAAAAATCTTAAAAAAAAATCATATAGCTCCTTTTTTGAAAATCTCATGAGGTAGATATTAAAACTTGTTATTTTTCTCATTATTCAACTTTAATTTTATGGTATTAATGAGATGGAGGTAACTTTTCAGGTTGAACTTTAAAGATACTAACTCTAACTGTTTCCATTCTGAATATTAAGGAAATTTTTATTTCAAAATTATATATATATATGTTTTTAAATTTTATAGCTTTGAAACATATTTTTCATAACTTTTTTTGCTTTTAACACTGTACTTCTGTCTTCCTTATCTTCGTGCACATATTAAATGCACTTATTTTATATTACTGTTATGATTACTCTGTTAAGGCTCTTAAGTTCTGCAAATTGTATTTGCTAGTTCTATTTCAGTGTCTTGGCTTTCCTGAAAATATTGATTTTTTTCTTGATTTGGGCCTTATGTTCTTTGATAGAATTCTTGAGACTGCAGTTGAAAAATACAATGGTGCCTTCCATTTGCTTTCTACTTTTGGGTATTTGTAACATATTCTTATTAGCAGACAGTTCTGGTTTATAAGCATGATTATAATTAATTAAATCAATTAAAAGTATAAATGTCATGTAAATTTTCATCAGAAGTTCATAACTGTTTTTTTTTCTCATCCAAAAGACAGGGATATGTTTTTATTATTCATTTCACATGACGGGGTTTTGATGGTTTTATTTAACTTTTTTTCTCTTGAGTATTATCTCATTTGTAGTCTGGTCAGAGTATATAGTTTGTACTATTTTTGATTTTTGCAATTTATTGAGATAGCCTTTGTGGATTAAATAAAAAAATTTTAAGCAGAAATTAATTGAATTATTAACAAATTCATTAAAACATTTCAAAATAAATATTTCATGGTGACTAGATTAATCTCAAATGTTCACAAAAATCACCAATATTTTCTAGACACAATCACAATATTCTATTTATATTGTATTAATATGAAAATGGTATAGAAATATAGAGACTCGATTACTATATGTCTTAGGAATAGGATATCCTATATTTCATAACCTTCTTGGAATGCTTTGGTGGTGATCATACTCCCCGATCTCAAAACCATTTGTGAAACCAGTTTCTGAAAACAAGATCCAAATAAGAAGAAAGACAGTTTCCACAGTGCTGGTTTATAAGTAATGCTAAAGTATAACTAAAATAGAAAAAAATTGGTCCTCTTTACTATAAATTATGCCTTTGAGAAAAGTTAAGCTTTGTTTTGTGGCTTATTTAGCTGAGCATATTACATATTAAATTAAAGTGGATTTTGCTATGAAATTTTACTTTAGGGAACAATACTGTTATGGTGTTGAGTTTTTAAATAGTGATTAATGGAACTCTTAATTACAACCATATTATCTCTATGGTATATATTCCTTGAGCAGTCAAATCACAGGTATTAATAAAAATCTCACCAGTAATATTACATGCTTTTTCTCATAGTCTAAATTTGAAACCCAAGTTCATGAGACTCATAGAAGAAAATAAAATGAAGAAATCAGTGGGAAAATCCAGTTTAAATGATGACACAAGAAAAGCTGATACTTTATCCTTTAAGTTCTTTGTAGAAAATATACATGTAGGCTATAAAGGAATCCGTAGGGCATTATAAAATGGGCTTTAGAAGTCAGCAGACAAAATTATAATGGTAGAGTTGTTAAAAGTCTGACTGGGGAAACCATTTGGGAACAAAGACCTCTAATGAATAATAATCCTTCAAAGTAACGGGCAGGATGACCTAATGAGACATTTGCATTTCCATAGTCTGTGAACCCTATAGTTTCGTTGCACAAAGCAAGAATTTTTTCAGCAAGAATTTTTTCGGTAGGAGTTAAATGGTGAAATCCCGTGCATTGTTTTGAAATTCACGGGCTAGTGGCTTAGCCATCAGGGTAATGATGTGTAAAGGTAATTGAAAGCCTAATAAAATTGGGCTTCTGTGTAAAATGGAGGCAAAATATAATTTTATTGTTCACTCTAAATTGTACCTTGCTTAGAGATGGACCCATATACTGCCCATTTAGATAAAAGTTAATTCCTTTCTGGGACAAATAGTAGTTTCATTGATCAATGTCTATATTCATAATCATTGTAAATAAAAATAACAGAAATGTTAAATCCTAACTGGTTCTAGCAAAATTTAGTTGAATAAAATTTCTTTCTCAGGGGCGCCTGGGTGGCTCAGTTGGTTAAGCAACTGCCTTGGGCTCAGGTCATGATCCCGGAGTTCGGAGATCGAGTACCACATCAGGCTCCCAGCTCCATGGGGAGTCCGCTTCTCACTCTGACCTTCTCCCTTCTCATGCTCTCTCTCACTCTCTCTCTTTCCTAATAAACAAATAAATAAAATCTTTAAAAAGAATTTCTTTCTCAGAAATTTCACTTTTAAAATAAATTTTTATCAAGCATAAATAGTAGAAATTATTACCTGTATATGTATTTCTCTATCACATAGACTATGGCTTAAATCTTAAATTTATTCATGTAGACCTTGTATTGTCTTTTTATAAATCTATTTTCCTGGGCATTTTTCATATTTGTATATATGTATTTATACACACACACACACATATCTGTGTGTGCATATGTAAATAAATATGTACTATATATATATAGTATATGAAGTATCATGGAATCTTAGTATCATGGACTACTCTATAGTATCATGGACATACAGAGGAGATTACAAATCCTAATTATAGAATTCATTGTATCGGCAATGCACACACATATATAACCAACCCCCATCAAAAATATAGTGCAGTTCTCTCACCTGAGTAACATCCTTGGTTCTGCTTTCTAGTTACCCCCTACCTATTGAGAAAGAACTATTTTTTAATTTTTTTTCATCATATATCTGTCTTATCCATTTTATAATTTAATGTAAATGGAATCCAACAAAATCTACTAGGTCAAAAAGTATAAGAAACCAAAAAAGGAGGTCCCTGGGTGGCTCAGTGGGTTAAAGCCTCTGCCTTTGGCTCAGGTCATGATCTCAGGGTCTTGGGATCGAGCCCCGCATAGGGGCTTTCTGCTCAGCAGGGAGCCTGCTTCCCTCTCTCTCTCTGCCACTCTCTCTGCCTGCTTGTGATCTCTCGCCTCTCTGTCAAATAAATAAATAAAATCTTAAAAAAAAAAAAGAAACTGAAAAAGATTTTTTTCTAAGTGATTATATCATTTTTCACTTCTACCAGCAAGGAATAAGTTTCCATTGCTTCATATTCTTGTCTTTATTTGGTATCATCATACTTTAATTTTAGCTGTACTAATGTGTGTATGTACTGGTATCACATTGTGGTTTTAATTTGCATTTTTATAATGACCAGTGATGTCCAAAACTGTTTTATGTACTTATTGGCTTTTGTATATCTTCTTTTGTGAATTGTCCAAGTCTTTTGCCCATAAAAACAAAACAAAACAAAATCTTTGCTGTCTTTCTATTGCTTTAGGTGTTCTATTGTTGTTTTAAGTTGTCTTTACCTGAGAGTTTTCTCCAAGTCTCTGTCTTGACTATTCACTTACCTAAATATATTTTTTGTTTTGCTGATTTTTAAAAAACTCGATAAAGTTGTATATATTAAGGGTTTTTTTTAATGGTATTATTTCTGTTTCTTTGTCAACCCATGGTAGGAAAAATACTCTTCAGTGTTTTAAGAGTTTTATACTTTTAGTTTTTATGTTTATTTTTATAATTCATATAAAATTAATTTTTTTCAAAGTTTTAAGCTAGAGATCAAATTTCTTTTTTTTCCCTTCCTTCCTTACTTCCTTCCCACTCTCCTCCTTCTCTCTCTTTCTTTCTTTCTTTCTTTCTTTCTTTTTTTTTTCTTCTTTCTTTCTTTCTTGCCTCATATGGATATATAGTTGTTTCAGCACTATTTGCTGAAAAAGATGTTCTTTTTTCTATTGAATTGCTTTGATGCCTTTGTTGAAAATCAATTAACTTTATATTGATGAATCTATTTCTAATCTCATTATTCTGTTCCATTGTTCTTCCTGTCTATCCTTATACCAATACTGCAATTTCTTAATGAAACTTCTATTATGAGTTTCGAAATCAGGTAAACTTCAAAATAATTCCTTTTGAAGTCATTTGGTAATTCTAGGTCCTTGGCATTCCAAATATTTTTAGGCTCAACTTGACAGTTTTTACTGAGAAAATCTACTGAAATTTTGACTGACATTATGTTGACCCTATCAACCTGTTTGGGGAGAATTGGCATCTGAAGACTTTCAATACAATAGCATGAAAGGCCATTTCTTTAAATGTTCTTTAATTACTTCAGAAATGTTCTGAATTTTACTGCTGAAGTTTTATATATATTTGATAAATTATTCTTAAAAATTTTAATTTTTTACATTATTATAAATTGATTATTTTTTAAATTTTATTTTTATGCTCTGCTGCTAGTATATAGAAATGCAACTTATTTTATATATTGACTATTCTTCTATTTTGCTAAATTGAGTTAGCAGTTCTGGTAATTGCTTTGTTGATTACTTAAGATTTTATATATAAAAAATCATGTCACCTGAAAATACATATTTTTTTTCAGTCTTCATGTGTTTTATGTCTTCTTATTACACTAGATCAAAATCAGTACAATGTTAAATAAAAGTATTTGAGTATCCACATCCTTGCCATGTTACCAGTTTAGAAGGAAAGCACTCAGTATTTCACCATAAAGTATGATGTTAGCTGTAGGTTTTTTCATACATCGTCTTTTTTAGATGCAGGAATCATTTTCCTCCCTTCTTCCTAGTGTGCTAGGAGGATTATTTTTTGTTGTTTTTCCTTGATTTTTTTTTTTTGAATCATGAATGGATTTTAACTTAGATCAAATTTTATTGGGACATGCATTGAAGGGGCTGTGTATTTTTTTCCCTTTTTTCTGTTGATAAACTTGACTTCATTGATTTAAAATGTTGAACCATCATTTCAATCCTCAGATAAACCCACTAATCATGATGTGTAATTTTTTACATATTGTGCTAGCCAGACTAACACCCTAAAGATGTCCTCATCCTAATCCCTGAAACCTGTGAATATGTTATCTTACATGGCAAAAGACACTTTATAAGTGTGATTAATTTAAGGATTTGAGATGGGGAGCTTATTCTGGATTATCTAAATTGGTTCAATCTCATTACAAGGGAGGCAAGAGGGAGGCAGGAGGATTTGAATCAGAGATGAAGATGTGACCAAGGAAGCAGAAACATGAGTGATATGGGGCCATGATCCAAGGAATAAAGGCAGACTCCAGAAGCTAGAAAAGACAGAAAACAGAACTCGTCCCCACCCCCACCCCCAGAACCTCCAAAAGAAGTGCAATCTTGCTGAAAATCCAGTTAGGACTTCTGACCCTCAGAATTGTAAGATATTAAATTTATGTTGTTTTAAGCTCTAAGATTTTAATAATTTGTTACAAAAGCAATAGGAAATGAATACATGTATTTTTAGATTTGATATGCTAATATTTTGAAGAGGTTTTGAAATTATATTTATAGTCATAGGGGGATAATGTTCTGTACATTTCTACTTTTTATTCCTTTGTTAGGTTTTAGTATTAAGGTTATAATGGCCTTACTAAGCAAGTTTGGAAGATTCCTTCTCCTCTATTCCTGAAAGAATTGATGTAAATTTGGTATTTCTGTCTTGAATGTTTGGTAGAGTTTATTAGTGACACATATGGGCCTGTTTCTTGCTTTGTTGGAAGATCGTGTAATTAAATTTAACTTATTTAATGCAGTGGTTTTCCACATTAAAAAAAAATTTTATTGAGGTATAATTGGGATATACAAAAACCTGCACATGATACCATTATCACAATCTAAGTATTAAATGTATTCATTACCTCTAAAATGTCCTTATGTTCTGCTATGTTTATTTATTTTTTATTTATTTATTTGATCGTAAAATACTCAATTTGAGATTCATTCTCAACATATTTGAAATACACAATACTGTATTGTTAGTTACTACATGGTACACAGAGGGAGAGGGAGAAGCAGGCTCCCTGCTGAGCAGAGAACCCCATGTGTATTTGTGGGGCTCAATCCTGGACCTGGGTACCATGATCTGAGCTAAAGGCAGACATCTAAGCGACTAAGCCACCCTAGTGCCCTAGAACTTTTTCATCTTGCATAACTGAAACTTTATCTCTATTGAGCAACAATTCCCCATATCCCTCTCCCCTCAGCCTGTGGTAGCTTCATTCTACTTTCTGCTTCTATGAGCTTGATTATTTTAGATACCTCATATTAAGTAGAATCACACTATTTGTCTTTCTATAAGTGACTTATTTCACTTAGCATAATGTCCTCTAGGTTCATCCATGTTATCTCAAATAACTTTAGCATATATGCACATCATCTTTAGACCTTGTTAAAATACAGATGGGTAAAAATTACATTCCCAGACTTTTTGATTTAGTAGAACTGGGGTAGGCCTAAAAGTTTACATTTCTAACATGTTTTTGATGGTGTTGATGCTACTGGTCCAGGAACCACACTTTGGGAACCACTGTTTTAAAAATATAAAGCTTTTTGAAAAACTATATTACTCTGAAGAATTTGTCTTTTCATGATAGTTGTCAAATTGATTGGCATAAAGTAGTTTATTATATTTCCTTATTAATTTTACCATGCATAGGATCTGTAATGATCTCTCATCTTTAATTTTACATAATGGTAATTTTAATTGTATCCTTTAAGTGCTTAATCAGTCTTGCTAGAGATCTATCAATTTTATTACTCTATCCAAAAATGAACTTTAGGCCTCATTGATTCTATTTTTGTTACATTAATTTCTGCTCTTATCTTATCATTCCCTTTATCCTTAGTTGAGATTTTCTTTCCTTGATTTTTCTTGTTTCTTAAAGTGGAAGGGAAGCTTAGGCCATTATGTTTTCATTCTTTCAGAGTCTGTTCTATGTTGCTTAGTGTTCATTACTTGAAAACAATCATTACATATATTTTTTTTTTCTAGTTTAATAATTTTTTTCAGGGGAGAGGAAGACTAGCATTAACTGTGCTCTTGAGGTTAGAGGCAAAAGTCAAGTATAATCTTTTAAACAATTATCTTATGGGGGCGCCTGAGTGGCTCAGTGGGTTAAAGCCTCTGCTTTCGGCTCAGGTCTTGATCTCAGGGTCCTGGGATGGAGCCCGGCATCAGGCTCTCTGCTCAGTGGGGAGCCTGCTTCCCTCTCTCTCTCTGCCTGCCTCTCTGCCTACTTGTGATTTCTCTCTCTCTGTAGAATAAATAAATAAAATCTTTAAAAAAAATAATTATCTTATGAAAGAGTGTACTGATTGTTAATATAAAAGCAGTGTGTTCTCAGTATAATAATTTTTAAATATATATCTATTGACAACAAACATCAAATGCCTTCAATTATAATATAAGTGGGCTAGAGGAAGAAGGGAATGATTTATTTTTACTCTGATTTATAGAAACAATTAAAAAATACCCAACTTAAACTTTCCTTGATGCCTTTCTTTTTTTATTGAAAGGTATACAGATAGTACAAGTACTTCGATTTAGCAAAAATGTCAATATTAGCATATTTCTTACTTCATTTAGCCAGCAGCATGTTTTAGGAAGAAAGGTGTATCATGTCACCTTGTCTGCACAGAATTATTTGGATTATACATATGCAAAGAGAATACCTCAGGTTTGTATTCCTGTTATAAACTTGGATTTATTCAGATGATATTAGTGCTTAGGCACTAATGCATTCCATTTGCAAAGTACTTCCATTTAATCATTCAAATAGATATTCCACACATCCATCAAACCATTAAGCAGTGTTATTCTCCTTTACTACTTTGGCATGTGGGCTTCTACTTTTAAATATGTGCCATTTGAATCACCTTAGAATACTTATCAGGTGATTATTAAAATTCATTGTAATTTTCTTTAAAAAAAATCAGGCATTGTATTAGCCTACACTTACAAATAATAACTATAAATTCTTTATTTTTTATTTTTATTTATTTATTTTTTAAAGATTTTATTCATTCATTTGACACAGAGAGAGAGATCACAAGTAGGCAAAGAGGCAGGCAGAGAGAGGAGGAAGCAGGCTCCCTGCTGAGCAGAGAGCCCGCCTCCTAGCTTGATCCCAGGACTCTGAGACCATGACCCCAGCGCGGAAGGCAGCAGCTCAACCAACTGAGCCACCCAGGCATCCCATTATAAATTATTTATTGGAATAATTTTTTTCTAATTGGTACGTTACAATTATAATTACTGACTTTTTTTAAAAAAAAGACTACAAACAGCAATATGACTAATCACCTATATGATGTCTTCTGTGGAATTCAAAAGGGTATTTTGTTTTGTTTTTAAAGATTTTATTTATTTATTTGACAGAGAGAGAGAGAGAGAGAGATCACGAGTAGGCAGAGAGGCAAGCAGAGAGAGAAGGGGAAGCAGGCTCCCCGCTAAGCAGAGAGCCCAATGCGGGACTCGATCCCAGGACCCCGAGATCATGACCTGAGTCAAAGGCAGAGGCTTTAACTCACTGAGCCATCCAGGCTCCCCTCAAAAGGGTATTTTGATAATTCATACTAAACATATGTAGGTGAAATATTGGCAAACGAGGAGACTCATTAACATTTGAATGAAACATGGAAATCAGATATTGTTGCTGGTTTAGATGTCTGTCAAAAGAACACTGAAAAAGTTTGTAACTTATAGCTTTTATCTGCTCCCTCTTGTTTAGATTACACTTGATTAGCTCTTGAAGTATGTCATAATAATTTCTGAGATATATTGTGAAGAACTTGCAATTGTTGATAATTATGATGCTGTTATTTGTAAATAAGTAAGTCACAGTGAATTCAAGGTTATCCCTATAATAATGCTTAGTCACTTGCATTCCCATGTGAATTCTTAAATTGTATAGAAGGAAAGAATTATAGTTGGTGACCCAAGGTTGGCTATAATCTCAGTGTCTCTTATGTATAAAGCCATGGGAAAAAAAAAACCAACAAAAAAGCTATGTGTAAGTATCATCAATCATGTGTCTCAGCAGGAAAAGGAATACTTAAGAAGTGATGTTCTATGGTGAGATTTTTGTACACAAGGACAATCTTATTTATTTTGGGATCCCTAGTGCTTGGCACATAGTAGTCATTCAATTATTTTTTTGAATGGACGAGTGTATATGATGTGTTTTGGAATATAGGTGAAGTTCCGTGAGGTGAGGTCCCAGGCCGACGACCAACAACGAATTCTTGAGACGTCTTTGGTGTAAATAGTTCTCTATTTGGTGCAAAATTGGTCTCTATTTTGAAGCTTAAGTACCCACATTTCCCTGCTTTTGACTAATTTTACAACAAAATTGTCTTTAGAGAGTCTTGTCCATCTAAAGCTCAATGCAGACATAACAGAATACTCTGCAATAATTATTAGCTTCCTACCTGAAGGGCCTTATTGGATAAATCATATCAATATCTTGATGAAACAAGTGACAAATATTTTAATGTCTATAAAACATGTCTTTTCAAAAAATATAAAACCTGAGATAATGATGAGACATGGATTGTTGATCTGAGCTAGGTTTTTGTGTAGAAGCTCTCATTTTATAAAAGATTTATTGAAGTCTGTAAAGCCACTGGTTATCTCTGGTTGTCTGGCAAATGGGCTGAGTATTTTGGTCATTTTAGAAGAAAAGGAGTTGAAAGAATTATTGTTTATATACTCATATAAATCTGACCTGTGAAATTATGATTTCATGAAGTATCATTTTCTTCTAAATAATTGCTGCCTTTTAAAGGCTATACATGGGCTATAGATACTTAATTGGTAATTTATCTTAGCTAACATGTTCATGTGAGGTAACATACTTTCAGTTCATTTGCATGATAGTTTTTATTTTTAACTTTGGATTTTTTTATTGTTACTGATGTGATTCATTAAATCTTCAGCATACAAAAAGGAGCTCATTTTATAAAAGTGATTCATAGATTTGTAAAATAATGATGAAAATAAATACTACAATTCTGGGGGCGCCTGGGTGGCTCAGTGGGTTAAAGCCTTTGCCTTCGGCTCAGGTCATGATCTCAGGGTCCTGGGATCGAGCCCCGCATCAGGCTCTCTGCTCAGTGGGGAGCCTGCTTCCCTCTCCCTCTCCCTCTGCCTGCTTCTCTGCCTACTTGTGATCTCTTTCTGTCAAATAAATAAATAAAATCTTTAAAAAAAAGAAAATAAATACTACGATTCTGAATAATGTTTTGAATGTATTAATAAATGAAATTCAGTGTGAATATAGAATATTAATTTAAATTCACATTAATTTTTTAGTGCATCTTTTTTTTAAGATTTTTTTTATTTATTTGAGAGACAGAGAAAGTGAGAGAGAGCATGAGAGGAGAGAAGGTTAGAGGAAGAAGCAGACTCCCTGCGTGGAGCTGGGAGCCCGATGTGGGACTCGATCCTGGAACTCAAGGATCATGACCTGAGCCGAAGGCAGTTGCTCAACCAACTGAGCCACCCAGGCACCCCTTAGTGCATCTTT
Organism: Nasua narica; assembly: GCA_028533885.1. Taxonomy (NCBI): domain Eukaryota; kingdom Metazoa; phylum Chordata; class Mammalia; order Carnivora; family Procyonidae; genus Nasua; species Nasua narica. The sequence goes on from CM052797.1 coordinate 80,250,150, forward strand.
TAATGTGTTGGTTTTGCACAAGTAGTCAAAACAGAAATGTGAAATAAAAAGTATTATTAACCTAGCCACACATTCAATAGCTACAGTACTTATTGAATGTGTACAATATAGCAAGCATTATTTTGTATATTAGGGATACAGCAATGAAAAAACAGTCCCACTTTTGTGAAGCTTCTATTTTAGCTGTGGAAGAAAGTAAAACAGATTTAATATATATTAATAAAACATTTTTGATGGTCTTAACTACTATGAAGAAAAGTAAAGCAGAAGAAAAGTAAATAATGAGTGATGGAAGAAGCTGGGGTGGGAAGCAATTTTATATACAATGGCCAGGTGAAACCCTCTGCCAATTTTGTCACTGAAGCAGAGAACAGAAGAAGAGGGGGGGACATGTCTGAAAGAAGAAATTTCCAGGTAGAGGGAAGAACAGGGCACAGTAGGCCTGTGATAGGAGTTTGCTTGGCATGTTTGAGTAACAGAAAAAGGATGGATATAGCTGGAGTCTAGTCTAGAAGACTGACTTTTAGTATTAGTAGACAAATAATTACTGAATTGTGGTTGTATTAAGCAATATTAGAGAATAACATGACATACAAATGAAGAATATGTTACTTTTGCTTGAATATTACAGAATACTAAGAAAGAAACTTTTAATAAGAACGTGAAGTATGATAGGGAATCGACCTTATGATGGGTTTTGGAGAAAATAGGGTGATTTTTCTTGAAAGAGGAAATTGTTTATTTCAAGATCTAAGGATGGGAAAGATTGGACAAAATCCCCCTGTAGTTAGAAAATGGTGTGTGAAGGAGTGAGTGAAAGTATTATGAGCTTGGAAATATAAAGAGGAAATAGATCATGCAAATAGATATTCAGAAGTCATGCTAATGATTTGGGTTTTTTCTTATGGGTAGTGTGTTAGTCCATTGGTTTAAATGAGGGAGAAGGAAGTGTCATGACTAGAGTTGCATTTGTTTTTTAAGATTTTATTTATTTTTTTGACAGAGAGGAAAGAGATCACAAGTAGGCAGAGAAGCAGGCAGAGAGAGGGGGAAGCAGGCTGAGCAGAGAGCCCGATGCGGGGCTCCATCTCAGGACCCTGAGATCATGACCTGAGCCAAAGGCAGAAGCTTTAACCCACTGAGCCACCCAGGCACCCCCTAGAGTTGCATTTTTAAAGCAATAATTTGAAGGCATGATAGGAGGTCCTTTGAATGGAGCCATTAACAATTCTTGATCTTGGAAGTAGCTTAATAAAAGCAGTGGCATGGGAAAAGATACAGTAATGCATTTAGGAAACCTTGTTTAATAGTTTAATGCTGATGATTTGGTTGGTAATGATATATAGGTATGTTGATTCTTTACAGTGGTGAAATAGTCTGTAAAACTTTGACCATATGCCAAATTATGCTTTAAGTAGAGAGGTTTCTTTCTTTTTTTGTATGTATATCCTTGAAAACAGTGGAGCCCCTGAATTTACTTATTTAAATCTAACTTAAGTTTAGATGATAATAATCAGCATGACATTTTTTGGAGTCCTTTAAGAAAGAAGGTATTGAAAGGGAAGAGTGTGTACTAGGAAAAAAAAAAGGGACTACAGAAAAAAAAAGACTAGCTACTGAAGGAAACTGAGAGTCCCTAGAGAATTTGGAAAATAATCAGAAGGGTAAGTTTTCATGATGCCATAAAAGTGGAAATTTTAAAAAGAAGCAAGAATCTCCATTGCTAAATACTGATGAGAGAACAAGGAGTGAACAGATAAAAAAATCCTTGCTGATATTTCAGATAATCCTGTATTTAGGGTAGATATAAAATATAATTTTTGAAGTTTTATAGAAATGATTTTTAAAAGACAATATAATTATGATACAATACATATTAATGATATTTTGTCCAAGGGCTTCTTTAAATCTAACTTAATAAAGGCTTTATCGTGGGTATTAAATTTTCCTCATAAATTTTATTTCAAAAGTAAAAAATTACAGAATTTGACTATTAGTTCTATAATTGAAATTGAAAAGAGCATTAAAAATATTTTTCTATCAAAGTCTAGTTTAACTTCTCTAATTGAAACATATCAATTTCTCTGCTGGGTAGACAGTTTTGCTGTTTGAGCTCAATCTCTGATATGAATTCAGAGAAAGAGGTGTGCTGGGATGAAAACTGACCTTTTTCAAGTCATGTTAATCAGTATAAAGTCAAAGTTATGTAATGTATTTTTTGCTATGGAAAGGAAAGTCACATCCATTTTGACTAACTCATTTTTTTTTATTACCATACAATGTATTATTTGTTTCAGGGGTACAGGTCTGTGATTCATCAGTCTTACACAATTCACAGCGCTCATCATAGCACATACCCTCCCCAATGTCCATTACCCAGGCACCCTATCTCTCCTCCTTCCAGCAACCCTCAGTTTGTTTCCTGAGATTAAGAGTCTTTTATGATTTGTCTCCATTTCTGGTTTCATCTTGTTTCATTTTTCCCTCACTTCCCCTATGATCCTCTGTCTTGTTTTTTAAATTCCTCACATCAGTGAGATCATATGATAATTGTCTTTCTCTGACTTATTTCACTTAGCATAATACCCTCTAGTTCCATCCATTGACTAACTCATTTCTATTTAGACAGGTAGAAATATTCCTCAATAATAAAAAGGAGTATACAATATAAAATTCTTCATAATTGTTCTATTAATTTATTAATCTATTATAGATTATTTTCTATTTATCTAATAGAATAGAATTAATCTACTAATAGAATCTATTCTATTAATTAAAATAGGAACATTCTTAGATGTAAGCGAAAACAGATGCCTACTAGAAATATATTCCAAGAAAATAAGATGGCTCAATTATCCATTAAAACATCCCATAATTTTTCATTTTGTACTAAAAATTTAACCTTTTCAAAAATTAAGAGATAATTTAATTTGTTTAAAAAAGCCCTGAGTGAATAATTAGAAAACATCGATTCAATGAAGAGCTTTGTTATTTACTAGCCAATTTCCTCCTCCAGCAACTCACTCAATCTCTCTGAGCTTCCATTTTCTAAAGCAGATACTAAAGTGTTATAAATATGTCAGATAACAATGATGGAGACTTCAAAGCTATTTCTCTGAAAAGCAACATATCAGTATTAGGGCTGGTGTGATGAGAGATTCTTTCAACCCTTTTCAAAAACTCTGTGTTTGGGAGAACTTAAAAGATTCAAAGGTGAAAGATCCAGCTCAGAAGAGAAACAAAAGTGTGCAGTTAGTTTCCCTCTGGTTCTAGTTTGATGAAGAGAAAGCTCTATGGTTGTCAGGAAGAGGCACTTCCTTCTCAGAATGGGGAGATTAAGAAAGGAACTGAAGGTACCTGTAAGTCTGCACAGTCTTGTCAGGGATAGTAAATCTAGATAAATGATCCAGATGGCTTTGGTTTGTGAATTGGGAGCTGTTATGCCCAGTCCCATGCACATAGGCCTGCACTAAACAGAGGGTGAAAAACATATGTTTGCTCCTTTTTGTATCTAGATTGTTTCCAAGATTTATTACTTTGGGATGTTGGGAAAGCTTTGTAGAGTTCAGTGGTTGTATACCCCTTTAGGAATTATAAACACTTGAAGCCCTTAAAATCTTAGTGCCAATAAATGTATCTGTAAATTTTCCCCTGCCTCCAAACTGATCAGCTTTCCTGTATACCAAAAATATCTTTTCCCTTACTCATCCTACCTTGATGTACTCTTCACTAACCCCTTTCTCAAAGTTCTTGGGTTAAATAGCCCAAATTTGACATTTATGGAAATTGCTGGTTGTTTATAAAAAAATTCTTTCAATTTGACATTCTGCCAAATTTAATAATCCTGTCAGTTCTTCTTGTTCTTTCTGTAGCATTTGGCACTGATAATCTTTTCTCTCTTGCAATTCCCTCTTCTTGGCTTCCAACATATTGTGCTTCCTTTTATTCTCCAATCTGTCTGAAGCTTCTATTCTGTCTCTTGTTTATCCAATCTTGGCAGTCCTTATGTTTCCTAGATTTAACTATGTTACTTATATGCTTAACTTTTATTTGTATAGGTCAACGATACCCTTTCTATAGATGACTTCCTAATAAGTTTCTCAATTTTTCTCGGGGTGATTATTGAATAATTAAAAATTAAAGAATTGTATTTTGAAAGTGATTTCCGACAGGAGAATTATTGAAAATCAAAAACTTCAACTGAAAAAAACATTACTTAGAAATTTCCGAGCATCCCTTTAATGGCCAGTGGTTTTTTTTTTCTTTCCACAGATAGAAATATCTTAGAGTAGTATACTAAGTTATTTTATATTATTAAGGTAATAAACATTCAATCTATAAACATGAAAATATGAAGACTAAAATAAAAAGATCAATTATAACATTACATACTATTAAACATTTGACTCTACAATAGGCATTTTACTAAAATTTTATATGCATTATGTTCTTTATTTCTCACAACACTACAAGGAGAAATTAATATTATTTTCATTTTATTGATAGAATATCAAAAGACAATACTTGTCTCAGTTCACACAGCTATTTGGTGGTAGATATGAGATTCAAACATACATCTATCTGCCTTATGAGCCCCCGAGTTCTTTTTATTTTTTAAGATTTTATTTATTTATTTGACAGAGAGAGAGAGAGATCACAAGGGGGCAGAGAGGTAGGCAGAGAGAGAGGGAGAAGCAGGCTCCCTGCTGAGCAGAGAGCCTGATGCGGGCCTTGATCCCAGGACCCCTAAGATCGTGACTTGAGCCGAAGGCAGAGGCCCCAACCCACTGAGCCACCCTGGCGCCCCCCCCCCCTCAAGTTCTTGATTACTAGCTTGTCCTATCCTACTCAGGGATATCAATGGTAAGAATTATGTGCAGCTTCCTCATGCCTCTGTTCTACATGCTACATCATCTCTGCCTGGTAAACCTACCCTCCTCTGGATAGATAATAAAAAGAGAGGTTGTTTCACATCCATTTCTGGCTCAGCACCTGGAAGCTCCACTCCAATGGCTCATGTTCCTTCATGTTGTTCCTAATTTCATGGAGGCCCAGCTCTTCTTCCATGCTGGTTGTCTGAATTCCCACTGCCTATAGTTCTCTCCATATGAGGTACTACTTCTACAAGGGTCGTGGGCAAGGAAATGATATGAAGCAGAGCCCATTTCTCTTTTTTTTCCATTCTTTTGCTCTCCCATGACCATCACTGAAAGTTGGTTAGGTATGTCAGATTTCACTAAAGTGTTGGAGAAATTTGAATGCACAATGATTTTCACATTTAATACCCTTTGCTAAATATGATTATTTCCTTATTCCAGTGGCAGCATAGGAAGGTTAAACCCCATCCACAGGAATTCTCTTGTTAACTAAACCTAGTTTCTAGCCTGAATGCTCTGACAGATAGTCCTTCCTTTCTCTCAAAGAGGACCTTCTTCCTCAAAATTCTATAGTTTGAATTTCTACCCCTAACTACTTTGGGAAACCTCACCTCACACCCATAGAAATGTGTCCATAGGAGCTAGCCACCTTTCCCAATTCATGTGTACTGCTTCTAGGTAATCTGGGAGACTTAGTACATCTCTAAAATATATACCCTAAACATCATTTATTTGGTATAAATAACAGCGGGAAGGTCAAACTGGGTTTTCTCTACTTCAAGTATAAGAAAACAGCCCAGATAGAGTATTTGACATTCCAACTCCAAGTTGTGTCCCGAAGTGGTCTCCCTACTTGTATGAGATGCCAACATATCTGTTCATTCTTTGTAGTCCTCAACTGAATAAATATTGAATAAAACATAGACATTCACATATACTTCTCACTGAAAAACATTAAATCTCAAAGTTGGCACAGTATAAATCCATTAAGCCTTTTTTCTTTACATGTTGCTAAGAGTATTTATATACAAAAAGAGAGCAGAATAGAATTCCTATGTGTGACAGCAAAAAAGAGTATAAAGACTTGGCAGGAGGAGGAACTACTTATTCTGAACTTTCCTGTAGAACCTAATATTGTTAACAGTGGATTATTATTTCTACTATCTAATTAGAGAAATAGGAAATAAAGGATAATGGTGCCATAATAATTTGGGGAGGAATAAATTAATTCAAATGAGTTTTTTTCTTTATTTTATTTTTCTTTATACTCTTCCCTGGATGATTTTGAGATCTATGTTTTTGTCATGTAAAAAAATATTTTGCAATTTTTAGTTTCATGCAATCGTTAAAATGAGGAATATATTCAATTTTACTTAACTGCTTTGGAACTAAGAAATTAAATCCTCATTATAACTATATAATGGAGAGAAATGATTTGATGTGGAAATATGGAGAGAAAGGAAAATAGTGCAAATGGATGTATAAGAGATAGATTAATTTTTTCAAGACATAAGACCTATCACATCACTTCAAAAAATTTCTATGTTATTCATTATTTTGGATATCTTATGGTTATTTGTATATATGTTTTACTTCTTTTATCATAATATAAGATCCTTGAGGCCAGAGAGGAGATAAATATTTGATTCTTAAATTTTTTTTACTCAACAGGATATACTGAAGGCACTTAGATCTCTAGAAAAAGACAAAGGATTCAGATAGTTGGTGGGGAATGAAGAAGACACTCAAGATTTGCACTATCCAGTGCAGTAGCCACTAGCCACATGTGGCTACTGAGCCTTGAAACGTGGCTAATACAAATTGAGGTATGTTTTAAGTGTAAAAGACACTCTGAATTTCGAAGACTCAATATAAACAAAATAATGTAAATATATCAACAATTTTATATTGATTGCATTTTGAAATAATATTTTGGATATATGAAATATATTATTGAAATTAACTAATTAGGTAATTTCACATTTAACACCTTTAATATGCCTACTAGAAAATTTTAAATGTAAGATTTAAAAATAATTATGTACCTTGCATTTGGGCTTATATTCTGTTTCTGTTGGGCAATGCTGCTATGTGTTTTTTTCTTGAATTGACCATATATATACATATATTATACATATAAAATCTATATGTAGATATATAATATATAATCTATATATAATATATAATATAATATCTAGAATTGACTATATATATGTACATTGGAAAATTGTACCTTACAAAGACAATATTTTCTCTGTCTCAACTTACTGTTTATCTTTTTGTCTATAGGATAAGAAATGTTTATTTTTAGCTTTTAAGTCTGGGACAACCACCAGCTGGTCTCATTAACGGGGAAAATAAGTGTCAGTGAAAGGGAAAATAAGTATTAGCTGGGTCAGTAGGCGAACTAAGATGGTGGTAGAGTAGAAGGACCCTAGGCTTGTTTTGTGTTTGTCACAACTAGATAACTATCAAATCATTCTAAATACCCCAGAAATCAACCTGAAGCTGCCAGAACAAACTCCACAACTAAAGGGAGAGAAGAAGCCACATCAAAGAAGGTAGGAAGTGAGCAGATGTGATTTAGGGGAGAAACTAATCATGGGTACTGCAGAGGGGAGGGAGCTAGGGTCTGGAGAAAGGTGAGAGAGAGAAGAACACACAGGGAAATGCACAAGAATTTTCCCCCAAAGCCACTGGCAGTGAAAACAAGAAGGGCTACCTCATAGGGCTCTCTGTTCAGCAGGGAGCCTGCTTCCCTCTCCCCCTCTGCCTGCCTCTCTGCCTACTTGTGATCTCTTTCTGTCTGTCAAATAAATAAATAAAATCTTAAAAAACAAAAAACAAGAAGGGGTAATTTTAATGAGTCTTGCAACCAGCAGGGCTTAATAGAAGTTTTAAAGATAAGGGGACTTGACTGGAATAGAGCCCTGAGGGCATTGTGCTGTTCCTGGAGAGAAAGCAGGCAAACAACCTGGGGGCAGCCAGTGTGGAAATAGCAATCTGCAGAATGCCTGGGTCACATAAGGGGGAGATTATTCATTCCTCTTGAAGTGTATTCCTTGGAGGTGGTGTTCACAAAGATGCCTCTCTGAGGACAAAGAGCCAGCTGGTGCCATTTCCCTCCCCTACCCCTCAATATAAACACAGAGTTACCTGCTGGAAGCAATATAGTACCAACACTGGCTGCCTTATTGCTTACACCAAATCCAACATCCACCCCCTCTACCTCTCAGTGCTCTGGCACAACTGACTGCTCTTCTTGGTCAAGCTTGCCTCAGTCCCAGCACAGCAGACCCCTGCCCCAGAAAACCAGCAGAAACCCCTACCTACACCACATCTCCTGACCAAAGAGTTCTTCAGGGCTTCAGTTCTAGTGGAACTATCAGGTTTCATTTAAAAAGCAGATCAGAGCTCACTAAGTTAAAACTTACCACATTCTGGCCAAGGACCAAACACTGACAACTGCAAACAAGGAGATCCTACTGGAGATGACTAGCTTGAAAGATAGAGCAGTCAAAACACAACAGCGGAATGCACATAGAACACACCAGAGACACTCCCTGAAGTGCCAGACCCTAGACACTATACGACTTCTTTTTCATAAAGCCATTACTCTCAGGAGCAGGAAACATAGCAGGTTTTTCTAACACACATAAGGCAGAGACAGACAAAAAGACCAAGACGGAAGGATTCATCCCAAATGAAGAACAAGATAAGACCAGAGCCAGAGATCTAAGCAAAACAAATATAAGTAGCATGCCTCATGGGAAATTAAAAGCAACAATCATAAGGATACTTGCTAGGTTTGAGAACAGAATGGAAGACCTCAGGGAATCCCTTACCACAGATATAAAAGAGTTAAAAAAACAGTCAGAAATGAAAAATGCAGTAACTGAGATTGAAACAGGCTTGATGCAATGAACACAACGCTGGAAGAAACAGAGGAATGAATAAGTGATATAGAAGACAAAATAATGGAAAATAATGAACAAATGAGAGAAAGGATTATGGAACACAAGAATAGACTAAGGGAACTCAGTGACTCCATCAAACATAATAGCATTTGTATTATAGGAGTCCCAGAAGAAGAAGAAGAGACAACAGGGGGCAGAAAATTTATTTGAAGAAATCGTAGCTGAAAACTTTTCTAATCTGGGGTATAAAACAGACAACCAGATCCAGGAGGCACAGAGAACTCCCATCAAAATCAACAAAAGCAGGCCAACACCAAGACATAATGTAATTAAATTTGCAAAATATAGTGATAAAGAAAAAAATTTTTAAGTGGCAAGATAAAAGAAGTTTTTAACTTACAGGGGAAGACCCTTAAGGCTAACTACAGATTTCTCAACAGAAACTTGGCAAGCTGGAAGAGAATGGCATGATATATTCAAAGCACTGAATGGCAAAAATATGCAGTTAAAAATACTTCATCCAGCAAGGCTATCACTCAGATTAGTAAGATAGATAAAGAATTTCTCAGACAAACAAAAACTAATGGAGTTCATGACCACTAAACCAGCCCAGCCTTGCAAGAAATATTAAAGGAGACTCTTTGAATGAAGAAGAAAGACCAAAATGACAAAGACAAGAAAGGAACAGAGACTATCTCCAGAAACAATGGTAAAACAAGTAATAAAATGGCTCTAAATATATATCTACCAATAATTACTCTGAATGTAAATATACTATATGCTCCAATAAAAAAGACAAGGTGTCAGAATGGGTAAAAAAATCAAGACCCATGTATATGCTGCCTATAAGAGACTCATTTTAGACCTAAAGATAGCTGCAGATTAAAAATAGAGGGATGGAGGGGTGCCTGGGTGGCTCAGTGAGTTAAAGCCTCTGCCTTAGGCTCAGGTCATGATCTCAGGTCCTGGGATCGAGCCCCGCATCAGGATTTCTGCTCATCAGGGAGCCTTGCTCCCCCCCCCCACCTGCCTCTCTGCCTACTTGTGGTCTCTCTCTCTCTCTCTGTCAAATAAATTAATAAAATCTTAAAAAAAAAAAAAGTAGAGGGATGGAGAAATATTTATCATGCAGGTGGATGTCAAAAAAAAAAAAAAAAAAGCCAGAGTAGCAATACTTATATCAGACAAACTAGATTTTAAACCAAAAACCATAACAAGAGATGAAGAAAAGTGCTATATCATAATGAAGGAGTCTATCCAACAAGAAGATCTAATAATTATAAGTATTTATGCTCCTAACTTGAGAGCACCCAAATACATAAAACAATTAACAAATGCAAAGGAATTCATTGATAATAATGCTGTGGCTCTTTTCCAGTACTGTGTTAAATAATGGTAGTGAGAGTGGACATCCCTGTCTTGTTCCTGACACACTGGACCAGCTGGACTTAACAGATATATTCAGAACATTCCATCATAAAGCAGGAGAATACACATTTTTTTTTCAAGTGCACAAGGGACATTCTCCAGAATAGATAACACACTGGGTCACAAATCAGGGCTCAACAAGTACATAAAGATTGAGATCATACCATGCATATTTTCTGACTACAATGCTATGGAATTTGAAATCAACCACAGGAAAACAATTGGAAACAATTGGAAATGTACAAATACATGGAGGTTAAACAACATACTACTAAACAATGAATGGATGAACCAGGAAATCAAAGAAGAAATTAAAAAACAAACAAACATGGAAACAGATGAAAATGAAAACGCAACAGTCCAAAACTTTTCTTATGCAACAAAAGTGATCCTAAGAGAGAAGGGTATCACAGTACAAGCCTACCTCAAGAAGCAAGAAAAAACTCAAATACACAACCTAACTTTATATCTAAAGGAACTAGAAAAAGAACAGCAAAACCTAAAGCCAGCACAAGAAAGGAAATAATAAAGATGAGAGCAGAAACAAATTATATAGAAACTTAAAAAAAAAAAAAAAACAATAGAACAGATCAATGAACCAAGAGCTGGTCCTTTGGAAAAAAATCAATAAAATTGATAAACCTCTAGTCAGACTTATTGAAGAGAGAGAGAGAAAGAGGACTCAATAGATAAAATCACAAATGAGAGAAGAGAAACAACCAATACCACAGAAATACAAACAATCATAAAGGAATATTATGAAAAACTATATGGCAACAAGCTGGAAGAACCATAAGAAATGATTAATTTCTAGAAACATATAAATTACCAAAACTGAAATAAGAAGAAATAGAAAATTTGAACTGTCTGATAACCATCAACAAAATTTAATCAGTAATCAAAAAACTTCTAGCAAACAAAAGTTCAGGACCAGGTGTCTTCACAGGCAAATTGCACCAAACATTTACAGAAGAATAAATACTTATTCTTCCCAAACTATTCCCAAAAATGGAAGTGAAAGGAAAACTTCTGAATTCATTCTAAGAGGCCAGAATGACCCTTATACCAAAACCAGATAAAGACAACTCTAAAGAAGAGAACTATAGGCCAATATCCCTGATGAACATAGACACAAAAATTCTCATCAAAATACTAACAAACTGAATCTGATAATACATTACAAAAATCATTCACCATAATGAATTGGGATTTATTCCAGGGTTGCAAAGGTGGTTCAATATTCACAAATTAATCAATGTGATACACCACATTAATAGAAGAAAGGATAAGAATCACGTGATTATTTCAATAGATGCAGAAAAAGCATTTGACAAAGTACAACACCAATTCATGATAAAAAGTAGATTTAAAGGGAACATACCTCAGCATAATAAAGGCTACATATGAAAAACCCACAGCTAATGTCATCCCAGTGGGGAAAAACTGAGAGCTTTTCCTTTACTGTCAGGAACAAGACAGGGATGTCCACTCTATCATTATTTAACATAGTACTGGAAAATAGCCACAGCAATCAGACAACAAAAAGAAATAAAAGGCATCTGAATTCTCAAGAAAGAAGTCAAACTTTCACTATTGGCAGATGACATGAAACTCCACATAGAAAACCTGAGAGACCACCAAAAAATGGCTAGAACTGATGCACAGATTCAGTAAACTCAAAATCAACATATCTGTTGCATTTCTACACACCAACAATGAAACAGCAGAAAGGGAAATTAAGGAATCAATCCCATTTATAATTGCACCAAAAACCATTAGATGCCTAGGAATAAACCTAACGTAAGGAGGTGAAAGGTCTGTATTCTGAAAAATGAAAATAAAACACTGATGAAACAAATTGAAGGTGTTACAAAGAAATGGAAAAATATTCCATGCTCATGGATTGGAAGAAAAAATTTTGTTAAAATGTCTGTACTATGCAAAGCAATCTACACATTTAATGTAATCCCTATCAAAATACCACCAGCATTTTTTACAGAGCTAGAATAAACAACCCTAAAGTTTGTGTGGAACCACAGGAGATCTCAAATAGCCAAAGCAACTTTGAAGAAGAAAAGCAAAGCTGGAAGCATGCAAAATTCCATACTTCAAGCTATATTACAAAAATGTAGTAAGCTAAACAATATAGTACTGGCACAAAAAGACACATAGATTGATAGAATAGAAAATGTGGAAAAGAACCCACAACTATATGATCGATTAATCTTCAACAAAGCAGGAAAGAATATCCAATGTGAAACAGTCTCTTCAATAAATGCTGTTGGGAAACTGAACAGCAACATGCTAAAGAATGAAACTGGACCACTTTTTAACACCCTACACAAAAGTAAATTTAAAATGGATTAAAGACGTAAATGTGAGACTTAAAACCATAAAATTCCTAGAGAAGAACACAGGTAGTAATCTCTTTGACATCACCTATGGCAACTTCTGTATGCCTCCAGAGGCAAGAGAAACAAAAGCAAGAATAAACTATTGGGACTACATCAAAATAAAAACCTTCTGCATAGCAAAGGAAACAATCAACAAAACTAAAAGTCAACCTATGGAATGGGAGAAGATATTTGCAAATGACATCTGATAAAGGGTTAGTATCTAAAACCTATAAAGATCTTAGAAAACTCAACACCCCCCCAAAATAACATGATCTAAAAATAGACAAAAGATATGAACAGACATTTCTCCATAGATATCCAAATGTCCAACAGACGCATGAAAAGATGTTCATCATCACTGATCATCAGGGAAATACAAACTAAAACCACAATGAGATACCACCTCACATCTGTCAGAATGGCTAAAATTAACAACACAGGAAATAACAGGTGTTGGAGAGGATGTGGAGAAAAAGGAACACCAGTGCACTGTTGATGGGAATGCAAACTGGTGTAGCCACTCTGGAAAACAGTATGAAGGTTCCTCAAGAAATTAAACGTAGAACTAGCCTTTGATCCAGCAATTACACTACTGGGTATTTACCCAAAGAATACAAATATACTAATTCAAAAGGACCCATGCACCCCGACATTTATAATAGCATTATTTACAATAGCCAAGATATGGATGCAGCCCAACTGTCCATCAAGTAACCGGTGAATGGATAATGAAGAGGTGGGGTGTTTGTGTGTATGTGTGTGTGTGTGTGTGTGTGTGTGTGTGTGTGTGTGTACACACACACATATACCTCTCCTTTCCACATATATATGGATATTATTCAGCCATTAAAAAGCATGAAATCTTGCCATTTGCAAACACATAGATGGAGCTAGAGACTATAATGCTAAGCAAAATAAGTCAGTCAGAGAGAGGTAAATGCCACATGATTTCACTCATGTGGAATTTAAGAAACAGATGAGCAAAGTGAGGGGAAAAGAGAAATAAATTAAGAAAGAGATGTAGTTATAGTGAGCAAATGATGGTTCTCAGAGTTGAGGCGGGTAAGGAGATGGGTTAAAGAGATGATGGGGATTAAGGAGTGCACTTGATTGTTGTGATGAACACTGGGTGATGTATAGAGATGTTGAATCACTATACTGTATACCTGAAATTAGTATAATACTATGTGTTTAACTGGAATTAAAATAAAAACTTAAAAAGCCTAAAATATTTCTAAATGTCACCTGGGCATTATCATTCCAGTAAATAACTGCTGATCTGAAATTTTGTTGTTATTTCCTCATGGCCTTTATATTAAAGGTAAATCTATAACTTCCTATATAAAATATTATGAATCATTATAAAATCCATAACTTTTTTCATTCTTACTATATGCCAGACGCTATTCTAAATGCTTTACCTGCAATAACTCATTTTTTCCTTATAATAATACATAAGTCACATACTGTTATTATATTTGTTTTATTTTATTTTTTTATTATCTTTATTTTATAGCTAAGAAAAATAAAAGCAAGAGTGGTCAAGGGACTTTTCCAGTGCAATTGACTACTAGTCAGGAACAGGGTCTCAGGTAAGTCAGGAAGTCTGGATCCAGAGCCCAAACTCTTAAATACATTGCTTTACTTATATGGTCTTAAAGCTAACATGTCCTAAAGAAGAAAAACCTGGGCACTGTTACCTTTCTCCATTACTCAGGTCCTATGAGGATTTTCACTTATACATACTCTTTAAGATGGGATTCATATGTCATGTTAATTTTTAGCCATATAGACCAAAGTAGAGTACCAAATACATAAGGAGAAATACTTGATTCTTAAAAGTTAGAATTCAATTAGTGTTTTATTGTCGCCATCCCTTCACTCTAAAACTTGTATTGAGTCTCACATATTAGAGGGTGAAGAGTTGGGTTATAATTAATGTTATAAATATATCCCTTTCCATATAACATGGAGGAAAAATAGATTACTTTTTAAGTTGCCATGCATTGTCAATGCAAAAATTACAAGTCACTTTCTCATGTATGTGTTTTATCTTGTTTTCATTATTTTGTATGGTACCAGAGGAGCATTCCCAGGCATTTAACCATCTCTAAAGTATAACATTATTCAAATGTCCTGGGCAGAATTCAATATATAATTGCACTTGAAATATAACTGCAGTTTGTTTTCTGTTAGAGAAGTTTACTAAACTTCCTTTTTATTTTTATCTTTTAATTTTTTTAGGATTCCTTTTTAAATGCAATTCATAGGTCTTTATTGGAAAATGAAGCTCATTTGAATTTTTACCTTGTAGAAAACAACAGATCTTTGGATGTATGCATGAATTTAAAATTACTATATATCTATAGAACCAAAATTAGAATGTTTACACCCAAGCAAGTATGTTTATTCTTTACAAAGTGGCCTAGAACCCAGACAAAATATAAGAATTTAAATGGCAATTTACCTCATTTTTAAAGGAACATAATAATAAAAATCAGAGTTTTTTTTAATCCATATAGCTGTTATTTCATTAGTTGAATGCAGTGTATCTCTTCTTGAATGCATTATATTCCTTTATTTTCCATGTGAGAACTTTTCTTTTGTAATTCATGCCAGGGAGAATTTCCTTTCTCCTGAGATGATGGCATAATTCTTCCTTTTCGATAATAATAGCTATTTATTTTCTCCAGTCTGCCAGGAAGTAGCAGGCAAAAGTACAAATTTATTCAAAGTGATCATGTTTATCTTAAATATGTCTTCCTTCACCATGATACTCTATTTTACTAAGATATTTTACATGCATTTTGTTAAGTGTCACCTCAAAAAAATTTTGGAAAAGAAAAGAACATAACTATATTAATTCAATAATACCTATTTATATGGGGCCAATGAGTTTTCTTAAGAAAAGGAAGGAAGGAAGGGAAGAAGGAAGGAGGGAGGGAAGGAAGGAAGAAAGGAAGGAAGGAAGGAAGGAAGGGAGGGAAAGATGCCATGTTAATGTTTTAAAAAAATGTTAACATCACTGAAACTTTGTAAGGACCTCTTAGAAACAAAAGTTAAAACATTAACTATGTCATTTCCACCAATGTGTCTAACCAATGAATCTGTCATTCCTGTGTCCATTAACAGAGAAAAGCTCTTATAGAAATGTACACATCCTGTATTAGTGGAGAAGAATAGCTGACTTACCCTTAACTGAAAGGATAATGATTATCATTTAGTCAGATGAATCAACTGGTGTTACTTCCCACCTCTGCATCTATCAGCAACTAATGAAATGTAATGCATGTGAAGGCATCAGCAACAGATTTGTTTTGACTTGTATGTTGTACCAAACTCACTTTTAATAATACCTTCCTATGAAATGACAGGCTAAAATATGTGTCCACTGGGATGATTTATAAGAAGTGTTAGGTCCTGTTGTAAAATTTTGCCTGTGTTTGAATCATTGCCAACATTGAAGTAATAGTGGAGCAGATAGTGATTCTACTTAAACAAACAAACAAACAAATGAGTCTAAAATGAAATTTCAAATACCCCTGTATTTAAAACATTTATGTTGACTTTTCTTTCAGTTATATGGAGAGAGGGTTAGATTACATGCCTCCCAAACGTTATATTCATGAATAGCAAGTACAAGTAGGGATCTCTGAGATTATAGTTTTGTAGCCAACTAAAATATGTAATTATACTAAAATTTTTTATTCAGATGTGACATTGCAATAAAAACTCTTAGCGCTCAATTAACCAGAAAATCCAATTAACTACATCTTATTTCTAAAGCATCCCATTTTTTAATCTTTTAATATTATATAAATTACATTATCTTCTTTCTAGTAATTGCAGATAACTATAATGGGCTTCTTTCATTTAAAAAATATTCTAAGGGTTTGATTACATTGATTCATGCTAATATAGATTCATCTGAAGTTAAAGTGTTTTATACAATTTTAAATTTTCAAACAAGCTTATAAGGTTATGTCCTCTAGCCATCAATACTCTTCCATAAATCTTCACAGTAGGCCAGATACTGTTATATACTTCAATAAAACCTGTTAATATTTCTCATACTTGAATGTACTTTGTTCCATGTTAGCCATCATCCCTAGATTCTGAACTTCATAAGTGAAAGAACTATTTCTTCTAATTTACTCATCAACTCTTCCCATTTTAGTACCAACTGTAGTACAAATCCAACCCTATAATAGTACATAGTGGTTCTTAAAAAAGATAGTGAATAAATGAATAAATGTGTTTAGCCCTTGAATTAATAAATGAAGCTCTTTCTAGAAAGTGAATTTAAAACTTATAATAAAGATGTGTGTAATAGGAGTTTCTTCTGAAGGAACTTCTTAAAATATTAGAAAATACTTTCTCTTGTCAGTAACATCAAGTAAAATACCACTTTGAAAATAAGTCATATGCCAAAGGCCATATACAAACTGGTACTGGAGTTTAAGTAAATAAGAGTTATAATACTATAAACAAATTTTTTTATTAGCAGTAGACTTTACTTTAAGGACTTTGTAATGACTATTTAGGGTTTTATAATTTCAGATGTCACAGACACAGGACTATTGGAGTTAATAACAATATCAAAGCATTTCAGGAGTTTCTGGTTTCAATTATTCCTGAGAGAGATTTTTAATTCCTTCCACATGTACCTACTTGTAAATCTTCTGAAGCATATATTGGTATTATGCATGATTGTGATAAAAGTCACCCAACAGGGGCGCCTGGGTGGCTCAGTGGGTTAGAGCCTCTGCCTTCGCCTCGGGTCGTGATCTCGGGGTCCTGGGATCGAGCCCCACATCGGGCTCTCTGCTCAGCG
>CM052797.1:80268101-80299293 GCA_028533885.1 Nasua narica
AAATGCTGCCCATGACTCCATAGTCACTTTAACTTCCATCACATTACCTAACATCTCAAGAGTTATGTATACTCAATGTCACCATTCTTTCTCTTCTCTATTATCCTTACTCTGTTACAGTTATATTTCTATTCCTATTAATCCAACAAACACATTTACTTCAAGATTATTGATGACATATACATTGCTAAATCCAATGGTCAGTTCTTAGTCCTCCTCTTACTTTGTACCCCTCAGCAACATTTACATATGTGACTCTTCCTTCTTATTGAAATACATATATTTTTAGCTTGAGTGACAAAAAGAAAAAATTTGATCTAATTTGCTCTTGCCTTTCTAAACCTTCTTTGCTAGATGTCTCATCCTCTTCCCAAACTTAATATTGGAGTGTTCCAAGACTTATCTTTACATTCACTTTCCTTCTCTTGCTAGACTTTTTTTCTTGCTAAGCTTACCCATTCTTGTGGTTGTAAGTATCTGCTGATGACTCCCAAAATGGATTCTCTAACCCAAAACTTTCCCCTGAACTTCACTTGCATATTTATTTAGCTATGCAGCCTGCTCTTGCAAGTCTACATGCACCTCAAATTTATTATATCTAAAC
This sequence comes from Nasua narica, assembly GCA_028533885.1. NCBI lineage: Eukaryota > Metazoa > Chordata > Mammalia > Carnivora > Procyonidae > Nasua > Nasua narica. The sequence continues at coordinate 80,268,706 of CM052797.1, forward strand.
TGATCTTCTATTTCCCATGCTTTCGTTCCCCCTTAGTAAAACCTGTTCATCCTAAAAAATTCATTCTCATTAAATGGCAACACCATTCAGTCAGTTACTATAGCCAAAGTCTTGCAAGATATCTTTGCTTTTCTCCTTTCTTTATACTACACAACCAATTCAGTTATTGCTAGCTCCAAATAGTTTATGAATCAGACCACTTCTCAACTCAGGTTGCATAAAAGTAGCCTCTACATATAAGTGCCACTGCTAATATATAAGACCAAGTCATTCGTCTCTCAGACTACTGCTTGTTCTCTTTAATTCATTACCATGCAGTAACTAAAAAAAAAAAAAAAAAAAATCAATAAGATTGTTTCAAAACTCTCTGAAACCCTTTTAGGTCTTCCATTGTAATTAAAGTTAAATACAAATTATGTACCCCAACATATCAGGCAATAAATGACCAGATTCTTGCCTACCTGTCTAACATGATCTGCCTCATTTCTTCCTTTCCCACTTTCTTTTAGTCACATAAACATCCTGGCATACAATAAGTTTGTTAATGGTAAACATAAAAAAGTCAGTCTTCAATAGCTGCTTGTGAGTTTTGATATTAATCTACGTATTTAATGTTAGTAATTACATTATACAAATTCTATATCTTCACTTATTTATCTACTTTAAATTTATCTACTTTAAATTTAAAAAGTAAAGAGGTATAGGGGCACCTTGGTGGCTCAGTCGGTTATCTGTCTGCCTTCAGCTCAGGTCATGATCCCAGGGTCCTGGGGATGGAGCCCCATGTTGGACTCCCTGCTCAGCAGGGAGTCTGCTTCTCCCTCTCCTTCTGTCTGCTGTTGCTCCCCCTGCTTGTACTCTGTCTCTCTGTCAAATAGTAAATAAAATCTTAAAAGTAAATAAATGAAGAGGTATAGTAAAGTCTCCCACAATTATTTCTGTGTATTAATCCTATAATATTTTGCTTAACATGTTGATGCTTGATTATTCAGGACAAAGGGTTAATGATTATTCTAACTTCCTGTAACATCTATGACAATGTAAACGGAATCTTCTATCACATTTAATTTTGTTGCCTTGAATTAGATTCAGTCTTACTTAATTCCTGAGTCCTTTTATATTTGGTTTCAGTTTTGTATTTAATTAATATGTTTTTATCAATTTTTAACATTTAATATTTGTGTATCATTTTATATGGATTCCTTAAAGTTACTATGAGATTAAAACTTGTTATTTTAACTTACATTTTATTTAACTTTTAAAAAAGTTTAAAATTCACTTACATTTTGATAATTTTTATCTAATCTTTCTCCATTTATTTTATTTATGATCTTTGTGTCTTATGCTTCTTTACTTTTCTTCTTTAATTCTTTTCTCTTACTCTGTAGGCCAAATTTGTTTCCCTATCCTATAATTTGGGGTCTCTCAATCAGATAGGGGACTACCAAATGTGGGGCAATCTGATTGGATGAAGGCCAGCAGCTCAGGCAGTAAAAGAATTCAATCAAGATAGAAAAAAGGAGATAGAAGTTTATTGAATACACCACAAGGGAGCAGGATAGTAAGGGAAAGACTGCCATAAGGTAGTGGGGGCTGGGGGAACTGTAGTTTAGGGATGAAGGCAAGGATATATGAGAACTATGAAATTTTCCTTTTTTGGTACCTGTGTCTAGGTGTAAGTAACCCATTGGTCAGTTAGGGCTTATGGATATTTTGAGGTGGGTCACCTAATAGGCTCCTTTGTATTTAGCCAGGGGGCCACTGTGGGCCCTTCAACCTTACACAGGTCTCCTTTGTTCAAGTTGATTGCATAAAAGTGGCATCTACATATAAGTCTATTAATGGCCAGATTATCACTCACTCTAGCTTCATCTTCATCTTCATTTCCTCTTTGTTCTTTTTTATGTTATTTTTGCATTTATATTGCTTATATATACTGTTGTAGAAGGAAAATGTCCTGTTCCTAATTAAAAGAGTCATCAAAATATTGCTTAGCCAATTATTTTTCCAAATAACACATTTCATATTTTTTCAAAATATCAAAACATTAAAAACGTCATCTTTCAAGTTCCATCCGTGTGGTCAAGGAATTAGAAGAAGCCAACAACAAAGTTCCCATTCTTTCACTTTAAGATCAAGCTCTCACTCAGTTTGAATACATCTTCAAGTAATTTTTTAAACAGCTAGTATATTTTATGTGTTCTTGCATTTCTAAGAATATCTGTTGCATTCACACGAAAAACAAGATTTCGGTGTAAAATAATTTTAGGACAAAATTATATATGCATTCCATTCCATTCTGGTCCTTATTAGCTTTAAAGAAAGGAAGTGTGAGCTTTTCCCACATTCACCTGGCTGAGGGTTGGACTACGGATCTCCGTGCAGCCATGGCAGCTCCAAGGCAGTGTAGGAATTGCATTAGCCAAAGTCATGGCAGGACAGGCATTTAGAATATTTCTTCCCCGCTTTGACCACATTTTAGTTGAAAGGGGTGCAGCTGAAACTGAAACCAAAGGAAGCATTATGCTTCCAGAAAAATCTTAAGGAAAAGCATTGCAAGCCACAACAGTAAAAGCTGGTGGATCAGGCCCTAAAGGAGAAGGTGGAGAAATTTAACCAGTTAGTGTGAAAGTTGGAGATGAAGTTCTCTCTGAATATGGAGGCACCAAAGTAGTTCTAGATGACATGAATTATTTCTTATTTAGAGATGGTGACATTCTCAGAATGTAGACTGAAATAAATCATTATTGAAATGGCATGAAGTGAACCTACCCATTCCAGTGAAGTTGTGAAATCTTCCATATAAATAATTTTCATGTCTCTCTTTTTTAATAAACTAATGGTATCCAAACCAAAATAAAAATAAAGAGAGGATAGGTGAGACCAATCTAACTTTTTTCCTCAACTTTTTTTACTCTAAAACCAATGAGGGGCACCTGGGTGGCTCAGTGGGTTAAAGCCACTGCCTTCGGCTCAGGTCATGATCTCAGGGTCCTGGGATCAAGCCCCGCATCGGGCTCTCTGCTAAGCAGGGAGCCTGCTTCCCCTCTCTCTCTGCCTACTTGTGCTCTCTCTCTCTGTCAAATAAATAAATAAAATCTTTAAAAAAAAATGAAATTTATTCTCTACCCTTATAATCCAAATATTTGTCAAACATATCTAATTCGTGGCTCTCTTTTCATTGATTTCGCCTAGAGCAAGGTAAACTTTTCAATCTTGATGACGAGATCTTTTTTCAGCTTATGTTTACTTTCTTCAATATTGGGTATTATCATTTCCTCTGTTCAATTTTATTATCCTCAAGTACACAGTTATTTTTTAAAAATGAATCAAGAAGCTATCCCCTCCATATTGATGATATTCTTTGTCATTTTTTTTTCTCTTCAGCTTTTTCTTCTGCATCTAAGATTGTCTCTCAAGTTTGATCTTTGCAACTCTGATGTTTCATAGTAACAATTCTCTCCTTAGGGTCATCATTGTGGATTTTCCCTTTCTGCTACATATTTATTTTTTAATCCTCTCTTGGGTCATCCACTTCTCAGTTTAATCTTGTGATATTTTATTTCTGAATTTACTACTCTCATGACTTTTTCTTATTTCATAGCTAGAATGGCTTGTAGACAGTGGATAATAAGTGTATTTTCTGAGATTTTCTTTAAGTTTCTTCAGAAAATATTGACAATATGTATTCCTTTTTCATAAACATGATTTTCCCTTTATCTAATTCAGCAGTATTATATTATAGCTATAAATCATGTGCGTATGTATCTACAGACACATACATACACACCTATATATCCTCCTTCTACTCTTGCTCCTTTTCTTTCTCTCCTTCCCCTCTTAATTAATTCTCAAAGGAGTTAGATCAATTTATAGTCTGTGTTTAAGCTCAAGTGGGATGTATAGTTAGTCTTCATCCTGTTTAGCTGTCCATTAGGGTGCTGACCAGCTTTCAGTTCAATACTTGCTTTTTGATATTCATCTGGTTCTCTTCTGCTGAATTTAAAAGTAACTTATCCTATTGCTGATAATTTGAGCTGAGTACATACAATGTCTACAATGTATATGCTAGTACAATGTCTAGAATACTTTGCTCCTCCGGTTCAATATGTTCTACTACCAGAGCTTGCTTTGGAGAATTCAAACTCTCATAAAGCCTGATCCTGATAGCCCTTCTCTACCTAAGGCCTTACAGTATTCTGGATATTATCAAATCTGAAGAGCTATAAACACACACACACACACACGCACACACAAACTGTAAGGGGAAACTTGTGAAAGATGGCAGCACTCGGGCCCAACAAAAATATGAAAATAGTACAGTAAAATTATGGTTGTCCAAATTTGTATTTGGTATAGCTTGAGGTAAATATCTCCATCAAAAGGTATCATCAACAGTTATCTCCATCAAAATGGGTACTTTTTAAAAATTAAGCTTGGGTTCCTATAGAAATTTTCCTCATTCACATGTTTCGTGGTTTTTGTGTATCCATTCCCCTAAGCCTTTACTGGATTTATGAAACATTTGACCTATTCCAGGTTCAGCTAGACATGGTTTTCACACTGTTCTGCCAGATTCATTAGGGAGTAGTCACATATGGTCAATGTATAAGCATGTAAGGATCACATGAAAACCACGTCCACCTGAAATTTCAGAAACCATAAGTTAGCATCATATTAAGCTAGAGAAGTAAAAATACTATGCTGGCCACCATTTATTGAGTTCTTACTATGTGACAATCCACTCAAGTCATTCATTTCTCAATAGTTTGCTGAGAAACTATTTTATGCCAGACATTTGCTGTGCTAGGGAAACAATGGTGATAAAAAAATACAATTCTTGGGGTGCCTGGGTGGCTCAGTCAGTTAAGAATCTGCCTTTGGCTCAGGTCATTTTTCTCAGGGTCCTGGGATCGAGTCTCATGTAGAGCTCCCTGCTCAGTGGGGAGCCTGCTTCCCCCTCTTTTCCTGCTGCTCCCCCTGCTCTCTCACTCTCACTCTCCCTCTCCCTCAAATAAAGAAATATATAAAACCTTAAATTAAAAAACACAATTCTTTACTGAGTTTATAGTACAGTATAGTCATTAACCAAGTAATCAGACTAATGAATTTTAAATTAGTAAAACAAGTACTTTGAATAAATGTTTCATAAAGCACACCAAGGCAAGGAATGTGGTGGCAGGTAGGGTCAGAAAATACATTCCTAAGGAAATCTCTCATCAATCTGAAATTTGAAGGAAGAGTAGAGATTACCCAGATGAATAACATATAGAGGAGAAATACAACCAGATGGAGCTGAATGTAGAAAGGCCCTATGAGTACAAAGCATTATTCTAAGTGCTTACTTGCACGGCTTTTTTAAATCTCATTTTCAATGTTTGTTGAAGTGGTAAAGTCATATTTTTCTTTTCCATTTTAGGTATTTGGGCAGAAATTGGGCATGACTGTGCTTTGGACTGCTAAAATGAACACAATTTTTCATCAGGTTTCTAATTTTAATATGATTCTACATAATATAGCAATGTCTTAAATACAGTTAAATGTCAATATCAAATAAACATTGCATATGCATCTATAATCCTGAGCAGTGTTTTACCTTTCAGGTTTAATAGGTTTTTACATCATAAGACAATTTTAGTTCTCCTGTTAGTTTTCTTTGGATGGTGGTAAACAAACTGATGTTAGGGAAAACTTATTTATAAAAGTAACTTAGTTTTTAGAAAATCTTTATCCCAGGCTTTCAGCCTACAATTAGTATAGACAAACCCAAGTCAAAAAGATGTTTAATTCTACCAAACCTATGTAAATTTACATTCTAATTCTACAGAGCCTATCAACTTGATAGTACGTAACCAGATCCCCAGACAAACTGGGTGACACTTTTCACAATTTAGTTTCACAAGTAATGTAGAATTCCAGTGATTAAAGTTCACATGTGACACTCAGGTTAGCCTTTGCAAATACTGATGTACTCAAGGAAGCCAGGATTGAGAATAGCCAAACAAACTTAAATGGGTTTTCACTGAATTCAATTTTTATGATTTGAGGAGGGAATTAGTGAATTTAAAGTGAGGCCCCAGCGTAGACAATAAGATTTAATGATGCAGAACCCAAAACATAAGTACTCTCAGCTACAGAGTAATAATGGATGTTCATCTACACAAATTCCTCTTTAAAAAAAGAAAAAAAAGAAAGAGCAAAGTTGCACAAAATAAAATCTCATATATTTATCACATGTCCGTGCTCTTGGCCACAGCTTCGCTTATTTTATAAGGCTTTAGTTGTGTATGTGTGTGTGTGTGTGTGTGCACCTGTTTGTGCAGGGAGGGGCATTAGGGGGTGATGAGTCAGCTACCATGACAATGGCTGTGACAACAAACCTTGTGGACGTGGTTGTTCCCAGTACTCAACTCTGACCCTCAAACATGGTGGGACTTGATGGCTAAGTCTAATTAGTGCTATTCTAATCAGAATAGAGGCAGAAAATCAAGTTCAGAAGTCCAGAAATCTGATTTAAGTTCCACTTCATGATGTATTCCTAGTGGTATGAGTTATGAAAATTTATTTTCCTCAGTATCTCCTCTGTAATTTGGGGATAAAATTGATGTCTGTTCAATCTTTTTCATACAAGTTTCATGAGCATCACAGATGAGATCATCGATGTGAAAGTACTTGCGTTGATGGCCATATGTCCCACAATTATTTGTTTAATCATTAAATATATATGGTTGCCTATACTCCACCTTTGACTCCTTGATGCTCTGAAATGTTTATGAATATTGTGAGGAAATGAAGAAACATGGTAAACCAGAACTGAGAAATGTTTTCCAGGTATACATCCATAAATTAAACAATCTTTTTAATTTCTTGACTTATTCAGATTTAGCATACATTTTATGCGGTAAGATCTTAACTGAAAAACAATGCTGAAAACTTCCTCAGAACACTTTTATTTATTTATTTTTAATTTTCTATTCAAGACTACATATATAAAGTGCTTAATGCCATCCTGTTGGTGGAATCATATAAATACGCATTATCTATTTGGTATTTATAATAAGAGTTTTTTTAATCTAACGGACAATATATCAAAGATGCATTTCTCTACACTTGGAAACTGTATATTTGTAAGGAATTTACTCATTTTGTTTTTATTCAACATATAATCTATTAACCACAGACACTTTGATTAGCAATAGAAGTTCACTCTGGTCCAAGCCACCCCTCATCTCTTGGCTTGAGTAATGCAATCACCTCTCAGTCTCCCTGTCTCCTTTGTCTCTTTCAGTCCATCATCAACATGGCAGTCAGAGTGATATTTTAAACACAAAAGTCAGATCATATCATTCTTCTTTTTAAAAGTCTGCAATGTCCTCTCTTTCATCATCTTACTGACTTGCTCCAGCCATGACAGCCCTCTCACTGCTCCTGAAGATGCCAGTTATGATCTTGATGTAGGGTTTTCGTGTTGCCTATTCCTCTGACTGTTAATACTCTTCTCCCAGATAATGATTTTGTTGACGTTTTTCTCACCTTAAACCTTTGCTTAACTGGGGCCTATCCTGACCATATTAATATTGAAATATACTCCCTCTCACTAACCTCATAGCTCCCATCAACTTTATTCACTCTCCTTTTTTCCATAACATTTATTATCTTCTAACATATCTATTATTAAATTTTGGCTATTTTTTTCATTGTCTGTCTCCTACTACTAGGATGAGAGCTTCAGGATGGAAGGGATGTTTGCTTTGTTTACTGATATGTCCCAAATGCCTATAACTATGCCTGGCATAGAATAGCCATTCATTAGATTCGCTGACCCTGAGATATGTTCTGCTTAAGAAAAGCATGAAGTAAGGGTCAATTAAAAGTAAACACCCTCCATCTCTGCCCATGTCTAGTTTGCACTTTTTCTGGAATAATATCTTAACCAGATAAAACATTCTATTCTGACAATTATTTTATTATCTATCCATGGATATTACCAATACTTTGATATTCTATTTTCTCTATCATCTAATTCTGCTGTTGATAAGTCTGCATTCAGATTGTCGTTGCATTGTGGATCATCTTTTTCCTCTAGTTACTTTTCAGATCTCTTTATCTTTAATGTTTTGCAATTTCTCTAAAGTGTACCTATGTGCGCATTTATTGCCATGTGTCTACTTTGGAGTTGGCTTTAATTCCTGAATCTAATGCTGTGATCTTTTCAAATATTCTTTTCTATACTACCTGTTTTCTTTTAGAATTCCTTCTAGACATACGATGGACTTTTACACTCTATCTTCCATGTCTCTGACATACTTTTTCATTTTTTCCATCTAAGTCTCTGTACCTCTATGCACCCTGCCCATTCCATTCTCTTGCCCCTAATGGTTCTACTGCCCTTGTTCACCAAGTGAACTCATACTTAAAAGAGGTAACTAAAATGTCTTTCTTAGGACATTCTGACCAACACAAGCTTGACCTTAATGTCTCTAATACAAATCACTTATCTGTGTGCTCTTTTTAACACTTTTAAGTTAGGTATTATTTATAAGAAGATTCTCAGAGTTATAGTCCCATTCATGAATTTCTACTTCAGTTGTGTTTATTATGCTGTTAAACTCATTTATTGTGGTTTTGTTTTATTTTCTCTATCAAATATTTATTTATTTGAGAGAGAGAGCACAAGCGAGGGGAGGGGCAAAGGGACAAGCAGACTTCCCACTAAGCAGTGAGCCTAAAACAAGGCCGAATCTCTGAGATCATGACCTGAGCTGAAGTCAGACATTTAACCGACTGAGCCACTGAGGCACCACTTATTTTATTTTAGTGACTCCAGGAGAATATTTGATTGTTGAAAATACTACAATTTTTATCATGGTATCTTATTATTGTTTCAAATGATATTTTTTAATAACTTAAAACATTTATTTCATAGCTCTTAGAGCGGTCTAATTCTACTTTGCTAGAGCTGCCCCTCACTGATTCTTGATTAATGATTTTTATGTTCCTTAATTTTGGATTGCTCCTTAAATTTGAATTGTGGATTTGTCTTCAGTCTGCAGGAAGCCCATTCTGCCTGTTTCAGAGCATGTCCTTTCCAGGTGCTCAAGTTTGCTTTTGTTAGGTTTTGGAGTATTTTACTGGCCTGGGACCAATTTTGTATAATTTCTCAGCTTGGGGGTTGCTGAACTATATGTATAATGTAGATTTCACCCCAAATCTGCAGCAAGTTAGGTCTATGATTTTAAATAACTAGGGATGACTAAATACTTTTTACCTGTAATCTAGGAAAGAGACAAGTGTTCTTTTTGTCTTTCTGTGCCAGCAAACACAATTTGTAGTCCAACTTTTTGCTAAGTTTAGAGCCACTCATAGATTATGATTAACCAAGATCTCATTCTCACCACTTCCCAAGGCCACAATCTCATTTTGTCTCTCTAGGCATTGAAATCTAGGCTTTGGTATTGTATAGTAAGAACCTCATCTCCAGGGGTGTCTGGGTGGCTCAGTAGTTAAGCCTCTGCCTTTGGTTCAGGTCATGATCCCAGGGTCCTGGGATGGAGCCCCCACCTTGGGCTCCCTGCTTGGCAGGAGACCTGCTTCTCCCTCTCACACTCTGCCTGCTTGTGTTCCCTCTCTTTATCAAATAAATAAATACTCACACTCTCCCTGCTGTGTCTCTCTCTGTCAAATAAATAAATAAAATCTTAAAAAAAAAAAAAAAAAAAAAGAACCCCAGCTCCAACACATTTTCCCTCTAGTGGAGGTCAAAATTAGCTTGATACTCCTGCTCTCTTTCATAAACCTATTTCCATTTTGGACTGTGGATATACTGCCTCCCTTGCTGTGGGTTATCTATTTACTTAAAATGTTGCATTTTTCCAATATTCTATTTATTTCTTCTGTATTTGTATGAGCTTCCTCAAGTTCATGAGCATCCACATTGTTGGAAACAGAAGTCCTGAATGTGTGTTTCAGCAAGGAATAAAGTTTTTTACAACCATATGTAAGAACACTTGCACACAAAAAAATCAGTCTTCCAGTGAGTAAGGGACAGGCAGGACTAGGTAGGGAGAGATAGATAGGGGGCTATTGATCAGACTCAACATAAGTCCCAAATATGTGGAGGTGTGGGGAAACCAGAGATAAGGGAACAAACTGGACCACCCTGCCCTAGTCCTGTGGGGTGGGTGTCTTTTTTTATGATAATCACCTGTGACCAACAAGGAATAACCAGACCCTTAAAAGGAAGTAAGCCATTGAAGGTGTTATCACTAGTCCTAGCTCAGTGGCGGTAGAGAGAGGTTAAAAGGATTTAAGTTCTTTGGTTAGGTTTCTATAAAAGACTAACCCTAAAGACCCATAGGGGTAACCCTGTGGGGACTCCTCTCACTCTTGAGAGCTTTTTCTGTATCTTCACTCACTAAACTTCTATGGCTTTACTCACTCTCCTTTGTCCTTGAGATTCATTCTTTGACTTTGTGAGGCAAGAACCTAGATCCCCCACTTCATTAGGAGTTCCATTGTTCCATTTTTATTTATTTGACAGAGAGAGAGAGAGAGCACAAGCAGGGGGAGCAGCAGGCAGAGGAAAAGGGAGAAGCAGGCTCCCTGCTGAGCAAGGAGCCCAACGTGGGGCTCCATCCCAGGACCCGGAGATCCTGGGATCATGACCTGAGCCAAAAGCTTAACCAACTGAGCTACCCAGGCATCCCTAGGAGTTCCATTTGATAAAGGGGTGAAATAGCTAAAAAAACAACTGCAATTAAATGTGGCAAGTACTAGGAGGGTGCTCTGATAGCACAGAGGAGCACTGTTAAATATATGGAGGGCAGTGTCTAACAGCGAAGGCTTTATGGGGGAGTTAAATCTTCAGCCAGGAAAAGAAAGAGGATAGATACTTCTCTATAGAATAGACTAAAATGAATGAAAATATTCAAAGAAATATAAGTAATTAATGGTGGCTGAAATACACTGCAAATCTAAAAGAGTAATTGAAGGTAAAGCTAAAGAGAATAGTTAAAGCTAAGATCAGGAAGAGATTTCTGCTATGCTGATGAGTCTAAATTTTAATATTTCAATCAGGTTAATGACATAAGCAGATGTGCATGGTATAAAGTATATTATAACAACGATCAGTGTGAAAGGTCAATTGAGAACGAAGTGATTAGGGAGCCATTGTAGTAAAATAAGCCATAAAATGATGAAGGCCTAACCTAAAGCATTGGGAATGTGAGTGGAAGAGAATGGATATACATAAGTGATGATTAAGGGTGATACAAGCAACTGCAGAAAATTGTAAAATCACTTTCAGGTTTTTGGTTTGAGCACCTGAGTGTTTATGTTAATTACCAAGACAGAAACTGCAGTAGGCATATATTTAGTGCAAAGATAATATGCCCATCTTCAGAAAAGTTAAATGTGAAATGCATATGAGACATTTAGACAAAGATGCCCTCCCCTCAGCACACAAACAAGGCAAATACTCAAACATACTTCTTTCACTGAGCATATATGCTTGGAATTCTGCCACTTGAATACCACAATAGGTGGTTCCATTTTACCTGTACCCTGGGAAAATTAGGCCTTCAACCAGGGTTACTTCTCTGGTTCTCAATTCAAAAGATATTTGGAAAATGCCTAAGCAAAGTTAAGAGAGAAAAGCATCTTCCACAAACTAGATTTCAGTAGGTCTTTATGTAGTCCATGAATCTGCATTTTTTAACAACTATCTTAGTTGACTGTCACACTGAATGCCCATTGAAAAACACTGGTTAGGACCCTTCTGTTCTCAAAATGAGACCTGTAACCTCAATTCCTTGGTATATTCCTTAATCTGAATGCCAATCAATGTCGTAATAGCAGTTGATGTTTTCGCTGTTGATGTGATCTTTTGACAGGGATTCTGCATAAAAATTGTATTCCAAGATTTGACTAAGCAGTGAATAAGTAGCCAGAACCAATGTGAATGTCAGACATCCAGTTTTATACAATCTATAAAACTGATTCAAATGAATAACCTAGTTTAAAAATCACTGGTGTCATATATCAAACTGTCATATCACCAATAAAGCATCAACTGCTGGTCATTTTCTTGGTTACAGTCTAGGTATTGGATAGTGGAACCTGTCAAATGTGAAGCAGTGAGAGGAAAGAGAATTTTCTCTGAAAGAAATAATAGGTATAAGAAGCTATGCCTGTCTTTTCAACAAATGGTATCAGAATAATGAAATATCCACATACCAAAAAAAAAAAAAAGAATCTATAGACAGACTTTCTATCTTTCATAAAAAATAACTCAAGAGAGATTATAGGTCTAAATATAAATGCAAAACTACAAAATTTCTAAAAGATAACACAGGAGATATCTAGGTGACCCTGAGTTTGATAATGTTTTAGATACAATACCAAAAGGATAATCCATGAAACTAAAAATGCATACATTGGACTTGACTAAAATTAAAAACTTTTCTGTGAAAGACACTGTTAGAAAATGAGAAGACAATCCATAGAGAAAATACTCACAATACATCTATCTCATAAAGGACTAGTATCCAAAATATATAAAGAAATTTTAATACTCAACAATAAGAAAATAATTTAAAAATGGTCAAAAGATATGAACAGATATCTCACTAAAGAAGACATTAAAATGGAAAATAAAATATAAAAAGATGCCAAAAATCATATATCATTATGGAAATGCAAATTAAAACAGTAATGAGATACCAGCATATACCTCTGAGAATGGATAAAATCTACAACACTGACAACATCAAATGCTAACAAGGATATGGAGTCATAGGAACTTTCATTCATTGCTGGTGGGAATGCAAAATGTATAGCCAGTTTAGAAGATAGTTTGGCTATATTCTAAAAAAAGATTTTATTAATTAATTTATTTATTTGAGAGAGAGAAGCGAGAGAGAGCACAAGCTATGGGGAGGCGCAGAGGGAGAGGGAGAAGCAGACACTCTGCTCAGTGGGGAGCCCAAAGCAGGGCTCCATCCCACGACCCTGGGATCATGACCTGAGCTTAAGGCAGCCACTTAACTGACTGAGCCACCCAGGTGCCCCAGTTTGGCCATTTCTTATAAAGCTAAACATACTGTTCTTTTGGGGTAGATGGCCACAATCGCCAAACTGTGGAAAAAGCCAAGATGCCCTTCAACAGATGAATGGATAAAGAAAATATGGTTCATATATACAATGGAACATTATGCCTCCACCAGAAAGGAGAAATATCCAACTTTTGCATCAACATGGACAGGATTGGAGGAGATTATGCTGAGTGAAATAAGTCAAGCAGAGAAAGTAAATTATCATATGGTTTCACTTACTTGTGGAGCATAAGGAACAACATGGAGGACATTAGGGAAGGAAAGGAAAAGTGAATTGGGGGAAATTGGAGGGGGAGGCAAACTATGAGAGACTGTGGCATCTGAGAAACAAACTGAGGGTTTTGGAAGGGAGGGGGTGGGGAATGGGTGAGCCTGGTGGTGGGTAATTGTGGGCTCCTATGGAGCACTGAGTGTGGTATATTATAAACAATGAATCTTGGAACACTGAAAAAATAAAATTAAATTTTTAAAAAAAGCTAAATATACTGTTATCACATGTTCCTTGACACTTATCCAAATGAGTTGCAAACTTACCTCTAAACAAAAACCTGCACATGAATGTTTTTAGCATCTTTATTCATAATTGCTAAACTTGGAAGCAACCAAGATGTCCTTCAATGTGTAAATGGATAAACAAACTATGGTACATCCACAGAATATTCTTCAACACTAAAAAGAACTGAGATATTAATGCATAAAAAGACATGGAACAACCTTAAACACATATCACTAAGTGAAAGGAGCCTATCAGAAAGGGCTGCATACTGTATTATTTCAATTCTTTGAGTAATACATTCTGGAAGAGGTAAAATTATGGAGACAGTGGTTAGAGGGAAGGAAGGATTTTAGGGCAGTAAAACTATTCTGTATAATACTATAATGGTGGATACTGATCATTATACATTTGTCAACACCCATAAAGTACAAAAGAATGAACCCTGATATAAACTATGGACTTTAGTTTTAAAAATTATATTAATATTGGTTCATCAACCAAAACAAATATACAGTTTTAATGCAAAATAATAATAATAATAGAGGAGACTAGAGAGGAGGTATATGAGGGGGTATATGGGACCTCTGCATTTTGTGCTCCATTTTTCTATAAAATCTAAGAGTGCCCCCCAATTAAGTGTATTAGTAAAAAAAGAGAAAGAATCTATACCTGGAATGTTCTACTCACTTAATGCATTAATGTATTATTCTTTTAACATCTTATTATTTTGGTTAACAAGTAGCTGGGATTATGTTCTGTAAATATGTAAAGTTTGGAGTTGAAGGGATTGGTAAAATGTTAACAATTATGAGACAGAGACTAGAAAAGTTCTCTGCATTTTAGCAGAGACTTCTTTAGAGGATAAAAAACAGACATGCTAACAACCCAACTTTTATATCTCAAAATTTTCCCCATTATTATTTTTTAACACATCATCTTATCTGACTTCACAAAATTGTTCGAGGTCTCTGAGGAGGAACCAATGCATAAGAAACTCACTGCTCACTACCTCAGTTCTGAAAAAAAAATTGAGACTTAAGACAAAGGTAGAAAATTCTCAAAATACAATCTTTCTTCCTAATAAAATAGAAAGTTCAAGTGTATAGCTTAGGTAAAAAGCCAATGGCCTTCCTAATCCCAGATGAGGCCAGTTTAGCCACTGAGAGAGCAGCAGCACTGAGCTTAACAGGTCACCGTCCATTACAAGAGAGGGGTAGTGTAGATCAATGTATCCTGCAGGCAGCCCATTCCTAATTGTAAAAGAACCTGAACAGAACAACCTCAATTTAATATTCCTGAGTTAACCAACCTTATAATGATTTCAGTGCTTCTGTATAAGGCAGAGAGAAGCTAGGACTGTTAAATTAATAAGGATCCCTTCACATGGAAGGAATCAAGAACAGGGAAGAAGCATTCACTCCCTCTCAATAATAATATTGTGAGATACATAGCATTATGTTCATATATAAATTTTGAAAATATTTTGATGCTTTTTACAAATTTTTGGATTCATGGAGATCTCGGTGTCCTTTAAAAACGTTAAAGATCACCTGCATGAATAGGAAAATGATTCCAACACTTGTGCCAATCATAATACATTGACTAAGGCAAAGCTGAAACGCTGTCTTGAGGAAGAACGTGAGGCTGAACCTAGGCTCAGCAATAAAGCTATAGCAGTTCATATGGCAATTCTGTTTCTACTGTGTGGGTTCGAGGCTGCTGACTAAAGGCTGCAAGCTTAGAATTCAATATATAATTTACCAGGTAAGAAATCTAACCTAGGTACTAAAACCTATATTTAGGTTTGTAAAACCAAAAAATGTTTATCAGGGGGGAAAATACTTTGCATTTTTTATTAAAATCAAAACACCTAAGAGCTCTTAATTGATAATAGCATTCCAGTGTAGACTTGGAATGAATGTGGCTGAGGGCACAAAGTCATGTAAGCCCAAAAATATTGGAGGACATACAACTGTGTCTTTTGAGTGGATGAAATGGGGAGTGGCAGTAGCTGAGACTAGAAGGAACTAGAATAATAGCTTGGGATCATGTGCTAAAAGACTTCAAATACCAGGCAGAGAACTTTGTATTAATTTAGTGTGTAATAGCTACAGAGGGATTTTGATGTACTAAAGAGATCCACAATCCATGCTTCACTTAGTATAACAGATTCAACTTTCAGCAGAGTAAAGGATGAGTTGAAATAGATGAAGAAGGGAAAAATTGACAGAAAAGATGTTTAATGAGAGATCATCAGAAGCCCTTCACAACATGCAGCCCAGTCTGTGATGAGGCCTTTAGTCCATGTTGAGGAAGAGGTTCTTGACTGTTGGAATATCCCTCCACATTAGTCTCTGCCCATTTGTCCTAATTCCATTTTTCTGATTTATACAAAATAATCTCAACTTTGATCCTTACCACAGGACTTTGATTTAAAAAGAATAGTGTTAAAAAAAAAAAAAAAAAAAAGAATAGTGTTTTGTTTTGTTTTGTTTTGTCACCAAACTAACACCATTAGTGGTTTTGAATGTTCTTTGTATATATTTAGTTTGTTCATCCATGACCAAAACTGAAACCAGACTGCGTATGTTTCTTGAAGATTAATACTTAGAAATTAAACCCTATTATGTTTCACCCAGGCCAGAGAAGAGCAAACTGATTTAAACATTCTAAATTTGATAATTCTATTACTACAGCTCAACAATAACATCTGCTAACATTTTTGAGTGTTAACTATATACCAAGCCTCATACTAAGCATTCTACATGCAAAATCTTATTCAGTGCTCACAACACGTCTAAAAATTAGGCAGTATTACTGTCGCCTTGAAGAGAAAATTCAGATCAAGAGAAATTAAAGTCACACATCTTTGCAAGAAGTAGAGTTGGGATTAGAACCACTTTCATTTTACACCAAAGCCCATGCTATTAACGATGACATCCTATGTTCCTTCTCTTTAGATTACTTCAGCTCTTCTTTCCTTTTTTTTTTTTTTCCCTAAAGAGGGGGCAGTGACAGCACACAGCTAATCATAGTAGTCTAAAATTTGTGGTTATAAAACTTGGCTACACAAATGAATCACCTCAAAAGCTCTTATAAACTTCTCATATTTGGTCCTTACTTCAGGCCAATTAACATGAATTTCTAAAGGAGGGTCCTGTGCACTAGATTATTTAGAATTCCACCCAGGTGATTGCAATGTGTAGTCAGAGTCATGATCTACTGCCTCTGGTCCTTTTTGCACATTCTGTTGTTAAATCCAGACTTCCTTATACTATACCTAATTAGTTGATTCGAGGATATAAATACAGGACCTAACGTGTCACAAACTTTATCTTATTGGATTTGCTCCACTATTCCAGCCTGTCAAGACCTTTAAGGAACCTAATTCTGTCACCCAGCGTATTTTTTAAACTTCCTGGGTTCATGTCATCTAAAAATGTCATAAGATTCATTTGATATTTTCATCTAAATCTTGAAAGTCAATGAACAGGAAACAGCCTTCAAGCATGTTGACTTGATACCCTTAAACACAGGCATCCAAATACATATTTATGTAATTACACTTGCTTCTGGTTCATTATCCCAATTTGCTCACAGAAAAGCCATTAATGACCTTTAAAAAGATCTAGCAACATACAAATATACTATCTGTAGCACATTTCTCTGCTCTACCAATAAATAGCCTTTTGGCAAAAAGAAAACTCATCTCTGCCATGGTTTATTCTTAGTTATGGCTTACATTAGTTATTCTCAGTTAGGGTTTATTCTCACTCCCTAAAAACCCTCCTGCAGACTAATCTTCACTTCAGAGTCTTCCTCCCAGGGGATTCAACCTACAGCACATAGGGTTCAGACTGAAGCACATGGTAAGATAATGGTAATGTGTGAGGTTGCCGAGAAGATGAGTGAAAGACAGCAATATGATGTCAGTGGATACACATCATGGAATGACCACATTTAGGGGCTTATCAGAAGAATTTTTGCATTAATAGGAGCTTAGAGACCTAGGAAACAAGGAACATCAGGAGTAGAGTGGCATAGTGGCCAAAAGAGAAAATAATTCCAAGAAGGCAGGTTTTACCAATATCCAATTATGTAGGAAGGTTGAGGAAAATGACTGTTATACAAAAGTGTCCCTTCATCCATGCCTACACTCAGGTATTTTAGGATGACCTCTTGGGATCAAAACCTGTGGAACAGAAGAGAAGGAAATGGAAGCTGGGAGTTCTGAAGATGAATGACAAGATGGGGTGAGAGAAATGTCCCTTTATGTTCCAATGTTCACCAGTCACTAAATGTGGGTACCCTAACAAGGGAACAATTGTCTGACTACTGACAGTTTTCCATGGAGCAGCTTTGGTGCACTTTAAAATACAAAATTTAGATCATTTTATCTGTCTCTCAAAGCTCTCCAAAGGTTTCTAAACACATTGCTCAGACTGATCCTGGTGTCTCTGACTTTACCACAGTTCCTACTCTCCTGCTAATCCCCTGTTCTAACCTTCAGGCTACCTCTTTAGAATACCAGATGAATTCCCACCTCAAGGCCTTGCCACATGCTATTCCTTTTTTTTTTTTTTTTAAGTAGGCTCCATGCTCAATATGGGGCTTCAACTCACAACCCTGAGACCAAGTGATATGCTCTGCCGACTGAGTCAGCCAAGCACCCCTGCATGCTGTTCCTCCACCTCCTTAACCTTCACACCAACATCACTTCATACATGTCACTCCCTCAGAAAGTCCATTCCTCACCAGACTAAAATAGATCCATCCCAGTCACTCTCTTTTCCTTGCCACTGTTTTCCTCATAGCAGTTATTATTTCCTGACTTTGAGTCATATAGTTATATAAATGTCTAAAATAATGATTTTATATTATACATAAAAAAGGTGAATCTTTGCTCTCAGCTAAACTTAATCCTCAATTCAATATGGAATATATCACATACTGTGTGGCCTGGAAATTTTATTGTGATTTATTGATTTATTGATTTATTTATTGTACAAGCAGTGGGGAAGGGACAGAGGGAGAGAGAATCTCAAGCAGACTCTGTGCTGAGTGAGGAGACTGATGCAGGTTTAAATTTCATTATTCTGAGATCATGACCTGAGCAGAAATCAAGAGTTGGAGGCTTGACTGATTGAGTCACTCAGGTGTTCCTAGAAATTTTATTTCTAAAAAACTAATATTAAAAGTCTTACATTAAATAATAAGCATAGCAGAGATCCATACTAAAAGTCTTATATAGTGAGCTAAACCAGGGAAAAGGAATTATTTCACTTCCTATCAAAGAAAATAAATTATTTTTTCATCAAATCTAAATAGGATCCACTTAGAATGGCTGACTGGTTTGTACAAAATTGAACTATTAATATCACCTTATTGTTTAATCTGGGGGAGCCAAGTTGTTCTGACTTCATTGTATTATGCTTTATTATTACTAGTAAAAATTCCATTTTGTGCTCAAAAATTATCTTTTTTTCTTTCAAAAATATATTTATTTATCACTTATTTCCCCTACTCGAATATGAGCTCCTTTATGGGAGGGACTTTTCTTCTTCACTACTAGTCTTGTTTACTCAATACCAGAAAGAGTCTGGTGCATTGAAATACTTTTCAACTCATGTTGAACTTGTACTCTAGGAACTTTGAGAAATAATTTTTAGGAGAATGGTGTAAATACAAGCAAAAATGCAGAAGGATAATGTGTGAAAGCAATGAGCATATGTAGCCAGATAACCCAGTCAAGAAGATTTCTATCAATTAAGGGAAGAAAAGAGAGTCCTAGCATGAACAGAGAAGTAAGAAAAGTTTCCCTAATATAAGGGAAGAGAAGGAATATTTGGGTATATCTACACTGAGATGAAAAGCTGCTAAATGAAGAAAAAGCAATAAAGTATGAGATAAGGAGAAATTATAACTCGGTTACAGAAACTGACATTGAACCAGATAACACAAAAAATGAATTTTGACTCAAATAATCAAATTGAAGGAAAGAGTATGGTGCTAGCCTTCAAATGCTAAAACTAGTAACATGTTTATTGTCAATATATTTCCTCTTCTTTTCAACTCATTGCTGCTGTTTTATCACAGGTTCATTATCATCTATTGCAAACTGGCTTCCTTCACATATGCATATACTAGTGGCTTCTAAACTGTTACTCTCACAACTTTTTAACAAGTGTTAATGGATCTGTTCCCAGAATTGATGAGAAAAAAATGAGGAACTCTGGCCCTCATTGGTCAGATGCTCACCCATGCATCAATCACTCTGATAAAGGAGGCAGGGACTTAAAAGAGTGTGATTCCCATTTGAAACAAAAGGTCAAAGTAAAAGACAAAAGTAGCTCCTCTCAAGAAGAAAGGCAGACAAAACAACTAAGGTCTATTACACATTATGGTTAATATCATTAAGATAAAAAAATGCATTTTGATAATTCAAGAAATAAATCCAGAATGACCAAAAAGAGATTCCTTTTATGTACATCTTTCAGGATTCTTTATAAATACTCTTATCCATGTTTATACTTTGAAGAATATCTTATATAATATACAGTGCCTTATACAATAAATTATTTTTCCTTAATGATTTTTTTAAAAAATACCAAATACTATATTTTGTCTTAAACCCTCTTAAAATCAACCATGAAATTCTAGTTATGAATGAGATAAACAAATTTTCAAAGTTAAAGAGATAACATTTTTCATATAAAATACAATAAAAAGCAGTTCGTCTAAACCTGTTGGTATTTTCAAGTGACACTATCAATCATAATTTTAAATTTATGGAAAAGAAATGCATTGACTTTAGAAAATGACTATAGCTAAACTCTCTAAAGAATGCAACCTGGCAGCAGGATGTTATGAACTCACTTCTAATGGATTTCCTTCCTTCCTTCCTTCTTTCCTTCCTTCTTTCTTTCCTTCCTTCCTTCCTTCCTTCCTTTTTTGTTGTGGGGGAGGAGAGAAGGAGCAGAGGGAGAGAGAGAGAGAGAGAAACCCAAGCAGGCTCTACACTCACTGAAGAGCCAATGTGGGGCTCCATCCTACAACCCTGAGATCATGACCTGAGCTGAAATCAAGAGTTGAATGCTTAATGAACTGAGCCACCCAGGCACTCCGCTTCTAATGGACTTTCAATTTCTAGTATAAACTAAGTTTAGCCACAATTCCAGGAAACAAAATGTTTGTTTAATCTGGGGAAGATTAAAACCATACCCAGACAGAAATGTTGATTTATCTGAATGAAAACTGTTTCAGAATACAGACACATACCAAACAGCAAGCTATGTATGTTTTCTTTGATTTTCTTCAATATCCAAAGTTTGGATCCCTAGTCATGCAAATGACCAGTTTCTTTCTTTTTCTTTAATAGTTACATTCAATATTATCATCAATTTTTAACTTTCAAAACGAATGGAAAATTTTATTTCTCCTCAGGCTCTTGACTATTAAATCTTTATGCTTCTATTTCTTAAATGTCTCCATTTGCATAAAATTGTCTGCAAACAATTAAAGTTAATTAAGATAATTTATCACTGGAAGTAAAGCCATTTTATCTGCAGGTATCAGCTTGTTAAGCAAACAAAGAATTAGTTTTAGGGAAAACAGTCAGCCCTCTTTACCAAGTAAGGCAGAAGTGGTGGAAAGAAAGAAAGAAAGAGAAAAGAAAAAGATCCTTTCCTAATACTTCCTGTTTGGAGGAGGTGTTAATATTTTCAGAGTCATTAGACTCAATTAGCTAATCATGCTTCTTTAGCAGTTTATTCTGCAACACAACACTATAGATTTGATAATTTACACTTTGCAAGCTTCTTGCATATGAAATATGATAAAATTCCCGTTAAAAAAAAGCAAGTCTTTTAACTGCCAAAAGAACTCTCTAGCCAGAGTCTTTTGGAAATTAAATCTTTTTAAGTGTACGCAACAAAGCAATATTCATTATCAGCAGATACAGTGATTTTTAGACAGATATTTATGTAGCTTTCTTATATAAATAAGCAATTAAAAAGGATTTAAAATACTTGGATTTTCTCTGACTATAAAACAGGATAGCAAAATGATACATGGAAGTTTTAAAATCCATGAGAGAGGCAAGAGAATTCTTTTGAAGAAGATAGGAAAGAAACTTACTAGCATACTAAGTACACTGTAGACGTATAATAAATGGAAATATCATTATTATGAGTATTGATGTTGGGGGATAAAAGAACATTTTAATTTTTAGAAAGAATATTTCCTGGTTGATGAAACAAATGATTCCAAAACTTCATAAATTTAAAATTTCATATAAAATCTGCCTTACATAGTGGAGGAAAAATAATTCTCCCTCCATCCTTCCGAGATCTTAGCTGAGATCCCTGTAATAAGACATATTAGCAAAAGAAAAAGTTTGTTAACATGTATACTTCATGTATACATAGGAGATAACGAAAAATGAGTAACACCCCCAGGTGGCTTAGAATTCAGGCTTAAATATCTTAAGGAAAGGGGAGGGTGGGTGTAGGCCTCTTAGGGGACAGTAAATAATTTGGGGGAAAGACAAATGGACCCTTAGCAGAATAGATATGAGATATGATGGTTTGTGACTTGCTTTGTCTTGGGGGTGGTGCCAATTTCTATTCTCTTTCTTGCGATAGGAGTCAATCTTCTCCTTGGTTTTTGAAATTCTCAGGGATGGGATTTATGACAATTGAGTTGTCATATTTGGGGTGGCATAATAAAGTTGCTAATAAAGTAAAGCAATCGAAAACATTTAAATCCTTCCTACCAAGAAACTTATGATAGATGGTGTAAGTCATAAATTGTTCTAAACATTTAAGGAAAAAATTATATTAATTTTAACAAATTATTGCAAAGAATAAAAAATAAACATAGAACCTTTCCCAACAAAACATTAGAAGGGGAAATTAACATTTCTCTCATGAACATGTATCAAAATTACAAATGAAATCTTAACAAATCAAATCTAATCTATCATCTATCTATCATCTATCGATCTATCCATCCATCTACGATAATATATCACAAACAAGTAGAATTCATCCCAGAAATGCAAGACTGATTTAACATTCAAAATGAATCTGGTAGTGTGGTTAATGAACACTATAAAACATTGAAAGAATTCAAGAAGTATAAGAAAAGCTATTCAACAAAATCAATACCCATTCATGACAAAAAGGCTCAGCAACTAGGTAAAGAAGGGAACTGATAAAGAGCATATAAGAGAAACTTATAGATAACAGTGCTCTCGATAGTAAATATGGAATACTCTGCATCTGAGGTAAGAATATCTACTCTTAGGTTTTGTTTTTAAATAGGAAAAAAGTAATTTCTAAGTAATCTTAAGTCATGAAAAGTAAAATTATGGCTAAAAAATTCTCTGGATGAAGAACAATGTGATTAAACATTAAAATATACTCTAGAGTCTCAGAAATTAAGAGTGATACTGACATTGTCAGTGGGCATTTGCATGGAAGCAGAAATGGACTCAAATGAACAAAGAGACTCTAGTATTTGATAAAGATCTTATATGAAATCATTGGGAAGTTGGTGTACTGCAAAGAAAATTTTTTCATAAAAACCTGATAAGCATTTGGAAAAACAAAACAAACAAACAAACAAAACCAAAGGAGGTTTTATTGGAATCTAACAGTATACACCAAGGAAAATTCCAGATGGTCTTATTATTTAAATCTGACCATAAAAACATGAAATTACTAGGACAAAACATAGCTAGATGATTTTATAACCTAGGTGTGATGGAAGTTTACTAACTATGACACAAAATCCTGAAGCTTATGAAGAAAAAAGACTGATAACTTTGACCATATAAATATAAAATAAATTTTGTTTAGCAAAAAGCAGCCATCTCAAAATGAGCAAATTTAAGTCTGTGCAACTACATCTTCCATGTTGAAGACTGCTGCTATTATAAAGGCAAGTAGCATGTAAGCTAACTTTGAGAGACCAATCTTATCTCAAATACCCAAAAACTTTGCTACTTACTACCTATGTTGCCTTTGGCAAGATAATCAGCTTCCCTTTGTCAAGAACTGTGAAAAGTCTAAGTTTTTACCATACTTGTAAGCCTACAAGTTTGCTTGTCAGAGTTTTATAGATTCTGGTAGATAGGAGACTATTAGATCAGAAACAAAGAACTTCATGACTAACGACACAGAAATCAGCATGGTTTCATGTTCACTTCAGTCCCCCTTGTCTCTCAAATCCCATGGAAGTGATATGGAGGCAGGTCCATGTAGATACTGGACACACAGTGGGTTTGCCATCTGAGGAACTTCAAATTTAGGAGATGCCAATATTTTAAAGCGGTCTGCTAACAACATCATCAAACACAGGAAGATAGCATATGACTGGTCAGAAAAATATTCTGTCCTCTACCTTGGCACAAAACTTCCAATATGATTTGCTGTACAAATATCCTCTAAAAAACCATCTGGAATTAACAGCTGATACTAGGTGTACTGAAGAACTATTGAGAACTGTCTCCCAACACTCAGACTGGGTTATTTGAATTGTATAATGCGGATTGTCAAGCATCATTGGTTGCCAGTCACCAAATGTAGATGTCAGAACTTTTTTGCCCACCTCATCTTGGTATCTGAGTTGCCAAGGAAAATGCAATAGTCAAGCACTGGGTTTGAAACAACATTTTACTCACCTAGAGAAGAGACAGAGGAAGATCAGCTTCATTAGTGAGTTTTTCGTCCCCCATGGCCAGCAAGTCCTTCCAGGCCATTTATCCATCTTGTCCTGTTACAGAACCAAGGATCCTGTCTCCTACCTGCAGGGAATAGATTTGGCAATGAGACTGGTCAGATGCCATATATTAGCTTAAACAAAACAAAGGAACACACATTGAGTCTGATACAGGAAAAAAATATTCCCACACGAGTTGATAAGCCCAGCACAAGCTGTGAGGATTCTTCATCTGTTGGTAAGAAAGTATTTCAGGCCCGAGGTCCATTCATAAGTGACAAAGAGGGGATTAAAAGACTGCATGCACAAAATAGCCTTTTTCAACATGGCTAATATACATATGTGATGCAGTGACAATAATTTAAGTAGGAAAATGTCTGAAAAGGGTGTAGGGTGTTGCTGGCTAGCACCTACTAAGTACTCATAATATAGACTCTATTATACTTTTGGTCATAATTATATAAAGTATCTTCAAAAATCAGTCTATATTTTGAAATACATATGTTAAACTATGTTTAAATATTATTTTACTTCCTACCACTAAAGGCAGGTTTCTTTTTTATACTAAAATACAATGATTAATTTTTAGTTTCTATCAATATATGTTTGGATCCACTATTAAAGGACTTTGAAACTTAACTCTTTGTCTTCAATGGTCAAAATAAATATTTCCCGCAATGTCTCTAATTCCAAAAAAATAATCAGTGCTCTACACATACTATAGAAAGAATAGTAAGATTATCTTTTAAAGACAACTAGTCATATTCTGAAGGAATTCTTTTTTATTGTGTACAAAAGTCAATAAAAAGGTAGAGACAGCCAGCTAAATTATCCAAATTTTATGTAGCAAGGGACAAAAATCCTAAAAGCATGCTAAAAACAAATGTATGCATGGGAAATTAGATCTATCAAACCTGAAACAGACAAGTGGAAAAAATACTGATTGGCTCAGAATAAAAGTCCCTTTCTAGAAAGTTTTCCACTTTCAGCTTGGTGTGATCTAGTATTATAAAACACTAGAAGCACCAATGTTTAATTCATCTTGAAGGTACTAGACACTAAACAGATAGACACAGTACAAATCCTTATAAAGGTAAATCATTTTATATTTAGAGCCAAAATTTGGCATTGCTGATTGCAATTTTAAAAGTAAACAAACTCCCATTATTAAATCCCTGAAACACAGCTTCAACTGTTAAAACTGTTATAATTAGGTATTCGTGTGAATGGTTGTATACTCGCATTTATAAAGGCATTAATTCATCAGGGTAAACTGATTTAATGCTGTGCTCAAACTGCTAAAAGGCATGAGGAACAGTCATTTAAAAAATTAATTTAAAACAATTTTTGAACTTGCCATGGGAAAACAAAAGTCATTAAACAGTGTTATTAATATTCACAGCAGCTGTTACACAATCACGCATCAAGTCTCCATCTTCAAACTTGTTTTCTAATATAGTATCTTAAAATACTCTACTAGTCTGTAGTTCATCATACACCAATGCGCTGCAAACAGCTTTTTGATGTCTTATCAATTTATCATACAGTTTATAAAAGAGCATTTGCTCAATAATGTTTGGGATTAACTGTTTTCGAGTCACCTTAGAGAAACCCACTAAAAAGCCTATCATTACTCCCAAACATAATCCTGTAAACAAATTGAGATTACTTTTTCCCTGTGCACCTGACTCTTTGTTCAACCTGTCCATCCGGCCTTCAATAGTGAATCACGATCTTCTGCTGCGTCTTCAGGTCATCTATGCCTTTATTTATGCTGCCTTCCATCCTTAAACTTTATCCAATGTGCCTGCATTTCTCTACACAAACTGAAGTGCTTGTATTAAATCCCACAGTTGAAAACGTATGTCTAAGCATATGAGCAGCCAAACTGGACTAGCCTAGATATAGGACTGGTCAGGATCTTTCTAGAATTTAAGAATCATACACTCTTGGATAGCTCTAATGTAGTCTTTGAAAAAACTTAAAAAAATGGTAAGGTCTTCTAAGAATGACTAAGAACAAAAGGCATAAAGAACCAACAGCAAGATTAAAAAAAAAAGGGAGGTTAAAAACCAGTAAGAGAAAATTACAAATAATATGAAGAATTTAGGCTTACAAATTGCAAAAATTAGGTGAAGTGGAGAAGTAACAAAAAATGCCAACCAAATTGAGATAAGAAATAGGAAATATTAAAAGACTATAACAATTATAGATACTGAATCCAGAAATAGAATTCTTCCCACATGTAAAATTCATGACTAGATGGCCTCGACAATGAAATCTTCTAAACATTAAAGGAAGTGATAATGTCCTTCTTAAATGAATTTTTCCAGAAAAGAAAATATGGGAGCACTTCCTAACTTATTTAACAAGTTAACATTAATTCTGTTACGAAACTCTGGCAAGAATTTTACAAGATTAGAAAATTTTTTAAAAAATGAGAATTATTAAATTTGTTGAAGGCAATCTAATGAATAAATATCATTTAAAGATAACTTTAAAGATCCTTCAGACATTAACTGTACAGCTCTCAATACAGAATTGCAAAGTGATTGAGCTTGCAAAGCAGACCACAACAATACTGAAAGACTTGGCATTTATCAATACTTACAATATGTCAAGCATCTTCTATGTGCTTTATTCACTTAATTTCCACAACAATCCTATAAGGTGGGCACTATTTTAACCCCACTAAATTATTCTGCTTCCATTTCTCTCCCTCTCTTCTCTCTTAACCGCCAGCTAAGTCAGTGCTGAGACAAGGGTTTATAGATGCTTAATCCATAGCACTTTCTCTAAATCAAGCTGCCATCCTAAAGCAAAATGAAAGGTAATTTCTAAGTAGGGCAGGAAATCAATATTTGCAAACAACAAAGGACAAGGATGGGAGTTTATCAGGGAGAAAAAAAGGAGGCAAAAGGAATAAATAATCTCTGAAATTTCCAACTCCAGCGATGTTCTGGTAAATCCAGTCGCTAGAAATTTTGAAACCTTGACTTTGGTCTAAGTTTGCTCCAGTTAGAATGAGAAAGGTGAGGCAGGTAGGAGCACAGTCCTGAGATGGTATTGGAAAATAATGCTGAATTACTCTTTCTTCAGAGAAGTATCATGACTCTGGTGTTCAATTGTCACTCTGCAGAAAATGCTTTATCCTGATTCGTGATGTGCAAATCTAGTTATACATTACATAAGTATGACACATGAATGGGTTAGAATACAGCATCTGCTATCTATGAAAATAAAGATACTTATGAAGTTTTGCAAAGTGCTTCAAGAGATTCTCAGAAAAAGGAACTGTGGTAAATACAAATTATTAATAATGTTACTTTGGATTTTTACAGAGCCTTTGCTCCAAACTGCTGGAAGATCTTTCAGTCTTATTTACTTATTATATGTCTCTAGTGTGTTTCCTCTGAAGAGACTGTTTCCTAATGTCTTGAGCACGAACTTAAATTACAAGGCTCCAGTATTCTAAAGATGATACTCCCTTTCAAATCATTTATTTGTTATAGCATTTCTACGAGATTAAGAAGGTACAAAAGTGACCCACGATGAGGCACAAAATTCATTTAGCATCCTAAAGCACCTACTCCTAATCTAAAACATTTTTCATCTGTTTTTGTTTGTTTGTTGTTGGTTTTGTCTCTTTCTGTAACATTTAGTCTATTTTTAAGAGAAACTGACCAGTATTATCCTAATATTACATTTTTCCTAATATTACATATTTTAAATTATTATCAAATGACAAAGTATGCCAATTTAATTTAGTTTTAATTTAACATCAAATATTAAATTGTGTAAGAAAAACTCAATTAAAGTATAACTTAAGCCTGAGAAAATATTGATTTCCTACAAGCAACTGAATTGTCTGTAATATAAATAGAAATTTTGAAAATAGCTTTTATCAATATAACTTTTTTCTAAGTAAAATTTTCCCTACTAAGAATATGGATTATCCAGTCTTTTTACGAATAATAAGCATTTTAAAAGTGATTTTAAATTAATTTTTAAATAAAGTACAATTTAATTTATTTGAAACTTTTAAAAATAACCATATGGTATTTTGTAATATGTTTCATAAAAAAATTGGAGGATTACCTAGAAAATTACATTCCTATAAATATTCTGAGTCTGTTTGAATATCATAGAAGAGTTCTAAGAAAAGTGTACTGGTAAATACCAGAGAGGGAAAGATACTGAATCCATCAGACAGGGTTTTGCTGAAATTTTGCTGTTTAACGACCCTAAATGTCTAAATTCCAATGGCTTAAAATAGTAAGCATTTATTTCTCACTTATAGCACTGTAGGTAGCCTCTAGATCTGCTGACCCCAACTGAGACATTCTGATTCTGGCTTCAGGCTATGGCTTGTGTTCAGGCTACTCTATATGTCTTCTCATGCTCCTTGGACCAAAGCTGCTCCAGGCATCATCTTATAGCAGATGGCAGGAGTACAAGAGGGCAAGCCAAAGTATGGACACACAGTAAAGTCTCTGTTCCTGTTACACCCACTAATATTCCATTGGCCAAAGCAAGCTCTGTGGAGAAGCCCAGAGTCAGTGGTGCAAGGAAAATACACCTGACCTTTTCTAGTGAAACTTTTATAGAATTGCAGAATAGTATGGCAAAGAGTGTGCATGAACAATTCTTTTACAGAGAAGGAGTGAAGAATTAGGAACAATAACCCAATATTTCATTTTTGGGAAATCACCATTCCCATAATTCTTGAAGAAAACTTTCTGCCTGCCTAATCATGTGTTCTCAGAAATGCAAATATTTTCAGTCATATAACCCAAAACAGATTTACTTGTATGGGAGCCTAGGAAATCAAATGCTTGGGTTAATTTCCCCTACTCATTTTTATAGTTCAAAAACAGACAGGAAAACTATCCAAAGAAAAACAATCAAAAAAAATTATTTGTGGTAAAAGTGAAAGTAGATGGCAAGCAATTGGCCCTAGACATTCAAAGCAGTGGCTTTCAGAGGTTCCTTCCCTAAAATTTAAAAAAAATTTTTTTAATTTAAATTTGATTCACTGATCTCTTATTTGTGTCTCTCAATTTAACACAAAGTTTTTCCATAAAAATATAGTAAAATATAACTGGAAATGTAAGTGTCCTACCTATGTTTTGATGTATCCAGAGTGGTTGAGTTGGGTAAAAAGTAACCACCACTGTATTGGTAACCAACAACTCCCTCCAAATCTTAAACCCATTTTGTCTATGGAGACCATATTCCCTTAGTGAGCTTTTGCTCCATGTCCTTTTGGTTTTTTCCTACTATCTGACAAAAGTTGAAGACTAATCCATTGCGTTATATGTATTTGCACACATCCAAACTGCATGGGGTTAGAGTAAAAAAGTTCATGAATTAACAAATATAGATAGAAATGTGGGAAAGAGACATCACCCACTTCCATCAATCAGTAGAATTTATGTTCCAATTTAACTAAATATGTTTGAGGAAAGATGGGGTTTAACAAGAATATTCAATTAGATGACCCAACTAAATGCCTGTTGCATTCATATTGCACATGTGTATCCAAGTAAATGCTTCTTTTTTTTCAGTTTTTATTTTTTTCAAATAGATGCTTAAAACTTATGAGACCATGTTTATTCATGTAAAAACACTTTAGTAACTATAATCATATTTTCACCCTGGACATTTTCTTTTAGCCCCTAACTTTCTCCCTAAAAACTGTGACCCAAGAATAAGTAATTTCACATATATTCAGAACATCCGCAAGAACATTTTGACTTTTATTAAAGTGAATCTCACACAAGATGAATAATTTTTGCAACATCTGGTGTACTTACTGAAAGAGTTTCATGTGGTCTAATAAACAAACTGGATTTATTCAAGCCATGGATCACCATATATTCAACTGAGTTTATATCCATCAAATTCTGTTTTGCTTAAAACTCAATCATTTCTTGACTCCATTTAAGTTTTCTTTATAGAGGGGTCCCTGGGGCACCTGGGTGGCTCAGTGGGTTAAAGGCTCTGCCTTCAGCTCAGGTCAAGATCTCAGAGTCCTGGGATCAGCCCCACATCAGGCTCTCTGCTCAGCAGGGAGCCTGCTTCCCCTTCACTCTCTGCCTGCCTCTCTGCCTACTTGTGATCTCTCTGTGTCAAATAAATAAATAAAATCTTTAAAAACAAATAAATACATTTTCTTTATAGAAATAATAATAGGCTTTATTTTGTTGAGCTTTATTTTTCCCAATGGAACAGAGTTTTTATTTTGTAGTATATTAT
>CM052797.1:80299793-80339675 GCA_028533885.1 Nasua narica
AATTAAATTATTAATCCTGATTAATCTTAGTTTTCAGATAGCATAAAATCTCTCATGGGAAAAGCTGAGATAAACACATCAATTAGCTTAAAAGAGAGGAGTGGCCAGTTTAGATTCACAGTGTACTTCAAGATATCGACATACATATTTTTAATAGCTCCTCATACTCCTCTTTCTATGCAACCTTGAATCATGCTGTGCACTGATCCAAAATGACATTTCAAAGTCTTTTGTTCCATCAGTACCCTTCTCTCTATCATGTCTGATGCTTACAAGAAATACTGTCAGACATTCTGAGAACCATCTATCACCAGGCAGTCACATGAATGCAGAATCAGATAATTTAAATCATGTACCTGCTGAACAAAAGGTAATCCATTTGGGGAAAGAGAGGTTAAAAAAAAAAGTCACCTCAGTTCTGATAATGTCCATAGCAGTAAATCCTACATTTTTCTATTGGATAAAATAATATATTAGATATTTACAAAGACTCTTTCCTAGTCATACAGAAAAATTAATAGTTATTCTGAGTGATAATTTTAAGTACTATGATAGAATCCTCCAAAACATAAAAATTAGACAAGAGATTTTTTTATTCATCTTTAAGGGATTTCTCATGAATATTTCCAGACTAATTTCAGGTTATATAGAAAGAAAACTGGAATTATATATTGACATGGTATTGTTATTCTCTATATAATCCCATTTATGACCTTTTTCAACAGTGGAAATGATCACTGAACTACCTTTCTTTTTTCTACTTTTATTTCTCTCTAGCTTTGGCCATTTTTTCATTAATTTTCTCTCCCTTCCTCCTTGCAGTTGACTGTCTCTAATCAGACCTTGTTTCTCTAACTGTATTTCTCCCTTATCCCACTTATTGGTCTCTGAACATGTGCTATGTATTTGTGCTTCTGTGCTTCAGCTTCCTTAGTTCCCTTTACCTGGGTGCCTTTATCTACTACTATTTTTGATATTATAAATTCTCACAATCTCTCAGATCCCATCTTCTTCCTAAAGAAACTGTAGCTAATGATTATCTCTCCTCCTTTTGCCCTCCTAAGGCACTCATTCCCTACTTATTTATGGATGCTTTCTTTTGTTTCTTATTGTTTTATATCTGTACATTTTCTGTCCCCAAATAGAGAAATGGGGCAATTTTGTACGTATTCTCAAAAGTTGGATTAAATGTTCAGTAGGTTTTTTTTTTTTTATGTCATGATGGCCAATAATTCTGCCATAGTGCCGTAAGTGAAATGTATCTATGGTAATTAATCTTATGGTATATTCTTAATAGAATCAAAGATATCATTGATCTCTGACTTAAGGAAAAAGACTGGTTAAGCATTTCTTTTCTCTCTCTTTTAAAAGATTTTATTTATTTTTCGAGAGAGAGAGAGAGAGCACAAGCAGGGGAGCAGCAGAGGGAGAGGGAGAAGAAGGCTCCCTGTTAAGTGAAGAGTCCAATGCAGGAGGGACTCAATCCCAGGACCCTGGGATCATGACCTGAGCTGCAGACAGACGCTTAACTGACTGAAACACCCACGCACCCCTGGTTAAGTAGTATTAAAAACAAAATGTATGGCAAAGAAATCCGTCCCCAACATGCTTCTGATATTTGAGAACTATTGTGTCTCCAGGGGAAAAAAATAACCAATTCACACAAAAGTGAAAAAAAAAAAATTCCTGATTTTTCCCTTGCTGGATGCATTCATTTCTTGGTACAATTTCTCAATATTCTAATATGCCTTCCAGGGGCACTGAAATTAAATCTTCAATATGCTGTTCAAACTTCAAGCCCTACCTAACACATAAACATAGAACAACACATGATGCAATTGATGGTATTATAAAGTCATAGCCGGGATACTCTAGAATAATAGAGATCAGTAAAAGTTCTGAGTTTATAAACAAAAAATAGTTTTATCTGCCTATAGGCCATCTATATGTACTGTTAGATTATTGAGTTGGAGAGGAGGCTATAAAGAAGAAATAGTGATTGTGTGAGTAACTTTTGTTTTTGTTTTTGCTATTCTTAGTTTGTCATTCTTCTTTGAATTGTTATGAAAGAGTGTCCACACCCTTGCTGCTCAGGCAGCTCCACTGTGCTCAAAACGTAGCTGCCATAGATAGGATCACATGTAGAGAAGCAGTAATAGCATTACTTGACTATTTGTACTACTGCCTATCGTGTTACTCCAGTGAAGGGTACTTTATTTCCTTCCGATGGGAAGAAAAAAAGCAGAAGCTGCTTATTATTGCCCCAAGTCAAGATTCCTTTTCCTGCTGACATATTTAGATATTAGATTCTGTAATATTTATGATGCTACCTTGTAACCATGATTATAATCATCTCAACTGTATAAGAAAAAAAAAAACACTATTATGCAAAAACCAATAAATATACATGAACATTAGTTGCAATCTATCTAATAAATACATTTTTAAAGTTCTGTGCTAGAAATTATGACAAAATTAACAATCTAGCAAGGGTGTTAGGGAAAAGTGTGAATAAATAACACTTATTCAAGGTAAAATACATGTCCCACAAAAGAGATATAGCAGTTATAGTACTTAAACTACAGTTGTAATAGTGAGAACTGAAACTGGTGGTTTTTCTAAAGGGCAGAATGAGAAAGGAGGTGAGTCAAACTGCTAAGAGAGTAGATCTTAAATGTCCTTACCACACACACACACACACACACGAATGCTGATTATGGGAGGTAATGGAAGTGTTAACTGTATTATGGTAGTTATTTTAGAATATATATATTATCAAATCATCACATTGTATACCTTCAACTTATACAGTGTTACTTGTCAATTATATCTCAATAAAACTGGAATAAAATTTTGGAAGTAAAAGCAAATGGCATGATATTAATAGAAAGTTCTGTTTGAACAGACACTTCCCCCAAGAAGATATATAGATACCAAATCAGCACTTGAAATGCTTCGTGTCCTAAGTCATTAAGAAATGCAAGCTAAAACCACAATGAGATAGCAATATCTGTGTATTAGAATGGCAAGAGCAAACAAACCAAAATGACTAAAAAATCTACCTGTAAAGATGCAGAGCAACTGGAATTCACACACAGTACTGGTGGGGATGCAAAATTATACAGCCTGTAGAAATTATACAGCCACTGTAGAAAACAGTTTGCAGTTTGGTAATTTCTTATAAGGCTAAACATACATTTACATTTATTGCAACCCAGCAATTCTATTCTTAAGTATTTGTTTCAGTGAAATGTTAACCTATATTCCCCCAAAAAACTGTATGTGACTATTTGTGTAAGTTTATTTGTAGTAACTGTAAACTGAAACAACCTAAGTCCCTCAACTTGGTAAATGGATAAACAAACTAGTAAATCCATACAATGAAATACCACTCAACAATAAAAAGAAATGAAGTATTGATAACATGTGACATGAGTGAATCTTAAATGAACTATGCTAAGCAAAGGAAACCAGACTAAAAGATTACATAGTGTATTATTACACTTGACATTCTGGAAAAAGCAAATGTATACAATGAGGAGTAGATCAATGGTTACCTGAAGTTAAGGAATGGCTTCAAGTTTCACTTCCAAGGGATAGCAGGAGGGAATTTGGGAGGAGTCATGGAGTTGTTCTAGATCTTCCCTCTGTGGCTACATGACTATGCATTTGCCAAACTCATAGAACTATAAAAAAAAATGAATGAATTTTCCTATATGGAAATTAAGAAATAAATATGAAAATTAAAAAAAAAACAAACTAGAGGTTTAGAGTGTAAGACTGCTCAAGGTCCTTTGGTACTTTATTATTATACCTAGGATTTCAATTAAAAAATCCTGTTGGTTTTTTGTGGACTTTAGGAGTCCTGAAGGAACCCAGTTGAATGACCATATTGTCCTCAGAACCCTCCTTTTAAGATAAAAAAAAAATACCATCAACTGTTTGGGCCTTGTTACTTAAAATTTCTAATGAATGGCTTGATAGAAAAGAAAAGAACCTTTATTTATTTATTTATAAAGATTTTATTTATTTATTTATTTATTTGACAGCGAGAGACAGCCAGAGAGGGAACACAAGCAGGGGAGTGGGAAAGGGAGAAGCAGGCTTCCTGCCCAGCAGGGATCCCCATGCAGAGATCAACCCCAGGACCCTGAAATCATGACCTGAGCTGAAGGGAGACACCTATAATGGCTGAGGCACCCAGGTGCTCCTAGAGTAGGATTCTTAAAGCAGAGTACAGTTTCTTAACCTGGGGTTCATAGAATGTTTTTGATTTAAAGTCTGTGTTTTAGGTGTTCTTGAGTCCCTTTAAAGTAAGCAAAATTTTGTGTGCATTTAAGTATATGCATTTTTCTGGGTTTCTACTTAGAAAGCTCCTTTTACAGGGGAAGAGCTGAGGGTTGAAATAGAGCCAGGAGAATCTACACTTAAAGGATTAGGCTAAGGAAAGGGAACTACAAAAGAGAGGGAGAGAGAGAAAGCAGGCAAGGAGGTAGTAGGGAGAACAACATGTCTTATGGAGCCATATCAAGGCTCCAAAAAGAAAAAAGTCAAAATTCAGGCGGGGGGGACGTCAGTAATTTCAAGCAGTAGTTGCCATGTTCAAGAAAGTTAAACACTAAGAAAGTATTTTCAAATCTGGCAGTTAGGCATTCATTTTGAGCCACTAAGAGAATAGACACAGGCAAGTTATTTTGGAAAAAGCCATAGTATATGTAGTTAAGGGCAGGCAATAGGTAAGGAGAAAATAGAGGTAGTCTGAATAGTCTATGAAAAATTCATCAGTGAAAGTCAAGTAAGCAAGAACAAGCCATTCATTGAGAAATGTTGAAACTTAGGAAAGATTTTCAATCAAGGGGGTATATATTATGTAATTGTTTACGGGCAGAAAGGAAAAACAGAAGTGATAAAGATATTAGAATATTTACTGAAGTAAAGAGTTAAAGGAATCACAGGTAAAGGTCAAGGGGTAATATTTGATAAAGACAAAAAGTGCTTCTTTAGAGGTATTAAAATTCTTGAATTATTACAGTATTTAAAACTCTGAGTATTTTTGAGCAATAAGTTCTTAGTAGATTTTTTTTAATGTACCTATTATAAGATTGGAGGAATTGAGAGGAATGGTGGTACAAGACAGCAGGAGTTTTAAGGAGAAATAGGTGTGATGGCATATGTCATGGGCTAATCTTGGATTTCGGCATCAGACAGACCTGGGTTTGAATTTTGATTCTGCTAGTCACTGGGTCTGTTATGTGACTATGGCAATTTATTTAATCATCATAAGCATTAATAAGAACCTTAATAAAATCCACCTTTCAGAGTAGTGGTGAATATAATGAATGTGAATGGCACATAGTTGAAGTTAAAGGATCTTAATGATGGAAATATTCTAATGTTGGATTGTAAAGATAGATACACAATTCTGCAAATTCACTAAAAATCATTTAATCATTCACTTAAAGCCAGTGAATTTTATGGTAGATGAGTCATATTTCAATAAGCTGTTTTTTAAAACTCCTAGGTAGTAGAGAATCTATGGTATGTACCATAGTCAATACTGAAAAAAAATGAGTAGAAACTTTAGGCATTGACTGACTGGGATTGTATTTGGTCAGAGGTATAGACATGCAGAGCACCAGTATAGAACTTCCATTTGCCACTTTTCTAGTAGTTAAACCAGCACTCTCAAATAAGGTATAAGGATACAAGCGTATGTATGCACTTTACATTGGCTTAACATGGCTATAATCCTTGCTATCAGCAGTTAGTATATAGATTATATTTTTCTTTAGAAATAGAATTGGATGAATTATCCTTTAATTGGGTAGAAATTCATTACAAATTCTGCTTTAGTCATCACAGAGGTGACTTTGCTGGTTATATAAGCTTTTTACAGTTATGAAAGTACCCAAGAATGAAGGTGAGCCAATAATGAATGAGCTTATTATACTGATTGTTGTTTAAAGAGACCTGTAATTTTCCTAGAGCCATTACCATTAAAAAAAATCAATAGATAAAAAGAGATAGATGTGAAATGAAGAATATGGTAATGCCTAAACATTCAAGGTTTTTTGTTTGTTTGTTTTTGTTTTTTTTGACTAATGCTAGGTAATGTTAATATTCACATTGTGTTATCACTGTAGACTGATATACATCCCAAATTTTATAAATGACAATTGTATTATTTTGCCCAAAATATATTTGAAAGAAAACAGAAAATATGTTTCTATTTGGGGTGAAATTGTGGTGTCTAATTACTGATGCTGAAAGTCTAAGGTGGTCTTGATTCATCCTATACACGTTTTTTTTGTGTGTGGGAGGAGTTGCAGTTGTTCCCATGGCATGAAATCCCTTCACTGGAATCATTCTTTTGAGTTCATCAACACAACATGGTTATTATCACCAAAAGGCCCTTGGAAAAATGCATATATTATGTTAGTGATAAAATCCTCTAGCTTTTGTCTCTTAGTTTATGTTCATGTACTCCTTTATAAAAATAGCTAGTTGTCATCTTGAAAAGTAAAGAAAGTATAGTCTTGGGAGGAAGACAGATATTTTATTGGGTAGGAAGAAATTTTTAGGTTGGGGAAAAGGGCTGAACAAGGGTGGTGGGATTCTGCAGTGCAGACTGATAGTAAAGTTCTAGAAAGAAAGATGGTATTCCAGAATGAAAAGAATATTTAAGAATCTTCTAGATTACTATATATATTATTGAAAAACACGTAAGTGATGTTGAAGTACATATGCTAAGTGTGCAAAACTAT
This sequence comes from Nasua narica, assembly GCA_028533885.1. Classification (NCBI taxonomy): domain Eukaryota; kingdom Metazoa; phylum Chordata; class Mammalia; order Carnivora; family Procyonidae; genus Nasua; species Nasua narica. The sequence continues at coordinate 80,306,558 of CM052797.1, forward strand.
GTTAAGTCCCAGCAAACTCCATACCAATCACAAAACAAATTAAGATGTGAGTAGTTTTTTTTTTCTAATTTAAATTTTAACAATTCATTAATTTTTGGAGGAATTAGAATTGTGCCCACTAAAGAAATATTATTCATGTAGATAATTTAAATTATCTCAAACAAGGAATATTGGCTCACAAAACAACTGACTCTGTACAAGAAATAGCTTTTTATCTGTATTTATTTAAATATGTTACTTAAGAACCCCCTTAAGATGGTCAGCTCACGGTAATACTTAGAATATATTTTACATGTAACTAATGCTTAATAAAAAGTTGTGACTTAAAAACCAAATGTTCTCCAAGTGTCTGACCAAGATTCTTTTATAGTTGAGGCTGTTGACATAATGTCCTAATAGTGTAGTAAATTTTTTTAAGTGAAAAATCATATACTTTTTGTTTTATATAATAGAATTCTATGGCCTTAAGTGTTTGTTCTAATAATCAAGCCAGTTTTCTTTTTCAGGAATATATTGATTCTATTCAGTTATTTCTGCATCTAAAATATGCTTACCCTTTGTATAATGAGAATATAAATCAGGCTTCCAAACTTTCACAACAGAAATTTTCTTCTACCTATCAGTTCATGGTTTCTTCTTCAATTGACACTTCAATTACTTGTCAAATAATTCATCATGAATTAACTATAATTTTAAATTGTCAAGAGTTGTTTAAAATACTTAATATTTAGCAAAAGTTACTAACTCCTGATAGCTCTTTCAAATTATGCTAATTTTTAGTATTTTACCCAAAAAACACTTACATAGTACTTATAATGATATTATTCTAAGCATAATAATTAGCTCTATTTTATAAATGGAAAACGGAAGTGCAGAGAGGTTAAGTAATCTTTTCAAAACCACTAGTAAATGATAAAACTGGTAAATAACAAAACTGGTCTGGTTCAAGAATGTCTGTGATTAGCCTCAATCTTAAGATACTAGTATGATTATCATAAATTTTATGTATTTACTCTATTTTATAACTTTATCCTTATATAGACCTTCCTATAGCTCTCTAGAGCTGAGTTTTAGATCCCTAGAAGATTGCCTTCACTGAAAAATGGCCTATGTTTTTATTCATTTTCTTTCACAGTTGATATATAGAATGTACATTTGAGTTATGTTTCCATGTCTTTTGTAAAACCATAGTTGGAAAAATATTCAACTTTATCAACTGACATCTACAAAACAGCCTGCTCAATAAATATCTTATTATATTTATTATTCTAAAAAGGTTTAGCTCTATCTCTTATAAGGCATTGAATACTAAGTAACCTAAGACCTTTTCAATTTTTCTCTGAATGTTTAGCTTCTATAATTAGCTGTCCTGGTTTCATATATTTCCCAATTTTAAAAAATGAGATTTCTGTGGTTATTGTAAATGTTTTATGTTGTGTTCCATTTTATAAATGGCTTTAAAAAATGTTTGGAACTAGTCAAACATTACATTCTAAAGATGTGTTATTTTTAGTTTGATTAGAATAATTTTCATGTATCCCTGGCTATTTTAAAAAGTCACATAGTATTTTATAAAATGTTTGAGTCACTTTGCTCCATCATTTCTGTAATTGATGATTATCTTGTTATCATTCAGGGTAAGTAGAGAGCTAAGTGGGGTTAGACATTTGCCAGAAGTACCTGATAACTAGGAGCATCAGACAATAAACCCAGTCACAAATGGAATTTTGGAAGAATAATTTGTATTTCTTACTCTCTTTGTTCTATGCAGTTTGAATTTTGTAAAATTTTAGCAGAAATTTGTTGAATAATTGCTCAAGAAATATTAGTGGCAGCTTACCTTGCTAGATATTGGAGATATAATACTGAATATAACAAATATAGAATACACAGTGTATGCCCACCCTCCCAACCTCCCTTATTTGCAAGCTCTCTCAAAATATTTGTCTTGCTTAAGCTTTTCATAATTTGTTCTAAGGAAACACTGGTTTACCGATGTTAACAGATATAAAGAAAAGAATCTCTGTGGGGGGAAAAATGGGAAATGCTGGATTAAGTAAAATGTAGAGGTTTGCTTTTTTTTTTTTTGTTCTCTCTTTTTCATTGTTTTTTTTTTTTTTTTTTTTTTAATTTAAAGGACCTCTCATAGCCTCGTATGTGTAGCAATGTGGATTTCCAAAGGACTAATGGGTCATGCAATGTTTGCCAAACTACTCTTTGACCAAGGCACACTTCTTATCTGTGCATGTATGTGTGCATGCATGTGTCTGTGTGTTTTCCAGGAGAAATAATTGATGTTTCAATAATTAGTAAAGCTCACTAGCTACTTATAATGTTAAACTCTAGAGGGAAGTAAATTAAGTGGTCCTTAAAAAGTTTCTTTTATGGACACTAGGACAATAACTGAAACATATATTTTCTGTTGCAGTTTTTCAGGTAGGTTTAGTTAATCTGAAGAGCTAAGATTCTAACACATACAAAGAAGGTATCGTGGTGGTTCTGAGGATATGCCAAAGACTCACTCCCTGACCAAACTTTATCCAGGCTCCTGAGAGCCCTCTTCTCAATTAGGTCTCAACCTTGGCCCTATCTTGTTTTGGCCTGCCCAGCCTCATTTTATCGAGATCCTGCTAAGTCAGTTTAGTGAGAATTCTTACTCTTGATATCTGATCAACCTTTGATGTATAACTTGAAGTTCCTCATGGCCCACCCTGGATGTTTTAAGTCCTTGGCTTGTCTTCCTCAAGAATCCTGTTAAGCCAGTTTGGCAGGAATCCTCTTACCCCTGATGTCTCTTAGTAATTTTCTGTGGACTAAGTCCCTCATTCTGCTTCTTTGCCGTAAATCCCCAGCTGTCTTGGCTGTATTCAGAGTTGAGTGCCATCTCTCTTCCCTGTTGCAATACTTCTATTGAAGTAGTCTTTGATAAAGTCTTCCTTACCATTTTTACTCATGTCAGAGCAGGTTTTTTTCTTTAACAGGTTAGTCATATTTTTGTTGTTATTGTTCTCAATGTGGATCCTGCCAAATGTGAAAGCTTGTTCTTTCTTTTGGAGATACATGTGAGAGACTTCAATAATAATTCTCCATATTGCACTTGTTTGAAAGGATGAAGCATTCTACCCAAGAAAGAAATCAGTGGGGATGAAGAAGGGACAATTTTCTAGAATCAACTATGGGAAAATATACAATGGAAAACATATCACAGTGCTAATGTATAACATATTTTCTTTGAGTTGATTATATGTTAAAATTAACAGCTGAATGGACATTAGAAGTAACAGCTCAACATGTTTAATAATTATAACTTTTGAGAGCTTACCATTTCCTAGGCTCTATATTTAGCCCTGTATGTATATATTGTCATGCAACCCTCACAACAGTATTATGTGATAATAATTACTGTTATTATCTCCATTTTTTTTTACACAGAGTGAGCAGTTTTCTAATGCCTTTATCCTAAAGTAGGAGGAGAATGATTCTAGAGAATTTGAAGGAACAGTCATCTCAACTGAAACAATAAGTAATGAGTTTAAAAGGTCTGGAAGTTGAGAGGAAACAACACAGTAAAGAATGAGAGCTTGGCAGTATGTGTTCAGTGAAATTTCCTCCTAAGGGGAATATGGCGGCCTGCCAATGCCAAGTGAAAAGCAGGCTGTTTGAATTGAATGTGTGCATTCAAATGATGAGGTACTTGCTAGTCATTACAAAAGCACATGTTTCTTGCTGATTCATGTGGGGAAAAATTATAAAGCCCAAAACAATTGGGAATGAAATGCTAGTGAATTTTTAAGAAGGAAGCAAGGGACTGTGAGGGAACAGGTGGTGTTTTCCCATTTCTTTTTAATTCTGTTTGAAAGAGGATGGATGAAATAGTGGGTGAACTATATAGATATAATTAAAGCAAATGATTCAATTTTCTAAATGATGACTAATGAAATAAAAATGAAAAGCTGCTATTATGGAACAGAAATCAATGATTTTGAAAAAAGATTTGATAGGCTGATCAAGATAGCTTTAAGTAAAATTTTAAGAAAGGAGAGAAAAAAAAATTCTAGCTAAAATAAAAACCATGCATTGGAGGCATAGATATGTCTAACTCCCTTCTCCCAAACCATTCAAATTGATCAGGATCTGCCTGATGACTTGTACCAGCTCACTTTACCACAGGTTCTAGGACCAAGCCCTCTCTTAAATGGAATGGAACAAGTTCTGGACCAGTAGTTCAAAACTTCCAAATTGACTTGATTAATATCATCTCTCTTTTTATCCAAGTTCCAAAATGAACCCTTTCTTTGTTCCTTATCAAACCTTATACCCCAATTTCAGTAATTAGATAATGTTCCTGTTTTCTTATACCATAACCTAGTTCCTAAACTCTATTTTCTTCTTCTCCTGGTCAGCTTTTCTGTGTATATCTATGCCTGCTGTAGAAACAAATGCAAAATAAAAATAAGAAGCTTAATTCTCCCTGTTGAAAACAAGGGAAGAAATTTGCTTCATGATCTTTACTAAGAGCATTTACATTAGAAAATTTTAATTGTAAGTTCTTTCTCTGTGTCTTTGAAATGTATGTAATAAATCTTTTAAAAAATCTAAGCTAGTCCAGAAATCTTTCTGAAGGTCTTGGAAGACATATCTCTGAAATATAAACATCAAGGGAGATAGCACCCCTACCTTCCAGTTTTCATGGGAGGATAAGAGCCTACTTTCCACAGGAGCCTGGCGCAAAGTTACAAAACTACCTCCTGTCATAATGAGCACGAGAAGCAGTTTATTTTTCCTTTTAATTGACTGACACAGATAGTCAACCCAATTACCAGGTGAATTTAGGATGAACTCTGTGTAATACATGGATACTATCAATACCTCTTACTTGAAGGCCAGTTATTGTTTATCTTGAGAACATATATATAATTGGTTGTACCTGCTTGGCGATATGAAGGGTGAGATTTCTTTCTGTCTTTGTAGTCTCTTAGCAGATTGCCTGTGATGCACAACACATTCTTATGTAATAAGCTTTATGCTTATTACATAACAAAATTGTTTTCTTTCTCTTCTACCTTTGTGGAGAGGATTTTTAGTTTGGGAGAAAAATTTGTTTTTGATTATATTTTCCCAATACTATTCCCTGCCTTCATATTCTACTGTTCCCAGACTTCTGGCTCTCACCTACTCTAGTCTAAATTAGTGCTCCACTCCCAGTTTGGTCACTCAGACCTGGTTGTGAATAATGAAAATATGTTTGACATAGTAAAAAACACTTATAGGAAGATAAATTTTGTCAGTTTCTAAATGAAAGTAACAAGAAACGGATAAATTATATTTATGGCCTCAGACATCTAAATACCAATGAACAAAAAATTTAACCAAAAGAAAGCAAATGTAATTTCATGTGTACCATTGCAATGTGGTAGAATCATGTCAATGGGACATAAATTAGCTTTTGATAAGAGCTAAAGTAGCTTTTCCTAAAAGGAATTATTTTTGTAAATTTTCAACATGAGTGTGGACTTCCAGTGGAACAGAATTAGTGTTACGAAGGGAGAGCAAGGAGTGATGGGTTTGTAGGCAAGTATTACAGACTGCTCACTGAGATCCATGATATTGAAACCAGCGATAAAGATACATGTTCGTCTGTGTGTTAGTGTGTAGTGAAATGATGGCTGGGATTGGTGGGGAGTATAGCCAGGGATATGCAGAATATCTATAGAAACAAGTAGGACTGTACAGGAAATTCTTTGATGATCCAGTAATTAAAAAGAAATTGAAAGAGAAATTTCTTTCTTTTTTTAAAGATTTTATTTATTTATTTGACAGAGAGACACAGCAAGAGAGGGAACACAAGTAGGGGGAATGAGAGAGGGAGAAGCAGGCTTCCTGCTGAGCAGGGAGCCCAATGACACAGATGCCCTGGGCTCAATCCCAGGACGCTGGGATCATGACCTAAGCCAAAGGCAGCCGCTTAACAACTGAGCCACCTAGGCACCCCAAAAGAGAAATTTTTAAATAACATTTAGAAAATGATTAGGGTAAGAAGTACCTAGTGAAAACTTCTAAATGGTCTTGAAAACCTGATAAGATCTTCTTAGGAAACAAAAATCTTAAAACTAGTTGAGGCTTGAGTTGAAAAATATAACATAGCAATGACATGTTTATATTCACCTCTATAGAATGCAAGATGATGGTGGGGGAGAATAAATCTGCAGTGAAAATGATAGCAGATATCGCTGAGAAAGACAGTTACCAAAATTTTATTTCTTCTGTTTTCACCAGTAAGGAGAGGGTCTTAAATGTATACAGGAAATAATAAACAAGAGTTTAAATAGTTTCCTCCAGAATAGCTGAAGAGCTAATAATAAATCTTACATATTTACAGCCAAATAAATAAGTAAGGTAGGATGCTAAAGAAATTTAGATAAATGACCTTGGAATTTTAGTTAGTGATTCATAGAGATGGAGACAGGAGCCAGAAAATTGGAATCTTGGCAAATGTTACTCTGATTTACTAAAAGGGCAGCTGCTTAAATTAATTCCTTAATATATTCTCTGAATACTCATCTGGTAGAAGTTTTATGAGGCCTAGAAAGAATGTGACATGGAGCAACAGAATGTAGAAAGAAACCAGTAACAACTCTGAAGAAAATGTCATACCAAATTAGCCTCATTTTTTTTGGTAGTGAACCTATTATGTAATTGAGCAGAAGAATACCATAAACATGGTAATTTTTGAAGCATTTGACAAAGAGAATTCATTTGAGGAGGAGGAAGAGTTGTTGGCCATGTGCAGTGAGTTAAACAGTAGAATAGGGAATGTTAGTCTCTCTGAGAGAAAGTGGAAAGTATTCTAGAAGAATTCAATACTACTCTTTCTTTGGAAGAGTAAAATTTCAAAATTAAAAGAAAATGACAATTGTCATAGAATGTGGATGTTAAATGGGAAGAGATTATTAAGACAAAAGGTAACAGTTTGTATTCAAAATGATTGGAAAACTCATTTGAGTTGAGTTTTTAAACGATGAAAGACAAAATAAAGAATATTAAAGCTTGTCTTTATCATTAAAATACGTTTTACAACTTTAGAATAAAAAAGTGTTAATTTTGTGGAAATTTATCTTTTTTTTTTTTTTTTTTACATGAGTAGTTAAAGTATGGTCCATTCTGTCAGATAAATTTGACTTCAAAATCTGGGCTTTCCAGGGTGCCTGGGTGGCTCAGTGGGTTAAAACCTCTGCCTTCGGCTCAGGTCATGATCTTAGGGTCCTGGGATCAAGCCCTGCATCAGGCTCTCTGCTCAGCAGGGAGCCTGCTTCCCCATCTCTCTCTATCTGCCTCTCTGCCTACTTGTGATCTCTCTCTCTATAGAAAAAGAAAAAATCTGGGCTTTCCATTTTCTACCTTAATCTACCTTTTCTACCTTAATCATTATCATGTTGTAAATAGCATGTTAGTTGGACTACTTTTTCTATTACATGCAAGCTTTTTGAAGGCAGAGATGATGTATTATTGCTTCTATTTTATATATCTAGTGTAAGAACCATGCTTTGCTTATGTTAAGTACTTGACAAATGTTTTTGAAACTGAACTGAGCCATTAATATAGGGGTTTCTCCTAACTTCCTTGGTTGAATTACTAGAAAAGGAAAGTCCATATATTTAAATTAAGTGCCTTTATGTACCCTTTATTGTTGAATTGTATCAGCAGTTGTGGTTTTAGTTCTGGAAGTCAAATTTGAATAGAGATCTTGAGAAATAAGAAAGGTTCAAAAGGTAACCAGGGTGATGAAAGAGTTTATGAGAGGAATGATGGAAGTATTCCTCTCCCCCCATGACGACATGAATCTAATACTAAATTCACAGGGGAAAGGGCATACACCATGTGTCTGTGTTCCTCCAAAGACAGCTATGAGAAAGACAGCTCAGTATTAGAAAGAAATCTATAAACAAAACAAACTAGGGTAGATTGATTACAAAATATTTCGACTATTTCCTTCTTTTATCCATAATCTTTTCAATGTGACTTTTCAACTTATTTCATCAAGAGGCACAGTCTTTTTCTCCATCCCTTGAATCTGTACTGGCCTCATGACTTTTTTTGTCTAATAGAATTTCAGTTTAATCCCCTTGTGAGGATTTCAACACATTCTCAGTCTCAACCCTGTGCAGGCCATGTGGATAAGCCCAAGCTAGGCTTCTGGGGATGAGAGACCATGTAGAGCAGGCTGAGTTAACTAATTCAGTACAACAGAGGCTCTAGACATTTGAGAGTATCCATCCCAAATTGTCAAATTGACTCACAGCTCCAGTAACTGAAAGATCCATGAGCAGGGCCTTCTAACCCTCATGTGTCCCCAAAGACTTGAGAACTAATCAAATGCTGATTGTTGCAAGCATCCAAATTTTGGGGTTGTTGATATTTATTTTTTTATTATTATCAATATAATTTTTAAAAAATAATTTATTTTATTTTATTTTTTCAGTTTTCCAAGATTCATTATTCATGTACCACAACACCCAGTGCTCCATGCAATACGTGCCCTCCTCAATAACCACCACCAGACTTAGCCAACCTCCCACCCTCCTCCCCTCCAAAACCCTCAGTTTGTTGCTCAGAGTCCACAGTCTCTCTTGGTTCATCTCCCCCTCTGATTTCCCCCAATTCACCCTTCCTTTCCATTTCCCAATGTCCTCCATGTTTTTCCTTATGCTCCACGCATAAGTGAAACCATATAACTGACTCTCGCTGCTTGACTTATTTCCCTCAGCATAATCTCTTTCAGTCCCATCCATGTTGAAACAAAAGTTGGGTATTCATCCTTTCTGATGGAGGTGTAATATTCCATTATATATATGGACCATATCTTCTTTATCCATTCATCTGTTGAAGGGCATCTTGGCTCTTTCCACAGTTTGGCAATAGTGGCCATTGCTGCTATGAACATTGGGGTGTTGATATAAAAGTTGGATATTCATCCTTTCTGATGGAGGTATAATATTCCATTGTATATATGGACCATATATTCTTTATCCATTCATCTGTTGAAGGGCATCTTGGCTCTTTCCACAGTTTGGTGATAGTAGCCATTGCTGCTATGAACATTGGGGAGCACGTGCCCCTTCTTCTCACTGTATCTGTATCTTTAGGGTAAATACCCAGTAGTTCAATTGCAGGCTCATAGGGTAGCTCTATTTTTAAATTCTTCAGGAATCTCCACACTGTTTCCAAAATGGCTGCACCAACTTGCATTCGGGGTGGTTGATATTTAATGATAACTTATAAACCTATGCAATCATGAAATAAACTACTGTCTATGATAATGATTGTATCTATTTGAATACCACTGAAAGAAGGGGAGCCTGGGTGGCTCAGTGGGTTGAAGCCTCTGCCTTTGGCTCAGGTCATGAACTCTGGGTCCTGGGATTGAGCCCTGCATCAGGCTCTCTGCTCATACAGAGAGACTGCTTCCTCCTCTCTCTGCCTGCCTCTCTGCCTACTTGTGATCTCTCTCTGTCAAGTAAATGAATAAAATCTTAAAAAAAAAAAAGAATACCACTGGAAGTCAATAAATCCTGTAGGAGGAAAAATTATATTCGATGGGATACATGGAAATGATGTTGATTTTTCTTACAACGTGAGGTTATTTGATTCCTTGAATCCTTGTAAACTAATGGAATTATTTGCTTAGGATAATATAGGAGCAACCTCATCTTATTTTCTAAACTTTAAATAGTAAAGCATAAAAGTAAAATAATTGAGTGTTATAGCTGGAGTTTTATGTTAAACCAGTTTTATTTTAAACTGCTTATTAAAATAAAAACTTCCAAAACTTTTTACATAAAAATAATCTCTAAGTTAGCATATATAAGTATATTCTAAGAAAATCATTCATTAAGGCTTATGAAATAAAATTATAAAATATAGTTTATGGTAAACCTCTACAAAATACTATAGAAATTATAATGTAGTGTTTCAGTAATGTTAATAGTACTTCTTTCCACTGTTCTTTTCCTTTAGGGCTCTTCTAGGCAATACGTCACTATCCACAATAGCAAAACAATTTGTTGAAGGATGAAAATTTTGTTAGACTAGTTTATTCAGTTTTCACAATACTAATCATTAAGATGGTCTGGTGTTCTAAATTAGGTATTGTAAATGTTGATCTGCAATTTATATTATCAGTGTTATTAAATGAAAAATACTGTACTCATTATACATGATTTACTTTGTAGATTTATTTGATTAATATTAATGTGTCAACTTTTAGAAACTTTGAATAAGCCATAAACTAGGCAAAAAGAGTTCAATTGGATAATTTCTCATTCCTGAAAAAGTGATGACATACTGGGAGATTTTCTCATTCAATTGATAATTTATGGTATTTTTATTTAATTAGTTGAATGAGATATTCAGGTAACATATTTTATACATATAAAATATAATGTTGCCATTTTTTCTCTAAGGACGTAATTGTCTTTGCTGAGAATCAGTTCCCCAAGGAGAAGGTAAACATTGTGAATTCCCAGTGATGATCATTAAATTGATGTGATATATCATGATCCAGAAATTAAAGGCTATGTCGGTCTTTGAGAAGGTTGTTTCTAAGTAACTCTACTTTGTCATAGTCTTGCAAAGTATGACACAGGGTCACACATGCATTGACTGTGACATGTAGTCATAAAAGAGAAGTAGCTCAAATGACTTCATCAATCAAGGAAAAAGATAAAAAGACAGAATTAGAAGGATTTTTTTTAAGTACTAGGTAGGTAAGCTATATTCTGGACTGTTCAGCAACTTTTTGTGATTTTCCTATTATGCACATTACCAAATAATGCAACCGCTTCCCCTTGATATCTCCATTGCTTAAACTATGCTCAAACTAGAAAAGAAAGCAAAAATCTGCTCCCTACACTAATTCTAACACATCTTAAAGTAATGTCTCTATCAAAGAGAAAGCAAGTTTTATCCCTATCATTTCTTATCTGCTGGGCTTGTCGGCAGCCACCTCAACATTGGTTACTTACAAACAAGGGTCAAGGACTAGGTGAAGTTGAGGACTAGCATGATCTGTTATTAATGCCTTGGATTTAATTTAAATCACATGAAGTATTTGTAAAAATAATCACTTAAAGGGCACCTGGGTGGCTCAGTGGGTGAAAGCCTCTGCTTTGGGCTCAGGTCATGATCTCAGGGTCCTGGGATCAAGCCCCGCATCAGGATCTCTGCTCAGCAGGGAGCCTGCTTCCCCCCTCTCTCTCTGCCTGCCTTTCTTCCTGCCTACTTGTAATCTCTCTCTCTGTTGAATAAATAAATAAAAGCTTTAAAAAAAATAATAATCACTTAATAAATTGCCTCAGTTTAAAAATATGTTATTATTTCCTAAGAAAGATTACCTTGTGTTAAAAAGGACTAAATTTTCTAAAATTAATGACAATATTAAATAATTTATATTAATATATAAAATATACTCATTACAAATGAGGATGCCATTTTTTATATTTAATCCATTTTTTATACATTTATATAATCCTTTTAGAATTGAAAAATAGTCTTATATAAATGATATTTTAAATAGCTTGGTGTAAATATCTCTGATTTTAAAAAAATTTGTTTTTTCTGAAATTGTTTTAATATGATTGAGACTTTAGAAATGTAGGCAGTTTTCTTTATCAGGTTATCTTTCTGGAATTTGATTCAATATCACATGACATATTTTGTAAATCAAAAATCAATCTTTATTAAAATAGCAAACTCAATTTTTAATAGCTTCATTTTCTAAAATTTATACTTCATAAATGTTTGAGGGTAGTTCCATGATTGTTCTCTATTTACTGCAACTGAAAGATTAAGATAAACTAAAATTTATAATGTAGTTTACAAACTGTTCTCAGACTTATTATTTTATTTATTTTTTTTAAACATATTTGTGACACAGGTGTTATGGCATTTTAAAGAGGTACAGGCAAAAGCTGAACAAGGTTGAGCTATCCATTATAGCAGAATGTTTGCTTATAAATAACATGCCCTTCTTATTAAAGCCTATTTCTTTCTTATCTATAGGAAAAAACCTTCTATGTGTCACTTACCACATTAGGGAATGATAAATTATTTTCACTAAATTTAGAGAGTAAGCCTGGCATTGTCTGACTTGAAGTGTGGCTATAGTATTGCATACAGTATTCCCAGTGGGAGTTCTGGGATAGGTCTTTGGGGAGATGAGGGAGCCATCCCCAGAGCAGAGGTTGATTTGTGATGGAGTGAGTTGCTTTCCACCTGGGCTCTGGTGTGCCTGTGTAGCTGTGCTACAGGGTATTTAGTAGCAGGTATTTATTTATTTGAAGACAAGTAATGTTTCCCATGAGTAACACTGGGGAGGCCAAATAGCAATATAAAAGGATTTTATCTCCTCTTTATGACAAGATCTTCAAATATCTGTTTCTGTATGTAAAAACCATTTTTTCTTTAGAGTGCAAGATATCTATATGTTTAATAAATCCTTTGTGGTTCTAGCATATGCTATGAAATTAATAGCTTAGAAGTATTGTGGGCTTCAAAGCAACCTTGAAAACATGAAATGTAGGCAGTTTCTCCTGGAGCATTGAATACTTTGGAAAATATATAAGGCAACAACAAATTTATCTTATTCTCTAAGCCTATCACTCAAAACATAAAAATGAAAATTATGGTATTACACTCATTATACCTCATGATAGCCCCTTACAAGGGAGCAAAAGTTAGTTGATTACTCATTCAGCCAAGACTTCATTGGGGCCTACTTTCACTCCTGTGATATCAAATATTAATATGTGACAGTTGACTCTGTAAATAAAGTAGTTTTCATTTTACATTCAAATCAAATAACTCTGACAAACCCTGACTGTTCTCATGTACTTTAAAAGGAAAAAGACATAAAATATATGTATTCAGTATACTATGTGACCACAGTGAAACTTATTTAGAAATTATTAATAATAAATTACTCAGAATAACATTAAATACAACACATCAAAATAAATGATGAGTCAAGAAATAAATTAGAAAATTTTTTTAACTGGATGACAAGAATATACAACATATCAAAATACTGTCAGTTGCTACTTAGGGGGGAATTTATAGCTTTAAACAATTAAAAAGAAGAAACACCCAAATTTGATGGCCTAAGTTTTCATTCTCATGAAGCTGGAAACAAGAGAGCAAAGTGAAATCAAAGAAAGTAGAAGGAAGAAAATTATAAATGTAAGGGGATCAGTAAAAAAAATAATCATGGAGAAAGTTAACACAAAAATTAGCCTTAGTTCTTTTTTTTTTTTGCCTTAGTTCTTAATAAAGATCAATAATGACAAACCTCTAGTTAGATTGATCAAGAAACTTAGATGAACAAATTCCTTAAAAAATGCAAGATTCAAAACTGACACAAGAACAAATAAAACTATAAGGCCATTGTCTATTAAGTAAATGGAATTCATTATCAAAAGCATCTCTAGAAAGAAAACTTCAGTCCCAGATGGTTTTACTGATGAATGCCATCAGTGAGGGAGATAATAATGCTATGTTAAACGAATTGTCCCAAAATTTTTTTTCCAAAAAAAAGAGGAGGGATTCTTGTGCCCCCTAATTTATGAGGCCTAACTCTAATAACATACCACTAAGAACATAACTGTTAAGTCTAATAACAAAACCTGACAAAGGCATTAGAGAAAAGGAAAATCATAAACTAGTATCCCTCATGAAGATAGATATAAAAATTCCTAACAAATTCTAGCAAATCAAATTGAAAAAGAGATCAAAATAATATACTATAACCAGATAGGATTTATCTCAGAAATGCAAGATTGGCTTATCATTTGAAAATCTATCCATGCTATTCACTATGGTAAAAGAATAAAGGAGAAAATCCAAATAATAATTTTAGAAGGCAGAAAAAGCATTTGACAAAACTCAACCTCCATTTATGATAAAGAACTCTTAGCAAATTAGAAGTAAAATGGAATTTCCTTAAGCCAACAAAGGGTGTCTATGAAAAAAAGTACAGTTACAGTTAATGGTGAAAGACTGAACACTTTCCTACTAACATTGGGAAAAAAATTAATCAAGAATAGCTTTTTGACCACTTTTATCATTTTTATTTAATTTTGCACAGGAAGTCAAATGGCAAGAAAAATAAAATAAATTTTAAAAATAAATAAGTGAACACAGAGATTGAAAGAAATAAGTAAAACTGTCCCTGTTTTATATTTATATGGTTGTTAACTAGATCCCAGGGAATCTACAGGAACTACTAGTAAATTTTGCAAGGTTTCAGGACACAAAATTAATATAAAAAATCAATTTTATTTTATATTCCTGCACCAAACATTCAGAAAATAAAATAAGAAAGCAATTCCATTCAAAATATCTTTTATCTTATTTCTAAACTACTTAGAAATAAACTGAACAAAAGTCACCCAAGTTCATTACAGTGAAAACAACAAAACATTTAAAGCGAAATGAAAGACCTAAATAAACTGAGATAAATCCTATTCACAGATTGTAAAATTCAGTGTTATAAAAATGCCAATTGTTTTCAAATTGATTAATGTAATCACAATGAAAATCCTAGTAGACATTTTTTAAACATATTGACAAGCTGTTTCCTAGATCTATATGGAAAAGCAAAGGACCTAGAATAACAAAGGAAGTTTTAAAAGAACAAAGTTGGAAGGCATATTCTAATTTGATGACTTACTGTAAAGCTAGAATAATCAAGACAGTGTTTTGATAGTGTATGAAACGAGAGTTATAGATAGATCAGTTGAACAGAATAGGTTCACACATATGTGTTCAATTGATTTTCAACAAAGAGACCAATGCAATTCAATGGGAAAATGTAAAGTCTTTTTTATAAATGATTATTGAATGATCAGATAGTCATTATTTTAAAAATGAATATTAATCCTGAACTCACAGATGTTATATAATAGCAAAAATAAGCAATTTCTAGAAGAAAACAAGAAAGGGGCACCTGGATGGCTCAGTTGGTTAAGCATCTGCCTTCTGCTCAGCTGAACCCACATCTGGCTCCCTGCTCAGCAGGGACTCTGCTTCTCCCTGTCCCTCTGCCTCTCCCCCAGTTTGTGCAAGTGCTCTCTTTCTGTCAAATAAATAAATAAATAAAATATTTATTTTTTTAAAAAAAAGAAGAAAACCATTGTGACCTTGGGGTAGGCAAAGATTTCTTAGATAGAACCCCAAAAGCATGAATACTAAAAGAAAAGATTGATAAACTAGACCTCATCAAAATTAAAAATTGTGCATTTATTTTCTCTCTATTATATCTTAAAGTTGTAAAGAAAATTATAAACTTCAAATAGGTGATTTTAGTACCACAATTTATAAATATTCCAGTAGTAGATTGTTTCTTGTGTTGATTTCAAATATTAGAGTTTTCTTTTATGGGAATACTTAATTGCCAAAGCAGGTGCTCATCCAATAAAAAAGGAGAAACATGGTGAAATGCTGGTTTCAGAGGTGCCAGGCAAGGGTATTTTCTGGTAGACAGGATCCATCCATCTCATCAGCACCATAGATCCAGCAGAAAACCACAGAAAAAACTAATTTGAGACAAATTGTGATATCTTCTCTGTCATAATTCAGATGTAGCCATTAGATTAATTCCACTCTGTTGACATTATCTCCACAATGGTTTTTGTTAAAAGAAATCTATGAGCAGATTGGCCTATGGGACAATATAGATGCTTCTTCTATATTCTATTTACCTCTTTCAAAGGGAGTGAAAATAACAAGGGTATAAAATATTAGTGGAATTTGAACACCTAGTGAGCAAAAAGCTAGAAACAGCATTATAGTAACTTTGAGATAATATAAATGACAAAGTTCTTTTTCAGCTTGTGACTCAAAAAGCAGAATGGAGTTTATGGAGCTTAGAAATCATCCTGCCTCTATTTGAAAACCACTTTAATGCTTCATAGCTGTATGACCTTAAGCAATACATAACCTGTCTGTGCCTCAGTTTACTTGTATGTGAAATGGAGATAATATTGTTGTGAAGAATGAGTATTATTTGTAAAGTTCTTTGAAATGTATCTGGCACAAAATAAACCTCTGAAGATTTTTATTAATATTTTGAAATCTAAGTGAAAACTATAGACTTCAACTTCAGTATCCAATTAATATGGGTCTATAGAACATGTTTAAAATCCATTAAAAAATACTACATGTTAATATAAATTAACAACTTATCCTTGGAAGAAAGGTTATATCTTAGGTATAGTAATACTTCTTCTTGAGCAAGTTCTCTCCCATGAGTTGGTCATTATTTAACCTTCATAGGTTAATTTGCAAACCAGGGCAGGCAAATGTCAAATACAGCAGTTTTCCTGTATTTAATGTAGAATGAAGATTCATCGGTAAAACAAACAAATAGCATGGCGAGCATGAAGGTTTGCACCTAGTTTTCTGCAAATATTATGAACTGATTAATTACATTATTTCCCAGATAAAAAGAGACCACCCCTCAGTTTTCATCAAAATTCCGTATGTGTTAGGATTTATAGGATCACATAAGATTTTTATTACTATTGGGATAGGACTTACTTATTGAACACTTGAAGTTTTAAAAAAATGTTAAAAATATGGGTTATTCATTTTGCAATGAAAAGGCCTTTTATGATGACTTTTATTATCACTTAATATATTTTGTAGTTTCATATAGTTTTATATTGAGATATTAGGAAAGACACCTGAGCATTCACAAGACAATTTTTGAAATATAAATATTTTCCCCAGGGGCATGCTTCAGTGCTGTGATTAAAGATGGGCCACCAAATTAATTTTAATACTTCCAATCCTTCTAGTCTTTAAGATTTCTAATCCAAATTCAGTCTTTATGATGCTAAAAGCACAAACTTTTAACAACTGCTGCGAGTCTGAATACATGTAAGTGCCTTTGTTAAAGTTTGAAAATAAAGGTAAAAATTAATTCTAGCTAGAAATGTTAGTCATTGAAGATGAAGTCAAGAAATCCCTGGTACATTTTAATAACTGACAAAAGAATGAGGATAAATACAATATTAATTCTATGAGTTTTTTTATGCTTGAGTAAACATAAAAATTTGTAATTATATTTACAGGGCTTGGCTGTGTAGAAAGATAAGGGATAATTATATTCATGCCTGATGGGAAAAAGACTGCACAAATTATACAGGTTTTTGTATGTTAACAGAACTGTAATATTAGGAAATTCAGTCAAATGTTAATTAATTACAAGAAAAAGTGCTATCTATGAATGTATTACAGCAAGAACACCTATATATTTTAGGATTTGGAAGTATTTCATTTTTCTTTCTATTATAATTTCTTATGTCATACTTAAAATATTGTACAATTAAGCTTTTACATCAACAGATAATTATAATTTAAATAGTATTTATGCAGCTTTACTGGACAGATAAAATATAAAACTGTGAGACTTAATTTTAGTCTTCACACAAGCTGTATTATCATTATTTACATTATAAATTATAGGTTAAGTGTTTTGTTCTTATAGTTTCTATATTATTAGTTCCAGGAAAATCAGACTTTTCTAAATATGCTTATAAATGTATCTATTGATCATTGTAAATGTAAAAATTCAACATTTAAGATGGTCAGCTTAATAAAAAAATAAATGTTCTGAACATTAATCCTTTTTAAAGACTTTAGCCAATAAATTACAGATTTAAATATATATATATTACAAAAATGATGAAAATACAATATTAGGAGAGTCTCATTCAGTCTAGCAAATTTAAACCATGAACTTCTGCTCTCTACTCTTTTATTAGTGCATGTGTGTTATATAATGGGGAAGTATTGGACTACTTTATCATACTTGCAATATCACTGCCTGCTGTGATTTATCTTGAGGGTACACAGGGCAAAGTCTTCTAAATACGTGTGGTATTGTTTCTACCAATAATAGGTATTATACGAATGGCATTAATTCATTCAACAAATATTCTGAGTGCCTCAACCTATATGCAAAGAACTTTTTTAGATGTAGAGAGGAAAAGAAAACAGTCACCTTGAACGGTTTTGCCTTGCAATGCTGAATAAAAAGCAAAATCAAGATGAGGTCATTTTAAAGAACAGTGAAAATCTTGTGCAATTTGAATACTTGGCTGATTTTATTTGTTTAACTGGATCCATATCTTTTGCATTTACTTTAAGAATTCAAATATTCATTCGTTTCTATTCTGATTATGTTGACTAGTGGCACTTTATGGGAAGGTGTTTTGAATTTGCTCATTTTTTAAAATAGTTTTCTTGTAAATGAGCAAAGCAATAGATTTAGTAGAGACATGACATTTGGATTTCTATTTTCTGGTTCATAAAGTGTGTTCTATATCATTTTAATATTGCTGTGTATAATTTAGGAATTCACATATAGTCAAGATTACAGTGTATTAAGATTACAATAATGCTGAATTGGGGGATAAGTTCCTATCATATATATTTGGTTCCATTGACTAATAGTAGTTTTATCTACAGATATCTATGTGTTTTGCTTTACTTATTGATTATGTCTAACAAAAACCGGTAGCTGATGATCACACTCTGATTAAAGCAGCAGTTTACACAAAGCTAGTGACTCACTGGCTGGGTTTAGACACTGAAATATGAATTATTATTTTTATTAAAATTTGAAACTGCTTCTTTTTTGGTAGATGAATATTAGTGAGGCTTATTTATGCCATAAAAGGAGATTGCTTGAGAACATGCAACTTTTTGAAGTTGACCTTGACCGGCTTCCATGCTTCTTAGTACTGACGTACTAAAACCAGCACATTCCACTGCCTTTTGGTTCTATGGTTTCTAGGTCTCCCAGCTGTATCAATAGCCGGCTTAGTGTGTGATGTGGGGGGTGTATTCTCTCTCAACCAATCTTCTTAAGTAACTGAAAAGTTCCCAAGTACAAGCAGGCTGTGTAAATTCCTATTACTTATACTATAACACACTGTATTGCTTATGTATAATTGTTATATTCCTTAAAACATACGCATAACTTCTGAGCTGCGACAAAGGGATATGCTATTTTATCATTTTATACTTACCTCTTGATATTTTAAAACACTTTATCAAGTGACTAGAAAGTTCAAAACAGCAACTGAGATTGTCTCAGAGAAAAAGTAAATAGTAATTTACAGATTTTCTTGAAATTCAGTTACCCTTCACTTCACCTTAAATTAATCAGGAGTTTCTGATTACTGATCAGCAGACTTTTAGGAATGCCTGAAGCACGAGATGTGAACATTTGGCATCTTTGTTGGACCTTTGCCTTCCAGTTTGTTTATAATGGATCATGACTCATCTTCAATACAATGCAACCTGCAAAATGAGTATTTCTGTATTGATTTAATTTGTACAGATGACAATTTTAGAAGCTTAAGATAAATCAGGCTGATTTCCTTTCTGCAATAGTAATTTAGTGAGTTGGTTGTTAATTGTAATTATAACACAATGCATTTATACAAAATTCCAAGGACACTCAGCAGCCATCAAGGGTTCATATCATGTTTGAAGCAGCAAATCCAGCGGCTTAGAGAACCTTTAGTTCAGATATAGGCATGTGGTATTTCACAGTGATTTTAGATTAGGCACTAGATTTGATTGTACTTAAGTCAAGAATGTTTTGTATGATTCTGAAAGTTGATGAATATTTACTCAACTAAAAGTTGTTTAAAACTGACCATTTTATCCTATTAAGCTAGTTAAAAAAAACTTCGTATTTTCGGTGTGTGGAGGGATGGGTGAAATAAGTGAAGGGGACTAAGAGTACACATCCTGATGAGCCCTGAATAATATATGGAATTGTTGAATCACTATATTGTACACCGGAAATGAATATAACACTGTGTGTTATATACACTGGAGTTAAAAAAATATTTAGCCATAAATTTCCCTCAAAAAATAGCATAAAGAAACAGAGGTTATATAGGATAAAATTTTAATTGTTTTCTAGAAATGCTAATATCTATTGAGACTAGTAATAAAAATTGTTATTGTACACATATCTGTAATTTAGTTCAACATAGATCTTTTTAGCTTTTATATTTTTGTAACGCATCTGACTTTTTGTTACAAAAAGATTCAAAAGTGAATAAAACATGATTCTTGCTCCCCAAAAAACCCTCTAAACCTTTGTATATTATGATTATATAAAGTTCAGGCAACAAGAAAATTATAAAGAAAACCATCATGCCAAAACTCTATCACCTAGAAATAAATATTAACATTTGGTGAGTGTTATTCTAGATTTTTTTCTCTGCATATACATTTCTTTGCATAAATAAGCAAAATAACTTGACAAAATATAATAATTGTTTTACCAAAGTATAAAAGTTTTATTTCATGGCATTTAAAAGAATAAAAAGTAACTGAAATTAAGCTTATAAATTGCTCTTTGGATAATGTTTTCCTTGCAGTAAGAGAAATTCATTTCTAAAATATCTTTCTAACAGTAAAAATATATAAGAAATATTAGCAGATATAGGTAATTAATTTTGCTTTCTCTAAGTATGTTTTTCAGTTTGGGCAGATGCCTATTATCTTCTGGTATGAAATGAAAGGAATTGAATTCACATTTACTTCCACTTTATTTGTGTCCTAACATTCCAGTTATTTTCCACTATATTTTTACTCTTTTAACTTTGCCAGGGTTTATAATATTTGCAATCATGATTGATGCATTTGTTCAGTATTGTTTCAAAAATGTAAAGTAAATTATTTAACATATATTATAATCTTTCCATTTGCTGTTTTTTTTTCCATTCATGACCACTATGTTTTTGCTCTAGTATCAATGCATAGGTCCTATTTAAGTTCTTCTTGGTTATTAGTCATCTTTGAATAATGGTAGATCTATTTGAGATACAGTTAAAATAGTATAGAAAGGAAAGGATGGGAGATTTTGTTAAATGGAAGCATGAGTAGTTCTAATTAAAGTTCCTCTGTACCATCCTCTCTCTCTCTCTTTTTAAAGATTTTATTTATTTATTTGACAGAGAGAGACACAGCAAGAGAGGGAACACAAGCAGGGGGAATGGGAGAGGGAGAAGCAGGCTTCCTGCTGAGCAAGGAGCCTGATACAGGGCTTGAGCCCAGGACCCTGGGATCATGACCTGAGTCGAAGGCAGATAGATGCTTAAGGACTGAGCCACCTAGGTACCCCTTCATCTGTTACATCCTTTAATCAAATACTATGACTTTTGTACCAAGGACATACCTCGTTTCAGTTTCAGTTTCAGTTTCAGTTTCAGTTTCAGTTTCAGTTTGGGGCCACTGTGCCTCACAGAGATACCCCTTAATTCCCACACCCTCTAGATTGTGATCTGGTGTTCAGAGGTTTTCTTTTATCTTTTATCTTACTTTATCTAGGCATTTCTCTATTATATTTACAACTTGAATTTTCCTATTGACCATATTAATAATCTTGAGACAGCATCAAAAAGAACATGATGGGAAGATGATAAATTAGAAATATTAAAAGCTTAATGAGATAAATTCTACCAATTTTTGAGGATGTTTTAAGAGATCAGAGCTACAATATTATATATAAACATGTATTTAGAAGTATTTAAATACTTGTATTTATCTAAATAAATAGTACCTAAATACTATCTAAATACATGTATTTAAACATGTATTTAGAAATCTATAAATCAATTTAAATAGTTTAAATATTTTCTGTTGTTGAAATTGCCAAACAATTTGATCTGGATTCAATTTAACTTACAACAGGAATCCATCTATTATTATTTTGTTTCAATATTATGGCAACATTATATTCCTGGGATGGAATTTTTCACATATCCTTGTATAAGGAACAAAGGTCCTGCCTTCTTTCAGGTAATACAATTTTCCCTGAGTTTCTCATTTCTCTGCATTTTCTTTAAAAGATTATATTTTGTTAACATTTTTCAAGTTTTGTTAGTTATTGTTCATTAGAATTATTTGAATGAAGCCTTATGCTTGGTGTTAACAGTACATACAAGTCTAGTATAGTATATGTGCTGCCAAAGCGAGCACTACAAGTCTAGTATAATAGCAACTACTAGTTACATTGATTTCTTTTATAAGACATAAGATTATTTATAGAACCAAGTGACTATAAAATCTCCAGAGCTAATAACTATGTAGGTCTCCACCCACTTTGTGTTGCCATGCCAATTGCCATGGCAGTTGAAATTTTCTTACTCAGTAAATGAGAGTATTAACCTAAAGAATATGTTGTTAATATTATTTATCTGCAGATGAAAGTCTCTATAAGGGGCATATATTTATCTATTTTTTTAAGGATGCTACCTATGAACTGTCATAAATATATATAGACTTTTTTGTTCAACTTTGAGAGATTCTAAAATGCATGTATATATTCAAATAATTTAAGGTAATATTTGTTTATTAAAACAAAGTCCTGAACAGTAAAAAAAAAAGGCATTTCTTAATTTTTATTTCCATTTTTACACATATTTTTAATATCAAAAGGGGATGAATTAGAAATTTTCCTGTTGTGAGGACTTTTGTTTCCTGATATACTCTTATCACTATGGAATTATAATAACAAATATTTGAGAAAAGAAATATCCTATATTACTTTCTTATATAAGCATTATATATACATAATATAATGCACATATTTTTTTCTTATGTTGGTGATTCAACTTAATTTCATTTAATACTCATTGATGCATTTTTTAAAAATTATCCTCTTATGGAAGGAAAATTATTTAACAATTTTTTATTATTCAGAATCATCAAGACAACCCATGTCTTAGATGATGAAGTTCCCAAAGACCTATCTTATATTTATGATTACTATATATAATTTAAGATGTGAGTATATATCAACATGAATGAAGAATATTAACAAAAACATGGGAGCGCCTGAGTGGCTCAGCTGGTTAAGCGACTGCCTTCAGCTCCAGTCATGATACCGGAGTCCAGGGATCGAGTCCCATATTAGGCTCCCAGCTCTATGGGGAGTCTGCTTCTCCCTCTGACCTTCTCCCTTCTCATGCTCTCTCTCTCTCTTTCTCTCTCTCTCTCTCAAATAAATAAATAAAATCTTAAAAAAATTAAAAAAAAATATTAACAAAAACAATATGTAATCACTATGGAAAATTTGGAAAATATAGGAAAACATAAGAAATTGAAAATTTTACATAATCCTATCACTCAGTGAGAACTGATGTTAGGACAGGAAAATTTTCTTCCATTCTTTCCCAACAAATAGATGGATAGATAGGTAAACACACACTACATTATATATTTATATAAAATATTAAATTTGTAATTCCTATTGAATAGAATTTATCCTGTATATACTACATAAATATTACATATTTCTTACATAGATTTGTTTATAGGCTCATTTGTATGCTTATTTCTTAACTTAGTGTTATAGAATTGAATTTGAGGTTTTGAAAAAAGGCTGTGTTACTTAGAGAAATTGACTACATGACTTTCGTCTTTTTTCCTATTCACAAAATTCCATGTTTGGACAAACAGAGAATCAACCCTCTTTCTTTAGACAGACAGGACATTACTATGGCCATCTTACAGAGAAGACCTTGAGATCCAGATACATAAATGAATGATTCAAATAAATAAATAAGTGATAATGGAGTGTGGGGGTGGAGATAGAAGGTCTAGCTACCTACGTTCTGCTGATTCGTGTTCCCTTAACATAAATTTGTACAACCTTTTCTCACCAGTCTTATATTGTTCTCTGAATTTCATAATCTATTATAATTTGAAGAGATAGAATATGAGAGAACTTCCTCTTTGTACTTTGAGCTTGAAATATGAAACACCTATAAAGTCAAGCAGAAAATGACTCATTTATTGCTGACAATATAGAACTCCTCAATAAGGGGATTAATTACTTTTATATGCAACTGAATTATTGATTGTTTAACATTTTCCCATTCAGTCCTTTATTATGACACTGTATATAACCAGAGCATATCTTTGTTCTGAAATTACTCTTGTTGATGCTTTGTCACTTCCCAATAAATAGACCACAGGAGTTCTGAGACTTAATTATAAACAGATATTTACATTCCATTTTAAAACTAAAAGACTTAAGTTGCAATCTGTAAGTATACGCCTTTTTAAAAAAGCACATTCGTAATTTGAGAAAAGTAGTACTATGCTAAATAAGTCAAAATAGAAAGAAGAGCCAGTTGCCCTGTGGGTGTCAGAAAGTCAATAATAAAGTAGAAGAAGCAAGGGTATACATCTGAAATCTCCCACTCCTTGTGATCTTTGGAAGAAGTAGTGATATTACATAAATCATTTTAAAAGTACTAAGTAATTGTATTTCCCCCACATAATCCATGGTTAAGTGAGTCATATTAAGCAGATCCACAAAAATGTTATGAAGAGCTGTACTAAAAAAAACCCAAAAAACAAAATTATAAACATTTAAACATATAATTCTCAATATACTGATTGGATAACTTAGTTTGCTGGGAAGTAGCTCATCTCTTTGCTTTGTGATGATAGCAGTAATTTATTTACATGATGTTTGTTGTAATCATTTATGTTTGATGGAAACATCTAACTATAAAGAGAACATCTGGAATTGTAGATACATAATTTCAACTGGCTCTACTTTAAAGACCATTGGGTAAAGACAAGTAAAAGCCAGACCATTCCACAGGAAAAATATAAAGGAGCATTGATACTAGGAAAGCACAGCTTTAATACAGTTGGGGAGACAATAACAGAATGATAGAGGTGGATAGTGTAAGCAGAAGTGCATAAAGTATGACATTGCTATGGAAAAAAAAAAAAATAACAGTCCCTTCTGGAGAAAGGTCAGTCCTTTAAATTTCTGAAAGAGATTGAAAAAATGAGGTAGTCCTAATAATGCCCTTCGAACCCCAAAGATGTCCACACCTAATGCCTGGAATATGCTACATTACATGGGAAAAGGGACTTCGAAGATATGAACGAAGTTACTGAACTTAAAATCAGAGAGATTATTCTGAATTATCCAGGTAGGCTCAATCTAATCACCTGAGCCCTCAAACGCTTTCTTGGGCTGTAAAGGGAAGTGAGATGCAATGAGACAAAAGGAAAAGGCAGACAAATTCTAAACAGGAGAATTAAATCTGCCTTTGTGCTGCCTCTGAGATGTAGGAGTTCACATGCAAGGATCAGAGTGGGGCTTTTCAGAGTCATTGCTGGTCAATAGCTGACAGAAAGGAAACAGATCAATTCTGTAATCAAAAGGAGCTGGATTTTGCCAACAGCCTGAATGGGCCTCCTGATGGCAGCCCAACCACCAACACCTTGGTCTTGGTTTTATGGAAACCAGAGCAGAAAAACCAACAGAACAAACTCAGACATCTGATTTACAGACTGTGAGATCATAAATTTATGTTGTCTTAAGCCAGTGAATTTGTGGTAATTTGTTGTGACAGCAATAAAAAACTAAGAAAGTCAGCCAGTATTTATTAACAGTGACAGTAAAAACAAATGGGTATTTAGACAGTTTACTGTTAACTCTTAGTTTTTAGATTATAAGATATACACAAGAGTTCTCCATAGAGAGAGTCCTAAATTATGGGACTGTTATTCTTGGCATCTTTCTGTCCCTCAAATCCATACCACTTCACAGTGGCAAGAAAACATAGGTGAAATTGAGGGAAACCAGATGGTAAATGAAATTCTTCTTTTCACTTAACATCTAACCTAGATATTCACAATATTACTATTATATAAGATGTATATAAAAAAGAAAAATATCATTATTTACAGGACATTATCATACATATAAAAATCAGAAAAAGTTTTATATGTGTATAGAAAAAATTTTAAAGGTGTATAAACAAAAAGTTTTCTAGATTATGATAAAAAAAATCTGCCAATATAGTTTCTTATACAAACAACATGCAAAATATTGAAAAAAAATGGTGGCATTTACAATAAGCTCAAAAAACAGAAAATATCTAGGAATGAAGCTAACAAAAGGATGCAAGATTTCTAAACAGAAAAGACTACAAAGCAATAGTCAAAGTAGTTAAAAAAGATCTAAGTAACTATGGATTAGAAGACTGTATTGTTAAAATTGTAATTCTACCCAAATTGATCTATAGATATTATGCAATACCAATCAAAATTGTGTGTGTGTATGTGAATTGACAAATTAATGTTAAAATGTATATGTGCTGCCGAAATGAGGACTAATGTTAAAATGAATATAGAAATAGAAAAGCACAAGAATGGCCAGGAGAAATCTGGAAGAAAAAATATTCGAGGACACATACTATCAGATATCCTGGCTTATTATAAAGCATCAATAATTCAGACAGGGTACTATTAGCACAAAAATAGAGAAATAGACCCAACACAATCGGCTTTTTCTGTTCTTATTTATATGTATAATAAAAATCGACAAGTATTAATTTACAATTCAATTTAGTTTTGAAAATGTGAACTCCCATGTAACCTCCATCCCAGTGAAGATATATAAGCAGTAGCTTAACCCCAGAAAATCCCCTAGTTCTTTATCTGGTCAAACCCTTCTATTCTGAGCCAAAATCTGTTCTCATTTCAGTCACCAAGAACTTAGTTTTACCTGCTTCAGAACTTCATAAAATGCATTCATTTAATTGTTACTCTTCAGTGTCTCACTTCTTACACTCGATTTTTTTATTTGATGTGAATACAATTTGGTGAGTTTGATAAAAAGTATTCACCCCCTACCAGGATATAGAATGTTGCCATCACTCAAAAAAGTTACATGTGTCCATTTCTCAACACTTTTGACATCCATCTACAGTGTTGTATTATTAGTTTCTTTGGTTTTTTGTTGTTGAGTAAATGTTTATTATATGAATATACCATTCACCTAGTGATGACAGGAATTTTTTGCTATTTTATATAAAACCATTAAGGATTTCCTGCATGAGTCACTTTGTGGATCTGTGTTTTTCTTTCTCTATAGTAAATACTCCAGGATCGAGTTATTGGGTGATAAAGTGAATGTATCTTTAACTTTATGAGGAACTGGAAAACAATTTTCCAAAGTGATTATATTATTTTCCACTCCCATCAGCAAGGCATAAGAGTTTACTTTTATCTTCTCAACTTGGTTATTTCCAATCATTTTAAAATCTCTTCTATTAGGGTGACATCTAATTTTGGTTTTAATTTTCATTTCCTGATGACTAATGATGTCGAACACATGTTTATGTGATTATTGGCCATTTATAGAACTTCTGCAAACTGCCTGTTTCAACTCTCATCCATTTTTTATTGGATTGTTTTTTCCTTTTATTATCGATTTATGACAATTCTGTCTGGGTATAAATCCTTTGCCAGAAAAATATATTACAAATATTTGTAAGCCTTTCAGGCTTGCCTTTTTATTTGCACCTTCTTAAAAGGATACTAGTACCATCATGAGGGCCCCACCCTCATGACCTCATCTAATCCTGCTAACCTCCCAAAAGCCCCATTTCTAAATACCATCACATTGGGGATTAGGGTTTTAGTATATGAATTTTATGGGGACAGTCACTGAGTTCATAATAATAAGTAAGTTAAAGGGACATAAAAAAGCTAAGACTTTATCTGGAACATGGCCCTACAATTTTAAAACATGACTAAAGTTACATGTTAGGTTTCATGCTATCCTGCAGGTGAAGTCGTTGTACTGTGTGATCCAGTGGGGCATTGGAATTGTGGGCTTTTGAGAACTAGAGTGAAAAGTTTCTCAGGAGCTTCCTAAAGAGTACAAAAGAAGTTACCTTATGAGGGTTACATGTACAAGTATGCACACCCATTGTCATAGCCGAAAAGAGATACTCATAATCAAATAAAATGAGATTCCTACTAGATAAAATATAATATCATGTCTAAAGAAACAATATCAATTAAAGAGAAATTTTTCATTCATGGCTTAAAAAACAAACCATCAAAATGTTGGCAATGCCTATCCAGTTGTTATCTAGGGGAAGGGAATCCTATACAAGGGATTTTCAGTATCTTGGTCCCATTGGCAAGATCATTCCAGTCTCAGCTGGATGTCATAATTACCTGTATTAATCTTTCTTCCCTTATTCTGATCTCATGCCTGACAAGCATCCATCTGAGTAGAAATTGGCTCTTGTCTACATCTGACTGTGTGGTTATGCCCCCCCCTAGGAGAGGCACATTTCTCTTTGTAAGTCAATTAAACAGCAGCTTGACTTTATGTATTAGTCCTTTCAGCTTTTGGGAATCTTCTTGAAAGATGAAACTCTTCTCAGTTTGCTAATAAAATCAAGCCTCTAACTTTTGGGGGAGGAGGACAAGAAACCACGGTAAATGTGAAGAGTAATAATCTGTAAAATGTGATAGAAATCATCAACCCTTCCTGGTAACATTGAAAAATTGCTCCTGATTATGCATATCTTTTATTTCCCATTTTAAATTGGTGCATAGTACAACCTGATTTGTTTATGATCCTGATAATAACAGTCCTGAGATTACTTGGGTTATTGGTAGAATGACAATAAAATCTCATTTTTCTATTTAGTAATGGCTGAAAACCAAGAATAGAAGCTATAAAGAATAGATAATACTAATTGTTTCAAAACTTGACCAGATCCATCTGAAGTTAGATTACTTTGTTGTATGTGGGTGTTTGCGTGCATGGGTGTGCGTAAAACATCATTTCTCTATATTTTTATTTCTTTAGAATATTTTAATTTTAACATTTTCTAAGTCATTCATAATCTTTCTGTTTCTTAACCATTTTTGAAGATTATTCCCACTCAAAAGTTATTATAAGTCACCTTGCAAATTTTAAGTATAATTTGTGGGGTATATAAGGGGAAGTATAGCCTGAACATAGGAATCTGTGTTTTCTGAACTGCTTCTCTATTTGGAGAGGTTCAACTCCAAAGTGCCTTTCCAGAGTCTTTGAGGCAATGGGTTTGGCCAGGAGGTCTATGGAGCATTGGCAGAGAGGTGTCCTGCCTGCCTCACCTACGTGCTTATCATTCACTAAGTCCATGCATACAGGTACCTCTTTGCTTATGAGTCACAGACTAACCAGGGTGACCCATCCTGCTGCTATGAAACCTCTTACCTCATTATTTTGTTTGGTATAATACGTATCAACCACCTCCTATATTTCAGATGGCTCCAAATAGGGAAAAACCATTTCAATTTGCCGTTTTCGAAAGGCTCAGACACGTACTCAGACATTTAATAAAAAGTAAAGTTGTTTTTCTAAAATGTAAGCTCAAACAACCTAAACAAAGTCTTGAACTTTTGTTATATACTTTTCCCTTTTCTTGTCTTTTTTAGTACAAAGGGCCTGGTAATAGTCATTCTTATACGTCAATATTTAACACAGTGACAGATGGTATTTGGATTAGACTCACAGTAGTTTGAATTCAATAATCAAAATCAGTTCCTTCATTTAATGAACAATGGTGAGGATTTTCCTCCTATTATTGCAAGGTTTACCATCAGAATATAAGAACTGGGTTTCTGGTATTCTCTAATCCTTTTTAAGTGTTTTCCCCTATAATTCTAGTGATTCATTTCATATTTACTGACCAAGACTAGATGCAAGAGTTAAAGTGACATGTGAGTCAACTGGACTCAAACATACATCATAAGTTTATTTTTAATTTAGAAATGTATGGGTAACATTCTGTCCATTTCTACCTCTTAGTACTTATAGATATGTGTATGGTATCTCCTACTCTTCATTTTACAAGTTAATGAAATTATAATAATCATTTTAACTACTTGGCACAATTTAGTATTTCTGAGCTAATTAGAGTGTCATTTGGGGGAAAATAAAAGTTGGTTGCAATGCATTTAAATTTGCATTTCTCCTTGACATTAAAAAAGGTTAAGGTGTATCTGCCCTGTCTTTGAAGTACTTTAATTCTTTCTCTTCTCAGAAATGAAGTAGAGAATTTTGTTGATATTTTCCTTGAAAACAAAATTCAACTTAATTAAGAAACATATATTCAAAAATAAATATTAAGTCCTTATTAATCTCTCTATTCTTTGGTCTGAAATATAAAAAATCTCTCCACATAGAATTGTATACTCTCTCCCAACTGCCTTTAAAAATTCTATTTATACTTCAAAACAGTTCAAAACCACTCCACTTCTGAAATAGCTTTCTAACTCCTTGTTTGAAGTCAATTTATCTGTCTACCTATTTACTTACTTACTTACCTACCACACTAAAAAGAAATGTTCTCTTAGGCAGAAGTACAAAACAGAAGAAATGTATATCCACAGAAGCTAAGACAAGAAAATGTTTCAAGGAAAGAATAGTCAATTGGGTCTAATACTGCTGGGATTTGGAGTAGAAGTGCATTTTTTAATGACCGTGATTTGGCAAAATGGCAATTATTAGTGACCTTGGAAAGAGCAATTTCAGAGTGAATTGAGAAAATAGTGATTAGAAGATACATCAGTAAAAATAGACAATTCCTTGGGTCTGTTGAAGCAACTTTAGTCAGGGGAGGTTTTGTTTTTCTTCTATTTCCTTGTTTGCTTGTTTTAATAAAGGAGGGACTGAAATGAGCTCCTGTTTTGGGTTATAGGTAGAACCCTTGTATGCATCATTCTGTGCAAAGAACACATTGGACTGGACCTCAAAGGAATTGGTTGCACTTCTACTCTGCTACTACTTAACTCTGTCATAATCAGATACATTCCTTTAATCTCAGGGTCTCCCATAAAATGAGGCGTTAACCTTCTATATTCAACATTCAGTGACTTCCACATTGACATCATTTGTAGTTTTGAATATTACATGTGCCAATCCACATTCTTTGTCAATGACTCTGTTTGACTAAATCTCAAAAGAATTTGAGACCCTTGCAAAAGTGAGGCCAGGAAGCCAGGTGAGAATGCAATATTTGAGAAAAAACATTTTTTTTTTTGAGAAAAAACATTTTATACAAGACTGATGTATCTAGTTATTTGAATGTTTTAATCTCATTTAATTTCATAAATACTAAAATTATTAGCAATTGATATTAATGTTATAATTACAGTAAGTGGCCTCATGATGTCACAGACAGATAATTGCTTCTGAAGCATGTATTTAGTTTAAAATAAAATAACCTGCAAAAGCTTTGCCTAAACAGAACTAAGCTTTGTTGTTAGTTTCTCTATTGTATTCCTACTTGTTGTTCCTATTGCCTTGAATTCTCCTTTCCTGAGGCTTACCTCATATTCTGCATATAAGCGTGCATTTAATTGGTATTTTATTTTTAAGGTAGCGTAGCGTAACTTTGCTTTGAATACAGCTTTGATTTGATGCTTACTCTGTAAGAAACATGGCTTTACACTGCAAGTCATTGTCTTTGCCAGCTTTACTCACCTCACACCCAACTGTGACTCAGAATTATGTCTGAAAATGTACTCATGCTGTGTTCATACTACTTTGTGATCAAAATTTTTGACTAGGTACTTTAGAATTCTAATCAATAACTATTGCTCAAATTAATAATTAAATAGAACTTTGATAATAATAATTCTATGTTCCTAAATTTTCATAGACCTATAACAGTAAGTTTTATTTTAGTTGTACATAGTTAAGTAATGTGGATTCCAAAGAAAGTAGGCCCTGCTGGGTTGATTTATGGGTGGAGGACAAGGACTTTTACAACCGTACATTCAATCAGTTTTAATGTATACATTCTTCATTACGGGTTAAGTTGAGCTGGCATTCTCATTTTAGAGCAAATTGTTACAAAATGTGACCATAGGGGCGCCTGGGTGGCTCAGTGGGTTAAAGCCTCTGCCTTTGGCCAGCTCTAATCTCAGGGTCCTGGGGAGCCCCGCATAGCATCAGGCTCTCTGCTCAGCAGGGAGCCTGCTTCCTCCTCTCTCTGCCTGCCTCTCTGACTACTTGGGATCTCTCTCTCTCTGTCAAATGAATAAATAAAATCTTAAAAAAAATGTGACCATAATGAACAGCCTAAGTTACTGTGATTTTCACTGGAGAAGAGAGAGAAAAAGGATGAGTTTTTAGCATTGTATATTTCACCTTAAGTAAAGTTTAATTTTTCTTTAGAAGTAACATTTTCTCTTTTTTGAAAATTTTAACTTGATAAAAATTAGTTGCATGGCCATTATACAAATGTATATGTATTTTTGTAGATCAATATGATCTACATTTTTGCTTAATTTTCTTTTAGACTTTTGTTTTCAATAACCAACATGAAATAACATTACTAGTTACTACTTATTATGTGCTAGACATATGACTTATTTCTAAAACCTACTTTTTAACCATAGCACTATTTCAAGTCCTGTATTTATAGTTATATATTTATAATCTTTTCCATGATAAACATATCCATCTTATTTTAAAGGTATATTTGCATATTTATAATATATATTTATAAGCATATATTTGAAAATAGTTATAATCATAATGTAACATAATATGATGTAAAGTATCCGAGTTGTTTTTGCTCTCAAGATTTACCAAATAATTTCAAACTCTTTATTAAACATTTTATTTTTTCTCCCCAAATATGTTTATTTTAATTTTTCAGTGTTACAAGATTGATTATTCATGCACCACACCCAGTGTTCCATGCAATACGTGCCCTTCTCAATACCCACCACCAGGCTCGCCCACCCCCCGACCCCCTCCCCTCGAAAACCCTCAGTTTGTTGCTCAGAGTCCACAGACTCTCCTGGTTCATAAGCCCCTCCAATTTCACCCCATTCACCCTTCCCTTCCTTCTCACAATGCCCTCCATGATTTTCTTTATACTCCACACGTAAGTGAGACCATAAGATAATTGACTCTCTCCGCTTGACTTATGTCACTCCGTATAATCTCTTCTAGTCCTGTCCATGTTGATACAAAAGTTGGATATTCATCCTTTCTGATGGAGGCATAATATTCCATTGTATAGCTGTACCACATCTTCCTTATCCACTCATCTGTTGAAGGGCATTTTGGTTCTTTCCACAGTTTGGCTATTGTGGCCATTGTGACTATGAACATTGGGGTACATGTGGCCCTTCTTTCTACTGCATCTGCTTCTTTGGGGTAAACACCGAGTAGCGCAATTGCAGGGTCATAGGG
>CM052797.1:80340175-80426848 GCA_028533885.1 Nasua narica
CATGACCAGGTGGGATTTATCCTTGGGATGCAAGGGTGGTTCAACATTCACAAATCAATCCATGTGATAGAACAAATTAACAAGAGAAGAGAGAAGAACCACATGGTCCTGTCAATAGATGCAGAAAAAGCATTTGACAAAATTCAGCATCCGTTCCTGATTAAAACTCTTCAAAGAATAGGGATGGAAGTAACATTCCTCAACATCATAAAGTCTATTTATGAAAAGCCCACAGCAAATATCATTCTCAATGGGGAAAAGCTGACAGCCTTCCCTTTGAGATCAGGAACACGTCAAGGATGCCCACTCTCCCCACTCTTGTTCAACATAGTACTAGAAGTCCTAGCAACAGCAATCAGACAACAAAAAGAAATAAAAGGTATTCAAATTGGAAATGAAGAAGTCAAACTCTCTTTCTTCACCAATAACATGATACTTTATATGGAAAACCCAAAAGACTCCCCCCCCAAACTACTAGAACTCATACAGCAATTTATTAAACATTTTAAAGGAGAACTAATATTATTAGGCACTTATAGCCCTTCTGTTTTTTTTCTTTTGTAAACAGTATTACAGAGTATTCCCAAAATTTGGCTTTAATTTTCTTGGGATAATTTTCAAGCAAATTTCTAGGTCAAAGGATATGAACATCTTTAAAGCTCCTAAATGCAGATGGCAAATTATTCCTCCCAAAGGATGACAGTTGGCTCTGCAACAGACAGTGTATAAATCTCTTTAAGTTATACTATAGTCAATACAATATATTGACTATGGTCAATATATTATTATTTTTAAAATCTGTAGTAATAGCAAAAGCATGTTGCATTACTTGCATTAAGTAACATATCCTTGATTACTAGTGCGACTAACTTTTTCCTATATATAAACCATCTATTGTCCTTAATATAAAAATTAGAGATTCATAATCCTTGTCTATTATTCTTTATAGGGTTTTAATGTCTTCTTTATTGATTTAATAAGGTCTTTATATGCAAAAGCCATTTGCTGAACTGTCCTTTCAAATAGCTATGAGAGAAATAGTTATTAGACTGCACTATTGCTTTTAATGAATGGAAGATATTCCAAGATGATGTACAAACACTATGAGAAAATTCTCTCAGAAATAAAAATTATTTAGCTTCTTAGTGGTTGATTTATTATTAGCCATTGGACATGAATATGAGGGTGGTTTTGTTACTCTTATTTCTTTAAGAATCTAAGAGTTGAACTTACAGACTACCATTAGTTATTATATTAGAATACTTTGGTACTTCTAATTGCATTTTTAGTT
The DNA here is from genome assembly GCA_028533885.1 of Nasua narica. Lineage (NCBI taxonomy): Eukaryota > Metazoa > Chordata > Mammalia > Carnivora > Procyonidae > Nasua > Nasua narica. The sequence goes on from CM052797.1 coordinate 80,341,467, forward strand.
TGATCATATATTCCATTAATTTCGACGTTTTAGTAATCACTAATCAGTACCTTTTATAATAATGTGCATATATCTGTAAACCCTCTCAAATCTGTTTTTGAAAGAATAAAGAGTACCCAAAACCCTTCAATTAAATAAACTAAACACACTAATAAGTGTTTTCAATAACTATTGCTGAAGGGCTTTTTTTTTTTTTTTCATTTTAATCTTCAAAGAGTCTTATATGCTATGTAATCAAATTAATTGAGTTTTCCTCCATGATACCTCCATTCTCTTTAAGCTTAGGGAGTACGTTAAAGTAAATGCAACTCTAAATGCTTAGTGAACATAGATAAAGAGATGAGGAAATGGGGACTGGGACTGAGATTTTCCATTTCTCTACTGCCTTTCTACTTGTGACAACAGATTATGAGACTCTTGGGCTCTACTCTATGAAACTGAATACTGCCTTAGACATTGTAATTTGGCAGTTATGAAAACTTTCACCACAAGTAATGGAAAACTCAACCATTATCAGTCTAAACAAATATATTTTTTTCTCCATCTAAAATAAGTGTAAATGTGGATGTTTTACATAATTGTAGAATTTCTGGCCTTTCTCTCATGCTGCAAAATGGTTGCCACCTTCCTGAGTATGAAACCTATATTCCAGATAGCAGCAATAAGCTGAGAGATACAGCAGCACCAGTGGACCTCCCCTCAAATCCCAATGGATGGAATCCTGTTGCATGACTACCTTGAGTTAAAATGGGAATGCCAATGAATGTCAAGAATTATTTAATATTTGTATGTAAAGCCACTTTCTAACTTTTAAGTTAATTATTTCTTCTCAATCAGATTATATTTCTTCTCAATCAACTTTTTAAAGTTGGTTCTATTCCATTTTTTTTCCTTATAAGACTATCAAGCAAAATCATAGCATTAATTTTTTTTTTAAGATTTTATTTAGTTATTTGACAGAGAGAGAGAGATCACAAGTAGGCACAGAGAGAGGGGGAAGCAGGCTCCCCACCGAGCAGAGAGACCGATGTGGCGCTTGATCCCAGGACCCTGAGATCATGACCTGAGCTGAAGGCAGAGGCTTTAACCCACTGAGCCACCCACGTGCCCCAAAATCATAGCATTAATATTTTTAAATTATTTATTTAAATTTCAGGGTACAAGTAAATACATTATTGCTTCTTATTAAGTATGCATTCATATGAGCAGACATAACCTTTTTATAAAATTTAATGTTAGCAGCCTTAGCAATCTGCATTCTAGTCACAAATGTATTTCCCTAAATATTTTACTCAGTAGATGAGAATGGAGGTGTGCACAGGTCCCAAACCAAGCTAAATATTTTAGAACTGTGTTGTAAATTAGATCCCTGGTTCTATTAGTTTCTATTACTGAGTAACAAATTATATAATTTAGTAGCTTAAAACAACACAAATTTATTCTCTCACAGTTTCGGTGGGCCCGGCGTCTGGGTATGGAATATCTGGCTCCTCTGCTCAGGATTTCACCAGGCTCAAACCAAAGTGTTGGCTGGGGCTCCAATCTCATCTGATGTACAAACTGCCCTTCCCAATTTATTGGTTGTTGACAGAGTTCAGTTTCTTGCGGTTATATGAAACTAAGGTCCCAGTTTCCTTGCTTTATGTTAGCCAGAAACCACTCTCAGTTCTTAGAGGCCATCCTCAGAGCCTTTCCACATGGCCATCTTGATTGGCAGTTCACAGTCTGTTTGCTTAGAGGCCACAAGGAGATCTCTACTGCATTGAATTTGCTGTAATCTGGAATCCCTCAGCTTCTTCTAGTCTCTTTGAAGGGCTCACCTGATTAAGTCAGGCTCACTCAGGACAATCTCCCTTTTGATTAGAGTAATGTCAAACCATTAAGGGCCTTAATTACTTCTACAGAATCCCTTAATCTTTGCCATATAGCTTAACCTAATCACAGAAGTGGCATCCTATTCAGTCTCAACCACACCCAAGGGGAGGGGTTATATGGCAAATGTACACTAAAGGGCTGTAATTATAATCATGGGGACCCTCTTGGAATTCAGTTTGAATGACACTGTTCCAACTTTAGTGTTATTTTCAAAAACTAGTCACGAAGCATAGAATTATAAAAAATAAAAACCCCAAAACAACAACAACAAAAAACCCCAGAAACATCCCAGCAAACATATCAGAGGATCTAGAGAAGCCTCTTAGATAATTGAAGGGTTTATTTGGACATGGAATGTTTTTAATGTAGGTGTTACAGGATCAACTATTAAAACCAGGCAGACTCCCTTGCCCTTAACACTGGCAAGGGAGTTGACTAGAATTGAACACATTCTATGCTTGAAAATATTAAAATAACACTAAAGTTGGAACAGTGTCATTCAAATTGAATTCCAAGAGGGTCCCCATGATTATAATTACAGCCCTTTAGTGTACATGTGCCATATAACTCACTCCCCTTGGGTGTGGGTGTATAAATTACCACTATACACCAACCCCCATTCCATGACATGTAAAACTGAGTATAGTCCCTGTCACTTAGAAATTTCTCAGTAAATATTACCTCAGGTGGCCTATTTACTGATGGATTAAATGTGTTTTCTTTTTGGCACTACTGCATGTCTTCGAAGGTTGGATGACTAGCATTTTGTTAATGGAATGATTAAATATAAGCTGTGTAGTGTCGTTGAAAATGGGCTTTGCAGAGAACTACAGAATGGTTTGACTTCTTGTCCTTTAAAGAGTGTCAAGAGAAATTGAACTGATTGCAAATTGACTAGAATTGAAACAATTTTATGTGGAAAAAATGATTTTATTCAGAGAATTCTTATGAATCATTCCTTTGTATCATTTTTAGGGCATCGTACTGTTGTAGCAATCACATTTATTCTCAGGAATCTCTACCACTTTTATGAACTTTCATCATCTGACACTCATTTCATCAGTTAAAATGAGGTAGAAGCACAAAATTGGGATATCATTTGTGAAAAAAATATCTGGTGATTTGAAGATATCTATGTTCTCAAAAGCACCTATACAGAAAGAAAAAGAAAAAGCTTATTATTTATAATGGAGAAAGTCTTAACCTTGGAGTTCATTCTAATTCTACCCCAACTGTAAGAAATTAGACATATCTGCTCTTTTGAAAAAATTGGAGAAAAATGATCTCTGAACCTCATTATATTACTAGTGTCTTGGTAATACCATGTGAAATTTATTAAAGGATAATTTCTAAATTTAAATTTCTAAATTTAAATTTAAGGTATGAAATGTATTAATATTAAATTTTTTGTTCTAAATTTTATGTTGATTTTTAGGTACATTGGATTTGTTTTTTAGATGCATAAATGTGATAAAAATTATGTTTCCATTCTTTAATTTGATGAGATTTGGGTAAAATAACTATATTTGTACCATATCACTATGTGTATTTTTTTAAATATAATAGGTAAAGTCAGCACAGGATTAGGGAAAAATGAAAGCATATTTAGTCAAACTTTTTCTTGTCAGTAAATTTTTACTCCATTATTTTGTTTACATATCCATTGAAAGACCACTGAACTAAGATTGAGTTCAGATTAAATATAGAATAAATAAGATATCCTACATTTATAGAAGATTATCTACTTCTTTGATGCCACAAATTCTTCTATTTTACTTAAATTTTGAAACCAAACTAAAATTGTTTTTAGATATTGAACATTACATAAAAATCTTTTGCTTTCTGCAACTAAATTTTAAAATTTTACATTTTATATTTAATTTTATTTTTGTTTCAAATTTCAGTACTTGTACCATTCCAAATTGGAAAAACAAATGCCTGTTGGTTTATATACTTAATTCCAGGACTCTACATAAAATAAATACTTTGTATACTATTTATCTGATGGTTATAGAGAGAAAACTTTTCTTTCTGTCACTGATCTTTCAGTTAGAAATATGATATTCAGAAGAAGTTCAATTTAGGATTTGTTTTTCCTCTTAATTTCTTCATTATTTGGAATTATGGAGCAACTGAGATGCATATGGAGAACGTAGAGTTAGCAATATTCTTAAACTTCACAAAACTTTCAAAGTTGCTTACTTTGACCTTGCCGTGGTATACTTCTTTTTTCAACTGTGATTTCTTCTTTGCACTTTAATGTTTTTCGTCAAACCCTTAGCAAACCAATGGTGATATCTATCAGATAACTTGAGTTAGAAACCTTTTATTCTGTTCCTTCTACAGCCTCTTACTCTTTGAATGACCCTGAAAAATTAATATTCCTCCTACTGTCTCTAATGGTAAAACACAAACACACACGCACAACTCACTCAGAGGGGTGTTCTGACGCTTGATTATAATTATGATTCATAACAAAGTCCACTGAGATATTTCAAGAAAAGTCATTGTACACAAAATATTATTATAAAATTCTCTAGAGACTTCATTTGTAGGTTATTATTTATAGACTTCAACAGAATTATATTTCTGTTGTGCCTGTAGGGTCTCTGATGTTTTTCTGTCAACTAAAATTTTATTCCCATAATAAATGTTTACTAAGCTATAGCTTCCTTGCAGAAAAAAAAATGGATCAATTCAAAATTAAGTAACTTACATGAATTTTAAATTACCTTCCCTTTACAACCACATTGGGATGAGTTTAAATTTATAGTATTAAGATACCTTAGACTGCATAAATTATCTCATTTAAACCACCATACTTTTACATTTTGATGGGGTATTAAAAAAGTCACTCAAAGTCACTCAGCTGTATGTTTTCCTATTTCTAGTTATGCACTTTGGATTATATAGTCTAGTATCTAAACACCTGGATTCTAGTATGAGATTGTCTGTAGCCAGATCTTTGTTTTATCACATGTAAGCTATGTAGACTTTGAAAAACTAAAAAGTAGTCCATATTTCAACATCTCCATTTATTAAATGGAGATACTAATAGAATGGAGTATTACATTGATGAGAAATATGTATTAACATTTGGCACAAAGTAAGTACTCAACAAATGTTAGCCTTTCCTATACGGCTGGTCTTGGCTTTATTCCTACATGCCAGTGGTCTTTTTTGATTAAAATTAGAGTTTACTTTAAAGGAGTAAGAATTTTCATTTAGGTTTCCTCTATGTTTATGATATGGTTTGTTCCTCTGTCATAATTTTCGTTCTGTTTATATTTAAACTTCTTCCTTAGAGTCTTCATTCATTCTACGATCTCAACTTCCATATTTATGAATATAAATTATTCTCCTAAATCTGAAACTGTCATCTAGACATTTGTTAATAAATAACAAGTATAAAATAATTAGTATTTATTGAGCATGTATTATGTGGAAGGAATATTTCAAGTACTTTACATTATTTTGTTTAATTCTCAAAATAACAATGCTAGTTAGTATTATTATCATTAGTCCCATTTATAAACGAGAAAACTAAGGCTAATCAAGATTGTCTAAGACCACTTAGATTTTATGGTACAGAGCAGAAATTTCTCTATTATCTAACAGTAAAGCCAATACTCAGAATCTCTACATTCTATGTACTTATATTTCTTTTTTTTAAAGACTTTATTTGTTTGAGAAAGAGGGAGAGCATGAGGTGGGAGTCAGAGGGAGAAGCAGACTCCCCACTGAGCAAGGAGCCTAACACGGGACTCTATCCTGGGACAGTAGGATCATGACCCGAGTGGAAGGCAGTTGCTTAACCATCTGAGCCACCCAGGCAACCATCTACTTTCTTATATCTCGACTGAATGTCCATCTATCACTTCAAAATATACACACTCACTTTTTTTCTTCCCAAACTGACCTCTTTCTAACATATATATTTCTAACATTACAGTAATTACTTCTACTTAGAATTCATAATTCTCTCCTGTAACTTCTTTCTCTTTCAGTTGTCACCAATAGCTTCTGTTCTCCCTTGGTAGTATTTCCAGCTTAAAAATAAGTTCCCTTGAGTTAGCCACTACTCTCCATCCCTGTGTGATTATCACTGCCACTACCCTGGACTAGGCCATCCTTAATATACATCTGGATTACTGCCTTAAACTCCCAGTTATCTCCCCCAACTTCAGCTTTTCCAGATACTTCCAACTTGCCTTTTATTAGCTATGTGGCCTTGACAAGTTAATTTATCTTCCAGTGACTCAATTTTAAACTGTGGGTAATAATATCTATTTCCTAGAGTTGATTCAGATTTCAAAACCTAACATTGATGGATTTACATAATTTGGCCTAACTATAATTTGGTCTAACCCATTATAGTTCCCCAAACAATCTATTTTAACAGGACTGGTTGGCTTTTTATCTTCTGAATCTTTATAGTCAAGTCCTTGTAGTTCATTCAACCTAGAATATCTGTCTTTCCCCCTCTTAGTATCTAGTTTTTATGAGAGCTTTAAGTACCAGCTTGGGCTCTTTCTCAAGGTCACTAAATTTTCCTTTTTTTTTTTTCTCCTGATGAGTATTCCTTGTTTCACACTTCCTCATTTAAATTGCATCTCTCCTTTACGCCCCACAGAACCTAGTTTAATATTTCGTATACAGAGGGAAGTTGGCATTTAGCAAGCACTTGTTGATTCATTTTGACTGTTAGGTCAATTTCCTGTTACCCAGTTTATTCCTACTGGGTTTGTAATGGAACTCAATGAAAGTTATCATTTTTCTCCACTTGTCATTCCTCCATTTTCTCATTGTGTTTTCATCACGACATTTGGATGGGAAATATCTCATCTCCAGCTACAAGAAAAGTCTATTTTTTTTTTTTTTTACTTACCAATATTGAATTTACCAGATTCCAACATTAAAACAACTATACGTAACATGTTCCAGGAAACAAAAACCAAGCTTAATATTTTCAGTAGATTACTGAAATATATAAACAGTAACAGAGCAGCACCGTCAATTGAACATCCAACTCCTGATCTCAGCTCTGGTCTCGATCTCAGGGTCATGAATTCAAGCCCCTCCTGATGGAAATATCTGAATAAAATTTCCAGCTATGTCTAGGATTCTCAGGTTTTTAAGATCACAAAGTCCCTCTGGCAAAACTTCAATGTTGTTCCTGGCCAAAAGAAGCTTCTGGAGCTTCTTCAAGAACTTAATCTCTTCAGGTATGCAAATGAACTGATTGTAGTTAAGTTGAAGTTCAGAAAGATTCTTAAGAAAACAAAGTTCTTTAGGAATGCTGGCTAGCTGGTTATGATTTATACTCAAATATGTAAGGCTTTTTAACTGACTGAGCCACCCAGGCGCCCCTCAAATATGTAAGGCTTTTTAATCTGTTGACTTCTTGAGGAATCCATATGAGCTGATTGTTGTTCAGATTAAGCAGAATCAAATTTTGTTAGCCATTGGCGGCATTCACCCATCCATCAGAAAAACCACGTGGGGAGAGCGGTCAAAGGCTCCAGCCACCAGCACCTTGACGGGCGCGAGACTAAGAAAAGTCTATTTTCAAAGACTAATTAAAACTATTGTATTTTTTATTGCCCACAGTGATTGGGTGAGTCAGTGAATCAGTATACTGGGCTGAAGCTACTCAGTGCATGGCAATCACCTGGATTTCATAACAATAAGCCCAGCTCTTTTGTGTATGAATTAGTCAGTGGTTCTCAAACTTGGCATGCCTGAGAATCATCTGGCAGGTCTGTTAAGATTTCTGTGCCTCACCCTCAGAATTTCTGGGGTCATAGGTAGCACCCAATTATTATTCTACTGATTGGAAAAAACAATACTTTGAGAACCACCACTATGACCTTGTTATTCAAATTGTGGTCCACACAACAGCAGCTTTGGATCTGATCTGGGAGCTTATTAGAAAGGCAGGATTTTGAACTTGAAGACCTACTGAATCTAATTTTCAATTCTACAAAAATCCCACCCAAGTGATTCACATGAATCTTAAATTTGAGAAGCATTGGTTTAGGGACACTTATTCTCCCTCTGGCTATTTAAGAACCAAACTGGTTGTTGTTACCAGTCATCCTGTGACCATAAGTGAAGCAAGCTTTAAAATGAACCCTGTGACAGAGAAGGTGGAACGGAGGTAAGGGAAACACTGGATTTTTAATGAAATTATTAACCTGGGTTCATTGTTGTCCTAAGTATGAGTTTTATTTTATACTGTTTTTTGTTCTAGGACCAAAAATTTCCTTTATCATTAAGGTCATTTTAAATTAGAAATTCTATTTCTTACATATTAACTATGCTAAGTCTCTGGCAGGAAAAGTACATTGTTTTGGATTAATAAAATATCACTACCATATTATTTAAAAAATTAAAAATTAATTTTCCAATAAACTGGTATATTGACAGCACAGTATTTAGTAGCAGTAATTCATGTTATTCTTTAAAAGTTAAAGTTGCGGGTGCATGGGTGGCTCAGTCTGTTAAGCGTCTGCCTTCGGCTCAGGTCATAATCCTGGAGTCCTGGAATTGAGCCCTAAATCGAGCCCCAAACTGGGCTCCCTGCTCAGCAGGAAGTCTGTTTCTCACTTGCCCTCTGCCTCTCCCCGTGCTTGTGTTCTGTCTCTCTCAAATAAATAAATAAAATTCTTTAAAAAAAATTTAAAAAAAATAGAGGAGTGGCAGTGAGGGAGAGGTACACATAAGGGTAATTTCCCTAGGCAATTGGGCAAGAGTTGAAGGAAACATAGGGAACGAGTGGATTATAAAGAAACTGCTTGACATGAATGTCCCTAATTTCAGACCATATGCAAAATTGCACATGTCACCTGAGAGAAAGAAAATGATAAAAAAATATTCATAGCCATTCTTTGAGTATATATCACATGACATTGTGGTAACAGTTCTTATACTTCATCTCATTTAATTCTCTTTACACCAGACAGTGTTGAAAACAACCCTGTGTGGGATAGCCAACACTCCTATTTTGATTATCAGGAAACAGAAGTAGTGAGAGGTTAAATATCGTTACTAAAGTGACACAACTAGAAGGGTATAAGGCTGTATATCATATGTAAGCCTTCTCACCACGTAGAGTCGGTTATTGTCCACAAAGTAAGAATGAAGGTGAGGTGTTGAAAAGATGTAACCTTTTTTCTTGGGAGGTATTGTCTTAGGAGAGTGATAAAGTCAGTGTAAGCTAGTTAGTTGACTGTATTTTTGGATTTAAGGAATATTAATTATAAACATATTTTTCCTTATTTTCAAAGTAGATGAAGTACACTAGCGTAGGTGTCTGATGACTTAACTTTTTCACATACAAACAATACCAGCCCCCATCAATCTATGAATGGTCACAATAATAAAACACTAAATAATAATGTTTAAGTAGTATTTATGTATAAAACTTCATATGATTTATTTAACATTAAATAAATAAATAATGTTAAAATATGCAGTAATCAACATGGACTCTGACTTAACAAAATTAAAATAGTTATTCTCTAATTGACATATAAAAGTTATGATAAAACTCAGTATTTTAAGTATTTATGAACTTAAGAATTTTAAGTACTTTAAATTTTAAATTCTTAAGAATTTTAAGTATTCATGTGTTCAGTTACTGTTGGCATTAACGAAGAAAAAAATATTACCATTCTTCAGCTGGCATTTGGAAGAAGAAATAAAAGCCATTCCTTAGAAAGGAAAACCATCATTCTCTAGAAAGTCTTTTTTGTGGTGGTTATACTTCTCAGGGCAAAATCTTTCCTTAGGAGATCTACAGTAACTCTTACATTATTTGCAAAAATGATTTTGTGTGAATTATATTTTTTAACATCACCGATTTTACATATTTCCTTCTTGAGAAAATGTAACTTTAGGGAGAAAGGGAACTATAAAATAAATATTTATTTGATCTGTAATTAGTAGCATATCTTTCATGGTAATTTGATCAGCACTAAATCTATTTCATATGCATAAAAGGTATTCATGAGCACTTCTCTATTAAAATGATTACAAAATAGATATTTTTTTGCCTGTTTTCTGCCAGTCTTAGCCTGTCAGTAATCAATATTGTGGTCAGGGTCAGACAATCTTTATTGTTCTTACTATGAGTGCAAGATGCCCTGCTGTAACAGCCATTAGGGAATTTGAAAAATAAAAATATTACTCAGGAGACCTGGAAATATTGTACCACACCTAAGACCACACAAGGAGTTTGCAGGGGGCAGGTTGGCAGTGGTGGGGAGAGAGAAAGTACAGAGGCCTGGGTTCTGCTTCTATTGAGGTCCAGGGTGGGGGCTCGGTTTCATGAGCTCAGTCTTTATTGGTGAATTTAAAATATAAGAGTTGGTATTTAAAGCTTTGTGAGAAGAAAAAGAAGTGGTCTAAAGGGCCAGTCACGGAAATCAACCAAGATTTATAAAATAAAGGAATCTCAGGGTCTGAGGGAGGCCTGGCTCTGTATCTAGCCACGTGGCTAGCAAAGTGTTTATTCCACATAGCCCTCTTTGAAGTGGATGCCTTGGTTGGCAATCAGTGCTGAGGTAAGGTACTTGCATTACGAAAACAAAAACAAAACACTCTCAGGGCTTACACTAGATTGTAGAACATTTCAATATTATGTCAGAAAATATTTAATACAGTAAAAGAAATTATACTTAATTTAGCTGGAAATATTATTTCCAATGCTGTGTATGGTAATAGAATGGTAATGGTAATATTGCAAATCTTGCCATACATTATGCAACAATCAGCAAAGAACACAGCATTTTCAAACACTAAAAATAAATGTATGGTCATACTTTGAAATGATAGCTTTCTCTACTTTTAGAATTATTTTAGGTTTTGATTTTGAAATAATTTCAATATTACAAAAGATTTATGGGAATAATACAAATGAGTCCTATGCACTCTTCATGAAAACTCATTAATTTATCAGTCACTAATGTTTTGAGAGAATGTGGTATGTACATATATAGGTGTGTATTTATATATCTTTAATATTATTATTTTCAGAATCATTTACATGTAAGTTGTTGATATCAAGTCCCTTTCCCATAAATGCTTTTGAATGCATTTTCCAAGAATAAAGATATTCTCTAATATAACCACAGTATAAACTCAGGAAATGTAACATGACTTACAAATTGAACTTTCATCATATCAGATCATACTAAATAATGTCTTTTATAGGAATATTATTTTCCTGTTGTAGGATACAATCCAAGATAGCACATTGCGTTTAATTGTCATTTACTGTTTAGTCAGAGTTGGCACTTGGAGATGTTACTTCAATTCTCTGAGTTTTAATTTGTAGCTATGTACCTTTAGAGAAAGTATCCAACTTTTCTAAACTTCTACTTGTAACGATATTGTGAGAATTAAATGAGATATTACAATAAAAGTACTTTCTTTTAAAAGTATCTGGCATATAGTTGGTGCTTCAAAAATTGCAGCTTAAAAAAAAGATAGGGGAACCTGGGTGGCTCAGTGGGTTAAAGCCTCTGCCTTCAGCTCAGGTCATGATCTCAGGGTCCTGGGATCGAGCCCCACATTGGGCTCTCTGCTCAGCAGGGAGCCTGCTTCCCCCTCTCTCTCCCTCTGCCTCTCTGCCTACTTGTGATCTCTTGCTTTGTCAAATAAATAAATGAAATCTTTAAAAAAAATAATAAATAGTGTAGGTTTAAGTAATAGTTATAAAATTCAGACTTTAACCTAAATGTAGTGAAAGACTTACCACTTCCTTTTATTCTTTTCAGAATGCATTTCAATGGGCCTAAAGCAGAAAGGTCGAAGTCACTTAGAAAAAGAAGTATCTTATATAAAGACACTCTATTTCATCGAATGGTACAGTGCTTTACAGCACATGATTTAATTACATATCTCACAACGGAAGGCAATAAAGTTGTACAGCTAGCATGAAGGCAGTCAAGGTTTCAAGACAGACTTTTATGTTATGAAAGAATACTCTTAATTGAAATACAGAAAGAGGGTTAGTTTTGGATAAGAAGAAATTGCTTGAGAATATTCCTATAGGCAAAACATTACCTCATGTTGTTTTACTCAACAATTACTTCAGAAAAGTGATGGACAAAATAGCACTTTTACTGATAGAGACAGATCCCAAGAGAATGCTTTGCCCCTGAGACTTTTCTCTTTTTGTCCTACTTCTTCCTGTCCAACATCTGCTCAGCCATAGGTATAACCAATTGCCAGTTTTCCCAGAAGTGTACAGTTCCTTGTCCAAGCCAGCTCGGGATTCCCTTCTTTGAATACTGTTACTGAGCCTATGATACTGTTATTTCATAATAAGAAATATGTATTTGGTCTTCAATCTTGTTCCTGGCACAGAGCTCCTAAAACCCTTGGAATTTCCTGTGATTGCAATGAAAAAGATGCCTTGTTATATTAATGAAGTGACTTTGGAAAGCACTTAGGTAAATTAGGGATGGAGGCTGGTTGCCAGAGGAAACTATCGGGTGATTAGAGGGTTGGAACCTTCAGTAATTGCCGCCCCCCCCACCCCTTTGGGCAGAGGAGAGGGCTATAGGTTGAATCAATTGCCAATGGCCAGTGATTTAATCAATAGTGTCTATGTAATGAAACCTTAAAAAAAAAAAAACACAAAAAGACAGAGAACTTCTGGGTTGGTGAATACATGGAGTAGTGGTAGAGTGGCTCACTCTGAGAGAGCACAGACACTCCATACTCTTTCCCATGTTCCTTGCCCGATGCATCTCTTCATTCTCTCTATGAATTGTATTCTTTTATTATAAAATGCTAATCTAGTAAGTAAAATGTTTCTCTGACTTCTGAGAGCTGCCCTAGCAAGTTAAAATTGGGTCTGAAGAGAAGGCTGTGAGAATCTGTGATTTATAAGTCCTTCAGAAGTACAGGTAACAATCTGGGCTTGTGGCCACATCAAAAGTGAGGGAGGGGGTCATCTAATGGTATTGAGCTCTTTTCCTGTGGAATCTGATGCAATCTCCCTGTAGACAGTGTTGGAATTGAGTTGAATTCTCAGACACCTTGCTGTTTCCTTGAGAATTTCTTGGTGTTCTTTGGGAAACCCCTCCCCCATCACACATGTAGGAATTGTGTCCAGGAACTTAAGAGTTCTGAAGAGTGGTTTTGGCCTTTGACCACAGCTTGTCTCACTATATTATTTTATTAGGTCATATGTTGAAGGCTTTTCTCCACAGTGAGATTATTTTTTGTAAAAATTACCTGGTTCTTACATTTCTTTTGTGTCATTCCACCATGCTCAGTTCCATCAAAAGCACTTAAGGGTGCCAAAATAATATATGCGGAATTAGTAATTTTAATCTAACTCTGGGTTTTCAGTTTCATCATCTGTCTGGGGTGTAGAGCCCCCTCTTTTGGTCTCTACATGCCTGATACTGATTTAAACTGACTGGATCTGACTGCTTTAGGCCTTTAATGACTTGCTATCTCCAATTATTTTGAGATGGGTCTTTATCCACTCGTCAAAGTCCAAGGAGTAGAAAAAGGAGCAGAGGACTAGAGACAGCTATCTTTGCTGGCTTTAAGGTTCTATTTGTCCCTTACGTGTATTTTTTCCCTCTCTTCTCCTCATGCATTATTACCTTCCCCTCCTCATTTTGGGACTCAAACTATTGTATCTGTCATTTGTGGTCTTCCTTTCTTATATCCATCTGTAAACTTTCCCCAAGGTCTTTAAATACTCCTTCCCAAACCTGCCCTCATTTTTTAATTTTTTAGACATAACAATGCTAGGGTCCGTGATCAAAGGAACGAGACTGATACAAAGCTAAGGTCAAGTAGAGCTTTATTTCACGCCAAGCATCAAGAATCATACTGGCCAGTCAGGGTCATCTCTATGCAGAGAGCGACCCGGCCTAGTCTTACAGGCTATCTTTTATAGGGCAAAACCATAAACCGACTGTGAGCTTATCCTTATTGGTCAGAAGCAGTGGGGTCAGGGGGGGTTACATATGTGTTCTTTACTGGTTGGACGTCTCCACCTGACCTGACTTCAGGAGCAGTGGGGTAAAGGGAGGTGGCATATGTGTCCTTTACTGATTGGACATCCCCACCTGGCCTGACTCAATCTTGTTCTTCTGGGGGACTGTCATCAGGAGCCAACAGACCACATTCCGTTGGTGTCCTGGGCTTATCTTTCTAAGTAAGTTCCTCCAGGCTGACTTTGTTCCCTTAGGGCAAAGTCAGCTTGTGTTCACAACAAAATGGCTGCTTAGACAAGATGGAATCACTTAGGCTAAGCAGGTCCTAACAACAATGACTACTTTTTCTACATCATCCAGCTTTAAATATGCAGAGATAGTCATAGTTTAGAAAATTCCAAACTATTTCTAATTTCTCATAAGGATAACCGTATGAAGTCTTAAGACTTCAGCAAAGAATGTTATTAAATAAATAGGTAAATCACAGACTGAGAGAAAATACTTGTAAACACGTATCTGACCATGAGCCCATACCCAGTGTTGGGGAAGAAGAATTTCCTCTGCCCTTCAATGTCCTAGCTGGACTAAAAATTAAATGGGCATGAGATAAATTAAAAGGAGAAAATCAAATTTAATAGCATGTGCATATCGGGAATCTACACAGACATGGAAATTCCAAAGGTAGGCAGCATGACGCTTATATGAGCTAAGAAGAAAGGTAGAGTCTGAGAATACAAAGGGGGAAAGACCATTAGCAAGAAGGTGAAAGCAGGGATTTGGATAACAAAGGTTGCCCTATTATGTAGACAAGTTTCTTAGGTAAAAAGGAATCTCTGTTAATAGCTCTCTTCTTGATACAAACAGGGAGTTGAGAAGGAGAAAAAGAACTTTTACAAAAAAATCTTGAAAAAGGCAATATTTGAATAGACCTTTCTAAAAGAATTTTTTTTAATGTCACATGAAAAAGTTTTTAATGGGAAAACGTGGATAAAAAGTACAATGAGGTATTGTTAAACACTCATTTGTTGAGTATAATAGAAAATACAATACAAAATGTTGGCAAGGATGTGGAGTAAATGTAATTCTCATGTTGCTGGTAGGAGTATAAAATTGTCAAACCATTTTGGAAAATGGTTTGACAATTTCTTATAAAATGAATCATGCAACTTCCCTATTATCTAATTATTTCTCTCCTTGGTATTTACCCAAGAAGAGTGAAAATATACAACATAGAAAAATTACACATGACAATGTATATCAGCTCTACTTATGATAGCTCAATACTAGAAGTAACCCAATAGCTATCAAGAGAGGAGTAGATGGGGGCACCTGGGTGGCTCAGAGGGTTAAGCCTCTGCCTTCCCCTCAGGTCATGATCCCAGGCTCCTGGGATCTCGGCTCAACAGGGAGCCTGCTTCCTTCTCTCTCTCTCTGCCTGCCTCTCTGCCTACTTGTGATCTCTCTCTCTGTCAAATAAATAATTAAAAAAATAAAATCTTTAAAAAAACGAGAGAAGAGTAGATGAATTGTGGTATATGCATTAAATATGTAGTAATAATTTACATTATTCTGCATAGCCCTGGCTAGTTCTGGGGATATTTGAGAAAATGGATACATTTTTTTTAAGATTTTATTTATTTATTTAAGAGCATGAGAGAGAGAGAGCACAGGAGCAGCGGTGGAGGGAGGGGGAGTCAGAGAAGCAAGCTCTCTACTGAGCAGGGAGCCCTACACAGAGCTTGATCCCAGGACCTGAGCCCTGAGCCAGCCACAGGCAGATGTTTAACCAACTGGGCCCCCCAGGTGCCCCAAGAAAATGGATACATTTAAAAAACATGTTGAGTAAAGAAATGACTCAATTTACATAAAATTCAAAATAGGCAAAATTAACCTATGGTGATAGAAGTCAGATTAGTGGCTGCTTCCATGGGCAGAGTTTGATTAGAGAGTGTAATGAAATTTCTGCATTGATAGAAATGACCTATGTATTATTGAAATATTGGTTATATGGGTATAGGCATTTGTCAAACTCATACAACTGTATACTTCAGGTTTATACATCTTACAGTATTTATATTAACCTAAATAAAAAAATAAAACAGATACTTAGTTTGATATTCTAATACATTTTCCCACAGTTGTAGTCCCTAAGGTTTAATATGTATATTAAAATAAGCTTGAGATTCATAGAAAACATATTTTGGGACATTTAATTGGTCAAATAGCCCATCCTTTATTAAGGGTATCCAAGCATACCTTAAAGATAAATGATTTAATGAAGATTTTAGAAAATAGATTCCCTTGGTTTTCTCTTTACTTGCTGTTTTCCAACATAACACTTTATGGTGGAGAACTGGATCAACTGGAGGAAACATTATAATAATAGATAAGTAAGTGTTCTGTTAAAACCTCTACCCCATCTTGTAAGATCTCTGTACATTTTCCTGGTGACCTCTTGGAATATACCTGTATTCAGTCTGTCTATCTATCTATCTATCTATCTATCCATCCACTCCCAAATCTAGATTTTCTTCAGCAATCTTTGTTCCCCATATTTTGTCTTTTATTTATTATAAGTACTTGGCCTCTTAATTTCTTTGAATTAATTTTATCTTCCCACATGTTCTTCATTAATTAGTTAAATAAATCTTTAACACATGGTTGTTTTATATCTATTTCTATGAGAATCATGTTTTTAAGGTTTTCAAATTATAATTTGACAGCAATAGGAGGGAGATTATCACTAGCTAAGGGAATGGGATTCTTGGGATCTTATAATTTGAAGGCCATAAAATAAAACGTATCTTTACCCTTTGAGGAAAAAGATATGTTAAGACAGTGCCAAGGGGTTAGGGAGATATTCTGGGCCTAGCTTAGAAGAATTTAGCAGTTTAGAATCAGAAAGGCTCAGGCAATAGGGAAAATTAAACTTTCTAGGGAATCTGGATTTCCTAATCTTATGAACCTCTGGGCAAAGTGTCCTGTATACAACAAACCTATGTAGTTTTTAGTTACCCAAACTAATTAATTCTCTTTATTCTTTAAGATAATTTGAATTTTCGGTTTCTCATAAAATCAACCTAATTCTTACAAAATCATGTTCAATCTTCAATTGCCTTTGGAAACAGCCACTTTCTCGACAAGTACTGTCATTTCTGGACATAGATTATACTGTGATGATAGATATAACTTCCACATGAAGATCATGTTTTGTTCCTCTATAATTAAATAATTTATTTTGTTTTGTACATAAATTTAGAAGATTCCATGTCATTTTTAGTACTTATCTCAGTATTTTTGGTAATATAGTCCAGGTAACATAGCAAGTGAGAAAACAACCCTATTGCTTCTAAAAACATCTTCATTATCACTGTCCCTAAGTTTATTGTTGAGGGTGAACTATTCATTGAAATAACATTAAAATGGGTAATATGGGCATATTACAGCACATCAAATATTTTTGAAGGAATAATAATAGTATTATGTGGAGAAAATTGTGTAAGAAATAAGAAGAAAAGAATGGAAATATTTTATTCAAATAACTGTAAATAGAGAGCTAAAACAAAAGTCCACTTTAATACTAAAGTGATTTAAGATTTTTAAGTGAATAAATATAATGGATAGGAAGAACATTAAGTTGGAATTTGAAAATTCAAATTATTTAGTTCATAGTTTAATTGAGGTAAAATATATTTTGGCCTGAACTTATAGTTATTCTGCACCTTTTAGAAATCTTTACATTCCTTTTTTTAGGTCAGAAACTAGAAGAACTAAAACCAAGTAAAGGTAAAGCGAATTGGAACCAAGAAAAGTATTTTCTTTTAAATAAAAGGATGCTAGAATACATAAAGGATATCCATTCGGGGCCAGTATCTCAATCATACAGGAAAGAGGCTGTGACATTAAGGACCAAAGCTGTTTTCAATAGATTCCTAGAAAGATCACCTTGCTGATATTATAATGCAAAGAGACCATGACAGACATAAGGTTTCTAGAAGATATAGTTTCTGTGTTAAAAGGAAATTAAATGATCTTTTTCATTTTTTACAATGGATTAGGCTTTGAAGCACTAACTGTGTTCCCTTACTATTTTGAATGTTTACTTTTTTATAAAAGGAGACATACTTTAAAATGTTAAATTCTAAGACTTTAAATTTCCAGTGATTCTAATAGATTAGCCCCTTTTCCTCTTCTATATGTTAAATTTTCTCGTACTTTAAAACATGAACCCTAGGGATGCCTGAGTGGCTCAGTTGATTAAGCTGCTGCCTTTTGGCTCAGGTTATGGCCCCAGGGTCCTGGGATTGAGTCCTGCATGGGGCTCCTTGCTCAGGGGGGAGCCTGCTTCTCTCTCTGACTCTCCTTGCCACTCTGCCTGTTTGTGCTCACTCTCTCTCTCTCTGATAAATAAATAAATAAAATCTTAAAAAATGTATATGAACCCAATAAAAGAAATTTATTTAGTAACAAACTATCATTAGAAAGAGTATTACATAAAAGCCCTGGAATAACAAAAATGTGCATACTGAATAATAAAGATATATAATTTTAACTTTGAAAAATATAAATCTTTTAAAACCAGGAACAGTAGGTAAAATTCTAAAATGCCTCCATATTGAACTTAGTGGAACATGGTGTGTTTCGAGGAAAATGCCACAGTTTAAAAGATGCAGAAGCTAGCAATTTCATATTTTAGGAGAAAATTATAGGAGGAGTCTGGCCATATTTAAAAGATGAAACACATGGATTGCAGGACATTACATCCATTTAATGGACATACTAGTGATTGGTAGATCACCGTGTGATGGTTCACTGATGATTAGTGTGAAAGCACTACAAATCAGTGAACTAGCCAGACTTTAATTTTTTAAACATGGCTTTGAAGGCAATTAAAAATTTATCTTTTGATTATAACTATATATCTTGAATAATATGTACCTTAGAAGAGAGATAAAATAGCTTTAAAAAAGTTAATGGACTGATTAAAGCCCCCCAAAACTATTAATATGACATTTATAACAACCATAGAATTAGAATATTTGACAAGAGTACCACAAAAAGGGTGAAGGAAAAATGGAAGCATGATTTTATAAGATACCTTAACTATATGTAAAGTGGTATAATATTATATTAAGGTAGACTATGGTTGGCTACAAATATATTTCATATACATTATAGGGGTAATTTCAAGCTTAGCACTATTAATGTTTTGAGCTGGATAATTCTTTGTTGTTGAGTGCTGACCTATACACTGTAGGAGTTTAACAGCTTCTCTACCCACTCACTGGATTCCAGTAGCACCTCCTTCACCTGTGAAATTAAAAATGTCTTCGGGAGTTACCAAATGTCGCCTGGGGTAAAAATTACCCTCAACTGAAAACAATTTCATTAAACAACTAAGGGAAACAAGAAAGAAGTATAACAGTAAATCAATAGAAGTCATAAAATTAGTCTTTAACAAAACAACCAGCTAATTCAAGAGGGTACTATGCTAAGTGAAGTAAGTCAGTCAAAGAAAGACAAATACCACGTGATCTCACTCACATGTGGAATTTAAAAAAGAAAACAGATAAACATGAGAAGAGGGGAAAGAAAAGAGAGAGGGAAACAAGCCATAGAGACCCTTAACGATAGAGAACAAACTGAGGGTTGATGGAAGTGGGTGGGGTATAAGCTAGATGGGTGATGGGTATTAAGGAGTGCACTTGTTATGATGAGCACTGGGTGTTGTATGTAAGTGAGAAATCACTGAATTCTACTCTAGAAACCAATATTGCACTGTATGTTACCCACCTAAAATTTAAATTATAAAAAATAATAACCAGCTAATCCAAAAGAAGGCAGGAAAAGAGAATAATACACTATAGCAGATGAATCGAAATAGAAAACAAAAAGCAATACAATTTCAATTATATTGATTACATTATTTTAAATATAAAATATGTATGAAGTTCAGTTAATATGCTAAGAATCTAAGATGGGATTAAGGAAAAAGACCGAACTGTACTCTCTCTAGGAAACCATTTTAAATATAAGGCATAAAAAATTGAAAGGGGGGGCGCCTGGGTGGCTCAGTGGGTTAAAGCCTCTGCCTTCAGCTCAGGTCATGATCTCGGGTTCCTGGGAATGAACCCCTCATTGGGCTTTCTGCTTAGCGGGGACCTGCTTCTCCCTCTCTGCTTACCTGTGATCTCTCTCTGTGAAATAAATGAATAAAGTCTTAAAAAAAATTAAAAGGATATAAATGATATATAATATAAACACTATTCAAAAGAAAACGAGTAGATATATTATTAGCCAAAGAAGACTTCAGATGAAATACATGTACAAAATTTGATAGAACTTAAACACAGATGGCACC
This sequence comes from Nasua narica, assembly GCA_028533885.1. Lineage (NCBI taxonomy): Eukaryota > Metazoa > Chordata > Mammalia > Carnivora > Procyonidae > Nasua > Nasua narica. The sequence continues at coordinate 80,361,672 of CM052797.1, forward strand.
TGGGTGGCTCAGTCAGTTAAGTGTCTGCCTTCAGCTCAGGTCATGATCTCAGGGTCCTAGAATTGAGTCCCACACTGGGATCCCCACTCAATGGAAAGCCTGCTTCTCCCTCTGCCTGCTGTTCTCCCTACTTATGTTCTCTCTCTCTGTCAAATAAGTAAATAAAACCTTAAAAAAAATTTTTTTAAAAAAGAACTTAAACAGAGATGGACAAATCCAAAATGATGGTGAAAATTTCAACATTCTCTCAACAATTGCCAGAGCAAGTAATCAGGAAGCATATAGAAGATTTGAATGATACCGTTACCAATATAACCTGTTTACATTTATGAAATGGTACAACCAATGAAACCAGAATACACATTTATTCAATGGTTCTGATTTATATTTCTGCACTTTCTAGGCTATGATTATTCTTGGGCTGAGCAGGTATCCATGGCTTGAGATAGCTGAATCAGAACAAGGAAAGTTGCAAAGGATGGCATGTGCCTTAGGTGAAACATTTGTCATTTGTCAGTGTGAGTGTGATATGGCATGAAACTGTCCATAGAGCTACACAGCTAAAATCGTAGGTGGACCAAGGGGAAATGACACAGCAAACCACAGATGTCTCCTAGAGTGTGAACTATCTTTCGTCTGTTACTCAGCTGAAAACTTCTCTGTGATTCTCAAAAGGTCACAATGCAACACCTTTTTGGGGGAACCCAACTAAAACACTACTGTTTTCAGACTCCAGGGCCACATTATATGACTTTCATGAGCCAAAACTGCTTTTGCCTTCATGGGCCTTTCCTGCATAAAAAAGAGTTAACATTATATTTTACAACTGCATTGGTATAAAGATAATGTTATATTTTTACAACATTTTCTTTGACCTAAAAGTTCAGTATTTTTCTTCTAATTGTAAAAGGTGTTGAACATTTGGTGGGCCCCTAAAAATACTGTGGGTCCTATAGACTGACTCTCGTCTCTGGTGAATAATTTGGCCCTGGCTGACTCAAGCACAGAGTGGGACTGGGGGCAGGGGAAACACGACAGGAGATTGCTGTCTCTTAGAGTTACTTAATGCCCAAAGAATTTTTTTAAATTCCAAATCTCTTTTCCATCCTAAATCTATGGAGAGTTTCGTAACAGTTCTGTTTTGATTTATGATATTTGATACTCTCCTAGATTTTGTCTATATATATTAAAGCATTATTTACTAATTTGCCACTCCAGAATAGACAACATAGTGGTAAAAAGAAAAAAATGTGTATTTACCATTATTCCAATACAATTTACTTCTTGTCTTGAGCAAGTGACTATGCAAAGGTTGTTAAATGTCACATATAAATCAAATAGATGTTCTGAAGAATATAGCTGAAATATACTTTCTCAATTGCTAACTATGGAAAGATCTTGAATATACATTACATTGCATTATTATGAAATAAATATTTATTAAATTTTAAAAATGTATGGACTGCCTTTCATAAGCAAAATGTTACATAAAATAAAAACAACGTAAAATAAATTGAATAAAAGCTTTATATATAATCCAAGAACTTTAAGGCTAGCTAGTGCAAACTCCTTGTACTTCTTTTAGGTACTAATATCTGCATTTATCTTCACATCCTTTCTTGTAATCTTAGATTAAGTTGTTACCCCACAACCTGTGTTTGATCTGATTCCTTTCAAAATTTTCAGGGTCATGGATCAATTTTTATCATTCTTACTTTATTTTCAATATTTCTACCACCCTGATTTCTTTCTTCTAGACTAAAATATATTCAATTTTTTCCTATTAATATAAAAACAAATGTAAAAGGGAAAAGAGAACTCTCAGTTTCTAGATGTCCTTTTATGTTCCTTCTCTTTAGAAATAGATCTCAAATGTAGGTATCCTGTACTTGTCTTAATTATATCATCTTTTATTCATTCTTGTCAATTTATCAGACTTCTGGCCCCCCCAAAGTGGTTTCAGCAAAGAGACTAACTGCTACAACTCTGTATGCCATGTGGTGTCCCATCTTATTTGACTTTCCTGCAGTATTTGACACCATCAACCACTTCCTTCTTTGCTAAATTAGCTTCGATTTTGCTACACTATAGAAAGCTATTTTTATATTGCTTACTAGAGCAATTCACCTGGGTATATAAATGGTGTCTTTTGTTCAACACGTTGAAAAAGTCAGCATCTTTCTTTCTAACCTAATCCTCCTTCCTCATTTCCTAATTCCAAGATTGTAAATACCATTCAGTCACTCAAGGAAAATAAACACACAAAAATCAACCAAACAAAATAGCTTGGGTACATAGACTCCTCCAAAGAATCCTACTCCTGGGGCCTCTGTGTTGCTCAGTCAGATAAGCATCTGACTCTTGATTTCAGCTCAGGTCATGACCTCAGGATGGTGAGACTGGCCTGCTTTGGGCTCCACTCTTAGCAGGGAGTCTGCTTCTCTCCCTCTGCCACCCCAATCCTTGGGCATTCTCTCTCTCTCTCTAAAAAATAAGTAAATAAATCTTTAAAAAAAAATCCTACTCTTATTTTCCTTGGTCAACCAAATTCTGCATTTTCTATTTCCTTAATATCTCTCATTTCTATCTTTCTCTCTTCATCCATGTAGGTTTGTTTAAATTCAGATCTTTCATCTGGATCAGTTCATTAAAACCTAACTCTAATCCAGTCTTCCCTGTGCATTGCTGCCAGATAGCTGGTTGTACTAGTTCCCTGCTGTAGATGCTTCAGTGCCTTGTGATTCTTTATAGCACAAGGGGAAACACTTTAATAAAACATACCCAATTATTTATAAATATTTATTTATTATTGGGGGGAAGGGTCCAAGGGAGAGGGAGAGAGAGGATCTCAAATAGACTCCCTACAGAGCTTAGAGCCTGATGCTGATGACCCTGAGATCATGACCTGAGCCGAAACTAAGAGTTGGAGGCTTAAGCAACTGAGCCACCCAGATGCACCAGATGTACCCAATCTTTTACAATGGGTAAATCTTTTACAAATGAGTACAATAGCATCCTCCCTATTTCTTCAATGTATCCATCAAGTGATATGTCTCATCTACTCCTTATACTCTTTTCTCCAATGCAGAGTCACAGTCTGTGCTCCTGATGCTGGAAATTGCCACACACAGCAAGACTACTTCAGACTTTGATTTTGTTCAAGCTGCTCTGTATGCTTACATTATCACATCCCACCTTTCAGCTGGTGAATACCTAGCCAGCTTTCAAGTTTTAACCTCTATTTGAAATCTCTATCCAGCAGGTAGAATTATGTTCATCTTCCTTTTGTCACTTCTACAGCTCATTAATATATCTGTTTCATCACCTGTAATACTTTGTTAGACCTACTATGTGTATGTTTCTGATGACCTTTCTCTATTTCATGACCAGGTCTTCTTCCTTATATTTTTATTGCCAATGCCTGGCACTGCAACTATGTGAAACACAAATGATACAAGTTGAATACACACATGAAGCACAATATGATCATGGTAAAAGAAGAAACAAAAGAAGGCTACATTGCAAGAAAGAGAAATTTTCTTATATCAATTTTTTCTGTTTCATAATATTGGAAAATATATCATAACTCCAAAATAAACTGAGAATAGCAAATTACCTAAAAAAGGAAGCCCATACTATAGTGGCCAATCTGATTCAGAGAATACATCTGTTATGTTAAGAACACACACACACACACACACACACACACACACACACACACAACAGATATTTAAATTGTCGCCAGTAAACAGAATAAGGAGGGATACAATAAGAAGGCTTAAAACACCAACAAAACAGTGCTGTTATAGAAATAAATGAGCAAATAGTTCTGAATAACGGAGGTGGGGGCATGTGTGGTAAATCCTATTATATAGTAAAATTGACTTCAAGCAGTAAATGTTGACGGTTTTGTCTTCAGCATAATATAACCTCTAAGTCACATGCTGAGAATCTTTCTCTGTTGAGACAGATGGCATCAGTTCTGCCTGCTACATGTCTGAGTCAGTGTTAACAGTTTACAGATCAAATGTAGCAGTTCCATATTTTCAAGATATCATGAGAAAATTTGACCTGTCCTTTTTTGGTCAAATCTTGCTTAATTACATAATTTAAAACGCTAAGTGACAAGTCAGGAGAATTTTCTTTTGCCAACAACTGATGATGCTATAAAATGGCTAAGGTCATTGTAATTTTGATGATCTTAAAAATATGACTTGAGATTAATCTTGGAAATGTTTTTTACATTTGTTTCATACTGCTGAATTTATGCAATATTATTTTTAAAAACTTGCAAATTCAGTCTAAGTTACGGAGTTTTGTTACATTTTGCTTATATGTAAGTTCGGCTAGGAGCCAATAAGGTATTTCCAGTAAGTATCAGGATTTCCCTAATGAGTAGATTAAATCAATTATTTATAATCATAGTGTTATTTTATTCATAAGCATAAAATAATCATATTATAAGCAGTTAAAATTTTTTTTCTCTTTTCCCATCTCTACTCTGCTGACTTTGCAATATGATATGCTCTTGTGACCTACCAAGCAAACAATTTCATTTTCTCAGTAGGGATGGTATTACCAAAAGGGTGAAAAGATGAAAGAATGGAGTGCCCAACACAATATTACATACACACAGTAGATGCTTAACAAATGTTTGCTTCTTAATCTACATATAGAAAATTACACAATTAATAAACTCTATAAATTAACTCAAAGTAAAAGCATCTAGTAGCCATAATTCAGATCAAGAATTATTACACTGTTAACAACTTAGAAACTTCGCTAGAACCCTCTACATTTACCACCCCCTTTTCTACCCAAAGGTAAACACTATTCTAATTTTTACCACCATAGTTTATTCTGTTTTATAGTCATAACACCTCACACATGGAAGATAATAAATATTTGTTCTAAAACCATAATTTAGATTTGTCTATTTTTTAACTTTACATAAATGCAATTGCATAGTATGTATGTTTGTGTGATTCATCCATGTTTGGATGGCAGCAGTCCAGGTCTGGTATTTTTTTTAGAATATTTTTAGAACTGTTTTGTGTTCACAGTAGAATTGGAGTCAGGTACAGAGATTCCCATATATCCCCTGTCCCCACACATCAACAGCCTCACCTTTTATCAATCTCCCCCACCAGAGTGGTACATTTGTTACAATTGATGAACTACATCGGCACATCACTATCACCCAAAGTGCATAGCTTACATTGGGGGGTCATTATTGATGTCATACACTTTGTGAGCTTACATAAATGTATAATGACATGTATCCATCATTATAGTGTCATACATGATATTTCCACTGCTCTAAAAATCCTGTGTTCTACCTAGTCATCTTCCTTCTCCAACCCCTGGAAACTGCCAATTTTTATAATGTGTCCATAATTTTGCCTTTTCTTTGACTAGATTGCCTTGAATCTCATACAGTTGGAATCACGCACACAGCATGTAATCTTTTCACACTGGCTTCTTTCACTTAATAATACGCATTTAAGTTTCTTTCATGTCTTTTCATGGCTTGATAGTTCATTTCTTTTAAGTGTTGAATAATATTCCATTGTCTAAATGTACCACAGATTCTTTCTTCACTTACTAAAGGGTATTTTGGTTGCTTCCAAGTTTTGGTAATTATGAATAATTACAAATATTTAAACTGTTACAAATATTTATGTGCAGCAAACCAATTTTTAAAAAAGATAACATGAAACCCTATTCTATTTCTAATCCAGTGAGTCCTAATAATGAAAAAAGTTCATGATTAATGAGTATAGATATAATACAGAGGAAAGAGGAATCATTGGGTTAGAAGGTCACATAATGACATCATATGGTTTTAATTTTCAGTGATCTTTGTGCTAAGTAGTTATTAGTCATATGAACTAATATGATGAACAAAAGATCAAGATACCTATTGATTGGTATAAAATATTTTTCTAAGATATGACTCATTGCTTTACCTCAAGGGTCTAAGAGGACATTCAAATTAGGTCTTTATTTACAAAGTCTATTGCTTGTGTTACTAAATTTCATAATGACAACATAAGACAAGGGTCACATATTATCTTTAAGACAGAAAAAATGTTTTGTAACCTAGGGTAATAGGAAGATATTGTTTCATTTGAGAACAATGGCTACCAGCAGTGGTGTGTGTATGTGTATACATATATATATTATATATATTAAGCTACAGATGCCTTATCTAATAATATATACACCAGCATTTTTGTTAAGTACCAACTGATCTTTTGTTGTAGCAAGTAAAAAGAAAATGAATTTTTAAGTTTCATGAATTCTCCTGTGATATTCTTTTGCAAACTTAAATAAATCATGTTTCTGTAGATATGTAAATGGTGTTACTTTCTTTTACTTTTCTTTTTAAAGCTAAGGTTACTAAAAATATGTAGTGCCAGACCATAGAGAATTAAATCTGATAGCATATGCTGGTGGAGCCAGAAATTATTAAAACAGACACAGTACGTGGTGTGTTGAGAGTCAAAATTAGATTAGGTATTTAGTTATGCTGTTTCAACCTTCATCATTGACTTTTTAGGACTAATGTATTAAAGAGACCATGCCAAAGAATGGAATCATCTCTTTTTGCTTATTGTGGTTCAAGTTGGATCTTGCTTAGAAACAGAAATATGGATGAGATAACTCAATGATTAATTAAATCAGCTGGTGTTCTGTCCTTGGCCTAGACCAGGGATTCTCAAACTTGACTATATATCAAATTCACCTAAGGAGCTTTAACTACTATTGGAAGCTTAGGTTTGTATGTGCAGGTGTGATTTTATTGGTCTGGAGTGTGGCCTCAGCTTCCTGATTCTAATGTATAGCCAGGATGAGAACTCCTGACATAGTTGGGTAACATATTAGAAAGGAACATTGATTTTGGAGAGTCAGAATTGACCCGTTAGAACTTCAGCTATAAGAATGATTTATGAAGGTCAGTAAAACCTAATGAGCCTCTGAAACAGAGCTGTTGAGAGATTAAATCAAATTATTCATGTGAAAACTGATGGCACGGTATTTGGCATGTGATAGACATTAATAAATATTATTTTTCTAGTCTCTCCTGTCTCAGTTCTCTGTACCCTGGCCCTTTAAAGGATAGGAGAACAATTATAATAGCCACTGTTTACTACCTGTGTGGTGGTTCTATTTTCTTTATATTCTAGTTCTGGTTCAAAGAACATTGCTGGTTAATATGGAGATAAAGGTGATAAACATATTATGCTTCTAGTTCCTTCACCCCATATCTGATCTGTTACTTTCTTCAGGTCTCTGTTTAAATGTCATGTCCTCTGGGAAGCCTTTCCTAACTGCTCCCTCTATCCCAACTTAGGTTGAATTCCACTGAATCTCACATCCATGATATTGCTAATGAATCTACAGAATTTACCATTGTATTTCCCAGGGCACATAGTGCTCAGTTAATAAATTGAACTGGATAAGTAAATAAATAAATAAATTGAACTGGATAAGTATTTAACAAAAGTTAAAATACTACTTTAAACTAAAATAGTATTACAACAGCTAGGATAAGGCAGTATTTATCTGAAGGTCAAATAGATGGTTTTAATATGAACATAATTTTTGATACTATACAAAGTGCTTCTACATGAGTAATTTTATCTAACCTTTTCGTTCTTTTTTTTTCTTCTTTTTTTTCCTATTTATATTCTCAAAAAGTATTTTTTTTGACTGTCTACTCTCTTGTGACAGACACCCTTCTAGATATTGGAGATATAGATGTGAACAAGACCAACAATGTCTTGGTTTTCTTTTGAGTTCACATTAGCGTCAAGGTGGATAGGAAAGAAAATGACTAAACAACTTAATATTATTTCAGTGGTAGTAAATGTTCCCAAGTAAAGGGTATGACAGAAACTGACTGGTGTGTGTGTGTGTGTGTGTGTGTGTGTGCGTGTGTGTTAGAGATGTTGCTTAAAGTCTTCTCTGAGAATCCAGCACCATAGCTGTGACCTGAAAGACAATGAGCCAAGCATGGGAAGATCTGAAGGTGGCAAATTGCAGGCCAATGAAATTGACAGTGCCAATTCCCCAAAATTAGTCTGAGTTGCTATATTCTATGAGCAGCGAAAGGCTCATGAAACCCCACAGTGAGTGAGGGGAGAAGGCTAGAAAATGAAATTAGTTGATAATTGGGGATCAATTCCAGTAGAGCCTTGGTGAGAAGTTTGTTTTTTATTCTAAATATGATGAGAAATCATTGGCATATTAAAGATACTGGAGGCTTGAACATTTATATTTAAGCATATTAGATTCATATATTTTTAAAAAAAAAAACAACTTGAATGACATGTGAAACATGGATTATGAGGGTAGTAGTGGTAGGGTGTGGGGGATATATGAGCACTAGAGTGGAAGCTTTGCAGCTGTCCATGCGAGAAGTGTTGGGAAATCGTCCTCAGGAGCAGCAGTTAAGATCAAGAAGTGCATGAAAGGAATACATTTTGGAGTTACAGCCGGCAGTACTTGCTGATGGACTGGGTGTTGAGTGGGGGTGGTATTAGTTGAAGGTGTGAACAGGCCAGCTCTCGTGATGGGGGCTTGCTGTTTGGGTGGTGTGTGGAGGTCTAGGTTTTTTCATGCACCCCTGGGAACTTCCAAAGAGCAGAGCTTTGGTAGTGAATCCTTTTTTTTTTTTTTTTAAGATTTTATTTATTTGACAGAGAGAGAGAGAGAGCATGCATAAGGAGGGGAGAGGGCAAAAGGAAAGGGAGAAGCAGATTCCATGCTGAGCGGGGAGCCCCATGCAGGGCTTGATCCCAGGACTCTTGGGTCATGACCTGAGCTGAAGGCAGTTGCTTAACCAACTGAGCCACCCAGGTCCCCCTTCAGCAGTGAATCAATCACTCCTCCTAACTATAGCTTCGGCCATGGTTGTTAAGGAAAAACTTTGCTGAAGATTAAAGATCTCAATAGTTTCTTCAAGGGTGATTAGGGTTTGGAAAGTTGGGTTCAAGAACATGAAAGTAGAGAAGAAAACTTGAAAATGTTTGAGAGGCAGTGAGTAGATCAGTTTGTGTGGATCAAGAATTAGTGTAGGGGAACAGTGAAAGATACATATGGAAAACAAACCTGGGTTCATTTCTTGGAGAGCCAAAAATGTCATACACAAATCTATGCTTTATGGCTTTATGGAACTAAAAAAGTTTTTTGAGAAAGCCTGATCTTAGCATACGAGGCGAATTGATCTAGCAATGCTTACATAATGGCTTAGAGGGGAAAAAAGCCTGAAAGCAAGGGAACAATGTATATACTATTCAAGCAGGATTATTCATTCATTAATTTATTCACTTGCTCAATTAACATATATTCATTGGGCACCTGCTATATGCTAAAATCCAGTGGTCGGCAGGGCTCTGTTTTATCTAAAAGTGAAATTAAATATGATTAGGGAAAGTTGGAGCAGGTTAGATGCTCACAAAGAGAGGTTGAAAGACAAATCTCTCAAATGCCCAGAAAAGCAGCTTGCTTTTATTATCTAATTCCATGACATTACGATTCATAGCTCTATTTGTGCACATGAGACTGATTCTTTCCCAAAAGATATATTTTTAGATACCTTTAATACTGTTCTATAAACTAATTCTACATTTTATATACTTACATATGTATGTTTTAAAGGCCATCCAACTGGTTTAATATTCAAAGAAGCCAGATAACATCATTTAAATCAAACTATTTTTTTATTTTATGTTAGTACACTGCATTCCTTTGAACATAGATGCATTTTACATAAAGACAAATTTGCTGTTATACAACTAAAAGATACCACTTACCATTAGATGATTGCACTAAACTAAGTCTTTTTTAACTTATCTATGGGAAGAACTATTAAAGTAAAATGCAAGTCTTTCCCTTATCTTAGATTACATGATATCTAGTATGGATTTTTGTTAAAGCTTCTGTCATGAATGAAACCCTAGCGCAACTACATTTGACATTATAATCCTTGACCAAAAGATATGTATAGGGAATGAGGGAGAGCAAAATACATGACGCCGAAATATGCCACCTTGGCATGTACATTGATTATTTTGAGCTGTAGGCAAGACTAAAGGAAATCTTTTACCTCTCCCTTAATTACCTAAAATAATTTAGATAGAGGTGAAAGCCCAAAAAAGAGAGCTATTAACAAAGATAATTGTTATCTGAAAGACCTATCTATATAGCAAGGCATGCATGTAATTACCAAATGTCAGCTCTTCTTATTTTCCTGTGAAATGTGCTCCTCCTCTTTCAAACCCCAGGGGTTCAGGAGCCCAGGCCCCTATCCCACTTCTTAGAATGGTATATACACCCCAACTAAGTGACTTGTCCTTGGGTCTCATATTTTTTATGGAGCTCCTATAAATATGTAATAAAATTAGTTTTTCTCTTGTTAATCTGTCTTACATCAATTTAATTAATAGGCCAACCAAAAGAACCTACTAGAATAGAGAAAAAATTTTCTTCTCCTACAGGAACAGAGTATATATTGAGTGTATTATAAGAATTGGAAAACAAAGTGAAAATTTCTGACTTTTCCAGCCTTTACAAAAGAATAGTCACTGAAATTCAGAGAACATTGATAAAATTTCAGTGAAACAAAAAATGCATACCAGGAGATGGGTGGGGGAGGCTACTGTCAGTCACAGCACTGTTGATCTTCTGTACTGACCAACATATTGAGAGGCTGGTTCCACCTTCCCATTTTTTCCCCAAATGTTTCAATTCCAAGATTGGGGGACTCTTTCTCTGAACCCATGCCTAATTTTATGTAAAGGTCAATGAAAAAAAAAAAAGGAAAAAAACCTGCCTGAAGACCATTTAGATATCACATTTTTAGGAATTTTAGGAAGTGAGTTTTACCTATATGTGAACATAATTCTAAACTAGAATAAAACGCCACCATATATTAGAAGAAAGGAACCTGATAAAACCACTTGTCAGTATTTTATAGTGGGAAAAATTGGCCCATCAGCTCCCAATGTTCATAAGTTTGCCATGAATTTTACTCAGAGTCTCTGTGGTTATTTTTATCCCTTTGCTTTGGGCCCATTACAGCCAAACAATAGTTGTATTATTCTTTATGTTTTCCTAGAGAGTAGAACATAATTCCAGGTTTTAATTACTCACATGAGATTGGTAAACTTTTCAGAAATGAAAGCTGTCTGACAAATTCATTATACAGACATGAACAGAATCATAACTACAATATGTGCTTGGGCATTTTCTTTCAAAGAGTATTTCCTTCATACAGTGTTTTTTGAAACCTACATTATGTTTTCAAAGTAATACTTGTATTAGGAAACATGCTGATAATATCACATTTTCCTCTCCTGAAAACATGAAAAAATGTGCTTATAGTCCTTGCTTATAGTCCTATAGTAAATAATTTGACTTCATACTTAAAGTAAATCATTAAATAAAACTTCAAATGATTGCATTAAACAAAGTAAAATCACATTATTTCTAACACAAAATTCTTTATTAAGGACTGTATTAGTTAATGAGCACTGTTACAAAAGGGAAAAAGAGAGCATTTAATCAAGATGTAGCATGGCTCTAAAGCTCATTTAGCAAGCAATTACGTCTGTTTCACTGAAAACCAGCAGGCTGTGCCTTAAGTCAGTTTCCAGGTGAGGCAAAGCAAATGCCACTGATGTCTTGCTTTAAATATAGACAAAGTTAATAATGAATCAAAATCAACACATTCACCACTATAAGATACATGAATTTTTACGTTAATTAAATTACTTCTAAATAAACTTGAGTACTGATCTTGATGTTGTACCCAGCAGTCAATTAATAAAGTTTAATTTAGTCCCATCTCTTTAACAACAAAAGATATTAGAAGTTAAAAGTGTATTTTTTTTTAAATAGGATGGTTAAGTTTTATCAGTCACTCAGGTAAGAGCTTTGGAGTCTCTTCTCACTCAAAGAAGAATATAATGCATTTAATTGTTCAGGTGATAAAACTCCATGTAAAAATTAGTTAATAGATACCATTTTATTTCTTCTGACCTTATTTCCCCTAATTTTACAAAACAGTAATGAATGGTTGAGTGAAATTGGTAGCTAAGTGATATTACTAGATATTAACAGAGACTGTATGACAGATGAGGAAAACGTTTATTGAGCAACAATTGAATAATGAACCCATAAGAATGGCTGAGATTATGTTTATGTTCTTTGACTTCTAATGATATCTAGTGTTTATTCTTCAGTTTTATTGGTTAATAAACTTTAGTTGGTATACTTCCTCATTCAGCCTCTCTTTCTGCAGCTCTTATTTACAGCTTTATGATGCTAAAGGTAGACAATTTAATGACATAAACAAAAGCACAGAGTTAATAGCATCCAACTCTCCCAGTAGGAATCAGGAAGAATTGTAAATGATAGTTGACCTATATCTTAAAAAGTTAACTTTTCCATTAAAAAATATTACACTGGGTGAGAAACACAAAATCTTGTTTTCCTAAGCTCTTAAATTCTATTAACTATTTCAAGAAAAGTTAAAATTATTTTTAATAAGTCTGTCATTAATTTTGCAGTTAAGCAAGTCACAAATATAATTAAACTTTTTAGAGTGAGCATTTTTTGTGAGAGATATTGATCCTATTATGAGATACTTCTTTTAATTTTTTATCCCTCTCCCCCTTGTAACTTAATCAATAGACAGTGTCTGAACCTAGTATATTCACAGTGCTGTAAAAAGCTTTAGGACTAAAACATAAATTTGGTGTGTTGATTCCCTCCTTATTCATCCAACAAAAAAAATATTATTTAAGTACCTACTATTTGCCTAGAACTGTGCTTGGCACTGGAAATTAAATGATTAGGAAAAACATCATTCCAATAAATGCTAAAATACAATTTGGACAAATGCTATAAAGGAAAGCTATATGGGGCAAAAAGACAATATATAAGAGGGGTCTGACCTCATCAAAGACATTAGGAAGTTGTTTCCAAAGCATATGACACAAGACCAAAAATGCAAAGGATGCCTAGTAATTAACAAGGGGAAAATAGGTGTGTTAGGCATAAGGCTGAACATTCCAAGCAAAGGAAAATCCTATGCAAATGTGAAGATTTTTTAAGAGCAGAGCAAGTAAGATGAGTCAAAGAAGGCAAGTGTGCCTAGAGAGGAATGAGCCACACCTTTCTTTAATTTGTAGAACAAAGTATGGAACAATGACTTAATTTGAAGAAAATTTCTTAAATTTAAGAAAATTTTAAGAAAAAGTATAGAGCAATGACTTAATTTTAAACATTGAGATATTTTAAGTGAAAAGGTGAACTCGTTGCATTTGTGCTTTGTGGAGATGGTCTTGGCTACACCATAATTCTGGAGAGCTTATTAACAAGAGTCCAGACTAGAAATGGCCACAAAAATTAGGAAGGAATACCCAAGGAAAGAGAAGGGTTACTTATTTTAAGATACTGGCACAGTATCTAAGTATCTTAGTAAAATATCTAAGTATCTTAGTAAAATATCTAAGGAGGTAGAGAGAAATAGACGTATTCAAAATATTTTTAGGAAGTAAAATCCTTAGAACGTGGTAATGGATGCATATGAGAATGAATGATGATCCCACAAACATACCTAACTAGCAGAATTGTATAATGAATTAAGATAGTAAACACTGAGAGAAGATCAAGTATAGTAAAGAGTTTGGATGCTGTTCATGAGTTAGATTTAGAGCAGTTAGGTTGAAAATATATCCCAGAGGAGATATATTCCAGAGATATATCAAGAAATATCCCTTAGTTTGTCTAGAGTTCATATATTGGAAGTCTGAATTGGAAATATTGATTTGTGAGTCATCTACCACTATTTTCTGAATGTTTGTGTCTTCTCAACATTCATATGTTAAAATCTTAACCCCCAAAGATGATGATATTAGGAGGTGGGTCTTTTGGCAAGTGCTTAAGCCATGAGAATGGAGCCCTCATTAATGAGATTAATGCCACATAAAAAAGTCTCTAGAGGGATTCCTAGCCCATTCTACCATGTGAGAACACAGTGAGAAAGTGCTATGAACCAGGAAGAGGGCCTTCAGCAGAATGTGACCATGCTAGTATCTTGATCTTTGACTTTCTAGGCTCTAGAATCATGAGAGGTAAATTCTGTTGTTTATAAGCTACCCAGTCTCTGGTGTTTTGTTGTTCATTCCCAACAGACTAAGAACTAAGACATCTGCATATAGGAGGTAATTGAAACCAAAGATAGGGATGATATTATCTCAAAAGAGAAAATAGTAGAAGCAGAAAAAGAACAGAATTTGGGTCTGAATATTTACTCCATGTTTTAATAGCCTCAAAGAGCTCATATTTTCAAAAGAAAAAAGAAATACACATACACCCACATCAAAAACCTTTAAAATACACATTGTTAATGGCCATTAATAGTCTAATTTCCTTCTGTGAGGTCCAGAACAAAATATGTGATTGTTGTGGCTAAGGAGTTCTGATTGGTAGGATGGAAGAAAACATAGACATCCATGTGCAATTCATACAATTAAGAATATGATCATTTCTGTGAAAATGTCATCTAATCTCAAATGAAAGAAAATTTGAGAGTCCATATACTGGGGTGGATCACAATGCTGGATTAATTAAACATAAAGTGGAGAGAGGAGAGAGAAAGATATGAAAAGCTTCAGGGTACAGTCTGTCAATAAAATATTTGCATTTTGAGTGCAGAGAAAAATTAGAGGATAAAAAAAATATGCACACAATGTTTTGGGAGCACAGAGAACATAGTTTCTAACTCCCTCTAATGGAATCTCAGGTGGCTTCATAGATTAAGTAGCACTTGTTATATAGGAATTTTCCATGTAAATGAAGGAAAGAACTTTTTTTTTAAGTTAGAAAATTTTTTTATTTAAATTATTTTAGGAAATATGGGGCATCTAGGTGGTTCAGTTGGCTGAGTGGCTGACTTTTGGTTTCACGTCAGGTCATGATCTCAGGGTCATGGAGATTGAGCCCCATGTCCGGTTCCATGCTCAGTGGGGATTCTGCTTGAGGATTCTCTCTCTCCCTCTCCCTTTACCCCTTGCGTGCCCTTTCACTCTCTAAAATAAATAAATCTTTAGAAAATAAATTATTTTAGGAAAGAAATGAAAAAGCATCTATCTCTCACTACCCATGAGATGAAATATCTGAGGCGAGAGAGAATAAATTGAATAAATCCCACTGAAAGGCAAGTGGAGGTAGGGTGGAGGTTAACCTCCACTGAGGAGGCTGAGGAGGTAACTACTACAAAGTATAGGATTGACTTTGAACAAAATTTTCTCTAAAACTTTCTCAGAGAACATAGGAAAGAAAGATAGTCTGTGATGAGAAATGGCTTGTGGAGAACAGGGAAGGATTTAAGGATATTGTGAAGAAAGAGTTGATGATATTATTAGAGAGAATGGATGTGTGGGGTGACTTAAGAGATCTGAATAATGGTTTGTGTACGATGGAGGTTTCCAAACAGCAAAAATGCCTATTTTCTTAAATTGTGTGTGTGTGTGTTTGTGTTCGTAGCCTTTGACCTGAACATGAACATATTTTACAAAATATATCTTATGTATAGCTTTATAGTATATACATATGTGTGTGTGTATACACTACATGTATATATTACATCCATATTATACATTGTATGTGTATGTATACTGTACATAGTACACATATATACATTGTACATATGTGCACATTGTACATATATATGTATATAATATGTATGTGTATATAATGTGAAGTATCTTGGGTATTAAAAGAGTAGCTAGGCAATGACTGATATCTATTTATCTATTTCTTTTTTCTTATTTATCTATTTCTTGTCATAAATACTCAGATGGGAACTCTACTCTTTTAAATTATTGTTTTTGAGAAATTATATTACTTATAAAAGGAAAAATCTTAAAGCACCATATACATCAGGAAAATTTTGATTCTATTTTGGAAAGTTAATTATAATAATAAAAGCTACCATTTATTAAGCAATTATTATGTTTCAAATATTGCACTGAGGATTTCATACCTGTTATCCACTTTAATTCTTATATACCTAGTTTTATCATTTTCTCATTCCCATTTTGTAGATGCCCAAACTGACTGATTAAATCATTTGATCAAGATCACTGCCTTCTGAACAAGAGGGCAGGGTTTCTAAGGGTGATCTATTCAAGTTCAAACTCCTTGGCCCCAGCCACTCCCTAGGTTAAATCTCATAATGATTTATGTTCTGGAAATCAAATTTCAGGGATTTTTTGTTTCTGTTTTGGAGACAGAGAAAAAGTGCTCTCCTCCCTCCATGCAGGGGATCTGGGGAGAGGTAGAGGGAAAGGGAGAGAGAACCTCAAACAGGCTCCATGCTCAGCAGGAAACTGACCCAGGCCTCCATCTCAGGACCTGGAGATCCTAATCTGAGGTGAAATCAAGAATCTGATGCTTAACCAGAAGATCTGAGTCTACAGTGACTTATTATAAAAATGCAGGTAAATATTTATCATGAGTAAATATGAAATATACTGATTCACTATATTTTATACATATAGAAAGGGACAGGAAGAAATAAGGAAGGCCTAGCCTGAAACTCTTAACTTAATTATTAATGTAGGAAACCTTAAAAGAAATTGAAGTTTAGAAATTATGTGTTCAACAGATATCAACCAGTAATTAGCACCACCTATTTCAGAATTATACTGATAGAAAAATAAAGGAGCAAAATTAAAAAATAGCCCAGCATAAAACCTTTTAAGAAGCTCTTAACTTTTTCCCTCTGCTTGAAACTGAAACGAAGCAATGAAACAGCATTTTGAGGCTATTCCTAACAGAATCACAGAGCTAAATGTGCTAGAAAAAGCAGAGAATTTTTGCACAGATGGTCTGCCATAGAACTTGCCAAATTAGCCTAACGCACAGAAATTCTGGGAAAGGCTTTTCTGCCAATGGGCAAATATAGTGCCTTTTAAATCTGGATTGCCAAAACTGAAGTCTGAGAATGTCATACTGTGATACTGCTTATCTTTGATGAAAACCATAAATAACAAGAAGATTATATTATATAGTTTTGATTAAAAACAAAAAACCAACTGTGACTCAAATCACTGGACTGAAAATGTAGCCCTACCTTGTCCTTGCAGTCACGGTCCCCCACCCCCCAACTCCTGCCCCAGTCTCTCCTCAGCCAGATTGATCTGTTTAAAATGCAGATCTCATCATGCCATGCCCTGCATACAACTGTTCAATGGCTTCCTTTTGTTCTTGGGATAAAACCCCAAACACTGGACATACTGCAGTCCTGCATGGTATGAATGCCTCTCTTCTGGCTGACCACAGACCACACTGGCTTGCAGCTCTAGCTGGCCCCAACCTGTCACCTTCCCCATGAGCATTTGCTATTTCCTACATATGGAAATTCTTCCTAGACCACTCACCACCTTGCTACTGACCATTACCAAGTTAACTGGAGGTCAGACCAAACTTTTTCTATCAGGAAAGCTTTTCTCGTCAATCCCTACCACTTGCACTGGATCAGTGTGGCCTGTTTGTTGAATCTCAAAGAATCTTACATTTTTCCTTTAAATAAAGTTTAGCAAAGTGCCTGAATTGTATGTGTTGACATTTATAGGATGGGGCATGAATGGAACTAAAATGTTTTAAACATAAGTTGGAAAATAACAATAAAAAAAGGAGGCATTGACATTATAGTCATAGATATGTTTGTGGTAAAAATTCCAATCCTAAGAAATATGGAAATGAGTGTAGAAATTATATTTACATAAAAAACTTTATGCAAGATTTTTAAAGACAAATGAAACACTGGCTTACTACTTTACTAACAGTTCAAAATGAAATACCCTAGTGGTAATACTTGTACAACTCTCAGAATATACTAAAAACCAGTGAATTTTACACTTTTAAAGGATAAATTTGGGAGTACATGGCTGGCTTGATCTGTACTGCATGTAATTCTTGATCTTGTGGTCATGAGTTCAAGCCCCAGGTTGGGCATAGAGCTTACTTAAAACAAATAATAAAATGGGGCGCCTGGGTGGCTCAGTTGTTTAGGCATCTGCCTTTGGCTCTGGTCATGATACCAGGGAGCCTACCTTTCCCTCTCCCTCTGCTCCTCCCTACCCTGCTCATTCTCTCTTTCAAACAAACAAACAAACAAACAAACAAACAAACAAATAAAATCTTTAAAAATAATAATAATAAAATAAAAAATAAGGGTAAATTTTATGGTATGTGAATTATATGTGAGTAAAGCTGTTATTAAGGCAAAAAAAAGCAATGGTTTAATGTAGCAATTAGAACTTAACAGAAAATGCTCAGCTCAGTAGCCATAGTTTATTCTCTATATATTCTTTTAAGATTTTATTTATTTGAGAGAGAGAGAGTAAGAAAGCAAGAGAGAGAGCTTGAGCAGCGGGATAGACAGAGGGAGAAGCAGACGCCCCACTGGTCAGAGAGCCTGATGGGGGACTTGATCCCAGGACCCTGGGATCATGACCTGAACCTAAGGCAGATGCTTTACTGACTGAGCCACCCAGGTGCCCCTATTCTCTATATTTTTGGTGCCATCAAATAAAAAGACAAATCCAGACTCTGGAGAGGAGTGACGTTATTCTGAAAGACTACATCAGTAGGGGGAGAACTATTGCAATAGAAAGAATACTCCCACTCATGAGAACTTTCAGTGTCTCCGTGGCCAAGTAGAAGAGGCTTTTCTTTTATAGGGAGGAGTAAGCCTGGCTAGAGATAACTGGGCACTGGGGAGCAGGATGAGTAGATGGCATGGTTGGTCAATTGAACAGGAAATTCCCTGTGGTCAGCTGATTCTCAGGGCGAGCAGTTAAGAGCAGGTTGTTCAGCCTTCCAATGCTTGCTCATGCTCTGGGATGAGCTAAACTCAGGGACCTTTGGGAAACAGAGAAGTCCAACTAAAGTTTGGTCAATTCAAATTAGTAAGCATTTTTCCAGTTTGGTCAGTGGGGACAAACAGTTCGGCTACCCAGTTATGAGACAAAGAATGAGAATTTGGAGTGTCTGTGTCTGGCCTTGCCAAAGTACACAAGGGGAACGCCCATTAGTCTTACCTCAGTCGTGTGGGCAAAAGTGATTCGTTGTAGTAAACTGTCTCCTGGGATACCAAAGGGTGGGGAGATTTATAAATTGCCACTTTTTTTCCGGTAGGAGAGGGGTTCGGTTGAACTTCAATATTGTCAGTACTCTCTAATAAGAATGCCTCAAAAAGGTGTTTTTGGTTACATTCATATATGCAGTGGTCAGTGCAGTCTGTCAAATGGGACAGATCCCAGATCACATTAAACAAGTGAATTCTCAGCACCCCAAACATAATTAGCTACGGATGTCTGCAGCAGATGGATAGGCCAAGGAGGAGGTTCCTGTTTGTAGTGCAAGAATTTTCTGTGTTTGAAATATTGTCACTTTATTGTAAAATATCAAAGTTCACAAATTTATTATTGCTTTGGGAAGCATTTCTGTGGGCATCCTGATAGAGAGGGTTAGAACACAGCTTTGGCAATAATTGTAGGCAGTATTAAATATTTTATGAGAAATACATTAGTGTAAATCACCATTTTTAAAAGTGAAACATGAATCACTACCCAAAGAATTGGACTTAGTGCAAGAAATCGTGATTTATCTGCACTGTTGATACTGTATATGTAAATGCCATTTCTCAGAAGCATAAAACTCTGAGTATAATATATTGGTTAGTGTAAGCAGTGTAATATATATTTTTCAGGCTGTGCTAGTTTCATTAATCATATATTTTAAGAATTTTAAGCTTATTTTTTATGAGGCATTGCATTACAAGTGGCATTGATATGCATGTGTAATTTATTACTTGGAAGTGAATTATCCTACACTATTTTATGTGCTTGATATATTGATTTTCAGTTGTGATAGATCATTTTAAGATTGCACAACTTTACTCATGGTGATTTATCTGCAGAATCACATAGACTGGGGCAAGCTGATGCAGCCCTTTGAACACTTTCTATCAGCTATAAATAGAGTTGTTAACTGGAATTCTTAACCCCAGTAGGGAAACATATTTAGCAAGTTGAAAGAAATAACTTTCATCCAAATCTAATTAGTTGTTGAATAAGTGCCCATAAAAGATAGTTTCAATATGTCTTTTTCTTCGATATGCTCATCTTGTAGCCCATTTTTTATCAATAGGCAATAAAGTATACAGTCAAAGGAAGAGAAAGATGTCATTAGTTTGCTTAAAAGATGTCTTCTATGACGACAGATTGTCTTTTAATCCTTATCAGCTCAAACACACACATTTGCATTGACTTGAATTATAATCACCCTCTTCCTTTGTGGTAAACTCCCTTTGAACAGAGTTCCATGGAGGAAAACAAAACAAAACATACAATGCCTAAACATCAAGTATGTGGAGATATTGCATAGAGGAACCAGAAAAGTGAAGGGGAGTATTTTTGGAATTCGGGCAGCATTTTTGGAATACTTCCTAGAATTTCTAATAAACCATATGAAGGCTACCTTGTAAAAATATGCCGTCTTGTCACTGGTGCCAAGGTACTTAAACACAGGAGTATTTGAAGGAATATATACTGAGAGATTTCTTCTTTGCTCTCTTATCTTAGGTACCACCTAAATCCCCCTATCTCTCAATTGTCGCTTTTTCCCTTCCTCCCTTCCTCCTCTTTGTTGCCATTGTTATTGTTTATAAACATTGCTCCTCACTTTGGTTTCCTAGAGATTAGGAGGGCTTGTTCCTAATTTCCATCAAGTCTCTGCTTAAATAGCGTTTTACTAATGTGTTTCCTGCATATAGAAGAGCTCTAGGCACACTCTAAACCCTTAAAATTGTTAAATAAATTAAGGAAAGAGTGAATTGAGTGAAATTGGGTTTGAGACTACACATTCAACTGCAACATAGTGGTTGCAAATTTGGCCCTAGAGTTCGGCAATTTCTTAGTACTCCCTAGCTATTTAGCCAAGGACAGGTTGCCTAAACTTTTAAACCTCAGTGTTTTCTGAAAAAGACAGTACCTTTTCCCTGAGTTTTTGTTAGCATTTAATTAGATGATATAAGCAAATCACTTATCACATTTACCTGGCAGATTTATGCTCACAATAAATATTGGCTGTTGCTATTATTATTATTCTTTATGTATACCACTTAATGCTCTACCTCAAGGCTCTTTGTGCATTTAAGCTTTTCACAAATGTGTTGGCTTTTGACTTGAAATAAGAGCTATAATTAATGAGAGTGAGGTACTTCTTTATTTGCTTAAATAGAATAGCTTGCACCTAAAATGAAATAATCAGATTTGAATTTTAATATCGTACCTTTGATGAAGTTTTAGAATATAAGTGAGGTTCAGTGGGGTGGAGTCTGAAGCCGATGACCAAGAAAGAATTTTTGAGACATCTTTGGTGCAAAATGGTGGTTTATTAAAACACGGGGACAGGACCCATGGGCAAAGAGAGCAGCTGCTGCTGCTGCACCGGGGCTGTGAGGAGTGGTCCATGATACACTTGCAAGTTGGGAGGGGGTCAGGGATAGTGCAAGTCTCTAAGGAATTTTGGAAGCAAGGTTTCCAGGACCTTGAGGGAGCTAGCTGTTGTTGGGAAAATGTCATTTATTACCATCTAATAAACAATAATCATGAGACCCTTCAGATGTATGTCAGTGGGCCATATTCTTGGGGATAATTGCAAGCATGTATCTTGTAGGGTTTAGAGATAAAGGAAGTTTCCAAAGGAATTTTTGTTTGTTAAAGCAGACTTACAAGATCCTGGTTGGGTTGGGCGTCGGTCAGGCTAGGGTTGCCTTTTGCCTTTAGCAAAGTATTAAGGTGGAGGCAGTTGCGTCCCTAGAGGAATGTCACTCTTCTTGTTTCAAGGACTTGTCCCTGGGCTCTAGATAGTAAGGAAATTTAATAACTTTTCTTCTGCCTCTGTTTCCCACATCACCTTTGAAATAATTTTCAACATATTAATTCAAATGTGAAAAAAATTTTGTTTTATGACATGAGCGATATGGTGATTCTTTGCTGTATGTTTAGAAGGAATGTATTTTAAAGAAAATGATCAAAGGGAAAGGTGTGTTTGGGGAAACAGCATGCTTTCTTTTAAGATAGGGGCCGAACTGCCATAGGACTAAATTTGCATAAAAAGGTGATATGACTTTCTTGTGTCATGAATCTATAATTGCAGTAATGAATAAAAAAATTGTAAATAAGCAGCTCAAAACTACCTGTATAGAATTGCATTAAAAACAAACTTTTGAGTAACAAATTCGGACTCTCAGCTGTTATGGCAGCAACTGCCACTAGATGTCATGCACTTCTTACTCTGCCTTTTCGCAAAAGGTCTGTAGGTTCTGTTAAAAAAATATTGTCCTTCAGATTTTAAATTCCAGGCTCTTGATGGACATAGGTAATAAGTCTTTGGGGAGTACATTAGGATTTGATAAAATTAACTGTCACTTAGATTGCATCTATGTATACAACTAAGTACCCATTTTGATCAAATTGACCTGTTAATTTAGTCAAACTTAGATTCAATTAATTTGATAAGTCTGTTTTATGGATTTGACAAATACTTGCAAGGCATTTATTTTATCTAATTTTACCTGTGTGGATTTAAAACATGAATATAGTCCTTGTTATACTACGTATTTATTCAATTTCAGCCTCTGAGGAGTATTTTTGTATTCATGTCATGTAATGTCCATGCATATTGGGTCTGTGCTGTGACTTTAGCAGAGCCTATTCTAGAAGCACAATCACCTTGCACTCCATGGAATTTTGCCACTGGAGGAACAAAGAACAAAACACCCTCTAGAATATGCTCAGAGATCAGGAAGATAATTCTACCTTGTTTTTAAAAATAAATTCTTAAGAAGCTTGATTACACACTCTGATTTAAGATATAATATCTAAACTTTTATCTTGAAGTTGGTATAAATTTCTTCATCAACAATGTTTGGAGATGATTAGTGTAGCTAAGAGAACATGGGGCTGTAAGTTAGAAGACTTGTGTTAAATTGTTTAGCTTTCACTTACATCTACCTGAAAAAGCAAACATTGCCTAGCCATTTATGTATCTGAACTATAATTTTCCAATCTGTAATTTGCTTATGTGAGAATCACATGAGATAACATGTGTGAAAAATTATTACAAAATTACAATAATTTTGTAATGGTCCTGGTCCTGGTCATTCCTATCTTTTACATGTGAGCTGGGTAGGGGAAGGTACTGGAACCTCTTTAGGGATAATTGAGGGGGACAGAAAGGGGTGTGTGGGGGAATGGATAGGAGATACACTTAACATTTCTCCTAACTGCCTTTTTTCCTAGCCCCGCTCTTTTAGAATTAGTTCCATTTATGGAAGTTCTTTACTCTGTGCTGAAAATCAGCCCGATTTATTTTTCAAATATCACCAACTTTAGATTGAATTTGCCTCCAAATTTTCAGAGCAAGGTAGTTATTTGTGTTGATGCACCACAAACTTGAAATTGAATGTTAAATTTTCTTGTTGTAAAGGAAGTATGTTGGGTACCCCGATGGGTATCCCACCAATGGCATTTTCTCCCGGGCAACAAATATCTCCACAGGCTCCAAGTTTTGGCTGTGCTCTGTTATAAGCACTGTATGTTTCTTGCTAACTTTTTATGTAGATTCAATTTCCTATTCTTAGCTTTACTGTTTCTGTTCATATCAGGTTCTTGAGACATACAGTTCTCACTTAGAGTGTCCTAACAAGATACTGTCTCTCTTTTTTTTTTTTTTAAGATTTTATTTGTTTATTTGTCAGAGTGAGAGAGAGAGAGAGAGAGAGAGAGAGAGAGAGAGCTCACAAGAAGGGGGAGTGGCAGGCAGAGGGAGAAGCGATGCGGAACTCAATCCCAGGACCTTGGGATCATGACCTGAGCAGAAGGCAGGTGCTAAACCGACTGAACCACCCAGGTGTCCCAAGATATTTTCTAAATAAAGGTGGTTCTTACCTCGAGTGGAGCTCTCGAATGCTAGTGGTAAAAATTACATTTTATTTCTTTTAAAATTTACATGTTACATACTATGGTATTTATTGCATGAAATCAATAAGATCTGTAGACCTAGTGTCAACAGGTATTATGGTATTAGAAACAAAACCTTTGCATTATTATATATATTATATTATATATATTAAATATATATTAAATGTTGTTTTCTAGCATCTTAAATTCACATTCGCAGACTTAAATTTATTCTGTTTCATGATATGCTAATATATTGGTCTGTCCAAGCCCCTTTATTTATTCTCTTTTTTATTATTATTTTTACTTCTACTATCCTCACTGCCGTATTTTTCATACTCTTATGAATTTAATGTATACCTATCAAACTTACCTTTCATATATGTAGATACATATAGGGACAGAAGTGAAAAAAAATACTATTCTGTGTGTGTTTAAAAGAAATAAAGTGCCTTTATCCTAAATCTTATTCTCTTCCTAAATGTTCTCAAATATCTCTTTAGTTGAAATACGTCCTGATTTCTATACATAGATCTAGCACCAAGTAGTATATCATTTTGTAACATCTTTTTATTTTCCTGTGTCAATGAACAATTATAGGACAACAGGGCATATTTCTTGTCTGATATTTCTTGTCTGGATCATAGGAATAACTGCACTTAAACAGTAGACAGGGTTTACATGAAAAGTGCTTAATCGATGACAATGGAGTCAGTACAAGTCTCTCCAAAATATGACACTTTAGCATGAGGATTATTTTCAGCTAAAGGCAAACAGCACCCAGCAGACTCAGAAAAAGCTCTTTGCTGCTCCCGAACTGCCTAAAAGCAATATTAATTTCCTTATTTATGGGGAAAATCTGCAATTATAAAGGAAATTTACATTGGAAAGAGGGCCTGTGCCAGGATAGAGCTATTACCAGAGATAACTTTTTCACCTAGGAAATTTATCTGCATAGCAGGGCAACTTTTGTTTACTCAACATTTTCTCCTCTTACCTTCCTATGAGTTGCCTTTCTTCCCTTTGTAGCCCAGACTCCTATTATATATGTCCAATTGTCTAGCTGCCTTTTGAGTCTCATATCTTTGGAGGGGCTCCCTTATGTGTACTGTTAAATTTGTTTTTCTCCTATTAATCTGTTTTATGTCATTATAATTGTTAGACCAGTCACAGAATCAAGAAGAGTTGAAGGAAAATTTTTCCTCCTCAACAATGGTAATTAACTAAATAAAACTAATCTGAACATAGCAAACACATTTAGACTTTAATTTTTATTTTTTTTAAAGATTTTATTTATTTATTTGACACAGAGAGAGAGATCACAAGTAGGCAGAGAGGCAGGCAGAGAGAGAGGAGGAAGCAGGCTCCCCGCTGAGCAGAGAGCCTGATGCGGGGCTCCATCCCAGGACCCTGGGATCATGACCTGAGCCAAAGGCAGAGGCTTTAACCCACTGAGCCACCCAGGCGCCCCCAAGACATGAGTTTTCCTAAGTGTGCAAATGTCTTAGTAATTTACAAGAAAAAAATATTCTGATCAATAGCCTAACTTCCAGAGACCCATAGACTCAATTTCCTGGAGTCCTAACATCACCCAACTATCCACAGTGATGTGGGAAACAAAGGTAGAAGGGAATGTAAATAAAATAAAATTTCCTTATAACCTGCGGCTGATTGACAAGGACTTGTGATAGGCAGAGTATAGCATTCCTCCATAAAACTCCCACCTGTCTTAATGTTAATGCGTTACTAAAGGGGAAAAAAAAATCCTAACTTGACAATGGCGAGGCCCCCAACATCTTGTAGGTCTTCTTTAGCATACAAAAGTTCTTTTGTGAAAGCCTCCCTTTTCCTTATGTCCCCCAACTCCCAATATATAATCAGTCACCCCTTACAACCCCAGTGCAGTAGCCTTTTCTACCCACCGGCCCTGTCCCTGTGTTTTAATAAAATCACCTTTTTGCGCCAAATATGTCTCAAGAATTCTTTCTTGGCCATTGGCTCCAGACCTCACCCCACCAAACCTCACCTACGTTCAAAAATTATACCGCTATCACAGAAGGGATTAAATTTAATGATATTGATGTTGTCATATATTGTTTCAAGACTGAAAAATGTTAGTTGTTGCTTAAGCATTTAAAATCATGAAAAAAGTAATGCTTATTCCTTCAGATTAATGATTCTCATTGCTACTTTTAGCTAAAATTTGAAAATTTTAACATTTGATTTTATTCTTGGTCTAATAATTTCTAGGTTTGAATATTTTGGTGTTTCTCTGCCCCAGGTATTGATGAAATATTTTCAATTATTTTTTTAGATAAATTAACTTAGCAGTGGATCATTTCAGCTCACTTACATTTGTATGTGAAATTTCCAATTCCTTAGTCCAATTCCTTAAATTTTAAAATATAAAATTTTAAAGATTTTAAAATCTTTGTGTTCATGTGTGTGTGTGCACACGCGTGTGCATGTGTGAATATTTATTAGTAAAAGTAGAAGCTATAGGGTATGGATAAAGCTATATTAGACTTGAAATACTAGTCTGAAGATCATAAATGTGTTCAAAATTCATCTCAACACTTGTTCACTCACAGGATGAGTTCTTGGTCAATTCAGACAAATCCAAAACAAACTCCTGAATAGATGTGTACTTATTGGTTATAGAGGAGAAAATGGCTGACAGGTGTCCACTTGTGGCTAAATACACTTGCCTCAGCCATTCTGGAGAGAATAATTACTGGACATTTTAATCACCACTCAGAATTTTACCACAATCATTTTTAAAGCCAATTTTGATAATGCCCCATGAAAATATGAACCCTGATCTGGCTGGAACTGATTATTAGGGATTCATGCCAGACTTTTTTCTTTTTTTTTAACCAATAGCAGGAATATTTCTAAAAATAGGAGCTGAAAAAATATTTTCTAAACACAAGTTGTTCAGATAATCTTTGCATATTGTTTCACTGAAGAAAAATTATAGACACTAATTAACAGTGTCTTATATTCTTTGAAAAGAGATTTCACTTATAAAATGGTGGCAGAAATGATTATGTAAGGTATTACACTGAGATTGTATTCCCTGAAGATGCGATTGTAGGGTTTCCCCCCCCCATTAAGCTATCACAGCCCGAGTCTCTTTAAACCCAGAAGGTTTGATAAGAGCAATTGAAAAGCTATGAAAAAAGTTAAAGTTTTAACTACTCCATTTCAGCAAAGAGGGATTAATTAAACTCAATTTGTAAATCTTCAACTACCGTGTCGAGAAGTCAGTCAGTGGTTTCGAACTGCTAAAGGAGGAAATGTTGGTGACAGAAAAATGCAGTTTTTTTTATTTGAATGAAAAAGAATGGAAGTGAAAGATAAGAAAACAAAAGATGATGACAGATAGTCTCCATCGGTAGGTGAGTGGATAGGGCAGGCAGGCAGAGAATAGAGTGCACTAAAATGCTGCTTATTTACTGATGTTTGGAGTGGTCTATTTTTGGATGAAAAAAGAGATTGTTGTCCTACTTAGGAAATCTTTATTTGGCCTTGGCTGAGAAATTTCCTCTCTCTCTTTTTCATGTTCTAAGGACTGCAAACATCTCACAATAGCTCCAATGTTGGAAAGGTAGGACAAAACAAAAACAAAAACAAAAAACAAAAAAACAAAACCTAGAAGAAAACTACCTGCAGAGACTATCAGTTTTGGGCCCAGCATGACTCAATTAAATATTGGAAATGACTAAAAGAATCTGTTGAATCACAATAATGGAAGATTTTATGCTTTAACACTTAAGTAAAATTCTGAATGCCAAACTTTTAAGCAGGTCTCATGAATAGATTTTTATTCATAACAATTTTTGTCAAATCAAAAGTTCACATTAAAACATAAAAAGGAATCCAAATATGTAGTTTTTTATACAGAATCTTTTTTTGAACGTGTAGTATTTGTATATATACCTCCAGCTTTCCAGTATTTCATCCATTGTACTGAAGATCTGTGGTGCACTATGTGCTGGCATTTTGTAAATGTAATTTTCCCAGGAAAGACAAACATGTTAATAACAGCAGCACCAAGAAAAGTGACATTTAAAAAAGCCTTTTACATTTAAATGGTTTTTTTTTTAATGAGAGACTAGGGAATATATACAAAGATAATTACAGAAAACATAAACATAATCTGTATTATTCTGAAGACAAAATAATTTTATGTTCATAATATATGTATATTAGCATTTATGAACTAAATTTCAGCATCATTTTGATGTTACCTATATAAGGGAAAACTATACCAATACCTATAGTTCAATGTCTCAGACCACACCAGTAGGAAATACCTCTTAAGTATTATTTACATAGATGAATTTTTTTTTTTTTGCTAGAAAATGAAATGGATTTCCTACTTTTCCATGCTGGTTCATTTTATGTATTTAACCCCTCTTTATTTTTATTGCTACCATGCAATAATGTCTGACGAGAGTTCCCTGTTAAGCATTCCCATGGGAAGACAGTATTGAAGGAATTTACTTATACTGTTCAAGTATAATTTTCCAGTAATAAAGGCCTATTAAGGTTTTTCTTAAAGAAAATGTATTTTCTAACTAGCCACATAACTTTTTTTCTCTACCAGCTACACTAAATCAAAATATTTCATTCAAATGATATATATTTATCAGCAAATATATATATTAGCAAATATATTTAATAGCAACTCTTGGGAAGTGTTGCTGATAATTGATGTGGGAAACAAAGGCAGAAGAGAAATTATTAAATTTCCATTGACAAGTCCTTGAAACAGGTGGAGTGATATTCCTCTAGGGACTCAACTGCCTCAATGTTAATACTTTGCTAAGGGTAAAAGGCAACCTTTGCCTGACCCCCAGGATCCTGAAAGTTCATTTTAACATATATAAATTCCTTTAGAAATTTTCTTTATCTCTAAACTCCCCAAGATACATGTTGGCAAACATCCCCCAAGCATATGACCCAGCAATATATATCTGAAGGGTCTGAAGGCTAAGGTTTTTTTTTAGGTGCAAAAGTGAACTCTTCCCAGCAATAACTAGCTCCCTTAAGATACTGGAAAGCTTGTTTCCAAAATTCCCTAGAGACTTACTCTATCCCTAACTCCCTCCCAACTTGAAAGTATATAATTGGCCTCTCATGACCCCAGGGCAGCTCTTTCTGCCCATGGGTCCTGTGCCCATGCTTTAATAAAACCACCTTTTTACCAAAGATGTCTCAAGAATTCTTTCTTGGCCATTGGGTTTGAACCCTAACGTTCTTTCCTACATCATAAATGAAGGATGAGAGGGTGGGCACAGTCTTTGGAATTACAGCAGATAAGAGCAAAATTCTGGCTCTGAAATTTAGAGGATAACTGATCTTGGAAAATGGCTTAGCCCCCTTGAACCTGTTTCATCACTTCTAAATTGGGAATAATAATGATCCTATTTCACAGTGTTAATAGGATTAGATGAAGCAACACATACAACATCTCTATAGTACAATCCCTGGCATTTAGTTACCCCTCAACAAAGCTAGCTGTTATTATTGTTATTATTACTATTATTAAAATCCTTCAACTTACTGCCTATGGCCCAGAGAGCCTTAATGAATAGAGTTTTTTCCCGAGTCTATGTTTCTGACTTCCCTCCCTTTTCTTATAGCATTTACTCTACAAAACTGGTTATTGTATATTTTGTCTCTGCCCCTGTGAGGTGTAATTCTTTTTAAAAGCCTCTTGCCAGTTTTTTTAACTCAGGCTGTGTTTGTCAAGAATTCTGGAGCTCTCCCTTTGAGATGTAATCATCAAGGAAGATAGCAACCTGTCTCCCAGTCTCTGTGAGAGGGTAGGAGCCTAACTTGAGTGGGCATCTTGCTTCAAGTTGTAAAAATACCTCATGGCAGAAAACAGGAGAGTTTTCCTTTCTTTTGGGTAAAGCCAATTAGCCAACATGGAGCCTATACCCAACTCTTAGAAACTCTCCTGCCTTTTATTTCAGCAGAGTTGAGTTTCCAGACTCTGTGCTCTCCTCTCCTTTATTGCTGGCAATAGTATCAAAGTAAAAGCAAATCAACTTTTCTCTGCTCATCTTGTCTGGTGTAAGATTTTTTTGTTTGTTTTGTTTTGTTTTGTTTTGTTTGGTAACTAATGCATAGTAAGTACTTGATAAATGGCAGTAGATACCGTTTTTAAAATTATTAGAATGGTGATGGGAAGCATCACTTTTTACTTATTTGCTTGAAGAATGATTATTTATACTGAAGTAGTTTACATAAATAACTAGAAATATTAATATTTGTGATGGGAATATGGTGTTTCTGCATTATTTATTTATGAAAAGAGAATTTCGGGCAAAGATAGGACAGATCACTGTGGACATGAGTATGTAATGGCTGAGTAGGGCATAATTTTGTTCAAGATGAGGCACTAAAGGAGCTTTGAAAACTATGATTATTGGGTGACCAAATGCCTAATAAAAATAAATAAAAGACATAGAAAAATAACAGGTCTTAGAATAAAAGAAACCCATATCCCTGTATCCCAATGATGGTGGGTAAGGGGGTGCCAGCAAGTGTGCATTTGACAATGACGACAGGGATAAGAAGACAATAACATCTTCAAGGGAAGATGGCTTGAAGTTTTTTATCCTTGATTCACATCAGCTTGATGATATCCCAGGATTCAATTCTCAACATGTGTCTGGGAGCGACTTAGGAATGCAAACTCTCCATTCCCACCACAGACCTCCCTGGGTTGAAGTTCAGAAATCTGAAATCAGTAAGGCTGAAATGTAAGCAAGCTATTCATATTATTAAATTTATTTAATATAGGCAATGCCTTCCAGTTAAATATGTTATTTATTTTTAATAGACATATCCCAGAGTGTTTATTTCAGCCTCAAATTTTATTTACCCCAATTCTTTTTAACTTAGAAAGGTTAGTGTTCAGGTACAATAAAGATAGGAAAAGAATAAAAAAAGATAATGGGGAAAAAAAAAGTAAAAACCAAAGGGCAGTGTGTGTGTGTGGGGGGGGGGGGGTAAAAAAAGAAACCAAAACCTTAATGCTTTTTACAAAATAAAGCTACTTCATTCATACCCGAGACCTGCAGAGTGAAAATTCAAGAAAGGAGAATTTTCTGTTTCACATGTAACAGAACAAGCAAGTTTGTTTTCTTAGTTTGCTTTTAATGCCTATTCTAATACTTTGGGGAAAACTGCAATGAGATAGGATGACAGCACAGAGGACTTCTGTATTAGTCAGTAGAGGCATGATCAGAGACTCAAACTTTTTGGTTTCAGGACACTTTTAAACTCTTGAAGTTATTGATTGTCACAAAGAATTTTTGCTTCTGTGGGTTTTATCTGTTGATATTTACCATAGTAGAAACTATATATATATATATATATATATATATATATATATATATATATATATATATGAAGTGTATATATATATATTTAGTAGAAACTAAAGCTGAGAAATATTTTAAAATAATAGTAATAAATCCTCTACATTTTAACATAAATTAGCTCCTTTGAGAAAAATTCCTATACCTGCTAAAACAAAATGTTAAGAAGAGTGGCACTTTTTAAAAATTTCTTTCATGTCTGGCTTATTAAAAACACAACTAGAATCCTCATTTCTGCTTCTTTTAATCTTCTGCAATATTTTGTTTGTTTTGGTTAATGAACATGAAGAAAATCCAAAGCACACAGATTTGTAGTAAGAAAGGCAGGATTTCATGGAACACCCATATAACACCCTCTGTTCCCACTTTGAGAACTGCTGGACTAGATTATTTAAGAGTCCCCAAATTGCAGTGGTTTACAGCAAACACCTCCCAGATCTCAGAGACTCTCCACAACAAAGGTTTGTTTCTTGCTCATGCTTCATTTCATGTGGATCAAGTCGTGGCTTTGCTCTATAATGTCTGCACCCAGGCACTCGGACTATCTGAGCAGCCACTGCCTGGGCACTGCCAGTCCTTAGGGGAGCCAATTAGCCAACATGGAGCCTATGCCCCAACTCTTAGAAACTCTCCTGCCTTTTATTTCAGCAGAGTTGAGATGACCAAAAGATATTTGTTAAAAATATCTCCCAGTGTATCTTTAGGTGAAAGTATGATTTCAAAAGGAAATAATTTTTAAATATAATTGTAACATTATATTGAATTAGATGTGATTTGGTTTCTGTGTTTTTTTGGCTTCATGGATGGATAGTCTCTTAAGAAATGTTATTGCAGACAAACAAATTTTTAGCATATTGTATATCTAAGGATTTCTTCTTCTTTTAAATTGTGTTACATTAGTCACCATACAGTACATCATTAGTTTTTGATGTAGTATTCCAAGATTCATTGCTCACGTATAACACCCAGTGCTCCATGCAATACATGCCCTCCTTAATACCCACCATTTCTTTTTAAAACTAAGTATGAGTTCTTGATAAGAAATATGGTCTTGTGGGGAAAATGAGGCATGACATAATTTAAGCTAGCAATATTAAAATAAAAATGACAACATTTATAAACACTTATTGAATACCTATCGTGTACTCATGTACTATACTAGTGATTTTAGGATTTTTACCTCCCACCTGAATGAATTTCTGGATGGATTCTTATATGTGATCCTGTGTGGAAACTTTGATACATAGTATAATAAATAAATAACAAATAAATGTCTTGAAGATAGTTAAAATGATATGGATAAAAAAAGAGTTGATCATAATTATTTGTTCAACTTGAAAAGAAGATCTATTGTAAGTGTTAATAATTTAAAAAGGAAATCATTTTTTTTCCGTTGGAAAATAATAGTCATTTTATAGTCTTATTATATCACTAATGTATTCATTTCCTATTGCTGCTATAACAAATTACCACAAATTTAGTGGCTTAAAACCATACAAATTTATTATATTTTAGTTTATAATTTATTTATATTTAGTTTAGTTTAGGAGATCAGAAATCCAAAATGATTTTAAAGGCTAATACCAATTTGTCTACAGAGCTGCATCCTCTTGGAGGCTCTAGGAGGAGAATCTATTTCTTTCCTTTTTCAAGCTTCTAGAAGGCTCTTGCATTCCTTGGCTTCTGCCCCTTTCCTCCAATTTCATGGCCTGTCACTCCCACCTCTCTTTCCTTCCTCACGTTTCCTCTTGGTCTCTGACACTTCTGCCCCCCCTCTTATAAGGACCTTTGTGATTACATTGGGTTCATCCAAATGATTCAGGATGATCTTTCTAATCAAGAGCCTTAATATAATCACATCTGCAAAGTCTTTTGTTGCCATGTAAGGTAACACATTCTCAATTTTGGAGATTAGGACACAGATATCATTGGGAGAGGGTGTTCATTATTCTGTCTACTGTATCCAGTATCATTATTTTTTATTCTTAAAGGGTTCAGGGAGATTTATATAGGTTTCAGATTACTTGTGAGGACCATAAGGAGCTGCATGTTTAGAATTTAGGTAAAAAGTGTGTTTTTTGTTTGTTTGTTTGTTTGTTTGTTTTTTATTTATTAGAGACAGAGACTGAGAATGAGAGGGAAGAAGGTCAGAGGGAGAAGCAGACTTCCCACAGAGCCAGGAGTCCGATATGGGACTCGATCCTGGGACTCCAGGATCATGACCTGAGCCAAAGGCAGTCGCTTAACCAACTGAGCCACCCAGGCGCCCAAAAAGTGTGTTTTTTTAAAATATGCATAAAAACTTCAGAATACTGCCAAATACCCTTCCTCATTCTCAGCGGCAGAGAGAATGAAGGTTGATAACTTTTGTAATTTTATCTTTTGGATTTCAAGTGCTATTATTATCCACATAGAAAGCCTAATCATCTCTTCCTTTTCCTTAAGTTATTTTCACACATAACGGGACAACAAGATATGCCTCAGAATGAATGGTGGAGGTCTTCAAAACAAAGCAAGGCAATGCAAAAAACACCATTTAACTGCCTACACTTATTTCCAATTAAGTAATTGTTAAATAAGAATGTGACAAGATTATCTGTCAGTTTCAAGGATGTTTTTTCTGTTAATCACTCTGTGTAACACAATCCATGCCACTTGTCACTATCTCAGGTAGATCAGTCCGGCAAGGAGGAAATATAATATAGAATAACTCCTCTGAAATGCCACCCACCAGAAGTTGTCAGAATTGCCATCTGTCTCATTTTCTTTAAAAGAAAGCAAGAGTTTGGGTGCCGGGGATGGGGGGATTCAGTCGGTTAAGCAACCGACTCTTTCAGCTCAGGTCATGATCTTATGGGTTGTGTGATCAAGGGCGTCAAGCCCCTCATGGAGTTTTGGGCTCAGGGAAGAGTCTGCTTGAAGATTCTCTCCCTCTGCTCCTCCCTCTGTTCCCTGTCTCTTTCTCTTTCTCTCATTCATTCCCCCACTCAAGTAAAAAAATAAATCTTTAAAAAAATAAAAGAAAGCAAGAGTCAATATATAGAACAACTTTTAAGACAATGGCTTTGTTATTTTATAAACAGTTTACATAATTTTCCATGGGAATGATTTCCCTAATTTGATTTATTTTGTTTATATTAATACTTATCTTTGTCTTATTTTCGAATTAATGCTCATAGCATTTATTAAATTCTTACATTTGCTAGGCTACCTGGAGACCCCTCATACACATATTCTCATCCAGTACTCTCATGAAGCACGTAATTGACCCTAATGCATATGCGATCAAGTTGTATCTTATCTTATTCTCAGCTATTTATGTCTTAATATTCAGGTAAAAGTTTTGCTTGCAGCTATCCTGGCTAGGAACTCAAGATTTCAAGTTACCCCCACAAACCGACTTAAAAAAAATTAGTGAGCAAATTGAACTTTCACTAAAAGTTTTATAATAGAGATAGAACATGTTTATGTACCACATATCTGTCCTATTCAAAGTATAGTCCTGGTGCCTATTCACAAACTATTTGTTACCTGATTGATGATGAAGAAATACAAAATTTTATGTCATGGAGAGGAGGTGTCCTTAAGGTTTCCTAAATTACTCTCTCAGTATCTTTACTTACCCTGTCATGGGACTATATCAAATGATTCCCAGACTGGCACTGATTGGAAGGTCACATTAGGGAAGTCCTACTCTGTAGTACAGTAAGTAACTTACAATAGCTCATCTGAAATCGATTTTTCCAAATACCTGGTAAATCACGAGTCTACATGAGGTTTTTACCTTTTGCAATTTTTGCTAATTAGGGTCCAAATTTTTACAACCATAACCATGCCTCCCCAAAGTTCGAATTTCTCATCTTTTGTTACTTGTTCAGTTTCTTCAGTTTATAACCTATTCAAAGTAACTTATTGAGCACTATTATGATATGTTCTCCTCAAAAGGAATTTTTTCCTTACAAGTGTAATTGTAAATCGACTCATAGACTTATACACAAAAATAACACAGCCAGAACAAACCAGAACTGGTTCCGAAGTCTATGATCAAAAACTTTCCTCAAAAGGACATTTTGTAATATCATAGATGCTTATTAGGGAGTTGAGGGGTTTTTTTTGTGTGTGTTTCTTTATTTTACCTTCTTTACATTTTTTTTAATTTTATTTATTTATTTGAGAGAGAGAGAACACAAGTGGAGGGGAGGGGCAGAGCTAGAGGGAGAAGCAGACTCCCCGCTGAGCAGGGAACCAGACCTGGGCTCAATCTCAGGACCCTGAGATCAGGACCTGAACTGAAGGCAGATGTTTAACCTACTGAGCCACCCAGGTGCCCCCCTTCTTTACATTTTTAAATACAATTTGGAAATCTTGAAAAATAAAGTGGAAAATACCTCTTTGAAAATAAAGTTGAAAAAAGAGAAAATAAAATTGGAAATGTCCTTATATAGCTGATGAGTAATTAACACCAATTAATACCATTTCCTCTTTGGGAAAGATAACTTTGTATGGAATAATAAAAAGAGACCTGAAATTGCCAATTGTTATCAGAAGGGGAAAATTCGAGTGGCGATTAAGTGGTAGGAACAGAAAATAGGAGACTGGTAAACCTGAAAACTTCAATTTAAACCTTGTGAGACACGACTCTACTAAGTATATTTCATCTAAATTATACATTCTGGATGCATGACTATTTTATGTTCTTATTTATCAATCCAACGTACCAATCCCCAAATACTAAGCCTAGGCCAGTGGCTTTTGAGCAAGGTCTGTTCACAAGGAATTTTTTAAAAATCAATTTGCTGCTAATTGAGAAAATTATTACATAGATTTCTTGTAAAATAAAAGCACTCAAAGAACACATTTTTATTCTTAGATTTCCTAACTGAAGTTTTTTAAAATTATGCCATTTCCAAGACCATTTTTGAGATGTAGACTTGTAAAATTCACAGGTTGGAGCATCACACGTCTGGTGCAAAGAATACAGGTGAAGAAATCTGAGGACTTACTCTTTTACTTTAGTCATTTTATAGATGGAACTGAAAATATACATACCTCCCTCTGCTGTAAATATTACGTGTATAGACATTGATTAATTGATTTAGTTTGTGGATAGACATGGAAAAGAGAACCATCATTCAATGTAATTGAAAAGCCTTAGTAAAAACCACAGTCAAATATGCTTTCACAGTTTGAATCACATGAGGAAGGTGGGGAGTGGAGTGATGGTGCCACAAGGCTACAGCAGACTGTTCAAGTTCATAAAGAAGAATAATTTTTTTCCTATTGATCTTTTATCCACATGTATCTAATTAAACTAGATTTTAATTATCATCCAGGGCTCTCTCATGGGTAGAGGAAATGCCAATTTTTTTTGCTAAGAGTGGGTAGCAGTTTTGCTTCCAGCAAAAGACAATGTAGTTTGGCAGTGATGTGCACATCTTTCTCTTTGTTTTTGTGCTTTTCAGGGTAACATGCAGGGAATTGAGCAAGAGGGTATGGCATAAAAACCTCCCCAAATGAAAGAAACAACTATATACCCTAACCTCTTCTGTGTGGAGGGATAGTAGATGATAGCACAATAAGTACATTGCAATAACTCATTGCTGATGCATAAACACTCAGAAGGGATACGTTTCGTTTATGTAAAAATTCTCTAAAGTAAAGAGCCACTTGTGCTTGGTAAATAGGCTTAGTTCTCATAGAAACTGAGTCTCCACGGCCTGTTTATTGGCTTGAAATGGTTTTACAAAGAGAGACGGAAGGCACTCTGATTGAGAGAAAATTTGAAGCTCCAAAAGAGAATCCAAAGGATAGAAAATGAGCAGCAGAGAAGGTCAACAAAGGAATGACAGAATATTTTATGCTATGGAATATAAATCTTCTTTAGAATACATGCATATCTTTAATTAAAAAATAAAAAATCTAAGGAACCAAAAATTATGAGGAGATAGGGAAATATGAGCCAAGATTTCTTGAATATTTGAGCGCCATTGAGGTCCCTGTTTAGATTTTGGTCATGCTAGGGTGGACTTGCTGTTTTCATCATTGTTTTCCCATGGCTGAGAATCAAGTACATCATGCCAGATTGTGAAATAGTTCAATTTATATTGCACCAGTAAGGATTACATTTAGAAGTACATAACATATAAAACCCAAGGAACTATGGTTTAAACAAGTAAAATATTTTTTTTTCTTTAAATCTCACAACAATATATATGAAGACATGGGAAAAGCAAACTCTCTCCCAAAAAATGTCATCACAAACCCAGACACAGTCTTTAGGTGGTTCTTACACTAATACTTGTTGGCACTGGTTCAGACTGACTACTATACTGGCAGGTATCTGGCAGGTATCAAGTTCACATGCCAGAGAGGGAGAAGGAAAGAAAAGAGGGAGAGAGTTCGAACTCCACCCCTTAATTTTTGCCATGTCTCATCAGTAGAAGTAGGTTATGTGGTCAGATCTCAGAAGGTTGCTAGAGAGAACAGAAGGGCAGCACACTAAAAACATCTGCCCTAGGGGCGCCTGGGTGGCTCTGTTGGTTGAGCCTCTGACTCTTGATCTCAGCTCAGGTCTTGATTTCAGGGACATGAGTTTAAGCCCTGTTTGGGACTCCATGCTGGATGTAGAGACTGCTTTAAGAAAATGTCTGCCACAAGTTTTTTCAAATGAATTCATTATTTTGGGGGGAAGGTATTGACAGCATTCAGTTTAAATCAATGTCTTAATTATAGTTAATATTAATTGGTGACAAAATGTTAACTAAGCTATTTAACTGATTATTGATGTCCTAACTAGAATGTTTTTAAAACTACTGAAACATTGTCCTATTTAGTCATTTATTGCTTCTACTGATAAATTATTGGGGCAAAGGTATTGATAAAAGTTATTGATATAACTAAGCAGTTATGAAGACTGGAATAATTAAAATAAATTGTCCTGGCTGTGTTAAAAATATGGACAATTTCAATATTGATAGTAAATACTTACCAAGTGTTTGTTATGGGTGTTGCATTATGTTAGGAATTATCTTCATAACTACTTTAACTCTCAGCTATTTCTTCCACATGAAATACTTGGTAGAGAGGCAAATGACCAGTGCAAGGGCCTGAAATTGTATGTTTCAAAGATTCATACCCTCCATAGAGCATCAGCATATATCTGATCACCAAAATACAAGTATTACTGGAAGGGTAACATATTTTATCTACCAATTCTTTTGTATTAGGGAGTTAATTAGAAGCCTGCTTTAGTAATGTTATGCCCAGATTTTGAGATCCCTAAAGACCACCAGGGAGCTGAGTCCAATGCAAAAGCAAAAGAACCCTTTATTCGAGCTAGCTCGAGCTCAGTCTCCCACACTCACTGAAGCAGCGGCGGGATGTAGAGAAAGAGTGAGTTTCAAAAAGCACAGCAGTTTTATAGGGGCCAGTGGCCAATGAGATTGTAACACACACAGAAAGTTGCATAGTCATGTTAGATCACATGCAGGTGACCAATTGAATTACAATTTACCCTATAGTAGGTGTTTGAACTAGCCTATCACTCTGGTCAGAATTGGTACACAAGTTTGGCAGGCAAAAGGTGGGGTTTACATTCTTTGGCGGTTAGGGGTTCTGCATTCCTATTGGGTAACTCAAACTAAGTCACAGGTGGACTGGGCCAACTAGCTCAGGGAGGGCTGGGCAATATTCTGATACTCTGAAGTTCCTCCCAGAGGCAGGTCATGTGGGGGTCACACACAAGAAGGCAGGTGCAACGCAAAACAGAGTTAGCCCTGCTCTGCTCCTTCAGTGAGAGAAAGGACTTTGTGTTTGGACTGACTTCCAAGATTTTAGGATCTAGAGGCATAAGTCAGGAGGCTCTGAATAGAGAAATTGAAGGCTGATATGGTCATACTTTGCAATTTTGACCAAACCTAATGTAAAGAGGAAGCTAATGAGTTAAACAATTAATGAGACCTGTTACAACTCCCAGAATTTAGAGGTTATCAGTGTGAAATCTTTATGACAGCCCTCCCTGAAAATTTATTTCTGCTTGAGGAATTTTAAAACGTATCTTCTGCTTCTGAATTATTCTTGTAAGAGGTTTTCAAATCCAACTTAGTAGAACACCCAAGTGCAATGAGATAAATGATGTCCTCTCTGGTTGGCAACATGTTGAGATTTTTCATCTCTAATTCTGTTATCCTATGGTTATCTTCTCCTCTGAATTATGCATATATACTGTCAATTAAATTAAAAACCTTTCAATAAATTATGCTTAGGACTGTAGAAACTGAATCTATTCTGAATTAATGTGATATTCTCTCTTCATTATCCTTTATTGGTTTAAGAAAAAAGTAAGTGGCCTCTGAACCTTCCTCTGTCATATAATTTTGAAGGGCTATTTGCTTGAAATTAGGAATTCTCTCTACCTATCAATAATTTTACAAATGGGCAGTAAAAAAACTAGTCTAGATAACTCAGAACTGGTAATTGGTTATTAATCTACATTATTCAATTGTTCTTAGAACAAGTGATACAGAAAAAAATCTCCACTAGAATGTGTCTTTCTGCCTTAACACTTTATTGGCAAAATCACCATACATAACCTCCTGTTATATATAGGGCTAGGGGATCCTACTCTGTGATCTGCAAAAGGAAAGAGAAAAATAGAGGAGAATGTAGGTTATACTATTTTTTTTCTTTTTAGTTTAAAATAATTTCAAATTTACAGAAAAAGTTGTAAAAATATTACAAAGAATTTATTTCTCCGGAACTATTGGGGAATAAATTACCAACTGATGTTCCATCATCTTTAAATACCTAGGTTCATATTTCCTACAAAAAGGATTTCCTATATAATCACAATATGACCATCAAAGTCAGGAAATTAATACTGATACATTCCCGCTGTGTAAACCACAGACCCAATGAATTGTTGCCAACAATGCCAACGAACCCCTTTATGGCAAGAGAATCCAGTCCAAGATCACTCATTGCATTTAGCCATCATGTTTTTTTAGCCTCACAATCTGTAATTGTTTTCCACTCTTACCTTGATTTTTGAGACTTTGGCACTTTTGAGGATTTTAGGTCAATTACTTTGTAGAATGTCTCTCAGTTTGGGTTTTCCTGATGCTTTCTTGTGATTAAACAGGTTATGCATTGTTGGCAGAGATGTCACAGAAATGATGCTGTGTTCTGCTCATAACTTCAGCATCATGGCATCCTATCAAGTGGCTCATAATTTTGATTTCTCACATTACTGATATTGGTAATTTTGGTCACTTAATTAAAATGGTGATCTCCTATTTTTTCCACAGTAAAGATACTCTCTTCTCTTTTATATTTAATAAATATTTTGTGGGGAGGTAATTTGAGATGATGTAGATATTCTATTTCTCCTCTAAATTTTACCTACTAGTTTAGCATACATTTGATGTTTCTTAGCTGAATTCCTTTTTGCTATGATAATTATCAAATGATGATTTTCTAATGTGACTATTTCTTTTATATTTTTGAGTTGGCATTCTTTTGTATGGAAAAGTTTTCTTTTTTTTTTTTTTTCTTTTCTTTATTTATATCAGTACTGGCCAGAAAATTACTGTTTTACCTAATGAGCTATTTGTTATTTTTTATTAACCATTTGTTGCTCACATATCCAGATTTGGCCAACATGAACTCCTCGAAGCTAGCTTCTGAGTTAATCTTGTTTTGGTTTGTTTCTGTTTTTGTTTTGATATGTTCCTATCCTTTTTTTAAAAAGCTATTTTTCTTTTTTGAGAGAGAGAGAGAGAGTGCCCATGTGTGTGAGTGGGGTTGGGGGTTTGGGGAGGAAGGGCAGAGGGAGAGAGATAATCTTAAGCAGGCTGTATGCCCAGAGCTGAGTCAAGTCTGAAGCAGAGTTTGATCTTACAACTCTGAGATCATGACCGGAGCCTAAATCAAGAGTCAGACACTTAACCGACTGAGCCACCCAGGTGTCATCCCATCATTCCTTTTAATAGAGAATACTATTTATAAACCAGGATCCGTGATTCTTGGTATGGTTATTGCCATGAGGATACTGCTCTTCTTAGAGCACATAAGTAAGTAAGGCAATGAAATACACACACGCACACACACACACACACACACACACACATCCTTCCTTTTACATCCATATTTACTTCTATATCTCTGTAGTTTGAAAATTACATGATTTCACACAGATACCTCCAATTCCAGTATATCACTCTCTACATTAAAAACCATGAATTTATACTAATGTCTGCTATTGAAACTATCTCAAATTCCTATTCCAATCTAATACCACAAGGTCAATTTTAGTTTTCTCCTTTTCTATATTTGTAACCCCTCTTCAAATAGTAAGAAACCTAGCTCCACTTATCCACAGTGTATTTACTATTGGATCAGTGTCCTCTTTGTGTAACCAGCTCCCATTGTCACAGCTGCTATCCTCTGCATAGGTACTTCCTCATCCTCCTTGGGCTCTGACCACCCACCAAGATGTCCTCTTAACACTTCTCTTCTCCCATTCAGACCCTTGCGTATTCTGTCCAGGCTCTATGACACCACAGTGGGCTTCTATCACATGAGCTCTTCACACCACTTAAGCTCTGATAACACATAAAGTCTCTGATGCACTTCCTTCTAGATAACCGTCACTCTATTTGGGTTTCAACACTCAAAGATGGGCCACTGCCCTCCTTCCCTTCCCTCCTCACCCCCTCAACACTCCCCTCCTCCCACCACAGATGCCTAGTTTGTTCAGGTCACATAACAGTTTTAGGGAGGGAAGAAGACAGAAAGGGAGACAAAGGAAGGATCAGAGGAGGATGAAAAAAATATATGCATGAAGGAAAGAAGATGGAAAGCAAGGCAAGAAGGAAGCTATACCATTATTTAAAAGTTCAGAGGATACCTATCTTCTTGTTGTAGGTGTGAGTGTGGACACTTACTCACATACAATTGGAAGTGCTGATTATTTCAGCTCTTCTGTAGCAAAATTTAACTGGAGGTTGTTAAAACAGTAATCATGCCAAAAAGTGGTGATTATATAATAAAATACAAAGTACATGGAGCAGAAGAATTTAAATCTGCTCAATGATCTCTGCAGTCATTTAGTCTGTATAATTATAGGATTCTTAGGGGAGAAATAGATGGGTACAGGAGTATGAAGTGAGGTTTCAGAAAATTTTATTGTCGGGGATTAGCCATGTGGTGTTTTGTTTTTGTTTTTGTTTGTTTTCAGAAAACAAATACCAGAGAGGCAGAAAGAGGAATAGATAGTATGGGATTATTATATTTCTGGTTTTGGTTTATTGGTTTATTTGGATTATTAAATTTGATTGCCCACAGCAGTGACTGAAGTCTGACGCATAGTAGATAGAGAGTGACTCTTGAAATCAAAGCCTAAATTGAATGCATTGACAATGATGACAAGTCACATCTATCTGAAAATCCTGGACTGCATGACAATTTTGCATATTTTTAATTTCAAAATCTCTTGTACTTGGATGAAAATCCTCATATTTTAGGCAAATATGGTCAGTGTTCTTATACAGTCAATATTTATGATGCTAAGCCCATGTCAGATTGACTCTAAATAATCATATTTGGCAAAATATTATATGTAACAAACTCAGAATTAAGTACAAATATAATTACTATACTTGGGAAGGGAAACCATCCAAGACTTGTTAGTGTATGCTTTTCAAAAAAATATGCATATACAGACACACAAGCAGCACAATAATGGTAAATAATTAATGACATAATTTGGTAAGCATTCTTTTAAGGAAATATGTATTTTCCTAATATCACTTTTATATCTACATCTAGAGAGGTTATCTTTTCATTTCTACATGTGTTTCTACACCATTTAGAATGAAGTTCTTTACCATTTAGATAATTCTAGAATAAGAATAGTTATATTAAGTAATTAACCTGTGAAAATGAAAATGCGTCCCCTAACATATTGAAGAAATGATCAATGACTAAAGAAATGATTAATAGAGAAAATTATTAATGTTGAATGTTGAAAATGTATTATTTTTATACCACATATGTACATACCTCAATTTCCACCAACAGGGGCCCATCACAGAGCCTGTTCCACAGTCTATAAATAATAAATAATGACAAATGAAGAGTGTAGGTGCCAGGAAAGCTAAGTTAACTTATATATTACAGAGCTTTGAGAGAGTGACAGTTATTTGTATTTAATTATGTTTTCCTTGAGTGAATATTCATTGTCAGGACTTTCAT
Organism: Nasua narica; assembly: GCA_028533885.1. Classification (NCBI taxonomy): domain Eukaryota; kingdom Metazoa; phylum Chordata; class Mammalia; order Carnivora; family Procyonidae; genus Nasua; species Nasua narica. Next base: position 80,405,377 of record CM052797.1, read on the forward strand.
AGCAAGACTTTCTTCCCCATTGACAAAATTGTCACTTTGATTAATCAAAATAAGTTTAGTTGAATAATATCTTCAAATAGATTTGATAGATTCTTTGAAGTTTGAGGATTCCTTTCTGTTGACTTCAAACATGGACAGTAACACATATCTAATAATGCTGAAGAGAATTTTAAGCTGAGTTTGGTTTTTTGTTTAAATTGTGTAAGTAGACTGTTTTTTTAATGTCTTTTTTGATATGAGATTATTGTGTTTATCCTAGGAATTCAATAATATCACTGGGTTATACTCTGCTGTTTATTAAAATTTTAATTAAGTTTAATTTTTTCTGGTTATTTGAGATCCCCTTGGATTTACATGTTCAATTTTTTCTTCATTTCAGATATTTAAGAAATAATAACCATTAAAATTTTAATATATTTTATTTTTATTTTATATTTTTAATAAATGCAAATAATATAGTTTTATTGCTTTCATTTTAGTTATTCTTTTCTCTAGGCATCCAAATCATTTTGATGTTAGATCTTTGTCTCAGTGTTCCAGGACTTGGTAATTCCTCCATAGCTGCTTTTTCATTTATTCCATTTAATTTGCATTATAAGTGATTTTATCAATTGTCTTCTTCACATCTCTGATTTGTTTTTCTATATTGCTGAACCCAATTTTTATTGCTTCTGATAGCACTCATCCCATTCATCCCTCTAATTGTTGTCCAGTTCTCTCAGGAATTCATCATCTAGTTTTCTTTTCCTTCCTTTCTTCCTCCCTTCCTCTCTTCCTCCCTCCCTCTCTCTTCCTTCTTTCCTTCCTTCCTTTCTGAACTAGCCTCTACACCCAATGTGGGGCTTAAACTCATGACTCTGAGATCAAGTGCTGCATTCTACTGACTGAGCGAGCAGTCAGGCACCCCTTCCTGGTTTTATTCCTCAAATGCACTTTGTATGCTATGTGCATAATTGTCTTTAGTTACAGAATATTTGCATAATTTCTGCATTGCTTTCAGGGAGTAATTTCTATTCAATCCTTATATTTGCCAAAAAATTATTTGGGTTGGAATTTTCTTGGCTACTCTCCCTGTTTACTGGAATATGCCTTGAATCCTCTAGTTAAAGGTTGTGCTGAAATTCTGTAAGTTGAAGGATAATTAATTAGTTACATGGGGTTTAGACAAATGGGTGAGGCTATGAAAAGTCCCAGGAAACCTGTTTGTTTCTATACCTTTTCTTTATATGATTCTTGGAAGCAGAGAAGTTTGGGGGCAATTTGGCCCAATTGAACAAAAATGTCTTACTTTTGAATAGATGTCCTTCAGATTTTGGTGTATCTATTCAAATTATTGTATGTCCAGACATAAATGAATGAATGAATGAATGAATCTATCAAGGGATGGCCTGCTGTATGCATGAGGCTGCCAGAATGCTTTTCATATGTATAAGAAAAATATAAGAAAAATTAAGAAAAATTCATATAAGAAAAATTCCATTTTCCCAATTCTCCCAGTCAGAATATACAACAGTTAAATTGCTCTCTGAAGAGAGGGTTTATATTAGCCATACACCTTTATTTTTCTAAGTGAGTAAAGAAAGGTAGAGCTCCAATTTTTCTATTGTTATTTTTGTGTGTTTTTGTGTTATTTTTGTGTGTTTTGTTTGTTTGTTTGTTTGTTTGGTTGGTTTTCTTCAAAAAAGCAAAACAAAATTAAAAAAACCCTCCTATTCCTATCATAATGTTCCACTTTGGGGGAAGTAATTTTATATAATTTCATAGGGTCCTCTTTTAATTTAGATATGATTTGTGTTCTTATTTATTTGTAATTTTTACATATTATATAGTATTATTTATATAGTACATTAGCAACATATCCTGAATTTCTGTGACATAGTATTGAAATGATCCCTAGTTTCAGCATTTTGGCATAGGAACATATCCTGAATTTCTGTGACATAATACTGAGATGATCCCTAGTTTCAGCATTTTGCATTGGTAATATTTTCTTAATTATGATCTTTTAGTTTTCTAAATCATTTCATAATCACAACGACATATTTCCCATACATCTTATTTCCTTTTCTCAATTTAAGCTCCATATTCCTAGATAACCAGAGACATATAAACTTGATAGGGATAGGTGTAACAGTAAAATTCTGTACTTTTTACACATCATTCTAGGCATTCATTGTGACAAGCCATTAAATGGAGTTAGGTAGTCTCTGGGTGTGAAGTAGCTATTAAAATCACCCATGTTCCCATTTATATTTTCAGTTTATTTCTCTCCTATTCCACAGACTAGTCTTTCTATCCTTGAGTACTTGAAGCAAATGTGGGAGTGTAAGGGAATGGAACATTTTAAGGTTAACAGGTTATTCTGCTTTTTTCCAAGAAGCCAGAATCAGCAATAGGGCTGATGAATAAAGAACCCATTATTTTTACTTGTCAGACTTAACATGCCGGTATAGTGCTTGGTAAGGAATATTAACTAAAAGTTTTCAAAAGCAGAGATCTTTTAAAATTATCTTTCTTATAATTTCTGTTTCAAAAGTTTTTATGCATGCATTTTATATTTTATATTTATATTTAAATATAAATATTTAAACTGTACCCTGAGATGTAGCCTGCTGATAATAAGACTTTTGTTTTTATTAGTGGGTAAAGAAAAGTTAAAGGCCAGAGAAAAATTGTTCCCAGAACATGATAATGTAACAGGGGAAACTTTAAGAAAGCTCTTGGAAGGCTAACCACATTGGAGTTTACACCTAGTTTTTATAAAGTTAAGTTTAGTCTTTGACAATTGCCTAATTAAATTGGCTTCAACTAAATTAAATTGGAGGAATTTTTATTTTGGAAGAAAAGCCTATTGGATGATGCTTATGAACAAAGATAACTAACTGTCAAGATTAGTGAACAGTACAACTTCTAATATTAGTAAACATTTGAGAATAAAGATAGTCTAGGAAACATGTAAAATATGTTGGTGTTCATAATTTGTTTGGCATTTTCTATGCCAATTGTATAATGTAAAACTGAATTAGCTTTTGGCCTTAAAAGTATACTTTCAGGGAAAGTATTCAGGCCAACATAATGCAAAAAACTGAACTTCTGGAAAAATCTGTATAATTTACATGTAATAGAAAGAGAGTGGGAATAAGAAAAAACCCAGAAAATAGCATACTCATGCTTATGAATTAGAGAGGAGTTGATATGCAGGTAATCTACATTAATATTATCTTTATGTCGTTTGTTTCTTAATTCAGTTAGAAATAACCAGAATATATGAAAGGCAGTCAGGATTTTGGGGAGATATCAAATGATATAGTTCTCCTAGTTCTTTGCCAAGAGTCTCAAATTAGAATCCTTACTTAGCTGAAAATATATGCAGTACTCATTTTGGTAAAAAATGGAACTCCGCTGCATGCAAACAGAAAATAATTAGACTTTCACACCTTATGTCTCCCTGCATGGGGTTACTTTCTTAACTGTCTTAGGGAACTCTCTTACAAAAAACCACCACCGTTTTTATCACTCTTAGAGAGTAAATAATCTACTAATTTCTAGACATGATAACCATTATATTTCAATAATTTGAAATGATTGGCCCAGATTAATAGTCAATATTCTAAATTTCATCAACGAATGAATCTCTTCCTTTCCCAAATCAGACCTGTGCCAAGTCTAGAAGTCTACCATGTGCTAACAGGAATACAGTGGCTTTTCATCTGCTCTCTACTTTTGTCTTCTGTTTCTTCATCAGCAACCTGACTGTGTATTCTGATCCCTTCATGTCTGGAGCTAGGAGTCAGGGGTCATGAAGCAAGATGTTACCTGACTGGCACTGTCTTCTAGCATCAGTTCTTTCTGTACTTGGGAGCATCTGGGTGTGAGGTGGGTCTTGAAAGCTGATCCTTTCCCTTGTAGAAGGCTTTTTTGGGGTTCCTAGAAAACTCCTTATCACTTGGGATTTATTACCTTCAATTCTTTTAATTCAGATAATGTCTCCTTTGCCCATGGCTTTGCTTACCTTTTTGTTTTTTATGGTCCTTTTCACCCATATTCACTCTGTCAAGGTCCTCTGGCTCCTGCAGCTAATTGTCTTGGGGGAAAATCCCTTTACGATCTCTTGAGAACAGTTCTTTTTCCTTTTGTGGTTCCATCTTGTCCCTAACCAACGATGCTAGGACAAGCTGGTCCCAGTATAGCCATCTCGCATTTGCTCCTTCATTGTCAAAAAACCTAGTCATACACAAATTCCGACCTGGTTCTTGTTCTGATCTTTGTAATTCACATACTGCTGGGGTTGTGGATCATGTTCTCTGGTCTCCACAAAGTCCCTCATCTCTTTCACATGAGGCTAGGGGTGGAATGGGGAGGAAAAAATGTGACAGAATCTCACAATCTTTTCCCAAACAAATTATTTCCCAGTGGTATTTGGTTAATACCATTCAGTCTCTTTTATGCTCTTACGGTGGTTATTGAACCAAGGATTACAAGATATTTTTAGATTTTTGTATAGTTGACCTTGATGATCTGGCACTTACTTTGAGACATGGAAGTTCTTTCCTAATTTTAAACAGAAGGTGTCATATTTAGACACTCTATTATTTATAGAATTAAGTCTTGGTATCTGAAAGAATGGGAATAGCCAAGGTCAGAAAGAATCAGTGGTATGGCGTAAGAACTGAGCAACTTAAGTGCCATGTCCTCAGGGAAACTTTCTCTTACTATTTTCTGCTACCTCACATAACTCTTAATAACTTTACAACTTGTGCTACTTCTAAGGCATTTAAGTATGTGCTGCCTTTTTTGGATATTTAGTATTTGTATAATGTATATTAGCTTTTTAACTGATTATTTTTTAATTCCTTAAAGGAAAGTTTTTCTGTTTTTTTATATTCTGCACAACAAAAGAGAATGCATATAATAAATACTAAATAAATATCTGTAAATAAGTTTGTAAATTTATCTCCATTGCAGACATTTCATCAGGAGTTATTAGTCCATAGAAGTCCAGGATTACCTTATGGGATCCATGGATTCTTAGCTATATTCTTAAGGTAGCTGAGTAAACACAGCAGTACTGATGTGGTAGAAGGTAAAAGTACAATGAATTCTGTGTCATTAATAAACCTCTCCCTCATGTGTGTGCACACTTGTGTATTACATACTCATGTAAAAATTGCATTAGTAACAAAGATTTTGAGGGCATCATTTGGGTCAGGCCTTTATAATTATATATTTTTCCCTAGTTAATGCCCATCAGAATAAACAGGACTCCATGTGAAAAAATTTCAGTTATATTATTTTGGAAAATAATAAGTGAATTTTGTATTTGTTTCATTAAGCAGTGTTTATTTTAGTGGTTTTGAATTGAATTTTTAGGCACTCTAAAAATAGATATTTTCTGACAAATTATGAATCTAATCAAGGCAATGTATTGTCATATTTTATGTCTGTTGGAAAAATATGATTGATGAGGAAAAATTGTTTCTTAATATGACATATTTAAATATCTTTTCCATGGTTGGCTTGTGTGTTAGGAAATGATCTTTAGATTTAAATAATCCTTCATTGTTTCTTATGTGTAAGAGTATCAGCAGCAATGAGGAGCTCCAGGAGGAACGCACTAAGCTATTTGTCTTTTTCAATACATGTGCCAGGGCTAGGAAATGATAAATCAGTATGACTTCAGAGGACAAGCTTTTAATTAAATGATACCCATAAGTCACCCTTTCTGTTTCCTTAGAGGTTTTTGAAAAAAATCTTTCTAATTTGGCTTTAATGCTCAAATGTATGAATACATTCACTCTAAATTACTCAATTTTCACTTCAATTTTTTCTACTTATTGTAAAATGTCACTTTTAACATTTCCACAGGCTTTTATTAGGCACTTTATTATTGCCCAGCTACAGTCAGCTTTACAAGTTTTGAATGCTTATAAATAGGGAAAAGCAACACCTTTCTGTTAAATCTTGAAGTGTTGCAACAGAAAACAAACTTAAATAAAATGGAACTTCACTAGAGCTTTACTGGGTTCATGGACCACTTCACTGCTGTGCTGTAGGAGTGTCATTTAAACCTCAATTTCAGAAGAGGTTCAGATGCCTTTGAATATATACTACTTACTTGTCTGAATAGCCCTTAAAACCACTCTGAGGTCAGGCAGTTCTGAAATTAATAATAAAAGTTCAATAGTATCCTTCCCATTTATAAGACAAAACAAAAAATTGTGTGTGGGGGAATATTTGAAGGGTTATGTAAGAGAATAAAATATGCAATTTATGAGCACCTATTAAAAGCTAGTGTAGTATTCCATGTTAGGAATTTTAGTCTTCATAACAGCCCCTTCATTATATCTCCCTTGGAGATATGGAAACAGAGAAGACTGCAACTTGCCTGGAGGCATGGCATGTCATTCTAGGCTTTTTCTCATTTCATAGTCAGGTCTTTCTTCCATCCTCTCCAGTATAGTAATCACAATCCAATAAGAGTATTGTCACTAATACATTTTAAAATTTTGTGTATAATCTAGAGAAAAACAGACGCTCAAATTACTCATGATAGTGACGAAATAAGGTTCTCTTTGTTACACTTGCAATTCCTTCATTAATAGTATATTTTAGAAAAAAATTTATTTTGTTTTTGTTTGTAGAGAGTGAAGGGGATCTCTGGGTAAATAACCTTAGGCTAAGGATAAAAATAACATTGGGATGTAATTCCTGGAGGTGATGGGTCTGAGGAATAGCCCCATAAAATTTCCAGACACTCTGAAGACACAACCACATGGGAGCAGTAGCACAGATTGTTAGGGTCTATGAGCCAGGGAAGAAGGGATGGACCAGAGGATAAGAACTATTTTTGTCAGAGTCTACTATAAATCAAAATATGTAAAAGTGCAGTATTTTATCAGTTTAAGTAGAGAGAATCTATTTCTATCAGACTATAAGACTGATAGGATATGTCTTATAGCAATCTGTCAATTTGTTTAGCCAATAGTAAAAAAACTTCTAGAACCACTAAATCACTGAATATTTAGTCAATGAGAAATTGCTCTATGTTATTGTACTAACTTACTATTATCAAGATATATTACAAGGAAGGGTAAAATGCAGGGAGAACAAATTAAATATTTTCCAGTTTATTCAACATTCTACTTAGAGTTGTAGCTGAAGCTATCTGCTGGGATAATGTGGTAGTAAGGGATAAAACCTCAAATTACCCTTGCAAAACATGCATAAATAACTAAGTGAAATTTCGTCAAATTAACAAATCTCTTTTGGGAAATAAGTAAAATGATTCTGAACTTTATTAAATATTTGATGGTACCTATGAATTATATTTTTAAAGTCTATTTAATGTTATCTGAAAGTTATAGAATTCCATTGTGCTATAGAATATGCTTCTGCTCACAAGTATATGGACATTAACATTTATAAAACATATATATATATACACACATATATATCAATATATAGCATATCAATAAGAAAGATATACTATATATTGATAAGATATTCTATATATTGATATGTATGTATATATACTCTAGTATATCTGTTTTGTAAATATTATATTTATAAATACCTATATTAATATCTATCTATAGATATATATATTACACAGAAGCACATTCAGTGCATAGCAAGTAGGAAGGCTAAGCAATAAATTGAGCAATAGGGTGATGGGGTGGCTTCCGACCAGGTTGTGGCTCCCAGATTAAAAATACAAAATTAAGGGGCACCTGGGTGGCTCAGTCGGTTAAGCATCTGTCTTCTCATTTGCTCCACAGTTTGTTGAAATATCTTGAGTTTTGTAATACCTTATATGGAGTTATTTAAACTTTTTATTACATTTTTATTTTGAAACAATTTCAAACTTACAGACATGCAAGAATAGTAGTAGTACAGAAAACCCCAGTATATCCTTTATTTATTCATTAATTTTTAACATTTTGGCATATTTGCTTTACCATGTGTCTTTTTATTTCTAATAACATTTTTGGGTGTATTTCTTTTAAAGTCATAATACAGTTATGAAGTTGAGGAAATTGAACATTGATACAAATACTCTAGTTGATAATCCATTTCTTAAATCTATCAGCTGCCCAATATTGTCCTTTTATTTTCTATTTTTTTGCATTATAGGATCCTCTCAATCATCATGTGCTACATTTAGCAGTCATGTTCCTTTAGTGTTTTTGAATCTAGTATTATGTTTTAGTCTGTCTATAAAATTGACATTTATGAAGAATACGGGTCAGTTTTCTTAGTTTGGGTTTGTCTTTTGTGTTCTCATCAAAGTCCTCCCTTACATATGAAATCCATTAGTGATTCTTGCCCAAACAATTTTTATCACGGTGGGGGCAAAATGAGTCTTTTCCAGCTCTTCCCCTTATAGTAAAAGAGCCATGAAATGCTCCAAAGGGCCAAATAAGGGAAAATACCTACACAAAATATATTAGTGCATACTGGAATATAATCCACTGAATAAAATAAATTATTAGCCAATATTTCTTAATCTACATAAGGATACCCAGTTATTCCCATACCACGTACTGAAAGAGAAAAACAAAACAAAACAAAACAAAACAAAACGCGGTATTCTTTCCCTAATTGGTAGAGGAGGTCATCAAGAGGGCATGACCCATAGTTGACCTGGCAGCCAGTGGCGGCAATTGGAGGCTCTGTCCTTTGAATGTAGGTTCCGCCCAACATTCTCGTAGTATGGGCAATTAATTTCAGTGACGGAATCTCTAGCAAGTAGTACCTTCTTGAGGCCATCTGAAATATACATGACTAAACCCCATGAAGACCTCTATATAACTTTTAAGATTCTGGTGGGCAGGTCTGGAGAACTACTTGCCTTGCGGCTGCTGAAGACAAGCCTTGTTAAGTCAATTCTGGTATTTATTAAACCTGCCACCAATCAGGTGAGGCTTACCCCTCCTGATAGCTGTCTCCTTGCGCTCTACATAAGCGGTGGTGGTGGGGGGAGCCATTTCAAATTTCACCTGGCGAAACTCCGGAAATTGCGGACCGACTATTGGTTAGCTCACCACGAGATTGAAGCAATGGGTCTTGGGAAGAAGGCGTTCGCTGGGGGAAAACCCGAGTTGGCTGTTGATCTCAGTGTGGGGAGATGGCGGCCTGTATGTTAGATTCCTGTGGACTGCCACGTGAGTACGGGGATGCCCCCAAACAACCACTTGCCCTAAGGTATTGGTTTGAGAAATGGTATAGTGTTCACTGAGGCACAGAAGAAATAAATGCCTGCTGCAGCGGGCTGGCTATTACTACGGGCAGTTCGGGGGCCGCCGATGCCAAACTAGAAGCTGAAGTCCCAGTGCGAAAGTTGGATGAACACATGCGGTTAGAGAAGGACAGGAAGTTGTCGGCTATTCTGCCGGCTTCAGAGCTGGCGGATAAGATGAGGGAGCAGGATAATAAGGTGGAGATCTTAGTGTGCCATTTTGAAAGCTGTAAGGAACAAACTGCTGTGGATTACATTTCAAGTGCTATGACAAAGCCTGATTAGGAGACTACAGGGTGCAATCTCTGGGAAAGTGAGGAGAGCCAAGGGGAGGATATTATAGCAGTTGACAATGAAATAGAAGCAGCATTTCATGTTGTTTGACCCCTACTACAAAAGAAACTTTTAAATAGTAATTACCCGAGGGGCGCCTGGGTGGCTGAGTCAATTAAGCTGGTCAACTCTTGATTTTTGACTCAGGTCCTGATCTCAGGGTCCTGGGATTGAGCTCCATGTTGAGCCGCCCATAAATAAATCTTTTCATGGGGTGCATTGGTGGTTTAGTGGGTTAAACCTTTGCCTTTAGTCAAGCTCTCAGGCTACTAGGATTAAGGGCCACATCGGGCTCCCTGCTCATCCAGGAGCCTGCTTCTCCCTATCCCTATTCCCATCCCCTGCTTATTCTCTCTCTCTCTCAAATAAATAAAACTTTAAAAAACACTAATTACCCTAGACTTCTGATAATAGTTAATGGCCCAGCCTGGTTATGAGCCATGGCAACTGAGCCTTCAGACTGGGTGCATAGAAAGCCCCTGGTGGGATGACGTATAGCCAAGAATGCTGGATTGCTTTTGAAATGGAGTGAATAATTAGCACAATAATAGCATGTCCTGGGTATTCAAAACAATGCCCAAGGCAACTGCTACAGGAGTCTGGGGCCATCCACCAGAATTCTTAACTAGTCAGAGATTGGCAAATTGATTATATTGGCCTTGTCCCTCAAAATGAGAGTTCTAAATATGCCTTGGATTGTGTGGGCACCTCACCTGGCCTAACCCTTGCCTTCCTCTGTCACCGAGCAATCAGAGCTGCCACCATTAGGGGATTAAAAAAGCGGAGTGCCTTATACCAATACCCTCCTCAAATGAACAGTGATCAGGGGTCACATTGCAAAGGTTGCGATGTGCAAAACCCTGTAAAAGAACATGACATTGAATGGAGGTTCTATTACCACTATAACTCATAAGTAGTGGGGTTGGTAGGAAGAATACAATATATTTTTTAAAGATTTTATTTATTTATTTGACAGAGAGAGAGATCACACCGTAGGCAGAGAGGAAGGAGGGCGGGAAGCAGGCTCCCTGCTGAGCAGAGAGCCCCAAGCGAGCTCCATCCCAGAACTCTGAGATCATGACCTGAGTGGAAGGCAGAGGCTTTAACCCACTGAGCCATTCAGGCACCCCGGAAGAATACAATATTAACGCATTAGATTAAATTACTAACAAAACTACCATGGCCTGGTGGAATAAAGTAATGTCCTAGGCTTTAATACATTTGAATAATTAACCAAATATGGCCTATTGCTCCATATGCCACACTGAGGACCCCTTTAGTAAGATACCCAGTACCATAAAGGTATGGAAGTTGCAGGAAATAGCCACTGTACCAACTCTCACAGTGGATCAACGGGCTATGCTTCTGAGAACAATTCCCATCATGCCTGGTAAAGCCATTATCTAACTGGAATTTGCTGTGAGATGTTCCACTGGGATGGGTGAGTTACCTTGTACTCCTGGCTGAAGGGAAATTACTCAGTTTCCGCTGGGGTACTGTTGTCCTGTTGAAAGCCAGACCTTTTGAAATGCACTATACCTGGATTGGAAAACACACCATTGAAGGGGGGGAGGGGAGTCATTTTAGTGGGGTTTTTTTGTGGTTGTCCTAAGGATTACAATAGGCATTTTTTTTATCATGTTATGTTAGTCACCATACATTACCTCATTAGTTTTCGATGTAGTGTTCCATGATTCATTGTTTGCATATAACTCAGTGTTCTATGCAACTGACATTTTTTAATTTATCACAGTATATTTCAAGTAAATAGATATTTACTTCCATTAAAATATAAAAATTTTGCATTGGTATAGTTTCATTTCCTCTTCCTGTTTTGTGTTATTGTGATATATTTTACATGTATATACTATAAACCCTAAAATATAATTATACAAAATTTGCTTTAAACATTTATTTTAAAGAAAGTAAAAGAAGAAAAGAAAGTCCGTATGCTTTTATATTAACACCCATATTTACTATTTGCAATGATTTTATTCCTTCCTTGGATCCAAGCTTCCTTTTGCTGCATTTTTTTCCAGTCTGAAGGATTTGCACCAGCATTTTTTTACTTTGTTTTCTTTTTATTTAAATTCCAGGTAGTTAACTTACAGTGTAATATTAGTTTCAGGCATACAATTTAATGATTCAGTACTTCCATACAACACCTGGTGCTCATCATGACAAGTGCACTCCTTAATCCCCATCACCTGTTTAACAGCACCCCCTCCCCACCTCCTCTCTGGTAACCATCAGTTTGCTCACTATAGTTAGAAGTCTGTTTCTTATTTTACTATTCTCTCTCTTTCTCTCAATCTCTTTTTTTCCCCCGTGCTCATAGTTTTGTTTCTTAAATTCCACATATGAGTAAAATCATATGGTGTTTGTCCTTCTCTACCTGACTTATTTCATTTAGTATAATATTCTCTAGCTCCATCCATGTCATTGCAAATGGCAAGATTTCATTCTTTTTTAATGGCTGAGTAATACTCCAGTGCATACGCGCATGCATGCTCTTGCGTGCATGCATCTGTACGACCTCTTCTTTATCCATTCATTAGTTGATGGACACTTGAGTTGTTTCCATAGGTTGGCTATTGTAGATAATTGCACTAGCATTTCTCTGTAGCACAGATATGGTAGTAACAAATTCAGGTTTTCTTTATCTAGAAATGTAGAAATGTCTTTTTTTCATACCTTAATTTTTGAAAAATAGTTTTGCTGGACATGAAATTCTTAGTTCAAAGTTATTTTTTTTTCTTTCAACATGTAGAATATACCATTCTTCTGGCTTCCATTATTTCTGATGAAATTTCAGCCATTAATAATATTCTTTGCCCTGTGTGCTTTGTATTAATTTTCTCTTGGTCTTGTTAGTGTTATATCTTGGTTTTCAGCAATTTAATTGTGATGAGTCCATATGTGATTTCCTTTGTGACATTCTTATGTTTTCCTAGGTGAGGTTTGTTAAATTTTTTGGATCTGGAAGTTATTGTTGTATACCAAATTTGGGATGATTTGGCCATTGTTTCCTCGAGTATTTTTCTTTTTTCTTTTTAACTTTTTTAAAAAAAGATTTTATTTATTGGAGAGAGAGAGTGTGCCTGCCTGTGTGGCGGGGGGTGGGGGGGTGGGGGGAAGGGGCACTGGCAAGGATGAGCAGCAGAGGAAGAGGGAGAAGCAGGCTTCTCGTTGACCAAGGGGCCCCACCCGAAACTCCATTCCAGGACCCTGGGATCCTGAACTAAGCCTGAAGGCAGACGTTTAACCAGCTGGGCCACCCGGGTCCCTCTCCTTTAGTATTTTTCTGCTCCTTTTTCTTTTTCTCATTCTCTGGGATTGTACTTTCACAGTGTGTAATGCTGGGTATTGTGCCACACATCTGAGACTTTTTTCATTTTTCTTCAGTCTATTTTTCTCGAATTTTTGATGTTATATGGTTATCATTAGTCTACTTTGAAGTTCAATGATTCTTTCTCTGATGGCTCAAATTTGCTGTTAATTCCATTGGAGAATTTTTATTGTGTTTTTCAATTCTAGAATTTCCCTTTGACTTATTTCATAGTTTCTACTTCTTATAAGATTTGTTCACTAATTCTTAGCACATTATCCTATTCTTCATTTCCTTTAAGTTTTGAACCTACACATGAAAGCTGTTTTGAAGTCTGTCTGCTAAATCTAAAAACTGAGCACACTCAGACATTCAGAGTTCTTCCTATTGGCTTCTTTTTCTTCCCTGATTATTGGCAATTTCCATACCTCTTTGCACACGTAATCATTATTGGAAAATGGACACTGTAGACTGTTAGGGCCCGTGATCAAAGGAACGAGACTGACACAAAGCAAAGTTTAAGCAAAGCTTTATTTCACCCCAAGCATCAAGAATTGCACTGGCTGGTCAGGGTCATCTCTATGGAGAGAGCCACCCTGCCTAGTTTCTCAGGCTAACTTTTATAGGGCAAAACCACAAATCACAAGCTGACGGTGAGCACGTAGCTGCCAGGAGCTAATCTTCATCTTTATTAATCAGAAACGGGGAGGTTACATATGTGCTTTTTACTCATTTGACATCTCCACCTGGCCTGACTCTGGCCTTCACTCTTGTTTTTCTGGCATCTGTTATCAGGAACTAGCAGACCATATTTTGCTGGTGTCCTGGACTTATTTTTTTTTAAATAAAATCCTCTAGACTGACTCAGTTTCTTTAAGGCAAGGTCAATCTGCGTTCACTGCACAAACAACAAAATGGCTGCTCAGACAACACGGAGTTACTTAGGCCAAGCAGGTCCTAACATAGAGAACTTAAGATTCTGTTTTGTTTTTCAGAGAATTTCTGCATTTTCATTTGTTTACTTGTCTTATTTATTTATTTTTAAAGATTTATTCATTAGAGAGAGAGTGCACAAGCAGAGGGGGAGGGAGAAGCTGGCTCCCCTCTGAGCTGGGAGCCTGACATGGGGCTCGATCACAGGACCCCGAGATTGTGATCTGGGCTAAAGGCAACCATCTGAGCCACCCAGGCACCCCTATTTATTTGATGGCCAATTTTCTGGACTAACACTGTGAAATCTATCTCTCTGTGATATGCCATACCTATGCTTTACTTTTTTTTTTTTAAGAGCTTTATCCTGCATATTTTAAAGTCAGCCAAAAGTTTAAGTATGATTAGGCTCAGATACTTCAAACAATGAAGGCTTCCACCTTATGCTGACTGAGTTGTGTATATGGCTTGGGGAACACATTCAAGGAGATGGAAAATTCCAAGTCTGAGGAGACTAGGGTCTCCTCAAGTATATGTAGTTTACTCAGCCTTTCAGTAAGGACAGGTTTTGTGTTATGTTTATTTTCTCAGTCATTTTCCATGTCTCTTATTTCCAAAATCTTCCTAAAATACTAAGAGCTCTGATGCTTGCTTCAGAAAGTACTGTCTTTGGCTGAGATAGCTTTGGGTGGGGGGGAGGGGTGGATTATAATGCCCTCAAGCAAGAGTACCACAAAACTTGTGTGTTTACACCACACAGAAATGATTTTTCTTGAATAAACACTTCTCAAGTGGTTATCTGAATTTAGATTTTTTCTTTTTTTTTTTTTTAGTGCCTGATTTTTAAGTAATATTTTGCAATTTTATACATGTTTTCTGCAGAGAGGATGGAAGTATTTCCTAGTGACATCTCATTACGGGAAGAAGAGTCCATGTGTTTCAACCTGTTAAAGTAAGAAAATTATGCATGCTTTCTTATTTCTTCTTTCTTACATACAAGTGTAAGTGTAAGCATGGGTGTCTGTACTTTGCTTTTTTCACTTAATATATCCTTGAAGTCATTCCGCATTCATTTCTATAGTTCCTTTTTATTTTTTTAACTGCAATGCTCATGTACCATAGTTTATTCAAGCAAAGTTCTATATTGGAACATTTAGTACTATCCAATGTTGCTTGAGAACTATTAATCCTATAATGTATAATCCCATGCATATGTATTTTTATTGTGGTGGTATCTTCAAGGTAAATTCCTAGAAATGTAATTTCAGTGAAGAAGGAAAAATAAGATGTAGTTTTGCTAGCTATTGCCAAATTTATCCGTAATCCTTGTACTCTTTTTGCCTTCCAATAGCAATGTATGAGATTACTTGTTTATCTTTAGCTAAACTTTTGAATTTGGGCCAACCAGATGGATGAGGAATTACTCTGTAGTATAGTTTTTATTTTTGTATCCTTTCCCATAAGTTTACATCATTCACAGTTTTAATTTTATATTTTATTTTTAAGTGTCTATTTCTCTAGCACTTTCTTTAAAAAAAAAAGAGGATTTTCCTGAGATAAGCTTATTGAGGTAGAATTTAAATGCAATAAAATTCACCCTTTTAGGTGTACAATTATGATGAGTTCTGACGATATATACAGTCATGCATCCACCCTCACAATCAAGACATAGAATATTCCTTTATTCAAAAAAATCACCTGTGACCCTTTGCAGTCAATTCTCTCCTGCCATTTAAATCATCTTTAGTTCCTCTCAGCAAAGTTTTATAGTTTTAAGTATATAACTATTGAACATATTTTTGTCAATCTATAAATATTTCATATTAACGCAAGTGTATATGGTGTATGGTATTTTTATAATTTTAATTTCTGATTGTACTTTGCCAGTATAGATATGCACTTAAATTTTATATACATTTTATCCAATAATTTTGCTAGACTCATAATTTCTAGTAGCTTTTAGATTCAGTGGGATTTCTATGTTAATGATTATGTTGTCTGTGAATACAAGTTTTATTTCCTCCAAAGTAAATAGTGTACTTTATTACTACTTTTACAATTACTACTATTCTTACTGTCATCCTCACCATCGCCATTATCATTATCGTGTTTGTCGTCTTGCGTTGGCTTGAACAAGGGTTACCAAACTTTTCTGTAAAGGGTCAGATAAATGTTTTTGGCTTTTGGGGGCATATAGTCCTTGTCACAAGCTACTCAGTGCTGCTGTTACAGAGGGAAAATGCCACAAACAGTATGAAAACAAGAGGGCTGGATTTGGCTGATGGTCATGGTTTTCAGATTTCTTTCTTCCTGTGTTTCATTTTGGAGAGTTTCTCTTGCTATCTTCAAGTTTTCCAATCTCATCTGGAATGTCTAAACTCTTGTTAATCCCATCCAGTGTGTTTTTTATCGTCACCATTTTGTTATCTCAAGATATTTGATTGAGGACTTTTTGATATCATCCATGTCTCTACTTAAAATGTCCAGTTTTTTCCTCTAGTCTTTTGAATATGTTATAACTGTTTCCATGTCTACCAATTCTATCATCTGTTTCATTTTTGGCGCAGTTTTATGGATTGATTTTTTTCCTCCTCATTTTGGGTTCTATTTTCATTTAGTTTTTTGGATTGTAACTTTTTGCATTCCTTGTGATTTTTTAAATTAGGTTCTGGACATTGTAAATATTGTCATCTTATGTGTATGGCAATTTTGTTTTCCTATAAATATCCTCGAATGGTTTTTCTGGAACATGATTAAATTACCTGGAAAGAGTAATGAGTTTGATCATTTGAATTCTACTTTTTGTTACATGGGATCAAATCTATGTTTAGACTGGGATTAATCTTTCTCCACCATTGAAGAAAGACTCATCTTAGTATCTTAGTTGTTACTTCAGTAGTTACACATTTTTTTCCCCACTCAGGCTGGTGAGCCCCCAAATTTTTCTAAGCCCTATATGTACTCTATTTCTTATAATCTTTCTAGATGATTCTTTCCAAGACTTCACTCTCTCGACACAAATGAGCTGATCAGTATTCAACTGAATGTTGAAGGGAATGCTCTTGAAATCTATGGCATTTTCGCTTTCAACTAATGCTTTCCCTTTCGAAATTGCCTGGTGAGGCTGTTTGATTTCCTTAGATCCTAGCTCCATCTCTTCAATCCAGAGAAACCAGTGTGCTTTGCGTAGGTTCTTCACTAGTCTTCAGACTGTTTGTCTAGGATGTTACTTAGGACAACCGTGGATTCACTTCAGTTGATTCTAGTCTCTCAGTGACTGTTGTCCTTCGGTGGCTTGTGTCCAATATCTTTTTGTCCAATATCGAGAATGTCATTGGGTCATAGGTTTTACTGCAGTTGTTTCAGATAACAGGATAAATTTGATCCTTCTTGCTTCATTTTGACTAGAAGCTGTAGTCCTTATTTCCTCAATTTTTAAAAAAGGGTCTTGATTTTTATATGCCATGCATTTTGTTTTTGGTCTGTGATATATTTTACAATTTCTCCCAATTTTTAAATTTATATTTGATTTTGAGATGTTTTTTAGCAATGTGAAAGTGTATACTTGTAAATTTCTGGTCACATTTATCGGTTTATTCATTGTTACTTCTGCATTTTGTTTTATAGTCAAACCTTTCTCATACGTTCAGGTGGTAGAGGAATTCAGTCATTTTTTCTTAGAGTCTATATATCTTATGTTACCTTATAGGATTTGTGTTCATGTTTTTCTGAATGGCTACCCAGTTGTTCCAGCATCATTTATTAAAATGTCTATCTCGGTCTAGTTATTTGAGATAATTATAATATCTCCCATCCAACTATTGTTTCAAAATTATACTAATTTTTATAGCAATTTCAAACCCAACAATCTGGAGATTAGTTGTTCTTTTGTAAAAGGTCAAGTAGAATCAAAGGAAGGAAAGAATTCATTTGGACAAAAGCCCAAAGCCATGGGGTTTCTTAGGATTTTGGTGTTTATTATCTCTTTGGTATTTACATATTGATCAAATAAAATAAATATGGGACAAGTTTGGCTGATTTGTGAACTAATGTTATTTCAGTCTACTCAGAACTTGTGACTAATTCCACACATAACACAATAGAAAGTGTACATTTTTATTGGTGGAGTGCAGAATCATAGAATGTTAAGTTTGGAAGTGTATTTTGAAACATTTCATCTGTATTCTCTTTAGGAAACAATAAATTTGTTTACTTTTTAGTATTTCCATTCTCTGAGAAATCCACATTTCCCCAAGAAGTCCTTTACACTTTCAACAATTAACTCCATGCTATAAAGGAAAGACTGTTTTCTCCTTTATTCATTAATCAATCTAAAAACTTCTGGTCACCAAGTGTATGGCCTGTTTACCATTTCAGTTCATCTATTCCCAGCAGATAACAGTTTGCCTCTCCTCTAAAATGTGTTACCTGGAATTATATATATTCTTGTATTTAAACCCAAGATCTATCAAATCTATACTAACCTGTCTCTACCATAAAACATTTCCTAAATTGTGATAAATAAGTTGTAGTTTGACAGGAATGCTATAATCTCAGGTTTTATGGAAGTAAATTATTTTATTAATCACATATGTTTTATAAATATGCTATATTCTTTTAATGAGTGTGTACTCAAATAAGTATTAAGATGAGTGACCACTTAAAAATCTGCATGTCTTCCCATTATTTCTTGCACAATAATACCCTATGTAACTTGCCTCACCCACAATAAATTATATTCCACAGTGTAATAGTTTTGAGGCATATTCTATAAAACAGTTCCATAATCAGAAATGCTTGGGAAATACTGAAAGTTTTTTTCCCCGAAGTCATAATATACATTAACATATTACTAATTCTGAGAGATCCAGGAGTAAAACAATTGCTAATATTCTTAACACAGCATTTTTTACTAGGAACTAGTCATTAACTAGAAAAAATGGACAACCGTTATATAATTTACTTAATGCTAACAATGTATAATGCCATGTGCAATGAACACAGTAGGTGAAATGAGTATAGCATTTAAGAATATCAGCTGAATGTCAGAATACCCTAAAATAACCATATACAAATGGTAATTATTCATATGCATCAAGAGTGAAATTTTATTCCATTATTTGTAAATAGTTGAGTTCAGAAATAAAGGTAATTTTTTATTTACCTGATTGAGAGTTTAGAGGATTCAGAGAGCCTCAGAAATGGGGAATTTTTTTTTTTTTTTAAAAGAAAGTTTCTGAAAATATCATTATCCTTGAAGGATAAAAGTGGTTTGTATATATTTACCTAATGTTGTTGATGCAATGATTATGTAAATGTACACATGCTATATATGCGATGCTATGAAATGTGCAATGGAGAGAGCCCACTGATAAAATAATGACTACACAGCATTCAGTATAATCCAAATAAACATTGCTAAATGTTGGCGTGTGTATAGTATAAGTCAAAAAAAAGAAAAGGAAGTTCTCATTTATCCATTTTACTTTACATAGTTTTATGGTTTTATAGTTTCATATATTTATAAATGATGTGCTTCTTGAATTGATTGTTAGAATAGTGATGTTATATTTTGGTGCCACAAATTATGCAAATGTATTTCAAATTATATAAAATTTAATTGAATATTTACATATTAATAACCTTGTAATAACTTCCATTGTTTTGTTTTATAATGTTTTTGCTTTAATATAAAAGTAACTAACATTACTGCTAATAGAGAATGCATTCAAATATATTGCTTATATATTTAAAGACTAAATCGGAGGCCCAAGATGACAATGTTGTTAAAGAAGCTAAAAGATAATTATTTTAAAGTTATGCTTTTAGAAAACTCACATAGAGTGTTCACTGGCTGTGCTTACTTACATGTACTAAGCACATACATACCATTAGTGAACAAAGTACTTCAACGAAGTATTTCACTTCAACTGTGAAATATATAAATGAAATTATATGGTGATGAGAAAAGTCAATCTTAAAGATAAAATATAAATAATAGGAAACAGGCTTAGGAAAATGAAGAAAAAAATTAAAGTGAAAATGGAATTCTATTTTACATTCTATTCTATATACTATTGTCCCAACAATAGTATAGAAAACTACAAGGTATCAAGAACAGGGGAAATAAATTGCATAGATGAGACGATTGTTCTGTTTTTGTTTTTCTTTCATTGTCTGAATGAGCATTATGCTAAAGAAATGGCATTTCTAATCTGAGTTATGATAGGTTACTATTTTGTATTCTAAAGTAGAAAGAATACAAAATAAAATCAATGAATAAATTATCCCTGAAAAAATAACTTCATTTCTCAACTCAGAGGTGGCCATAAATTGAGGAGCAATTCATTTAAAATACTTCATTCACCTAAAATTTAATAAATTTTTGTCAAGTAGATAATAGTCTTTAAAATGTTATATGTTATTTGCTAAGGTAAAATGATGGGGAATTTGATCTTCCCCATTTAATAACATGATTAACATGATCTTCCAATTTAATATTGTTTCTAAAGAATTTTTTCAAATACATCGCTTATCTAAACTTCGATATTAGTTTCCTTGTGTGTGAAGTTTATTTTCCAGCTTTTAAAAAAGACTTGCTAAAATTTATTTATATTAGTACATGCTAAAGTAAATTTTCTAGATTAGAATTAAGGATTTTTTTTTTAAAGATTTTATTTATTTATTTATTTATTTATGAGAGAGAGAGAGAGAGAGAGAGCACGAGAAGGGAGAATGTCAGAGTGAGAAGCAGAATCCTCTTGAAGCTGGGAGCCCGATGTGGGACTCGATCCCGGGTCTCCAGGATCATGACCTGAGCCGAAGGCAGTCGCTCAACCAACTGAGCCACCCAGGCACCCCGGAATTAAGGATTTTTTTTAACGTGGTGATAGACAAGAACCTTGAGATTAAAAACTATGTGGTTAAAACCACAGATGTGTCTTAAATTTAGTGCAGCCTGGTTTTACCTTTAGACCTACTCTAACAGCATCTTCATCTTCTTTGGGCGTGTATGTGAATTCATAGGTTTTTTTGGAGATTTCCTCCATGTTGAGAAACACTCAATAATGTAAGTTCTTGCAACTCTGAATGTATTCCACAGACTAACAGCATCATCTTGGAACTGGTGAGAAATGCAAGATCTTGGGCCTCACTTCAGAACTACTGCAATAGAATCTGCCCATTAACAAGATGCCAAGGAATTGACAGGCACACTAAAGCTTAAGAGGCACCCATCTGGGTCCTAACTCATAACCAACACCATTAAATGTTAGCTAATAGGACTTCCAAAGCCATTTACTAAAAACAGGACTTAGTTTTGCACAGTAATGAACTTTGATTAATTCAAATCAAATCTAGATGTTACTAATTTCCTATTTCTCTTCCTTGGTAGTAGTGATTTTAGAATGCTCTTCTAGATTATATAGTAAGCAACAATTAATTGTCAAATGAATGGAAATACTTTGAATGAGACTATTAGTATGTAAGTACCAAACGTTCTATGTTTTGAGAGAGACATAAATAAGGAAAGGATACACAACAATTTCAGAATGAAGTTTTCAGAATCAGTTGCACTTCTGATAACCATTTTAGTAGTCGGTGACTTCTGAACCATTTGATCTTGGAGTGGTAGTAAATTTCTT